>BPTQ01000007.1:300957088-301045053 GCA_019973895.1 Chrysanthemum seticuspe | reverse complement strand
TCTTCTTGACGGTATCCTTTAGCAACTAATCGAGCCTTGTTCTTCAACACATCACCATGCTCATCAAGTTTCACTTTGAAGATCCATTTTAGAGCAATAATCATAGCACAATCTGGAGCAGGTACTAACTCCCATACATCAATTAACATCTTTTGGTTCGATCTTAGAGAGTACGGAGTTGAAGAAGCACCATAAGGCATCGGTTGCAAGTTGTTTCCATGTGGATACTAGACGAGAGGGATTTCCAATGATGTTGTCTAATGGATGATCGTGAGTCCATTTTCTGAGGTGTTCATGTGGTAGTTGTTGAGGGACTGAAGTAGCAGAGTCGATGTCTCCTGAAGAAGATGGTTCTGATGAAGATTCAGGAGCAAATATGTTTTCAAATGGAGCATCTTCAGGAGTAGCAAAGGGATTAACTTCATCATTGATGCCAGAAACAGTTCCATGATGTACATTTGAAGATTGATGATTTGTTGATGAGACTGAAGGATCAGCAGCAGGCGCTTCTTGACTTAATGATATTGAGACTGAAGGATTGACTTCATTCACAGGAATAAGAGCAGCCTCTGTTGTAGGAATCGACACCTCATTAGTACTTGGATCATAAAGTTCATCGAACATAGGATCAAACAATTTATTTAAATCATCTTCAGATGGAGGTACATATGGAGTTTTTTGAGAAGAGTTTGGAACAACGGATGAACCAATGGGACTGTTTTGAAGTGCGGGTCCTGAACTGGATTGTCCAGGAGCCGTTTGACCGGTCAGCTCATCAAACGTAACGTGAATTGTTTCTGTTAATACAAATATCGTCATTAAACGTTATTTATATTTTTGATCTTTGCCTAAGTTTTGTTAACGACAAAAGTAAATTTAATTTATAAAAGCTTAAAGCTTGTCAAGTTTATTAGATATTAAAACAAGCTTTCTCAAACAATATATTCATCATTCAAGCATTTACATTTGTGATTAGTGACATCTTGATATGACTCTAATCATTATGTATGATAGTAGTTTTTAGAATGTGTTAGGTTCTTAAAACCAAACACTACTTAAGCATTTGCATATTTCTAAAAATAGTAATACAACATTTGACATCATGTATTACATCATGGAAATCATTGGAAGATTTCATTAGATATTTTGAAAAGATTTGTACTCTTCATATCTTGCACAATCTCACTTAGATAGAGTTGACTTTGGCAAGATTTGATATCTTGGCTGTCAGACCCGGCGGTACCAAAATGGTACACGGGCGGAACCCTTTTAAGGGGTCCGCCGTCCGTGGACGCTCCTGTCCATTTTGGCTATAAATAGCAATGCCAAGCCAAGTAGTTTTTCATCCTTTTCTAACATACTCTCATACATATCTTCTCTCTAACATTTCTAACTCAGTTTCATATCATATTAGTGATCTCTTTTGTAGCAAAGAAGATCAAGTCATATTCAAGCTTCAACGAGAAGTTGGAAGTCTTGTTTGTTTAGTGTTGTATGATCTAGTGTTGATCCATACTTCATTGTTGTATCAAACCATCATAATCTTGTGAGTGTGAGTGGTTAGTATTTTAGTCCTCAAAATACATTGTGTGTGGGAGTAGTTGTACCCTTGGAAAGAACTCGACATTTAGCTTAGTGTCAGAAATAGTGTAAGCGAAGTGTAAAGGTTTTCTCCGCTGGTGAAAGGAGCTTGTTGACTAGTGAAGTTAAACTCTCGAGTGTGAGACTCGGGGAGTGGAGTAGGGCAAGGAAAAAGAGTCCTTGTAGGCCGAACCACTATAAACAACTTGTTGTGGTTTGATCATCTCTTTCCTTATTTGCTTATTACACATTGCTTGCATATTTCATTAACATACTCAAGATCAATATCAATTGATCTTTCAATAAGTTTCAAAACAAAGTTTTTAATTGGTAAACTATTCAACCCCCTTTCTAGTTTTCTACAATTGGTACCAGAGCCTCGTTGCTCAAGAATTTCTAAAATAACTTGTATTTTATAAACTTGAAACGATCCATGGATTCTGAAAACTTTAAAGAAGGGCAATCTATGCAAAGACCACCACTCTTTGAAACCAATGGATTTATCTATTGGAAAAACCGTTTTAAAACATATGTAAAATCAAAAGATATAGATCTTTGGTTTATTATTGTTAAAGGAGATTTTAGTTCTACAACAAAGGATATTTCCGTTGATGAACAAAAGAAATTAGTTGCTAAAAATAATGAAGCTAAAATGATGCTTTATAATGCTTTACCTAGAAAAGAATATGAAAGAATTTTTATGTGTGAAACTGCCAAAGATATTTGGGAATCTTTAATTGTTACACATCAAGGTAATTCACAAGTCAAGGATAACAAAATTGATCTTCTTGTTCAACAATATTAACAATTTGTTATCCCTGAAGATGAAACCATTGATTGTGGCTTTGCTCGTTTTAACACTATCATTACATCACTTAAAGCACTTGATGAAACTTTTCGTAGTAAGAACTTTGTCAGGAAATTTCTTAGAGCACTCCATCCCAAATGGAGAGCTAAAGTGACCGCTATTGAAGAATCAAAAGATCTCTCAATAATGTCACTAGACGAGCTAATTGGCAACCTCAAAGTTCACGAAATGGTAATGGAAAAAGATTCGGAGATCATCAAAGGAAGAAAGGAGAAGATCAAATCCGTTGCTCTAAAAGCAAAGGCAGAATCAAGCGATGATGATGAATCTTGTTCCGGTAGTGAAGATGAGGAGTATGCCATGGCCGTTAGAGATTTCAAGAAGTTCTTTAGAAGAAGAGGAAAGTTTGTAAGACAACCTCGAGATGAAAAGAAGCCATTCCGAAAAGATCGGGATGATAAGAAGAGTAAGGGTGAAAGAAAGTGTTTTAGATGTGGTGATGCAAGTCATCTCATAGGAGAATGTCCCAAGCCAACTAAAAGCAAAACTCAACGAGCTTTTGTAAGTGGTGCTTGGAGTGATAGTGAAGACGATGAAGAATCAAGCAAGGAAGAGATCGCTCTAATGGCACATGAGTCAAATGAGGTATGCTTGAAAGTTGGATTGGAACCTGATGAATGGATAAAAGATAGTGGATGCTCACGACACATGACGGGCAACAAAAGTCTCTTCTCATCATACCAAGAGTATGACGGAGGTAATGTCACTTTCGGTAGCAATCTCAAAAGCAAAATCATTGGCAAAGGTACGATTGCTCATAACTCCCTAACTATTGAAAATGTTGCTCATGTGGATAGGTTAGGATTTAATCTACTTAGTATTAGCCAACTATGTGATAAAAAGTATAAAGTACTATTTGATGAAAATGGAAGTAAAATACTAAAAGATGGTATCACCATAGCTAAAGGAGTTAGGAAAAATAACATATACGTCATGAAAATAGATAAAACATATAATGACAAACTTTGCTTAACAACATTAGATGATAGCTCATCTCTTTGGCATAGACGCTTAGGCCACGCTAATATGAGACTTATACAAAACTTATCTTCAAAAGAGTTGGTTAGGAATTTACCAAAACTAAAATATGACCAACACTTTTGCGACGCGTGCAAAATTGGTAAACAAACACATAGTAGTCACAAATCTAAAAATATGGTGTCCACATCTAAGTGTCTAGAATTATTACATATGGACTTATTTGGACCATCCGCTATAAGAAGCTATGGAGGCAACTTATACACTTTGGTCATAGTAGATGATTACTCAAGGTTTACTTGGACGTTATTTTTGAAAACCAAAAATGAAGCTTTTGATAAATTTGAAATAATTAGCAAGAAAATTAAAAATCTTCTAGGTGTCAAAATTGTGTCGATCCGAACGGATCATGGTCGTGAATTTGACAACGAAACTCAATTTGGAAACTTTTGTGATACAAATGGTATAACACATAACTTTTCCGCTCCACGTACACCTCAATCAAATGGAGTAGTAGAACGTAAAAATAGAACAATTCAAGAAATGAGTAGAACAATGCTTAATGAACAAAACATACCTCAAAAGTTTTGGTGTAACGCCGTTGACACTTCTACATATATTTTAAATAGAGTCTTAATACGTCCTTTCTTAAACAAAACACCGTATGAACTTTATAAAGGTAAAAAGCCAACGTTAGGATATTTTAGAGTCTTTGGTTGTAAATGCTTTATTCTTAATACTAAGGATTATCTCACCAAGTTTGACCCAAAGTCCTATGAAGGTGTATTTCTTGGTTACTCTCAAACTAGTAAAGCTTACATTGTCCTAAATAAAGAAACAATGATAGTCGAGGAATCGTTAAACATAACATTTGACGAAAGTCCACCTCCCTCTAAGACATCACCTTTGGTAGATGATGACTTAGTTGAAAGTCAAATGATAGAAAGTCAAATTAATGATAACAAGAGAGATGAACCATTAAATAAGCAAATTATAAACATCAAAGAATCTAAAAGTCATCCTTTGGAAAAAGTCATAGAACAACTTAATCAAAGAACCTTAAGATCACAAGCCCAAAATCAAAGTAATAATTTTTGTTTTGTATCCACCATTGAACCGAAAAACATAAATGAAGCAATAAAAGATGAATCATGGGTAACTGCCATGCAAGAAGAGTTAAACCAATTCGTTAGAAATGATGTTTGGAAATTAGTTCCAAAACCTAAAGATCAAACCATAATTGGAACGAAATGGGTTTTTCGAAATAAAATGGATGAAAATGGTATAGTATCTAGAAATAAAGCTAGGCTTGTTGCACAAGGCTATAATCAACAAGAAGGTATTGATTATGATGAAACTTATGCTCTTGTAGCTAGACTAGAATCTATTAGAATATTACTTGCCTATGCATGTGCTTATGACTTTAAATTATTTCAAATGGATGTTAAAAGTGCTTTTCTTAATGGGTTTATTAACGAAGAAGTGTATGTTGCTCAACCTCCCGGTTTTACCGACTTTGAGAAACCACATCATGTCTTCAAACTCAAGAAAGCATTATACGGCCTTAAACAAGCACCTAAAGCTTGGTACGACCGTCTTAAGACTTTTCTTATTGATAACAAATATACTATGGGATTAGTAGATAATACTCTTTTTACCAAGAAAAAGGAATCACAAATTATTATTGTTCAAATATACGTTGATGACATTATATTCGGATCAACTTGTCAAGAACTATGTGATGATTTCTCTAAAATCATGCATGACGAGTTTGAAATGAGTATGATGGGTGAGTTAAACTTCTTTCTAGGACTTCAAATTAAACAACTAGAAGATGGTATTTTCTTTAACCAATCTAAATATATAAAAGACATGCTTAAGAAATTTGGTCTGGAAGATTCCAAACCAACTAAAACACCCATGTCCTCGGACACTAAACTCACCAAGGACGAAGAAGGTGAATCCGTAGATAACACTAAATATAGAGGAATGATTGGTAGCCTACTCTATCTTACGGCTAGTAGACCCGAAATTATGTTTAGTGTTTGTCTATGTGCTCGCTTTCAAGAAAACCCAAAGGCATCACACTTAGAAGCATTAAAAAGGATTTTTAGATATATTAAGGGAACAACGTATTTAGGATTATGGTATCCCAAAGGAACGGGTATAGAAACCATAGTGTATGCCGACTCGGATCATGCCGGTGATTATGTCGATAGAAAAAGTACAAGTGGTATTTGCACTTTTGTTGGACATTGTCTCACCTCATGGTTTGCAAAGAAACAAACGGCTTTAGCCATCTCAACTACTGAAGCCGAATACGTCTCAGCCGGAAAAGCATGTCAACAAGCTCTTTGGATGAAGCAAGCTCTCGTAGACTACGAAATTCATCTCAACGACATTGTGATACTTTGCGACAACAAAGGAGCCATCGATCTCAGCAAGAATCCCGTTCAACATGCTCGTACAAAGCACATTGAAATCCGTCATCACTTTCTTCGCAACAATGTTCAAAAAGGAAACATTTCAATCGAGAAAGTATCCTCCGAAGACAACATTGCCGACATCTTAACTAAACCTCTTAAACGAGAACCTTTTAATCTTCTTAGACTTGGCTTAGGGTTAATGGAACCAAACATGTAGGATAAACATAGCCTAAAACATTAGAATAGTCAAACCAAAACAATTTTGCCTTGTATCGGCCACCAAACGACAACACGGACGGAACCAAATATTTGGTGCCGTCTGGTCCGTGGTGTCTACAGAAGCAAAACTGCTATATACATAACATCCTCTTCCTCACAACCCACTTTACCAAAACGTGTAAAACTTAAACCAAGCTCATTATTGACACCTTCCCACTCACTAATCATTGAAGATAACATCATTGTAAGTATCCTAACTCCATTTCATCTCTTAATTCTGAGTCTAGGATTCTTATTTATGCACAAAACTATCACAAATCATTACATGGGGTTTTATGTATGCTTTTATACCAAATATGAATTCAATTGGCAAATTGCATAACTAGTCATTCAAATTAGGTACTACATTATCATATTGCATAAACAAATCATGTTTCCCACTAATTGATAGATAATGAATATAAGGCCTTATTCAAACAACCAAACACCCCATGTCAAAAATTTTGAAAAGCCTCTCACTTGTAGGAAAACATTTTTCATTGCTAATACAAATAGAAACATTAAAATTTTCAACACTTGCATGCTCTTGAATACTAAAGGTATTGCATAACTAATATGCACTCCCGGGTATATTCAAATGTAGCCACATTGAATTAGGAGCATTTGGGTTATCTCATGGTATTTGCCAAACACCCCACTAAAACCATTTTGTGCATAAAATGAGTCGAGATAACCGCAACTCCAAATTGTTTTCATATAGGCACACACTAGAACCAAAAACGTTAAAATTTATTTTCATTTTTAACATATTAATTCTTGTCCTTAGGAATAACCATGGTAGCCGCAAGATTCTATGATCACAAAGATACCCTTAACTACATTCCCAAACACCACAAAACCAAAGGACTTACCAAGGAACAAGTAGAAATATTTAAGAGTCTAGAATCAAGGTATTTCCATGAGGGTAGAACCATTCACTCATCCTTCCTTGTAAATACCAATCTTCGTGAAGAACTAGCCGCCATTCAATTCGATTGTCTTCTTGACATCGATGAACCAATTTGTCCTAGGTTTGTGTTAGAATTCTATGCTAGTGTGACCGGCTTTAGTGATGAAGACGATGATGAATTTTGTCTTAGGTTTAGAATCAACCAAAACGACTACACCATCACCTTAAGCAACTTTGCTCAAGTGTTAGGAATTCCCAACCGAGGAACTTGTGTCTACACGGATAAGTGGTCACTCATGGCTCTTGATACAATCAATGACCGCTCTCTTCCCTACATAACCCGTTTGGTCGATAAGGATGTCATCCGTGAACACTTTTTTTAACCCAAAAAGTGATACAACCGAGTTACCCGAAAGGGAAAAGAGGTAAACCGAGATCCATATGGAATGGAGCTAAATGAACTTAAGCCCGAATTTAAGAAATGGGAGGAACTACTTAGAGCCAACGTCATTAGCACCATAGGAAATAGGGATCACATAAACGCTTGCCTATGTCACATGCTCTACAACTTATCCACCCGACAACCATTCAACTTAGCCTACTACATAGCTAGGAGAATGATTGATATTCCAACTCAAGGATCGGTTGCTCTTCCATACGGGATGCTTCTCACCCGTCTCTATAGAAACTTCGCACCAATTCCACTAACCCCAAAAGGGATGCACCTCCACTATGAACTCATCCCTCACATCTTTGTACCTTTGAGTGATGCTCGAGTTGCTAAGACAAAAGGCAAAAGAGCAAAACCTCCAACTCCATCATCTTCATCATCAAATAGCTCCGAGGATGGTCTTCCAAGCTCTCATCTTCCACCTCATGAGTATTACGCATCTCTTCCCGAGATTGAGAATGAATCAGCAGAATTCAAGCAAACTAAGGGAATGTTCAAGTGCCTTGGTAGGATGATGAACAAGATTTACAAGAAGTTGGACAAATAAGGGTACTTTAAGGAGTGTTTGGAACAATGCATTATCGTTAATGTTTGATACTATTTAGTTGTTTTTATTATGTAGGATGATAATATAACTTGAAACAATGTTGTATGCTAACAATCTCATGCAGGGGGATAGCACAAGTATGCTATCAAATTTTACCCATTTTTACTATATTGTGAAAATCAATAAGCCTTGCTCAAAATCTATGCTCCACTGTGTTTATACATGTGTTATTTACTTTTCCTAACTAGAAATGTTTAGTATAACAACTTTTGAGAAAAATTTCAGGTTTCGGAAATCTCCCCGACACCTAAAAACGTACTCTGTCCATATTTCTGCACTCCACGGATCAGACGACACCATAATTTTGGTACCGTCCTTTATGTAGTTTGGTACCGCCGTACCTGTACAGGCGGACCAGACGGCACCCTTTTTAGGGTACCGTCCGTGTATGATTTTGGTGCCGCGGATCCTCCAGGTAATTTTCTGAATTTCGACTCTTTCGTGATTCCAAATTACCATCCATCACTTATAAATCAATCTTAACTAGTGTATACTCTCATTAGAACTAGTATAATTCACTTAGGTATATAAGAAATCCATTTCCCACCAAAATTCAAAAATTTGAAAAATCCACCCAAGGAGCCCTTTGGCATAAAGGAAGGAACCAAATTTTTGGTACCTTCAAATCCGTGGGTAATCTGAATGTTAGGAAATTCCACTCACTAGAACACATTTATTGCAAATCTTTTCTTCTTCACTCCATCTCTCTTGTATGGATTGACTTGGGTGATATGACTTGCATTCAACCCACTTCCAAATCATTAGGAACCTCCTCTCTTCAATGGTTTAACATCAAATCAAACACATTTCTCCACAATTTTTCACTTCTATAAATTGAGAGGTTTTACCATGATCATCCTCACACCTTCTTCATTCTTACTATTATCTAGCAAAGTAAAACCGAAGTCAAAAATGACAAAATCCTCTCCAAAACCTTGCAAGAAAACCGCTAGAATTAGCGTTAAGCCTTGTTGCTTCGTTAACATTAGCTCCTCATTCGAGTCTTCTCCACTCACAATCTCATCTCCCATCCGAGATGATACAAGCCTTACATTGGCTACACCAAATCAATCACACATTGTGATCACTACTCCACCACCTACAAAAACACCAACTTCACCTCCTCCGGCACCCATCCAAACATCCAAAACACCCTCACCACCTTCACCACCAAGGTCTCCAACTCTCGTTCCTATGGAGTTATTTTCAACTCCACCAACTTCACCAAATCCTTTCCTAGAGGACTTGGATGACTTACCTCCTAGGCCAAATCATCCACCACCATTGCCATCATTTGGCACAATTAAGCGGATTGCTCATGAGTCACCTCGGTCATCCCTTGACCCAAACGCCACATTAGGGCCTAAACCTCTTCTCTTCCACCCCATTCACAAGGACATTCATGGTCCTTTATATGGGGATCATCCACTTCCCCCATCAATGTCCCCTCATCTTGAGGACATTGAGGAATGTATGTGGGATGCCAATCCCACTAGAGAGGAGATTCAAGCGGAACTCCACAACCTCCACCAATTCAAAGGCATGGTGGATTCTCACTTAAGTGAGACAATGCAAATGCAAAATGATTTGCTTGCATCCATCATGACCACTCCAAACATCCCCAACACCACCAACACATCCACCATTCCACCACCACAACCTCCCCAAACATTCTACCCTCCAAGGCATGGTTGCTCAACTTATGAGCAAACGGGCCAAACCGTGGAACGGACCCGGGTTATGGTCCATGACTTCCAAGAAGAAATGAGGTTCATCCTCAACCACATCCTTGAGCATCTCAACGCTCTTTCCCATCCACCATCACTTTAGGATGGTTTTAGAATAGTCTTTCTTATGTTTACTTTCTTAGGATAATTTATATTTCTTGTACTAAAAACACATCATTGTGTTCTCTTTTCATGATCTTTACTCATGAAAAAATTTTAACTAATGAATGTCGTTTATTATATTGTTGGTGTCATTACATAGTGTTTGGAAATGCTTGTGAATGATCATTATTACTAACAATTTTTTTGTAGCTTTATTTTCACAATCCATGTATCTTCCCATTAAAGCACCTAATTTAGGGGGAGCTTTGAACAAGGGGGAGATAGTAGCTCGGGCTCATTACATTCCACATAGCCTCTTCTTTTTGTTGCGACAAAAAGGGAGAGAAAATATGGAACTTTGAAATTATTTATATTTGACTTTTCTGAAAAAGTCAAACTGCATACATTTGACTTTCTAAAAGTCAAACAGGAACCCTCATTGATAATACTTGACTTTTCTTAAAAAAGTCAAACTGCATACTTTGACTTTCTGAAAAAGTCAACATCATGCATCAACTAGTGAATTCTTTGACTTTCATAAAAAGTCAAATTTCATACACTTGCATTATCATTTCCTTTTCAAGTTCTAAAACTAATATTTTTATAACTCTTGTACAAACTTTGTTTCTTTTATAAAAATAAAATTTATATTTTGTCCTCAACAAAAAGGGGGAGATTGTTAATACAAATATCGTCATTAAACGTTATTTATATTTTTGATCTTTGCCTAAGTTTTGTTAAAGACAAAAGTAAATTTAATTTATAAAAGCTTAAAGCTTGTCAAGTTTATTAGATATTAAAACAAGCTTTCTCAAACAATATATTCATCATTCAAGCATTTACATTTGTGATTAGTGACATCTTGATATGACTCTAATCATTATGTATGATAGTAGTTTTTAGAATGTGTTAGGTTCTTAAAACCAAACACTACTTAAGCATTTGCATATTTCTAAAAATAGTAATACAACATTTGACATCATGTATTACATCATGGAAATCATTGGAAGATTTCATTAGATATTTTGTGAAGATTTGTACTCTTCATATCTTGCACAATCTCACTTAGATAGAGTTGACTTTGGCAAGATTTGATATCTTGGCTGTCAGACCCGGCGATATCAAAATGGTACACGGGCGGAACCCTTTTAAGGGGTCCGCCGTCCGTGGACGCTCCTGTCCATTTTGGCTATAAATAGCAATGCCAAGCCAAGTAGTTTTTCATCCTTTTCTAACATACTCTCATACATATCTTCTCTCTAACCTTTCTAACTCAGTTTCATATCATATTAGTGATCTCTTTTGTAGCAAAGAAGATCAAGTCATATTCAAGCTTCAACGAGAAGTTGGAAGTCTTGTTTGTTTAGTGTTGTATGATCTAGTGTTGATCCATACTTCATTGTTGTATCAAACCATCATAATCTTGTGAGTGTGAGTGGTTAGTATTTTAGTCCTCAAAATACATTGTGTGTGGGAGTAGTTGTACCCTTGGAAAGAACTCGACATCTAGCTTAGTGTCGGAAATAGTGTAAGCGAAGTGTAAAGGTTTTCTCCGCCGGTGAAAGGAGCTTGTTGACTAGTGAAGTTAAACTCTCGAGTGTGAGACTCGGGGAGTGGAGTAGGGCAAGGAAAAAGAGTCCTTGTAGGCCGAACCACTATAAACAACTTGTTGTGGTTTGATCATCTCTTTCCTTATTTACTTATTACACATTGCTTGCATATTTCATTAACATACTCAAGATCAATATCAATTGATCTTTCAATAAGTTTCAAAACAAAGTTTTTAATTGGTAAACTATTCAACCCCCTTCTAGTTTTCTACAGTTTCCATGATATTTCGGGCTCTTTTGTTGTAGATTCGGTATCCCTTTTTTGTTTGGTGCATACCCTACAAAAACTCCAATGTCTGCTTTAGCTCTCAGTTTGCCTAAGTCTTGACCCTCATTAGTTGGATAACACAATGCACCAAACACACGAAGGAAAGAGAGATTAGGTTTTCTGTTGTAGACTAGTTCATATGGAGTTTTTCCATGAACAGTGTGAATCAGGGAACGATTTTGTGTGTAGCATGCAGTGGCAATAGCTTCAGCCCAGAGAAACATTGAAACCTTTGAGTAAATCAGCATTGTTCTAGCGGCTTCCACAAGAGTTCGATTTCGTCTTTCAACTACACCGTTCTGTTGAGGAGTTCGTGAAACACTTCTTTGATGGCTGATTCCAATGCTTTCATAAAATTCACTAAGTTGTTTGTTAACAAAATCAGTACCATTGTCTGTCCGGATAATTCTGACGGTTTTGTTAAGTCGAACCTGCAGCTGTTTGATGAGTTTGATGATGATATCAGGAGTTTCATCCTTTGTCCTTAAGAACTTGACCCAGGTGAATCTAGAGTAATCATCAACCACAACTAACACATATTTCTTCCCAAATACATTCTGCACTCTCATTGGTCCACATAAATCCATATGAAGGGTATGAAGAACTTCTGTAATTGAGTTTGTAGGTTTGGGTTTATGGGCATACTTTTTGCTTTTTCCCAATTGGCATGCTGAACAAAGATGATCCGTTTCATACTTTAGTCTAGGTAAACCTACAACTAAGTCCTTTCTGGAGAGATCATTGATGGTGCCGAAGTTCAAGTGATTGAGACGACGATGCCATAACCATGACTTTGTTTTCGAAGCCTTTGACAACAAGCAGATTGGAGAAGACTTCATCATATCATCGATAGAGATGGTGTAAAGATTTGAACCACGAGTTCCTCTTAACAGGTCCTTACCATCAAGTTCTCTAACGAAACAAGTATGTTTTCTGAAGGCTACTTCTAGATCAGAATCGCAGAATTGACCAACAGAGAACAGGTTATGACCAAGACCTTCTACATAATATACCCTGGAAATAACACTTTTACCAACAACATAATCTCCATAACCCATAATTGCACCGAAATGATCATTCCCGAATTTAACTGTCCCGATGAATTTGCTCACGAAGTTCATGAGCCGCGACCGGTCGCCAGTCATATGCTTGGAACAGCCTGAGTCCAGGTACCACAAAACGATTTGAACGATCTGCAGTTGAACACAGACAAGAATGGATAACTGGATAATTGGGATCCCCATGCAAGAATGGGTTCCATTTGGTTAGTAACAATGGTTGGAACACCCACATCAGAAATAGAAGCATTCATATCAGAAATTAAGGCAATGGAATCATTATGAATAGATGCAGTACTAGTGTCTGTATTAGCCCTATTCAAAGTATGCTCACTTCTAAAGGGAATAGTTCTACCAGTAGGCATCCATTTTCTAGTGGGCATTGTCTGATCAGTCTTATGACCAACAGGTATCCAATGATAGCCTAACTTACTAAATGTTCTTCCTATGGGTTTCCACTGTTTTCTAACTTTCTTTCGCCTTTGCCTTTTTGCCTTCTTAGCATGATATTTTTCATTGACAAGATTCACTGGGGATTTGACAGTATTAGACAAAGTATTCATACCACATTCATGATTAGCAACAGAATTCAAGCAGACGTCATTACAAGGTTTGCAAATAGTATCAGAATTCGAATTAATTATAGTACGCCTATGGCTAATACTAGAATCAACACGATTTGTTTTATTCGACTCAAGCTTAAAGTTCCTAGGTTGGTCTTCTACTCTCTTCCAATGCACATTCTTAGCTTGCGAGGTCCTATCATTTCTTGTATTGTCTTGAGACTTTGACCTGCTCGCTTTAATGTCACTGATTACTCTTGTAGAGGGAATGGGAACATTATTTGGTTTTGCTACTCTTCGCATCTCCTGTTTAGATGTTCTGGGATCTGAATTACATGCATGCACACTAAGGTTCACTTTCTTAACACTAGAAGTGCTGGGATTTGTACTCCTAGAAGGCACACTAGAGTTCGCTTTATTAGCATTAACAGATCTGGAATCTGAACTACTTAAAGGCACACTAAGGTTCACATTCAAAACATTGGGCATCGAATGAATATCATACTTGGCACTAGGCATCGAACATGGAATCAAAGGATTAACTCTCTCACCTAAGGACTTTGGGCATATAGTGATTAAGCATTCTAGAATTTCTTGAGATCGTTTGGCATATAAGCATGCATGCCCAATTGCATTGTCAAGTGGTTTCTCTAATTTATCCTCTTCAATAATCTCACATAGACATTCTAGACAATCCTTAAGGGATGAGAAATATGTTTGAATAGCAAGTTTGTTATTCCTGAGATGAGGGGGAACATATTTCACAGACAAAGCATTTTTATTACAAGAGTGAACCTTTGATACACCATTCTCCCCATTGGTCATTGGCATTTTCCCTTTTACCTGACTCTTCAGATTCTCAATTTCCTTTTGCAATGAAGCTATTTGTTCGTTATTTTTGTTACGAGTGACCTTTATTGATTCAAATAACTCATTGAAATGACGTTTAACCTTTTCATTTTCTTCTAGAAAACTTTCGTTTTCCTTTTGTAATGCATTTACTAAGTTTTGAAGATGAAACGTTTGAGAATTCTGAGAATCTAGAGGAGGAGGCATTTGGGAACCTGTCATATTGTTCGTTTGACCCTTTAATTGAGAGATTTGGGCTTTCAACTTTCTGATCGTGTTGCAATGAGCTTGAATCTGTTCATCACGTTTGTTAATTTGAAAAACTGCATCAAACTCTGGAGCATCTGGGGATGTCTTGATATTTGAAGTTTTGACATTTTCTTTAAGATGTTGATATTTTAGTTGTAAATTAAAATGCTCAACTTCTAGTTTAGAAAAATGTTTAACCAAATTGTCGTGATCATCCAGTTCAATTTTCTCATTTAGTTCAGAATTAGTTTTTTCAAGCACAATGACACGATCATGGGAGACTTTCAGGGCAACAGATAGTTCATGAAATTGGGAAGCATTAATAGAACAATTTGTAGCAGTGAAAAACATATCTTGTGCAACACATTCAGTAATAAGAGTCTCATTTAATGTATGCAAGTTCTTCATCTCAATCTCATTATATTTTAGTGCTCGCTCATAGTCACTAACCTCAACTATCATTGCATCAAACTCCTTTTCCATTTCTTTAATGTCTAAGTTCATTCCCTTTTTAAGACTTTCAAAATGATCTTTTAGCTGTTTAAAGAAAGGCATGACTTCAGTTAAATAACATTCTTTAGTTTGCTCAAAGCCCCTTTCTCCTTCAGTAATACCAGTGGGTGTGATCCTTTTCTTGCAAGTTTTCTCAAAATCAACAAATAGTTGAAAGATAACATATTGACTAATTAAGGTCTTGCTTTTAGTGGCAATTGTTCTAGGAACAAGATGCATTGGTGTATTAGGAGGATACACAGTCGCTCTAGGCATTTTCCTAAGGGGAGGGTTCGTTACAACTAGATTCTCTGCTTTTTGCTTATCTAAATCCTTTTTCCAGAACACTTGTTCGGGTGTTAACAATGTCTGAGGCTTAAACATGTTCAAGGAAATCCAATTTTCCTTCTTGTAATCATGGGGTGTGATCTTTATTTTCTTCTCTTTACATTTAGGATCATCTAATTTCTTGTTCATCTTTTCCCTAGTGATTTCATCTGATTTCTTATCTTCCTCAGTGCACTCAACGCAACTAGGTTTCTGTCTAGGTTTAAGGATTTCATTGCCATCATAAAGAACCTTATGAGCATTTCTAGCCTTTTTAATGACCTCTGGATTTGGTTCCTCAACAAGGGGAATGCTATGCTTATCGCTTAAGACTCTATGCTTAGTGATCATGTGAGCAGTCTGAATGGTGTTCCCTTGTATGTACAACTTGTTTTCAAGTTTGTTTTTCAAAGTTTTCAGATTAGAAAAATCTTTCAAGAGTTTTGATTCCTTTGCATTAAATTCTTGCTTAAGCATTTTCACATTTTCTTGAAGTTCTTGTTTTTGCTTAGCAGTTTTAGAAAGCTTTTCTTGCAAGGAATTTAACTCTTGTTTTAATACTTCTTCTCTAAAATTACTTTTTCTAATGATTGTACGCACTTGGTCATCCATTTCCTGCTCACGAGTGGTCAACTCAAATTTTGCACGTTGTTCATAAATAGCAACACGTTCTTTATAGGCATTTAGTTCAGAAATTACAGAATCATCAGAGGCACATGCAGTGAATTCATCAAAAACATAATCATTATTGACTGCAGAAGATGCATCACTTGGTACAATCTCACTTTCACTTCGTATCACATATTGATCATATGGGACAACATTGATATTACCCATATTTTCAATATCTGATTCAATAAACACAGTTGATTGTACTTCGTTATGAATCTTTTGCTCATCAACTTCATCGTATAATTTTAATACCTCAGAGATGAGTTTGTCTTTGGATGGACGAGCTTGTGGTGATGAAGAGACTTTAGGAGAGACCATTGGAGAAATGCTAGCCATGAAGATGGTTTGTGCAGTGGGTTCTTCATCAACATCAGAGTCGTATGCATCACAATCAGCAACTTGAAAGGCATTCTGATGATTATGGCCTAACTCCTGAATTGGTTGCTCATCCACATCTGCATCATATGTCTTAGCATTTCCCTCAGCCAAGAACAACAACTCCTCTTCATCCAAAGCTTCCCCATTATCCTGAGCTTGCACAAGCAACATCTTATCCCTAAAATACTCGGCATTCTGAGGGCATTTTGGTGATGTGCAGTTCCTTGCAATGTGTCCCTCACCTCCACAATTATAACATTTGATTGGCTTTGCTTGACCCTGATTTCCATTCCTTCCTCTATTCTAATTTGCAGCATAACCTCTACCAGCACCACCTCTTGCTTATTCGTACTGTCGTTCTTGAACTGGCTGCACCATAACCTTCCCATCTCTGACAGTGGCTTGATTATGTAGATTGGAAGCAATTCTGAGATTGTTGTTGGTGTGTGGAAGAGAGTTCATGTTTTGACTAATCAGAAGAGCTAGTTGATTAATGAAGTTTCCCACGTGTGCATCAGCATCAGCTTGTTTGAACATATGATCAGGAATGAGTTTATGATTACCATTACCCATAGGTATGACTTGTGAGGCTTTGGTTGTGATTCTGATGTTTGAGTAGAAAGCCGTTGAATCATTCGATGAGCTTGTCTCTCCCTGGTTGGTTTTGAACTGATCAAGAATCCTTTTTTCAAACATGGCATGTCTCTCATTTTGAAGAAGGAAGGCATAGAGTTGCTCATAGTTTGTATTCTTCAAACCTTTGGTAAGCTTTAAAGAAGTGACGAACTTGTGCCATTCTGGATTCATATTGTTCACAAACTTTGAATTCAGCTGAATGTTCGGCATTGTCATCTTAATATTTCTCATGTCATTCACAAGCTTGTGAAACCTCACATATTACTCATAAACACTCTCATCTGGTTTCATCTTGAAGTGCTCAAATTCATCATACAACTGTGATTCTCGGTCTTCAATAGTTAACTCAGAACCAGAGAGAAGCATCTTGACATTATCCCATACAGCTTTTGCTTCGGTGTTGTGATTGATAAGCTTGTAGATGTCTTTTGGAAGACCTTGCAGTATAATGTTAGACGCTCGGATATCTGCATCAAATCTCTTCTTCTCCTTATCATCGAGCTCATCATACATCTTTGGTCTGTCCATTCCGTAAATCAAAGTTCCATCTTCAGCAGTATCAAGTACATCTCTAGTAGTTTCAACTCGGTAAGGTCCTTCATCAATGGATTTGAGAATATTAACCCCATTTTCTTTTCCAAGACAGTACAATCTGATTCGTTGAGCCCAAGAGTCATAGTCAGTTCTGTCAAGCATGGGTGGATGAGTATCTGAGCCAGCAGCTTGAACATCCTCAGCTACTGACGAAGCACTGGTAGGAACGATGTTTGCCATGATAACAAATTCTACGGGATTTTACTATTCTTTGATTAAACCGGGAAATTGATTCTTTCACGGGATTTTACTAAACCAAAAGAACAACCGTAAGAATGTATCACGAAGAAGTAACAAGTCTAAATGAACAAGTAGCTAAATACACAACTCGCTTAAGCAGTCAACTCGCTAAATAGCCAAGTCGCATTAGTATCAACTCGCATCAAAATCAACTCGCTTAATGAATCAAGTCGCTAAATAGCCAACTCGATTTAGTATCAACTCGCAACACAATCAAATCGCTTGAACACTAAGTCACTTAAATTAACTCGCTAGCGTTACAACTCGCTAAATAGCTAAGTCGCTTTAGATCTCAAGTCGCTTAAAGAAACAACTCGCATAGAACCCAAGTCGCATAAAGATCAACTCGCTAAACAGCTAAGTCGCATGTACCAACTCGCATCAAATAACAAAGCAACTCGCTTTGAAGAAAAACAAGTCCGAGACTCAACTCGCTTCGTCCTTCTTTCACAAATAACCACTTTATCAATCCAAAACAACCAAACCACAATGATTTAAGCCTTCCAATTCAAAACATAAACACATATGATGATCCTAAACACAAAAGTACAGGCAAAATTCAAACTTTAACACTAGAATTTGTCCAAATGAATCAAACTCTCCTAAACCCTTAATACCCCAAAAACCTTATGAAATCCACCAAAACAAAGAGCATGAAAGATGAGTGATCAAACCATGGCTCTTGATACCAATTGTAGGTATTCGATTTCACAAACACTCTAAACCATGATCAAAGTAGGCGTATAAGTATGTTAGAGAGAGAAAGTTCTAGTGAGAGAAAGGAAGAGAGTTGGGAACTATAGTGAGAGAAAGAAAAATATTATTATGAGCTCCAACTCTCTACCTTGGAAGGTAGAGAGTATTTATAGTCTTACAATAAAACGCCACACAACGGGCTGTTGATCAGGCATACAGTGGGTAAAGACCCGTCCGTCCTCCACGGTGTTACTTAACTAAATACTACTTAACTTAAAATAACTACGACTACGAGCTTTCTAACGATTACATATACTTGAGGTGACTGACTCTTTAATACCTGGAATTTCTAATTCCTAACATATCGGGGTTGGTTGGATGCATGATTCTTCGAGATCCTTGTTCGAGTTTTAACTGGTACGAATGACAAAGACTTAAGTTATCTAGTTGAACCTGATGTAAGGAGTTACGTTGTTGTGCTCACAGCTTATAACTATCACTTTTAAGGAGTTACTTTGTTGTGCTCAAGTGTCACACTTAGGTGTGGATAATTTGAGAAACTATAAGTTTACCTTTTTTTTCGATCAGGATTCAAAAAAGGGTTCTTCGTCTGACAATAGTGCAAGTTTAAGTCACAAGTTCGGGTTATTTTACTTCAGTCTCAAGTTCGTCGTATTGGGTTTTCTCCATCAGTAGTCACTACAAAAAGTCGTCAGAATGATAATGGGGTCGGTAAGAGTTAGCTGAGAAGAGTATACACGAGTAGAGAAGTTTCATCAGCAATTGATTCTCGCAAGACATTTATGGTACTTCACACTTGTTCGATTAATTGAACATACATGGTTTCGATATCTCCAATTTCATCATCAACATACGTGGTGTATGATTCTGATTCATTGAAAACATCGGGGGGAAGAGAGTATAGGTGGTGTCTGCTTCCTTTGTTGTTTTTGTATTTTTTTGCGAAAACCCTCTCCTTTCATGAATTTCTTCAATCAGGGGGAAGAAATGAGACGATATGTGGTTTAAACGTCTCACTTTGGTGTTATCATCTCACTTTCACAGAGTTATCGTGCGTGAAGTTACCTAATTATGATGTTGTGATGCCTCACACACGGTCATTTTATCGAGTAATTGCAGATTTACAGGTAACTATTATTCCGATAGACCGCAACATTCAGGGGGAAGTCGTTTCATTTCGTCTTTCGTGGTCTGTTTGGTGTGAAGCATCTACATACGTGAGAAGATCTTGTTGATTTCTTGCATGTTACCCCCGAACGGATTTTCCGCAACAAGTCAGATTTACCTTGTGTGGTTTACTGCTCATCTACAAATTCCGCTGCGTACTGAAAACTTCAAAAGTTAGAGGAAATGTTTACTACATCAAAATTTCGAATCTACTGAAGACAGTTGTTAGTTTGGGGGGAAGATGATTCAGAAACTTTGCCAAAAAGGAGTGTACGGAGAAGCTGCTAAAGACATGCGGCATGAATTGGGGGGAAGTTAATCCAATTTATGCATATTACATCATTTGCCTACAAGTGAAGAAAACGGTTCTCAAGTCAAGGTACCAGAAGAAGACAAAGAGCGTAAACTTTCATCATCCTCAGCACTTGAAGAGCTTATGAAGACCTTTCTTTATTTGTTTTCTATATTTGTAGTAAATGTTGTAAGTAATCCCTTATGTCGTCCCATTGGGGGAAGATTGTTGGAATCGCTCCTAACTCGTAAATGGAACGACATTGACGGGATTACTGTTTCTATCTTTGTTACCTTAAACACATGGGCTTGTTATGTCAATTACCCATAGATGTATGTGTTTGAGTATATAAACCCCTCCATACTTCCATGGAGGGGTGAGATCTCTTTGTGTAAACTTCACCTTTTCTTATCAATAAACACATAGTATTTCCCTTCTCTCTCTAACTTCTCTCTCTAACTTGAAGATGGCTTTCTTCCATCTTCCAAGACCTCCCGAATCACCATATCAACCACATAAACGATCCTAACATAAGTCTTATCTTGTTATTTACTATTTTTTTTTAAACGGAAACTAACGACTAAATTGGAAATGTTTTGTAATGAATAAGTAATTAATGTTTCGAGTACACGATTATCAATAAATGTCGTTTGTGGACATTTAATACTAGTTTAAGTATTTAATTGCTTAGGTTGTGTGCATGGGTTACGGATAACCTAGCATTAATAGTGTTGATCCACGTGGGTAGCGGACTTATTAGGTTGACGAATCTAATAAGAGCCCGCTAGGTACGTTGGGTAACCTTATTAATGGGTGAATTATCCTTATGACTCTTTAGGATACGATTGATTTATGGGATAATAAGCGACACGAGTAAATAAATGATTTTATCGAGTTGACGAATTAGATAAGGTCTACTATTTATTCCGGAACTTATTGGACTATGGAGCTTATCGTTTAGAGGTCTCATTGTGTCGCATTGAGTTATATATTGGTTGTTTGAATGCATTCATAGCATCATATTGAGTCGATACACCCACATAAGGAATATCAAACACTAGGATTAAATGGTGAAACCAGACATTTTTGGAAATAAAGAAATGGAATATATTGGGGTAGATAATGTTGATTTTGAGGAATATATATATTAAAGTTAGTCTACATTAATAGGTTGTGCCAAGTCGATAGTTGTTGTGCTGTGATACCGTTATCTTCTGCTAGTGTTTATTTGTGCGTTGATTGCTTGAGGTGAGTTTCATAGCCCCACTTTTATCTACGTTTTTAACTATATTGGGGTGAGAATCATGTTACTGTTTTTGGTCCGTTAAAACTATTTGGATTTGCTTATATGCTTGACTGTTTAGATAGATGTGCGGTAGTTGTTGCCTGGGTTAATCGTGCCTAACTAAGAATAGACTTCTACCTCGACCTAGTCCGGGGTTGGCAATTGTTCTAGATTTTGCCACGACAGTGCTGGACTAGAGTCACGGGGCCCGAGTAATCCCTGGTTGCGGGATATGATTGGAGATCCAGATAGGATCAGTGCGTGAAACGGTATTTATCTATCCAGGTCTTGCATAGCAAATCAACTCTTACAGGTCCACTATGATTTTGTTCAACTTAAACCTATGAACTCACCAGCGTAAGCTGACCTTTTAGCATGATTTCTCAGGTATTTGAGAGATGTTTGGAATACGTGATCGGTGGAAGCTTGGCAAGAAGGCGGGGTTCAAGGATCATTTCTGACTCTGATAAACTATGGGGACCTATTTTATTAAATCATGTTTTGGGCCTAATATTTACTCTTTTGGATTAAATGATTGGATTAACTAAATTTGGGATTGGTTTTGAATATTAAATGACTATCTTTTTGCTATACTTGTGTGCGATACCAATCCAATAGTAACGCCCTGAAAACTTGATTAAGTCTTCCGTTGTACCGAGATTTGGGGGTGTTACAGATTGGTATCAGAGCTCAAGGTTATAGAGAACTAGGTATTTTATAAACCCTAAACTATAACCACTTTTAAGAAAAATTGATCCTCGACCGACGCACACCCGCTTGCCAAGCCGAAGCTTCTTATTTGATTATGGTATGAACTATGATTTGAATTATGAGATGATATGAAGGGATATTGTGAACTGATTTTGGAGACGTTATGATTTTGAGATATGATTATTAATTTTGGAAATGAGATATGATTATTGGTTTTGGAAATGAGATGTGATTATCGAGATATTACAGAATTTGATTTGAGTAAACGATATATTATGATTTTGGAAATTTTGAACTCGATTGATTTGATATGGGATTATGTGATAGAACTGAACTTATGTATTTTATTAAAGGCATGTTTTGAGTAATGTGGTACCTCTACTTTTAAAGCTTTCCTTATGTGATACGTGTTTTGGTTAAGTTGATGTGCTTATTAAAACTAGTTGTTTCGAACACTTATACCTACCCTATGCAGTTGTTACAGACTATGCCTTTACTAGCTTTTGATGTGTCTGAGGAGGTCCTTGCTGTTGCTAGTTCACCAGCATTGACTTTCATGACGGTTGCGCAGGGTGATCCTTATGAGATCGCCCGTCACACTAGTTCATCATCATCAGATCGTCCTAGCTCATCTAGGCAGCTCACTTTACATCAGGTTTTAGCGCGAGCACAGACTCCTAGGCTTGCTTATAGCACTGCCCGCATGTCTGTGAGACCACCATCATCACCTATCCGTTTAGTAGCCCACTCTCTTCTGTCATCACCACCAGCATCACCATGTCTTAGGAGGCCTAGATCTCCTAGTGTACCACCTCAGGATTTACCTGCACAGAGACTCCGACTCATGGACTCTCCCCCTATGGATGAGGGCGAGGAGGAGCATGAGGTTGAGGAGGAGCATGAGATTGAGGACCAGTGTGTTGATGAGGACGGGATCCTCAGGAGGAGGATGATGAGGATATCCCCGAAGGGGGTACTCCTCCATTGCAGAGTCCTGCACATTCTCCGGGACCAGGTTCTCCTTTGCCTGAGCCTGAGTCCCCTGGACAGCCTTTAGACATTGACTCACCACCTTACTCACCTTATATAGGTAGCCCGTTAGGATCGGAGATACCATCAGAGATTGTTTCTGAGCCCGAGGAGTATGGTGAGACGGGTCTGATGTGGGAGAGGATTACATCGCAGGGTACTAGGCTTAGTCAGTTGACGGATCGATTGGTTGGAGTATCTAGGGGTAGTATAGAGGATCTGAGAGTTGATATGGGTACTGTAGTCAGGAGAACTAGGGTTTTGCGTGAGGGTATGTCGGAGCTCCAGGAGCAGGTTGGGGACCTGCTGAGAGGGTTCGCGACAACTCGTGATGCTGATCGAGCGATTTGGCATAGGATTGGTGAGTTGGAGAGAGAGGTCGCAGAGCTTAAGAGTGATCACGACGCTCAACGTGTTGAGTTAGCCTCTTTGTGGAGAGAGGTTGATGATGTTAGGAGATCAGTTAGTGGTATTTGTAGACGTGGCTAGATAGTATTAGATTCATGGTTTTGTACCATCTTGAAACTAAGTAGTACTTGGTTCGAGATGTAGGATTATCCTAGTTGTTTACTAGTATCGTTATTAGGATCGTTTTTGATTTCTCCGTATCCTTCCATGTATTTCCACTTTTAAAACCTATGAGTTATGGTTATTGGAACGTGCATCCTTAGTTATGATTCGGTATTTGATTGTTTCGCTTTGGTATATCGTTATCCTTGTTGGCCTTGGTTATGTATTCAGGCGTTATTGGGTGACCCTTGGAACCCAACTCTATCTCTAGAGCGTGAATTGTGAACTTATGAAACAGTTCTTCTTGCCTTCAGAATGATGGCAACAAGACGAAACCCGCTTAGGAACAACCGTGCAGCTCCTGCTGCTGTTGTTGCCCCTGCCCGTCGAGGTCGTCGTCTGGCCCTGACCACATCACATGTTGAGAACCCGAACACTGATAACCCAGCTGTAGAGAACCCGAATGTGAACGACCGTGCTGAGAATGGTCCTGTTCCACAAAACCCTCCACTTGTGAACCCAGCCCACATTGACCAGCTAGTGTCGCAGCGTGTCGCTGAACTGCTAGCTGAGGTTAATCTCTCTAACACTCCTAGTGGAACCCCAATGCTGAATCGAACTCGAGGTTGTACCTACAAAGAGTTCCGATTCTGTGGTCCCATTGATTTTGGATTAACTGAGGGAGTAGTTTACCTGACTAGGTGGTCGGAGAAAACTGAATCTATGTTTGCTGTGAGTAACTGTGATGAGGATTGTAAGGTTAAGTATGCAACATTCACCTTGAAGGACGAGGTGTTGACCTGGTGGAACAACTATCACAGATCAGTAGGAATTGATGTAGCTTATAGTATGATTTGGACTCAGTTTAAGACTCTCCTGATTAAGACTTACTGTCCTAGGAATGAAGTTAAGAAGTTAGAGAGTGAGTTCTGGAACCATAAGGTTAAGGGTACTGACATGGCGACTTATACTCGTCGTTTCCAAGAGTTATCATTGCTTTGCCCTGAAACGGTTCGCACCGAAGAACTTAAGATTGAAAGGTATACTGATGGATTGCCTTTGGCTACTCGAAATGATGTCATCGTTGCCAAGCCAGTTAATTTGCAAGAGGCAATTGCTGTGGCTCAGAGTTTGATGGACTCTTATGTGCTAGAAGTAGGAGACAAGAGTAAGAACGATAGGAGTAATAAGAGGAAGAGGAACGAAGTTGTTAAAGGGAATGGCAACAAACGGCACGAGATAGCCAGAGTGTTCGCTATAGGAAATGGAGGTGGGAAAGATTATGAAGGTAGTAAGCCTGTGTGTGGTCGTTGTAACCGACACCACCATGGACTGTGGCCGAATGTGTGTAGGAAGTGCTCTAAGGTAGGACATTTGGCTAAAGATTGTAGGTCCCGACCACTTGTTGCATCTCAAACTTCACAAGGAGCAGACTGGAAGGCCACTGTCACCTGTTTTGGATGTGGAAAGAAGGGACACTTTAAAAATGAGTGTCGAGAGCCGTGGATGAGAGGAAATCCCGGTAATGTAGGAGGATTTGCTAACCGAGGTGTAGGAGGTAATGGCTTAAACCCTGTGAAGCGTGAGGTTATGGAAAACCAGGGAAACCATGGTGCTAGGAATCAGCAGAGAGACATGGGAACAGCGTGTGTTTACGCTATTGGGAAGGAAGCTGGCAAGGACCCTAATGTAGTTACGGGTACGTTCCTTCTCAATAATCGCTATACTTCCATACTGTTTGATACTGGTGCAGATATGAGTTTCGTATCCACCAATTTTATGCCATTACTAGGAATCTCCCAAACACCTCTAGGGTTTAGTTACGATGTGGAATTAGCGAATGGGAATCGAGAGAAGATAGACACCATAGTTCGAGGTTGTACCTTAAGTTTCCTAGACCGCCCGTTTAATATAGACTTATTGCCGGTTACTTTAGGAAGTTTTGACGTCATTATCGGAATGGATTGGTTGTCGAAGAACGGTGCACACATCATTTGTGATGAGAAGATTGTGCGTTTACCGTATGGCCGAAAAGTTCTAAGCATACAAGGATATCGGAGCGACTGTGGAAGTCCTTCCCGGTTGAGCATCATCTCCTGTATTAAGGCCCAGAAGTACATCGATAGAGGAGGTTGTCTTTTCTTGGCTCGAATTTCTGAAAAGAAAAGTGAGGAGAAGAGTGAAAGACACCTTAACGATGTACCCGTTGTTAGAGAATTTCCGGATGTGTTTCCCGACGATCTGCCAAGGATTCCACCTGTCCGGCAAGTGGAATTCCAAATAGAGTTGATACCCGGTGCGACACCCGTAGCCCGGACACCTTATCGACTTGCTCCAAGAGAATTGGAGGAACTGTCTAAACAGTTGGCAGAATTGTCAGAGAAGGGATTCATTCGACCAAGTTCGTCACCGTGGGGAGCACCAGTGTTGTTTTTGAAGAAGAAGGATGGATCGTTTCGGATGTGTATCGATTATAGGGAGTTGAATAAGTTAACAGTGAAGAACCGATATCCGTTACCTAGAATAGATAATCTATTCGACCAACTCCAAGGAGCTAGTGTCTTTTCTAAGATCGATTTACGATCTGGCTATCACCAGCTTAGAGTTCGAGAGGAGGATATCCCTGATATGTGTCTAAATACACATATATTTTACATTGTTTAAACCCACAAAAACGGCCAAAACACACAAATGACTATATAAATGTTACAAATATCATGAAAATGTGTTTTTATGTGATTCAGGTACAAAAAGATTGAAAACAAGTGAAAAATGATCAAAGTTCACAAAATTGTCATTTTCAGTCCCTGGAGTTTCACAAAATAGCAAAACTAGTCCCTAAAGGTGTAAAATGAATAAAAAGTCAACTTTAGTCCTTGGGATATCAAACATGTTCACAAATAATCCCTGGATAAAAGTTTTCACAAATTGGCAACTTTTACCCCTCAAGTTTCAAAAGTTGTCAAAATTAGTCCTTGGTTTGCAAAAATGGAAAATTATCTTTTATGATCCTTGTACTAATGAAACTTGGCAAGATTGATCCTTGGAATAACTTTGAAAGATTGGCAGGTTCGGCCCTTCAAGTTTCAGAATATTACAAATATGGTCCTTGTGATTAATCTACAAACCAAATGGACCCTTTGTTTTATTAAACCCAAAACCAAGCCCACTACTCCCCTTGAACCCCCTGCCAAATAAAACCCCGTGAACCCCCCTACTTGAACCCCCCGTTATTAATATCTCCTAGTCAAACTCCCAGTTTAACTAAACCAAACCCCGCCCAACGTTTCCCTCCATACCACCTCCTTCCTCCTCCACATCCCTGGTTTTGCCACCTCCACCCTTCCACCTCACTCACCTACTCTCCTACTTGTCCCTCCACCAACACATCCCTCCAAAGTTCTTTAATTGCTCAAAAATAACTGCCTCACGTTAGCTTTAGGACTTTTGGCGCCAAATTTACAAGTGCACGATTGGGATTGATTCAAAGTTATTCAAGGGATGGGATTGAAGCAGAGGAGAGAGATGAAGCTATTGGGGTGATTATTTAAGAAGAAAGAAGACAAAGAGAACCGTTGTCACCAGTTTTAGACCACTTTGTAGTGTAAAATTTATTTAATGTCTGTTCCAGTTTAAATTTAAGTTCTCAGTGTAATTTCAAGTTTATTTCAAGTTAACTATCACTTTTGTATTGTAATTATTCCAAGTTTGATAAGATTTCAAGTTTTCATGTTTCTTGTTAATTCGTATTAAGTCATATATACTGATTAGAGGTCACACAAGCTCTTTTACCCTTCATACAAGCTCAGATAAGCTTATTGTAACTTTTCATGAGCCTGTATTAGACTCTAGTAGTTTAATTTAGAAAAACCAGAAAAGTCAACAAAAGTCAACATTTTCAGTCAAATAAGCTATTTGGTGGTGATAAGCTGAAGTGGATGAGTTGAGTGGTGTTTAAGCTTGGTATTGACACACCAAGTCAAGTTCTGATCAGTTTCCCTCGTTTCATTGCCCCTCACAGTTGTAAGCCAAATTTTATAATTATGCATTATTTTCTAGCTTACTGTACTAGTGCTTATTTTTAGCTTATCATAGTAATTTTCTGCTTATAAATAGTTTCTAATTATATTTTATCTGTTTTATCCGTTTTAAATAGCATTTTCTTTATCTTGCTTAAAAAATCTCATAAAAGCCAAAAATAGCCTTTTTATAAGTTAGCTTATTAGACTGCTTTATTTTTACTCAAAACTACTTTTTAGTGCTTAATACAGTTAGTTGTTCATCTTTAATCAAAAATCCTACCTTAATTTGATCTGTTCCAGTTTTAAAAATCAAAACAGTTTGTAAAAGGGGTGTTTGGGTTAACCTGTTTCCATGGGTTCATGATAGTTATTGTTATTGATTGTTGTTGCAGCATGCTAGTCTAGGCCAAATTAAGTGGAATTAACCATAAAACTCAGGTCTCAAGTGACCAAAAGTCTAAAACCTCTTTGATTCACCCTCACAGTCCACTGTTGGACTTTTTGAACCCATGATCATGCTCCTTAGCTTATAAGTAGATAACCTAGCTTATTCTAGCCTTATAATATCTTATAATAACAGTTTAAGTTAATTAGAAGCAATCATAATTCACATTAGTCAACTTAGCTTATTAATCTAAAAAGTCAAAATTTCATAGAAACCCATTTTTGAATAAACTTGTGAATTTCATGTAGGACTTAATATTAGGAGTGAAGACTTGCGCTTTTGGATATTTGTCATTCTGTTGCTTGTCTTCATCATAGTATTTTTTATAATTTTTAGTTAGTGTTGTAAACTGCTTATTTGCTAGCTTCTTTTAAGCTCTTTTTCTGAAAATCTCCCCTGCTCCAGGGGAGTTTGTTGTGTCTGCTTGATTTCATAAGCTCACACAGAGCTTATTGGTGGGCCCCACATTGTGAGTCTTGGCTTTTTGGGAAGCCCACATAGCAGGCTTTTCATATCTATGCTTACCTTATGTTTTAAAGCTTATTACAGTGCTTAAAAATCAGCCACAAGTAGGGTAGTTTGCCACTTTAGTTTCATACTGCTCATTGCTTTTCTAGCTGACGGCCTAGGTTTATTTTAGTTTTTTGAGTTGAATTAGGTTTGTTTAGGTCTATTACACTATACCTGAGCTTTCGGTGCATTCTAGTGCTTATTTGCTTATTTGATTATTTGAAGTGCTTATTTAAACTGCTTATTTGCCCAATTCAGCTTATTAGTGGGCTTATTTAACTTTTTATATTTTTCCTAGTATTCTGCTATCATATAGTATTTATAGAAAAAGTTTCATATTTATTAGAGTTCATTTAGTATTTATTATAATTTAAAATAGTTTAAATAATCATTAAATAATAATTAATTAATAATAAATACATAAATAGTGTAATAAATATATTTTCAGTTTTATAATATTTTAGATTTATCTAAGTCATAATTTTATTTTTCTAGATTTATTTTATAATTTCTTAATTTTTAGGTAATTATTTAATAGTTTATAATTAATAATACTTAGATAATAAATCTTATAATTAGAATTTAAGTTTAATAAGTAAGTTTTAGATAATCTATACTTTTATAACTTTTATTTGTAACTAGTTTTGTAATTTAAAAATCCTTTAATTAGATCTTAAGTAATTTCAATTAGATTTTAATAATTTAAATTAGGTTTAATAGTTAAATAATATTTTAATTAAAGTTAAATATTTTAATTTTTTTTAATTTGCATTTAAGCCCCTGTAATTTACAAACTTTCTCTTTAGGTGTAATTATTCCAAATCCACAACCCTTTTCCCATTCAGTATCACCCGATCACAAATTCGTTCTATTACAGTGTTCACACCTCGTTGGGACTTAACGACCCGGGGAAACACTAAACTCCTCTGGACTTAATTGCATTCTGTTCTGAGCTGTTTGACTTTTATGGTTGACCATTCACAAGTGGTTGACTAATAAAAGATAGACCGTTCGGAGCGAATCAATCCCTAAGACTGCGTTTAGAACTCGTTATGGACACTATGAATTCCAAGTGATGTCGTTTGGTTTGACCAACGCGCCAGCGATTTTCATGGATCTCATGAACCGAGTGTGTAAGCCATACCTGGATAAGTTTATGATAGTATTCATAGACGATATCTTGATATACTCTAAGAGTAGTGAGGAGCACGAAGAGCATTTGAGGCTCATTTTAGGATTGCTGAGAGAGGAGAAGTTGTATGCCAAATTCTCTAAGTGTGAATTTTGGATTCCGTCCGTGCAATTCTTAGGTCACGTGATAGATAGTCGAGGTGTTCATGTTGACCCAGCTAAGATTAAGGCCATTAAGGAATGGGCAGCTCCTAAGAACCCATCAGAAATCTGACAATTTCTAGGTTTAGCAGGCTATTATAGGAGATTCATTGAGGGATTTTTCAAGATAGCTAAGCCGCTGACCAAACTAACACAGAAGGATGTTAAGTATGAATGGGGAGAAAAGGAAGAAGAAGCATTCCAACTTCTGAAGGAGAAGTTGTGTAGTGCGCCCATCCTAGCTTTACCTGAAGGAAGCGAAGACTTTGTCGTGTACTGCGACGCTTCGCATAAAGGCTTAGGTGCTGTTTTGATGCAACGAGAGAAGGTGATTGCTTATGCATCCCGACAACTTAAGAAGCATGAGAAAAACTACACCACCCATGACCTTGAGTTAGGTGCTGTAGTGTTTGCTCTTAGGATCTGGAGACATTATCTGTATGGAACCAAGTGTGTAGTATTTACCGACCATACGAGTTTGAAGCATATCTTAGATCAGAAAGAACTGAACATGAGACAACGTCGTTGGTTCGAATTGCTTAGTGATTATGACTGTGAGATTCGTTATCATCCTGGTAAGGCTAATGTTGTGGCTGATGCACTTAGTCGTAAAGAGGACATTCCACCCCTACTCGTTAGATCCTTAGGAATGACCATTGTTTTGCCCTTCCCATATCAAATTTTAGCCACCCAAGCTGAGGCATTGACGGAAGAGAACCGTTCTTATGAGAATCTTCATGGATTGGTAGAAAGCGAAAATGGCTTCTTGAAGCGTTCCGACGGAACATTATGCTTCAAAGACAGAAGCTGGATACCATTTTATGGTGGAATCCGTGAGTTGATTATGCACGAGTCGCATAAATCAAAATAATCTATTCATCCCGGAGCCGATAAGATGTATCAGGGTCTTAAGAAACTTTATTGGTGGCCCAATATGAAAGCCAATATAGCTCAGTATGTCAGTTGGTGCCTGACTTGTTCTAAAGTTAAGGCCGAACATCAGAAACCATCAGGACTCTTAGTTCAACCCAAACTCCCGGAATGGAAATGGGAGCGAATAACCATGGACTTTATCACTAAATTACCGAGAACAGCTAGCGGCAATGACGCTATCTAGGTAATCGTTGATCGTTTAACTAAGTCTGCTCACTTCTTAGCTATTAGTGAAACCGATAGCCTTGATAAGCTTTCTCGATTGTATCTTAAGGAGATAGTATCGCGTCATGGAGTACCGATATCTATCATTTTCAATAGGGATAGTCGTTTTACATCCCACTTTTGGAAGTCCTTACAGACAGCATTAGGAACGAATTTGGATATGAGTACTGATGAGTGCTTATTCACTCATCATTTTGGGTCAAATCTGAGCTGCAAAACATTTAAAAACACTCCGAAATGCATCAAAATACTAAAAAGATCTCAAAATTGTGTTTTATATGTTTCAGATGCAAAATGTTTAAAATCAGATGAAAAACGAACAAAGTTTGCATAATTGGCAGTTTCAGTCCCCCGTCTTTCAAAAATTGACAGAAATAGTCCCTGAGCACGTAATTTAAAAAGAAAAGTCACCAAAGGTCCTTTTGAAATCATAAGTTGTCATAATTAATCCTTTGGTGAAAAATTTCAAAAGTTTGAGAAATTACAGTTTTGATCCCTGGATTTTTAAAATTGTCAAATTTAATCCTTGGAATTTCAGTTTTGGCAAAAATGACCCTTGGTTTATTTAAGATTCACAAGATTGGTCCTTGGATTATAATTTCAGAATTTACATTCGTGGACCCTGAAATTTTCAATTTGGCAGTTTTGGTCCCTAAGGTATTATGTGGATCCATGTTTAATCCCTTGTCCAAATTAAAACACCAACCCAATAACAATCCCAAGCCCAATCCTCTACCCGGTCAAAACACTAATACAACCCAACCTGTCTTCGTCTTCCCCCTTCCCGCCCAAAACAAAACCCAAGAACCAGGAACCCTAGATTCCCTCTCATCTTTTTACTTCTCCCCAAACACTCCACCTCCTTCATCCCTTTTACCCAACTGCATCAAAACCCAAGACCACCTTCAACCTTTTACCCAGTTTCCCACAAATCCCTAACCCACTTCCATTTCCCCCCCCCCAATGTCCAGCTCATCAATCCTAGTCAAAAAGCTCAGTGGATGGTCAAGATTGAGTTCAAAATGCTACCTACCTGATCAAAGGCTGAGATTAGTTCAAAGAAGCACAAAGGTTGGAGCTTTTGTCTGTTTCCACTCTCAAAGCAAGCACAAGATGAAGACCAGTAGTTAGTATAAATACATGTTGTAGCCAGTGTATAATGGCACCCTTTTTTTCTTAGTTTTAAAAATCAGTTTATGTTTCTAAGTTCTATTGTAATGTTTCCTTTTAATCAATGAAAGCTTTTTTTTTAAATTGTTACAGTATTTTAGTGCTCATTTAGTAGAATTTTAGATTTCCAAAGTATAGTTACTGAGTTGCATTATAGTTTTTATTGAAAGAAATTCCATGTTCCAAGTTTTTTTTGTAAGAGTCTCAAGTATTTGTACCAGTTCAGGGGTGTTTGGTTTAAGTTAAAGCTGGGGTCAAAACCCATTTTTACCCGTTTGACCTTCCTAGTCAAACAACTTTTAAAGTTTTTAGTCAAGGTTAACAGTTTGAATCTGATTTCTCAAGGTTTGTTCAAGTTTTCAAGTTAAAAATTCTTGGTGAAATCTCATGGGTTGCATAAGAACAGCAGTCAATGATGCTGGTTTTGTGAACTTTTTTTAGTTTATTTGAGAATCAAAATGAGTTAAGTTGGATGTTATGTAATCCTTGTATGGTGAACTCACTTAGGAGTTAATATTGTACCTTAGAATTGTTCCTAGCTTAGTTTAATTTAGAGATAAAATTCGTCGTAAATCTGTCTTTTTCTTGGTCTGCACCAGCAGCCAAAACAGCCCCCTAGATCTGATCTCGGCTTATTTTCAAGCTATCAAACGATTGTTTTTGGGTTCTACTTGGTTTGCACTACATCTCCACCACCCTAACTTTGTTTTGCAGCTTAAACTTTGCTTGGAAGCTCACTTTTGCAGCTTAAAAATAAGCTCAAAACAGGCACCCTTGGCCTGCATCAGTAAGCCTGCAAACCAGTAGCACAGGTCTCTCTTTTCATTACATCTTTCTAGCTTATCAGTAGATTAGGTAGCTCTTAAGTAGTTTAAATATAGTGTAGTTAGTACTTTAGGATCTAGCTTATTAAGTCTCCTTTAGTGCTTATTTAGAGTAAGCTTATTGATCCTTTTTAGGCTTAGCTTAATATTAAGATTCCTAGTTCAATTGTTATGCCAACTGTTTCCCCCCCGTAGTGAAGTGCTTATTGCTGTTTTGATACTTCTTGTAGTGAGACTCAATCCATTTGAGCTTATTGCTGTCTGGACTGTCTTTTCCATTTGAATATAACTTCTTGTTTGTGGTTAAAAGCTAAAAGGAGTGTTTGGTTAATTGTTTTCAAAGTTGTTGTGTGCTCACTGTTAAAACCAGTTGCGTATAAGCTGTTTATATAGCTTATTGTGAGTTCTCAAAGCAGAGTGTTTACAAAAGTTCTTTATTTAGTTATAAGCTTCAAGCAGAAATTTCAAAAAGATTGAAAGAAAAAAAAGGTTGTCAAAAATAAGCAAGAGGTGGGATTCGAACCCCTGACCTCTTGCCTACCAAAGCCTCAACACACACACTGCCAACCAACGCGCCCTTGGGACTTGTCCTGTTTTGTTTTACACAAACAAACCTTTTACCCCTTAAAACAGTTTGGTGCTTTAAGCTCTTTTGAGCTTATTTCCAGCTTATTTTCAATAGCAACACCCAAGTTTTTAAATTTTCTCAGAATCAGTGTTACTTTAAGTAGTTTTCTGTAAATTTTCAGATTTTTCCCCACTAGTTTAGTATTTTTAATCATTTAATTAGATTAAATTAGTTTTTAATTCGTAGTAATTAATTTAAAAGCCGAAAAAAATATTCCGCTTTTTCCTAAAATTATTTTTAGTCGAATAGATCGTAGGAAAATTGATTTCACACCCGTAGCCCTTAAATTGCAAAACTTTTACGTTTATGGCTCGGGTTGTTTTCCCGTTTTTACGTTTTTGCACCCTAGGACTTAGTGTAGCTTCGTTTTATTATTCCTTAGGCTTAGTGATAGTTTAATTTTAGTTTATTAGGGTTCCCTTGCCTTAATTACTTTCCCGTTCATTAATTAGTAGAATTCGTAATCAAATCCAAATCATTTAAAAACCAATTCAAGTCCTAATCACGAAACTCAACGACTCCGTCAATTTCACACCTCGTTGGGACAAGACCCGGGGAAATCACTTCCCGGTATCACTTTTATCACACCCGTGAGATTTGATACGTTGACCTTTTTCCGAAAGGGTTGATTTGTCGGATTTTACGGTTATTTTGATATACGTTGATATTGTGTTTTTCACCAATCACTTTACCACGAATCAAATTTTGGCGCCGCTGCCGGGGAGGTGTGTTGCGACAATATCGTGATTTTTGCGATTAGTGACTTGAAGAACCTTCCTCGTGAAGTTATCGTTTTTGAAAATCCAAAAATATTCTTCTCATTCCTCTTATTCGTATGATTCTATTTCTCTTACCCTCTAGTACTGTTTGATTCTACTCTTCTTTAACCTCAAAACCGTTTAATTCTATCTCTTTAACCCTCTGTATGTTTAATTCTAATGACGACGATCATCTTCGGTGTATGGAAAAATATCAACATCATTGTCACAAGTGTGTGTGTGCGCGCGGTGTGGAAGGCCTAGTTCAAGCGAATTTTGCAATTTGTGCGAATTATCCATCAAAAAGTCTTTTCAAAGTTATTTCGACCACCCGCCACAACCCGAACCCGTTCAAACGTCGGAGTTACCTCAAGCACCTACCGAGGGTTACGAGGACGATTTCTTTGAATTTAGAGCCCGTAATCTAATTGAAAAAATTCAAGCCAATGAAAAAAGGTCGAGAATTAAAATTGATTACGATGAACCCGTTCAAACGCCGGAGATCATAACGGAAGTGGTGGAAATTGCTAGCTCTAAGAGCACACCACTTGTCCCACCTCCGGAATCTTCTGAACGTTTTACCGACGATTTCTTTAGGGTCAGAAATGACATGATTCAAAACTTCTTAATTGAACTTCGTCATGATTCAACTTCGGGAAATACCGCTTTATGTGATGTTGTTGAACCCTCAATTCCTATTTCCGAGCCCGAAATACCTTTGTTTGATCAAAATTATTGCTACGGTTGTGGAGACTTGTTACCACAAGGTTTTCGTTGTTACAAATGTATGTGCGAGTGGTGTGGAAACTATCTTGTCAATGGATGTTGTTCGATTTGCGCTGAGAATTCATTTGCTTATGATTCTAACCCGGAATCTTTCAGTTATCCTCAAAACAATTTCAATTACCCTCCACAAAATTCATACGAACCAGAACCGTATTTTCATCATTTCAATGATCAAACGTCATTTCAAAATTTCTCTCCCCAATACCCTCATTGTGCTAAGTGTGGGGGTCCTCATGATGATTATCAATGTCACTCGTGGACTTCCGAATTTGATAACATCCAACCCCCACAGTTTCCCGTCATTGATCAATTTCCTCGTATAATTCTTGAAGAACTTTCCGAGGAACAAGCTGCTCGCAACGAAAGATTACTAGCCGATGAGCGAGCAGCTCAAAAGCTTCTCCTCTTTAACGTAGCTTGCCGTCTCGATGACGAGGATGTGGAAGATTGGGAGATGACAAAGGACAAGGTGCATATCTCAAGCCCACAAAGTACCGCACATGTCCACTCTCCGACCTTATCTACCGTAGAACCTTCGGATAACCTTTTAATGGGGGACGAAAATCTTAGCACTATTCTGGAAACGGAATCGTCTTGTGCTGAGAACCTTGTCCCAACCCCAAGTGAGTCCGAGGTTATCTCCGGTAATATGTTTGATGAGCCTCTTGATGATGATTCTTCTCCTCCTCTTGACATCCCAAACGATCATGTCGAGATGTTCTCCGATTCTGACAACGATTGTACTTCGTTTGACGATTCTTTATCTTATGGAGACATCGATTATGTCGAGGAGTTACCTTCTGAGCTAGTTAACTTAGAGGAGGTGAGAGATTCTGATGATCTGGAAATTGAGGACGAGATACTTCGTGAAAAATTGTTCAATGTAAATCTCCTCGTTTCTAAGATCGAATCATTTTGTGCTAAACCAGCTTCAGATCCTATCCCCGTTGTGGATAGTGACTCTATCTTGGAAAAGCCCGAAACATTTCCTGAACTTGAGGCTTTTTCCAATGATTCTCTTCCGGAATTTGATGTATTCCGCTTTGATGACGATCATACTGAAAAGGAGAGTAGTGGCATTCCCACTTTTCATATTTCTCTTCCTGAGTATGAGTCGTCCACATTTGAATTGCCTCCTCCTTCCGAAAGGGGTAGACTTTTCCATGAGGAGTTCGCCGGTGAACTCGCTCACATCGATCCTCTTCCTCCAGGAATTGAGGATGAGCTTTTTGAGCAAAATGCTCCACATCCTCTTTTATCCATGAGTAACTCATCTACCCTTGAGGATTTTACCGTGGTTGATACTTGCGTTTCATTCCTCTCTGGGGATAAAGTTTTCAAGCCCGGTATCTTACCTTTCAAGGGAGTTCACTCTCGGATATTTCTTAAGTCCAACACGGATGTTGTGACTTCTCTTGCGGTGGAAAAGATTTTTGAACATTCCGTTAATGTTCCTCAATCTAATCTTTTGCCCACCTATCCCACCCGTTGTCAAGTAATTGACACTTTGCCTTCTCCTCCCATTTCTTCTCCATGTCTTAACTCATACGAGAGTGAAGATACCATCTTTGACCCCGACATTTCTCATTCTTTTGATCCGGGAATATATCTCATCGATGTGGAACTTTCACGTGCTTCAAATGTTTGTCCAAACATCTTGAATGAAAGTCCGATGGAGATCGTTTCTTCCACTTTGCTTCCCCATGGACCAATGAATTCGGGGTCGAGTCAAGCTAGCGACTCGGGAATCAAAAACAGTAGCACACTATATGGGTTTTCACCCATATTTCTGATTTCTTTCTACTTTCTACCACCCTAGTGTGGGGGAGTTGCCCCCCGCTGTTGTATATAAAGTTTTCTAAAAAAAAAAAAAAAATCAAATAATGGCCGTTGTATTTCCCTTTTACGTTCTATGTTTCGGCATAACCGCCGGTACTTTGAATATTGAGGGCAATATTCATTTCTAGTGTGGGGGGGAATTCTCACGAATTTTATCATATGTTTTACCATCTTATTCCCCCATTTTTGGCCAATTTTTTTTTTTGGAGTAAGTGTTTTACACTTTCTCATTTGGTTATCAGTCCGCCATGTCTAATAAACAAAAGGATTGGCTAATCCAGGAGCAAACGGCTCTTGGTAAAGATTTATCAAATCCGTTGACGGCTTGCAATTTGCCCAAAATTGTATGGTGTTCAGCTCACCATATCTTTAATTAGTAAAGAGTTGGCTAGCCCGCAAGTTTATGGCTTGTGGTAAAGGCAGTTGGAAAACCATAATTGGTAATCGACTCACCAAAGATAATATTGATAATTTATCTAAGAGTTGGCTAGTCCAGAAGCAAACGGCTTCTGGTAAAGACAAATCAAAACCGTTGAAAGCTGGTGGTTTGCTCAAAATCACATGGTTATCGGTGTACCATGGTTCTTACTTGAACTGAAACATTTGGCTACTCCAGAAGTAATGGCTTTTGGTAAAGAGATTCAAATCCATTAAGTTTTCTCAAAAGATTGCTAGGGACTAGCAATGTTTTAGTGTGGGGGATTTGATGAGTGCTTATTCACTCATCATTTTGGGTCAAATCTGAGCTGCAAAACATTTAAAAACACTCCGAAATGCATCAAAATACTAAAAAGATCTCAAAATTGTGTTTTATATGTTTCAGATGCAAAATGTTTAAAATCAGATGAAAAATGAACAAAGTTTGCATAATTGGCAGTTTCAGTCCCCCGTCTTTCAAAAATTGACAGAAATAGTCCCTGAGCACGTAATTTAAAAAGAAAAGTCACCAAAGGTCCTTTTGAAATCATAAGTTGTCATAATTAATCCTTTGGTGAAAAATTTCAAAAGTTTGAGAAATTACAGTTTTGATCCCTGGATTTTTAAAATTGTCAAATTTAATCCTTGGAATTTCAGTTTTGGCAAAAATGACCCTTGGTTTATTTAAGATTCACAAGATTGGTCCTTGGATTATAATTTCAGAATTTACATTCGTGGACCCTGAAATTTTCAATTTGGCAGTTTTGGTCCCTAAGGTATTATGTGGATCCATGTTTAATCCCTTGTCCAAATTAAAACACCAACCCAATAACAATCCCAAGCCCAATCCTCTACCCGGTCAAAACACTAATACAACCCAACCTGTCTTCGTCTTCCCCCTTCCCGCCCAAAACAAAACCCAAGAACCAGGAACCCTAGATTCCCTCTCATCTTTTTACTTCTCCCCAAACACTCCACCTCCTTCATCCCTTTTACCCAACTGCATCAAAACCCAAGACCACCTTCAACCTTTTACCCAGTTTCCCACAAATCCCTAACCCACTTCCATTTCCCCCCCCCCCCCAATGTCCAGCTCATCAATCCTAGTCAAAAAGCTCAGTGGATGGTCAAGATTGAGTTCAAAATGCTACCTACCTGATCAAAGGCTGAGATTAGTTCAAAGAAGCACAAAGGTTGGAGCTTTTGTCTGTTTCCACTCTCAAAGCAAGCACAAGATGAAGACCAGTAGTTAGTATAAATACATGTTGTAGCCAGTGTATAATGGCACCCTTTTTTTCTTAGTTTTAAAAATCAGTTTATGTTTCTAAGTTCTATTGTAATGTTTCCTTTTAATCAATGAAAGCTTTTTTTTTAAACTGTTACAGTCTTTTAGTGCTCATTTAGTAGAATTTTAGATTTCCAAAGTATAGTTACTGAGTTGCATTATAGTTTTTATTGAAAGAAATTCCATGTTCCAAGTTTTTTTTGTAAGAGTCTCAAGTATTTGTACCAGTTCAGGGGTGTTTGGTTTAAGTTAAAGCTGGGGTCAAAACCCATTTTTACCCGTTTGACCTTCCTAGTCAAACAACTTTTAAGGTTTTTAGTCAAGGTTAACAGTTTGAATCTGATTTCTCAAGGTTTGTTCAAGTTTTCAAGTTAAAAATTCTTGGTGAAATCTCATGGGTTGCATAAGAACAGCAGTCAATGATGCTGGTTTTGTGAACTTTTTTTAGTTTATTTGAGAATCAAAATGAGTTAAGTTGGATGTTATGTAATCCTTGTATGGTGAACTCACTTAGGAGTTAATATTGTACCTTAGAATTGTTCCTAGCTTAGTTTAATTTAGAGATAAAATTCGTCGTAAATCTGTCTTTTTCTTGGTCTGCACCAGCAGCCAAAACAGCCCCCTAGATCTGATCTCGGCTTATTTTCAAGCTATCAAACGATTGTTTTTGGGTTCTACTTGGTTTGCACTACATCTCCACCACCCTAACTTTGTTTTGCAGCTTAAACTTTGCTTGGAAGCTCACTTTTGCAGCTTAAAAATAAGCTCAAAACAGGCACCCTTGGCCTGCATCAGTAAGCCTTGCAAACCAGTAGCACAGGTCTCTCTTTTCATTACATCTTTCTAGCTTATCAGTAGATTAGGTAGCTCTTAAGTAATTTAAATATAGTGTAGTTAGTACTTTAGGATCTAGCTTATTAAGTCTCCTTTAGTGCTTATTTAGAGTAAGCTTATTGATCCTTTTTAGGCTTAGCTTAATATTAAGATTCCTAGTTCAATTGTTATGCCAACTGTTTCCCCCCCCCCCCCCCCGTAGTGAAGTGCTTATTGCTGTTTTGATACTTCTTGTAGTGAGACTCAATCCATTTGAGCTTATTGCTGTCTGGACTGTCTTTTCCATTTGAATATAACTTCTTGTTTGTGGTTAAAAGATAAAAGGAGTGTTTGGTTAATTGTTTTCAAAGTTGTTGTGTGCTCACTGTTAAAACCAGTTGCGTATAAGCTGTTTATATAGCTTATTGTGAGTTCTCAAAGCAGAGTGTTTACAAAAGTTCTTTATTTAGTTATAAGCTTCAAGCAGAAATTTCAAAAAGATTGAAAGAAAAAAAAGGTTGTCAAAAATAAGCAAGAGGTGGGATTCGAACCCCTGACCTCTTGCCTACCAAAGCCTCAACACACACACTGCCAACCAACGCGCCCTTGGGACTTGTCCTGTTTTGTTTTACACAAACAAACCTTTTACCCCTTAAAACAGTTTGGTGCTTTAAGCTCTTTTGAGCTTATTTCCAGCTTATTTTCAATAGCAACACCCAAGTTTTTAAATTTTCTCAGAATCAGTGTTACTTTAAGTAGTTTTCTGTAAATTTTCAGATTTTTCCCCACTAGTTTAGTATTTTTAATCATTTAATTAGATTAAATTAGTTTTTAATTCGTATTAATTAATTTAAAAGCCGAAAAAAATATTCCGCTTTTTCCTAAAATTATTTTTAGTCGAATAGATCGTAGGAAAATTGATTTCACACCCGTAGCCCTTAAATTGCAAAACTTTTACGTTTATGGCTCGGGTTGTTTTCCCGTTTTTACGTTTTTGCACCCTAGGACTTAGTGTAGCTTCGTTTTATTATTCCTTAGGCTTAGTGATAGTTTAATTTTAGTTTATTAGGGTTCCCTTGCCTTAATTACTTTCCCGTTCATTAATTAGTAGAATTCGTAATCAAATCCAAATCATTTAAAAACCAATTCAAGTCCTAATCACGAAACTCAACGACTCCGTCAATTTCACACCTCGTTGGGACACGACCCGGGGAAATCACTTCCCGGTATCACTTTTATCACACCCGTGAGATTTGATACGTTGACCTTTTTCCGAAAGGGTTGATTTGTCGGATTTTACGGTTATTTTGATATACGTTGATATTGTGTTTTTCACCAATCACTTTACCACGAATCAAGTACTGCTTACCATCCACAGACCGATGGTCAAAGCGAGAGAACCATTCAGACTTTAGAAGACATGCTTAGAGCCTGCGTTATTGATTTTGGCAAAGGCTGGGAGATACACCTCCCTTTGGCCGAATTCTCTTACAACAATAGTTATCACTCTAGCATTAAGGCCGCCCCATTTGAGGCACTGTATGGCCGAAAATGTCGTTCTCCTGTTTGTTGGGCTGAAGTTGGCGAGAGTCAAATTACAGGTCCTGAACTTGTCTTAGAAACCACTGAGAAGATAGTTCAGATTCATAATCGGTTGCAAACCGCTCGTGATAAACAAAAGAGTTATGCCGATAAGAGACGTAAACCATTAGAATTTCAAGTTGGAGATCGTGTTATGTTGAAAGTTTCTCCTTGGAAAGGAGTGATTCGTTTTGGGAAGCGTGGAAAACTTAATCCCCGATATATTGGTCCCTTTCCAATCCTGGAAAGAATCGGACCGGTAGCATACCACCTGGAGCTACCGTCGGAACTGAGTAGTGTACACAATGTCTTTCATGTTAGTAATCTTAAGAAATGTCTTTCGGAGGAAAACATAGTGGTGCCTTTAAGAGATATTCGTACTGATGAGAAATTGAATTTTGTTGAGGAACCGATTGAGATTATGGACCGTGAGATCAAAAGGCTGAAGAATAGCCGTATTCCGATTATAAGGTTCGTTGGAACTCCCGGCATGGACCGGAGTTCACTTGGGAACGTGAGGACGTTTTCCGTAGGAAGTATCCTAAACTTTTCATGACATCAAACAACTCGGAGTGAAACCCGGGACGGCTTTCTTCTAAGGCTGGGAGGCTGTGACAACTGGCAATTTAGGGAGTCTATTTTAGGTAACCGTATTACGTTAAACTAAACCGAGTTTTGCCTTTATCACTATTTTTATAAACCATGACTTGATTTTATATCGCCTATTGGTTTTTACGGATTATTTCATTATTAAATGAGTTTTAACTCTATTTGGTAGGCACTATTCGATTCGGCACTAGAAAAGCCTAAAACGAGAATTATTGTAACTTTTAGACCGTAACTCAAAAATTGACAAATAAATAGTCAAAACGTGTGAAAAAACATAAATAACGATGATAGAAAGTCGAATGAACGTCGGGGGACACTCGTGGGACAATATATGAGCTCGGGTATGGGTAAACGGGATAGTATACGAAAAATGACGGCTTCGGCCCTTCCACTCTCACCTAGGTCGGCCACCCCTCCCCCATTTCTATTTATTTTTAGGTCCCTAGTGTCCAAGTATAAATACCCTCTCATATCTTCATTCACTACTATCATTTCTCTCTCTAAAAATCACCTACACCCACTTTCTCTCTCTAACTTTCTCTCTCTCCCAAAAATCAAATAAACCCTAACCCTAAACCACCTTGGCCGCCGGCCACTATTCCGGCCACCAAGGCCAACCACCGGCGCGTCACCATACACCACCACCACCATATCAAAGATCTTTTCATCCTCTTTCCAACCATATATTACACGCTCCATTTGGACTTGAATAACACCTTCAAATCTTCGAATCAAGATTCGTACTTTTAGGGTTTCAAGTGGGTTTTGCAAATGGTGCTTGAATAAGGTAAATGGAACAAGATTAGGGCTTGTTTGGGCAAAAATAAGCCACGAATTTCATATTAGGGTTTCGACCCTATGAAATAAATTACGGATTTTAGGTGGAACATGAAATTAAGTCTAATTAGTGTCTAAATAAACAAGTAATTAGTGTTTGGTAAGTGTGTGGTGTATCAATTTGATGGGTTTATGCATTTTAGGTTTAGTTTCATATTTTTGGTTAGAATAGATGATGGGTTTTGTGTTTGGTTATTGATTGGAGCTTGAATGATTGGATTTGGATGTTGTGGAATGGATTTGGGTAATGTTTGATTGGTTTGGAAGGGTGTACGAGCCACATAGGGTACGTACATGGCCCTTGGCTTGCGTACGTAACCCACTTGGGCCATGGGTCCGGGTCGAGTCGATTTGGTAGCTTGTTGGTTGATATAGTTGAGGTTCGGATGAGACGCGTGGAGCCGAAAAGCTTCAAGAGCTTGTTTGGTTCACGTGGTCTTAACCGCGACCGTGTCATAACCATTAGGGTCATAACATTGGTTTCGAGTACATTTGGTTGATTGATTGGTTGGCGATATTGTTTTGAGTTGGTTTGGGATTGAATTGCGATATTATGACTTTTAAATTTGGACTTGATATATATATTGTTGACTTTCAGCTACGTCGGCGTTACTTTGACTTTTTAGTCAATAGTTGACTCCGACAAAGCCGTAACATGGACTTTAGTATAATTTGGACTATTGATTGATTAAAATCCGAGAAGTTATGACTCGTGCTTGTGGACTCGAAACGAATAACGATATGAGATTAATATTGGAATTTGACGAAATATATATATAAACATGAAAATGCTAATAAACTATGAAATAGAAATAATAAATGGGCTTTTGTACCAAAAATGTCGATAACAAGCCTTATCTTGTTATTTACTATTTTTTTAAACAGAAACTAACGATTAAATTGGAAATGTTTTGTAATGAATAAGTAATTAATGTTTCGAGTACACGATTATCAATAAATGTCGTTTGTGGACATTTAATACTAGTTTAAGTATTTAATTGCTTACGTTGTGTGCATGGGTTACGGATAACCTAGCATTAATAGTGTTGATCCACGTGGGTAGCGGACTTATTAGGTTGATGAATCTAATAAGAGCCCGCTAGGTACGTTGGGTAACCTTATTAATGGGTGAATTATCCTTATGACTCTTTAGGATACGATTGATTTATGGGATAATAAGCGACACGAGTAAACAAATGAGTTTATCAAGTTGACGAATTCAATAAGGTCTACTATTTATTCCGGAACTTATTGGACTATGGAGCTTATCGTTTAGAGGTCCCATTGTGTCGCATTGAGTTATATATTGGTTGTTTGAGTGCATTCATAGCATCATATTGAGTCGATACACCCACATAAGGAATACAAAACACTAGGATTAAATGGTGAAACGAGACGTTTTTGGAAATAAAGAAATGGAATATATTGGGGTAGTTAACGTTGATTTTGAGTAATATATATATTAAAGTTGGTCTACATTAATAGGTTGTGCCGAGTCGATAGTTGCTGTGTTGTGATACCGTTATCTTCTGCTAGTGTTTATTTGTGCGTTGATTGCTTGAGGTGAGTTTCATAGCCCCACTTTTATCTACGTTTTTAACTATATTGGGGTGAGAATCATGCTACTGTTTTTGGACCGTTAAAACTATTTGGATTTGCTTATATGCTTGACTGTTTAGATAGATGTGCGGTAGTTGTTGCCTTAGTCTAGGTTTAACCGTGCCTAACTATGAATAGACTTCTACCTCGACCTAGTCTGGGGTTGGCAATTGTTCTAGATTTTGCCACGACAGTGCTGGACTAGAGTCGCGGGGCCCGAGTAATCCCTGGATGCGGGATATAATTGGAGATTCGGATAGGATCAGTGCTTGAAACGGTATTTATCTATCTAGGTCTTTCATAGCAAATCAATTCTTACAGGTCCACTATGATTTTGTTGAACTTAAACCTATGAACTCACCAGCGTAAGTTGACCTTTTAGCATGATTTCTCAGGTATTTGAGAGATGTTTGGAATACGTGATCGGTGGAAGCTTGGCAAGAAGGCGGGGTTCAAGGATCATTTCTGACTCTGATAAACTATGGGGACCTATTTTATTAAATCATGTTTTGGGCCTAATATTTACTCTTTTGGATTAAATGTTTGGATTAACTAAATTTTGGATTGGTTTTGAATGTTAAATGACTATCTTTTTGCTATACTTGTGTGCGATACCAATCCAATAGTAACGCCCTGAAAACTTGATTAAGTCTTCCGCTGTATCTAGATTTGGGGGTGTTACAGATTGGTATCAGAGCTCAAGGTTATAGAGAACTAGGTATTTTATAAACCCTAAACTATACATACTAGTTATGTGTATATTTGACCCAAATATGTAAACACTAGTTGTTGTACATATGTAATATTAAACCATAAAATCACTTATACTTGTTTTAGTGTTTTATGTGAAAATGTGAATATGTTAGAAACTATTAGTTCAAACCATTTACGTATTTTATTTGTTTCGTTAAAATGATTTTACGTTTGTTATCGACAAAACATTAGAAGATCGTAAAATATAAATAAACGTTTTTACGGCTTATTTGTATTAACATTATTGATCAACAGGAACATCAAATGAGATTAGACCAAGAAGCATTGACACAAATACTAGAATAAGAAGCAAGGGCTAAACAAGAGTGGGAGGATATAATTAGGCAAGAACGAGAGGAAGATGAGAAGTTTTTGTTGGAATATAGCTATGTATCTGATTCATTATCGTATTAAGTTGTAACTTAACTATATGTTTGTTTTTTAATAATGAAAGTGAAACTAGTATCAACAAATTCTGACATTGAATATGCATAAAACACATGTTAACACTGAATCTATCTACGTTGACTTTTATAAGTCAAAGTAATACTTGCATATGTAAATTGCAATTCCAAGCAGAAGTAGATTGTGTTTAACAGTTGCATGGCATAAATTAAAAAAAACTTGAATGTATTAAACATTAAAGTGAATACTAAAACTGTGTTGAAATAATTTGGTTACTCAGTCTTTCATTTTTTGGCTCTATGTTGACTTTTAAAAGTCAAACCGGTCAAATCCAAACAACCCCTAAATTGAAAATGCATCTGCAAACATGCAAGTGAAACCAAAACTAGGAACATCAAGATGAAAATTATCAACTAAATTCACTTCAATTCATAACAAATTCCACAATCTGCAACCAAAGTTTTACATAATAAAAAAATGGCGGGAACTAGCACAACCACTTCAACAAACCCAAAAACATAACTTAAGGAAATTAATTGGAATGGTACGCAAATTCAAATTATCATAAGAGAATGTTTCTAAACATTCATCTTTACTGTCAATTCTAGTTTTATCAGGTTCTTGTTTTGCTAATTTCTAAGTGCGGCCAGATCTTTCCAATGCTCTTTCGCCATTTCAGCATGTCTTTTTAACCTCACTTCTCTTTCATCTTCCTCCTTCCAAATTTGTTGCTCAAAAGCTTCTAGTTCATAATAGAACAATTCATCATAAGGGCATGGGGCTTTTTCTTGCTCAACAACTTCAACTTGGGGTTGTTGCTCTTGGTTAAATACGACCCGTTCATCTTCCTTATTTTGTTTCCTGTTATGTTGATTGAATTACTGTTTATGGATATAGAAACATTGAAAGATAAATTAAACTGTCTACCATACTTTAGTTGATATCCTTGATTATTTCCGAGAACTGTATCATCTCTTGCTCCTTTGTTTTATAGATGACATACTTAGATACAAATGAGATTGACATGTCGTTAAGAAGATTGATCGTGTGGTATGCAGCAACATGTTTATAGAACAAATATATACACACAAAATGGGAAAACTGAAGAGTCACTGGTAAATTTTAGAAGCATTTTTGGTTTATGTGATAAATTAATAATTTGTGTTCATATTTGCAACAATAAAAACAGTCAAAGAAGAAATCACATCTAGATTTGAATTAAAACATATTACATAGATGTTCTTAAAACATATTAATACAACCATATCATAGATAGAAAACATATAGATTTTAAATTCATAGATGTTCTTAAAAAATATTACATAAACATAGTTAAAACTAATATTAATACAACCATTTTATAGATAGAACATCTCTCATGGTTTTTTTACGCATTTCTCCATGAGTTGGAAGATATAGTTGTTAATCGATGTCCACATATGGCGCCCTTGTTCCTTAAACACGTGTAGTTCCTCATGACCCTGAAATATTTTTTTGCAACATTGATAGTTAGATGCGTGTGGTTCTGGCATTGGTCGAAGTGGTGGTTCAAGGTCAGTTGAGTGATACCATTCTTGATAGCCTTCTACTTTCAATGGGTAACGAACCACATGGTTGTGACTGTTTGTTTTTTATTTTCTGGATTGTGCATCCATCGTGAGCTGAGATGAGGTGAGATAGGCAGGTTTGTGCAAAATTGTGAGAAGTAAATAAGTTAAAGAGATGGGTATGTTTATGTGTAATGTGAGAATTTAATACTCTTTACCTCACACAATGAAAGTCAAACGTGTTTATTTCAAAGCATATCAAAATAGACTGACACTATATTTGACTATATATCAAAATAAACTCAGACTACACAAAAGGTGTCATGACTTATGTGGAAAACTAGAAGGGGGGGGGGTTGAATAGTTTTGCTGATTTTAAGTTAGTTTCTAAAAACCTTAGATTCGATGTTATGTGAAATCGTATGGATGAAGATAAAGTATAGATCTAGGAGTAATGCAAGTAAAGAAAGTAAAGTAAGGGAAAGAAATGACACAACCGATTTATAGTGGTTCGGCTACAAGGACACCTTCCTTGCCCTACTCCACTCCCCGAGTCACCTACTCGAGAGTTCAAGCACTATGTTAACAAACTCCTTCAACTTGGCGGAGAAGCCTTCACAACGTTGCTTACACATTTTTCCGGTACAAAGCTAAATATCGATTCCGTAATACGGAGGACCAAACCAACAAGACAATTACACAATAAAAATGTGAAATATCAAGTACAAGATCTTTGCTACAGAAATCTTGTGAAGGAACAAATCAATCAAGGACCCTTTGCTTGTATGACTTGTAGAAAGCTCGTGATCTCGCCTTAGAGATGGACCTATATGAGAATCACAATAGAAGAAAGAAGAACAACTCTCTAGATCAAGTGATCTTTTGTTAGAAGAGTGTAAGAATATATGAGAGAGTTAGTAAGAAGAGGGGTGAAGAGAAATGAAGAAATGGCTCTCTATTTATAGGCAAAAACTTGCCACTGTTGAACGGATCTCACGGATCCCTCGCTTAAGGGATCCGTCTAGTGTAACTTCAGGGATCCGTGGGACGCTCCTCTTTGCCCATGGGTTTTTTGGTTATGGGTCATGGGTTATGGGTTATTCCATGGGTATTTCATTATATACAATGTATTTAATAGATGCAATGCATCTAGTCAAATGGATCATGGTTTGTGGTTTTTACCCATCCTAATAAACTATTACAACAAATGATTTATTACAACAATTTGTATTAAATGACTATATGTAGATGCTTTACAAAAATAACATGTATCCTTATAATTTTACTTATGATAACATTATATTTGTTTTCAACAAAACAAAAAGAGATCGCTAAATATTAATAAACGTTTTTATGGTTTATTTGTATTAACAATATCCCCCTTTTTGTTGATGACAAAACATAATGTTATGGTGAGTAAAACTTAAGATTAGATGTATGTTTTGAAAGCCTAAGTTTTACTTCTTCTCCCCCTTTTTGTCGAAACAAAAAGTTACCCCAACGAAGAAATAAAATGTGGAAAAATAGTCCACGTATCGCTAACTCCCCCTTTACGGTAGCTCCCCTAGAATGGGGCGTCAAGTGAGAAAAATAAAAAAATCCTACAAAGAAAGGGTTACTAGTAACATGCATAAATAATCTTGTGGTTGACGAGAATCAAGATTGGGAGCCAAGGTATGTAAACAAGGCCTTGTAATAAAACAACAAAATGTAGTGGTACTTATGCCACATACAAGCATGTAAAAGTAAGAACAAGACTTGTTCAAAAAAATTGACTCAAAAGAAAAATACTAAAAGTAATAAAAATGATTCCTTCCATGCTTGCATAAGGTTATGGATGGAAGTGTTGATGAGTAATGATGTTGATGCGATCAAGGATGAGGTTAAGTATGACTCGCATTTCTTCCCTAATCTTTATTGCAATATCCCTAGTGGATTGGAAATGTTCACAATGTAGGTGATGTGGGTAATGAGTGCGGAAGTTTTCCGGGTGACTTTGATTTGTGAGATGCGGAAGTTGTGGTGGAAAAGTTGGAAAAGTGCGGATCAAAGTCCGGAATATTTGGAAGTGGTGGTGGAAAAGAAAGATGTTCTTGTAACACAATGGGAGCTAAAGGTGGTGAGGTTTCAAGGTCTTTAAAAATTGTGTTTGGAGAAGTGGGAGGTGTCAAAAAGACTAGTTCTTTTTTCTTTGTTTGTTGAGATCTTGTTGGAGTCTTAAGGAGTTCCAAAAGAGTGACCTTAGGTGGTGATTTGATGGGTGATGAAGTTGGTGTACTTGTTGGTGATGAAGGAGGTGCTATAATGGAAGCATCTTGTGGTGAATGAGTGGTTGGGGATGAACCATTTGATGATGATTTTGCTAAGCAACAAGGTCGGATGCTAATCCGTGCGGATTTTCTAGATTTTGTTTGTGGTATTTTGCAAGGTGGGAGGACAAAATTTTTGATTTCTTGAAAGGGATTGTTTGTACTAGGTGATTCATCTATGTTGGAAGATCTTTCGGGTGACATGATGATGTTTGTTTGTGAAGTTGAGATTTGATGAATATGCAAGCCTTTTGGGAATCCTATTTATAGAAAAATAATGCATTGTAATGAATGCTTGACCCAAAATGTGGATTAAAATCTAATGATTAGATATGAATTTAAGGCATGTGATCATGAGAACACAAGCATTAAATAGCATACTCCAAAAAAAATAAAAGAAATGATGAAACTATTGAAGTTTTCATCCAAAGTGAGAAAAATAGAAGATAAAATTAGCTTCTGTCTCACGGATCCCACGGATCCTTCCCTTGAGGGATCCATCTAGCATTAAGGCTGGGATATGTGGTACTGGTGATTCAGGCAGCTCAAAGTTTTCCTTTTTGGAAACATTTGTGCCTAGTGTGTGCCTATATGCAAACCATTTGGAGTTGCGGTTATCTCGACTCTTAAAAAGAAAAGAAAAATAAACTATAAGTGAAAAAGCACACTATTATGTGAGATAACCTGAGTGCTCCTAATTCATTGTTGCTTAAATGAATGTACCCGAAAACACATATTAGTTATGTGTCCTCTTTAGCATTCAAAAGATATGAGATGCAATGAAAACGGGTTTTTACTTTGTATTAATAATGAAAAAGCGATTTGTCATAGACGTGAGAAATGGCTTTTATGAAAGTGATACGGTAAGAGGTATCCTTTTAGAAAATATTTTGAAAAGAGGTTTCTATGTGTGAATAAACCGTTTATTCTTTGAAAGAGAAAAAAATGTATGCAATTACGTGTTTGCAAAAGGTACTTATCTTGAAAACTAAGAGAAAACTATGAATTATAAGTAAAACTTATCTTGGGTTTTGAAAATTCTCGTATTTCTTGTGAGTTGTGCGTGAAATAGAGGTCCTAGACTCAGAAAGAAGAGGGCTAGTGTTTACATGCCTTGAAGAGTTTAAAAGCTAATTACGACGATTGTTCCATAAGACCAAGACCAAGACGAAGTAGGTTGAATTGTTCCCGCTTCAACGGTTTGGTGAGGACGTCGACTATGTTGTCTTCGGACGCTACCTTCTCAATAGAGATGTTCCCTTTTTGAACATTGTCTCTTAAGAAGTGATGACGAATCTCTATATGCTTTGTGCGAGAATGCAATACCGGATTCTTGCTTAAATCGATGGCACCTTTGTTGTCACATAGAATGGCTATGTCATTTAGATGAATGTCGTAGTCAACTAAAGCTTGTTTCATCCATAGTGCTTGTTGGCATACTTTGCCGGCGGAGACATATTCCGCTTCGATTGTTGATATTGCCAATGCTGTTTGCTTCTTTGAGAACCAAGATGTTAAACAACATCCCATAAAAGTATATACCCCACTTGTATTTTTTCGGTCAACATAATCACCTGTATGGTCAGAATCTGCATATACAATTGTTTCTATTCCCGTACCCTTAGGATACCACAATCCTAATTGAGTTTTACCCTTAATGTATCCAAATATCCTTTTGACGGCTTCTAGATCTGATGTTTTAGGATCTTCTTGAAACCTAGCACATAGACAAACACTAAACATGATATCCGGCCAACTAGCCGTGAGGTAGAGAAGACTACCAATCATGCCACGATATTTTGTGTTATCAACGGATTCGCCGTCTTCATCTTTTGTAAGTTTAGTGTCGGATGGCATTGGTGTCCTAATTGGTTTTGACTCTTCTAAACCGAAATTCTTTAACATCTCCTTAATGTATTTAGATTGATTAAAGAAGATACCATCTTCTATTTGTTTTTCCTTAATGTATTTAGATTGATTAAAGAAGATACCATCTTCTATTTGTTTGATTTGTAGACTAAGAAAGAAACTAAGTTCTCCCATCATACTCATCTCGAACTCGTCATGCATGATTTTAGAGAAATCATCACACATGTCTTGACAAGTAGATCCGAATATAATATCATCTACATATATTTGAACAATGATTATATGTGACTCTCTTTTCTTTGTAAAAAGTGTGTTATCAACTAACCCCATGGTGTAGTTGTGTTTGATTAAGAATGACTTGAGTCTATCATACCAAGCTTTTAGCTTGTTTAAGACCGTAAAGGGCTTTCTTTATCTTATACACATGTTTAGGTTTTTCAAAATCGATGAAGCCCGGAGGTTGAGCTACATATACTTCTTTATTAATAAAACCATTTAGAAAAGCACTTTTGACATCCATTTGATAAAGCTTAAGATCATTAGCACAACCATAAGCAATAAGTATTCTTATAGACTATAATCTAGCCACGGGGGCATAGGTCTCATCAAAGTCTATTCCTACTTGTTGATTATACCCTTGGGCAACTAGTCTAGCTTTGTTTCTAGACACTATACCGTTTGCATCTAACTTGTTTTTATATACCCATTTGGTTCCTATTATGGTTTGATTACTAGGTGGGGGGACGAGTGTCCAAACATCGTTAGAAACAAATTGATTTAACTCTTCTTGCATAGCCATTACCCAACTTTCATCTTTTATGGCTTCTTGTGTATTCTTAGGTTCTATGGTTGAGACAAAACAAAACAAGCTACTTTGGTTTTGAACTTGAGACCTTAAGGTTCTTTCATTTACCTTTCCTATGACCTTATCTACAGGGTGATCTTTGGATTCTTTAATATTTATGATTTCATCATTTAAAGGATCTTCTTCTTCGTTTATCTTTTTCTTTATTACAATAGCTTCATTTTCGATAATCTCGTCATCGACAAGAGGTGGAGTTGGTTTGGGTGGACTTTCATCAAATTTTACTTTTAATGACTCTTCTACCTTCATCGTTTCTCTGTTTAATATGACGTAAGCTTTGCTATTAGGAGAGTAACCTAAAAAGATACCTTCGGTTGATTTAGGATCAAATTTTGTAAGGTAATCTTTAGTGTTAAGTAGAAAACATTTGCTACCAAAGACTTTAAAGTGATCTAACGTAGGCTTTTTGCCTCGAAGTAACTCATATGGAGTTTTACCTAAAAATGGTCTAATTAAGACTCTATTAAGTATGTACGTTGAGGTATCAACGGCATTGCACCAAAACTTTTGAGGTATGGATTGCTCATTTACCATGGTGCGACTCATTTCTTGTAGGGTTCTATTCTTTCTTTCAACTAACCCATTCGATTGTGGAGTGCGAGGAGCCGAGAAGTTGTGAGTAATACCATTAGCGTCATAAAAGGCTCCAAATTGCACTTCATTATCGAATTCCCTACCATGATCCATTGTAATAGAAACTATAGGACTTGCTAGTTGTCTTTGGATTTTCTTACTTAATATTTCAAAGTAGTTGAACGTTTCAGTTTTGTTCTTTAAGAATTTAGTCCATGTGTACCTAGAGTAATCATCCACTATAACCAAAGTGTAGTAGTTGCCTGCATAACTTTGGATAGTGGATGGACCAAATAAATCCATGTGTAGTAACTCTAGACACTTAGTTGTAGACACCATGTTTTTAGCTTAGTGACTAGAATGGACTTGTTTTCCTATGTTACAAGCATCACAAAAGTGATGTTCATATTTTAATTTAGGTAGATCTCTTACTAGATCTTTGGATGATAGCGATTGAAGAAGTCGCATATTGGCATGACCCAATCTTCGATGCCATAAGGTCAAAGTATCATCCATAGAAGTAAGACAAAGTTTGTCTTTAGGTTCATTACCAATTTTAATGACATAGACTCCATGTTTCCTAATTCCTCTACCTATGGTGATACCGTTTTTTAATATCTTACTACCGGTTTCGTTAAAAAGTACATTGCACTTTTTATCACATATTTGTCCTATACTTAAGAGGTTAAAGTTTAGGTTTTCTACGTGACACACATCGTTAATGGTTAGAGATTTGTTAGAAATCGTACCTTTACCGATGATTTTGCATTTGCTATTTCCAAATACCATATTTCCTCCATTAAAGGATTCATATGTGGAGAATAAGTCTTTATTTCCGGTCATGTGCCTCGTGCACCCGCTATCCTTGATCCACTCATCCGGATCTAGGTCGACCTTTAAGCACACCTAAGAAAACAATTAACTCAAAAGTTTGGTCCCCATTTGTTCATGGGTCCATTAGTGTTAAACATTCCATTCATGTTAGACATGTATGGATAAGGTGAATATGTGTTCCATGGTGCAAAGTTTTGAAATGGAAAGCCATTTTGCATATTTGGATTCCATCTCATTTGATGGTTACTTCTTGGATAAACATTATTAGGTCTCCTAGATGTGTTTGGTTTTGAAAATGATGGACCTTTGTTTCTTATAAAGCCTTGATTATATCTTGGAGTTGGTTGTCTAATGGTAACATGAGTTGGTTTCTTCTTATCAACAATAACAAAATCAGTTCTAGAAGAGGAAGCTACATTATTACCATTGTTTGCTTCAGCAGACCCACGGATCCCTGGCTGTACACTAGCCGGTTCCCTGTTTGTGGGATTCATGACTACAGTGGTTTGTTTTTCTAGTGCCTTTACGAATTGTGTTTCTTTGTTTTCACTAGTTGATACATTAAGTTCCTGAAAACCTAGACCTTTTTGATTATTTCCTATTTTAACACTATCCAATATCATATATAAGGTTTTAGTGTTCATTCTAGCAATCTTAGAATCTAGATGATCAACTAGTGTTTGAAGTTGAACGCAAAGTTCACATTCGCCACTTGCTATCTTCCCCTTTTCTAGACGTTTTAATTTTGCCTTTATATCTATGACTTCCTTTTCTAAACGTTGGTTTTGATTTTTCAAAAACTTATTTTTGTTGACTACTTTTAAACTAATTTTGCAAATTTTATCATATTCATTATGTAATGAATCATCATCTAATGATGAGCTACTATAGTATTCGTGACATACCTCGTCATTTGCCATGAGACAAATTTCTTCATCCTCCTCCTCGCTCATTCCCCATGAACTGCTCACAAATGCTTTTTGATCATCGCGTTTGGGACACTTACTAATAAAGTGGTTTAGGTCCCTACATTTAAAGCAAGCGTGATCTTCCCTTGGCTTCTCGTCCTCTTTGCTTTTCCGGAATCCTTTCTTGTCGTCTCATGGTTGTTTGACGTATCTTCCCTTCCTTCTAAAGAACTTTTTGAAGTCCCTTACCGCCATGGCATACTCCTCGTCATCACTCTCCGAAGAGGAGTCCTCTTCACCGCTTGAGACCTTCTTGGCTTTAAAGGAAAGATATTTGTGCTTCTCTTTCACTTTTGAGGCTTCGAAATCTCTAGCAAGGATAAGCTCATAGACCTTTAAGTTGCCTATGAGTTCATCAAGGGTGAGGATTGTCAAATCTTTTGATTCTTCGATTGCCGTCACCTTAGATCTCCACTTGGATGGAAGTGCCCTTAGATATTTCCTAACATGGTTACGGCTAGAGAAAGATTCATCAAGTGCTTGTAAAGATGTAATTATAGTGTTAAAGTTAGCAAAAGAATGATCTATAGTTTCCTCATCCGATATTGAAAATTGTTCATATTGTTGAAAAAATAAATCTATTTTATTGTTTTTCACTTGTTGATTACCTTGATGAGTTACAATTAAAAAATTATAAATTTCTTTAGAGGTTTTAAGCATGGAGATTCTTTTGAATTCCTTTTTGGGTAAAGTATTATATAAAACCATTTTAGCTTCACTATTTTTGGAAAGCTTTTTCTTAATTTCATCGGTGAGTTTATCATGAGGTATGTTAACTAAAATTCCATTTTCATCTTTTGTAGTGGCTTCAAAATCGCCTTCAACAATGATGTACCAAAGATCAATATCTTTAGACTTTACATACGTTTCGAATCTATTTTTCTAATATATAAAACCATTAGTTTCAAGTAGTGAAGTTTGTTGCATGGATTGCCCTTTCTTGTAATTTTCAGAACCCATAGTGATCGAAAAGTTTTTAAAATACGGTTTAATTTAAAACTTTTATAAACTTAGCTCTTGATGCCAATTGTGGAAAACTAGAATGGGGGGTTGAATAGTTTTTCCGATTTTAAGTTAGTTTCTAAAAACCTTAGATTCGATGTTATGTGAAATCGTATGGATGAAGATAAAGTATAGATCTAAGAGTAATGCAAGTAAAGAAAGTAAAGTAAGGGAAAGAAATGACACAACCGATTTATAGTGGTTCGGCTACAAGGACACCTTCCTTGCCCTACTCCACTCCCCGAGTCACCTACTCGAGAGTTCAAGCACTATGTCAACAAACTCCTTCAACTTGGCGGAGAAGCCTTCACAACGTTGCTTACACATTTTTCCGGTACAAAGCTAAATACCGAGTCCGTAACACGGAGGACCAAACCAACACGACAATTACACAACAAATATGTGAAATATCAAGTACAAGATCTTTGCTACAGAAATCTTGCGAAGGAACAAATCAATCAAGGACTCCTTGCTTGGATGACTTGTAGAAAGCTCGTGATCTCGCCTTAGAGAAGGACCTATATGAGAATCACAATAGAAGAAAGAAGAACAACTCTCTAGATCAAGTGAACTTTTGTTAGAAGAGTGTAAGAATATATGAGAGAGTTACTAAGAAGAGGGGTGAAGAGAAATGAAGAAATGACTCTCTATTTATAGGCAAAAACTTGCCACTATTGCACGGATCCCACGGATTCCTCCTTTAAGGGATCCGTCTAGTGTAACTTCAAGGATCCGTGGGACGCTCCTCTTTGCCCATGGGTTTTTTGGTTATGGGTCATGGGTTATGGGTTGGTCCATGGGTATTTCATTAGATACAATGCATCTAGTCAAATGGATCATGGGTTAGTACCATGGGTCATGGGTTATGGTTTTTACCCATCCTAATAAACTATTACAACAAATGATTTATTACAACAATTTGTATTAAATGACTATAAGTGGATGCTTTACCAAAATAACATGTATCCTTATAATTTTACTTATGATAACATTATATTTGTTATCAACAAAACACAAAGAGATCGTTAAATATTAATAAACGTTTTTATGGTTTATTTGTATTAATAACTTATTTTCAAACTAGGTTAGAAAGAGCATGTGATACTCTTGAAGTAAATTATCCTACCAACTTGTATAGTGAAGCAAACACTCCTTCCAACTTGTCTTCCCACATAGATATGGCACACCCTTCAACTAAAAAAATGAAGAGAAACACTATTGTTGTTACTGATATAGGCGAGGGGTGTTGGATGACATCAGTGAATCAAGTAAAATGACATGCATTGGTTGTTATTTGGAAGATCAAAATAAGGTTGGTTTAACCTTTGATGCAAGGTCCAATCCTAATAGAGAAAGTATGTGGTATTCCTGTTGGAGGCATGGTTACAAAGGCAGAGGTGTTTTTGCAGTTGGTAGAGGTGGTGGTGCAGTAGCTATAAGTTGTGGTTTTATAGGCTTAGGTGTTAGAAGTGGAAACATAACTAGAGAGGGTGGTGCATGGGGTAGTGGAGATGGAAGTGGGACAAGAACACCACCTGAAGATCGGAAAGAAAAATACATTGAAGTAGACGATTATAGATCTCCCCAACCTAGTGAGAGTAGTGATGAAGAATAAAGTGTAGGAGCAAGTCAAGCAAAAAGAAGCCCAAGAAAATTCATTAAAAAAAACCAAGAAGACCGCATATAGGTTCAGTTCATGATTTTTAATGGTTGTTGGATTCTAATGAATGTGTGTTACTATTTTTGTTTGTTTTATGAGATAAATAAAATACTTATACCATGGTTGATCATTATCTATAATATTTGCACGCTTATCCATCCTATGAAATGCTGAAACAACCAACAAGTATGCAGACAACATGGTCTATTGTCTGTTAAACTTGAAATCTTGTGATCAACTGTTTTACTACTAAACCTATGAATTCACTCAACATTTGTGTTGACTTTTAGCATGTTTTATCTCAAATGCTTGATCTTTACTGCTGCATAACTTACTTTTGGAGGTGCTTGGCGAATGACATGGCATCATCATAGATTGATCTAATGTATACTTGGGACCGCTTATTTTTATGGGCCTATATTTTCGCACTATTTTTGAAAAATGTAAACTTAATACTTTTGATTATTAAGTTTCTTCTAAATGGTTGAGGTAAGACCGTTTTTTGTACTTTGTATTATGATACCAATTGAGTAGCACCCCAGAGACTTAATCTACCGCTGCGATTCATTTTTGGAGGTGTTACATAATTTCAGAAGATTTAATTAACTAATAGTAAATCATAATAAACAAAGTTCATAAATAATCAAATTAAACTTAAAACTAAAGGTGATCAACAGAACTCATACCGTAATCAACCTATGATTGATTATGTAATAAAGTTTTAGATTGAGCTTCAATCCATCTATGATGATGATGGAATAACATACAAAAAATCCTACAAGTTGATCAAAAAAGTGAGTGAGTTGGTGAGTGCGTACATCAAAATAGTGCCTCAGACTTTGAAAAAAATGGGTGTCGTATTTACCTAGCAGCAGCGTCTGCAATTTCAAAAGCAGCTGTAAACATCATGTAAGACAAATGTTAGTTGGACAACCAAATAAGATACTAATATAATAAGATTCAAACCGAAATAAATAGATACAATTGGTCAGTTGTTGGTCATTACTTGTAACTACGTGCCCAGTTATATTTGTTGCCCAGAGTCTACCCAACATACTAAGTAACACTTGAAGTCACAGTAGTCACTTAAAAAGCATATCCAAACAGTCCTATAATTAGAACAAATATTAGTTACAACTGGTCTGCCTTACTTGTGCTCAATGAGTAAAGAACTTTTCTTTTGAAGTGCGTCTTATCATTCAAAGAGCTGAATATACAGCAGCAACACCTGATCAAAACAATAACGCAAAACAAAATCAGAGAAGTGTAGATGTTGATACAAAAGTTGGGTGTTCCTTGTTTGGACTCCGGTTCCCGTATCAATTAGACCTTGATGCTTGAGACCTGCGCACTAAGTAAACAGAAAACACCGTTAGGCTTATCGTGGGATTGTCTCCCACGATTATCCTCCGGCGTGAGAGTAAGTAATTGGTTTTAGGGTTTAGTGGAGAGTTAGGTTTTAAGATCGTACCTTTAATGAGGGCCTAGATGCCATTTATATACACACGAAATCCTTGCTGGTTTCGTGTTCCCCAACCTTCGGCGTATCCCGCCTAAGTCGGTCAATCAATACATATCTCATAAATAAGAGATATCTGATATCCAAAACCATAAATAACTTTGGGTTTGGGCCTTCGTGAGCCCAAACTGTTACTGGGTTAGCCCATTCGTACTGGGCTCAGTTGCTAGTAGCGTTATTGGTCGGGTTCATGACCCGAATACGGACTATACGTCATCATGTCCCCCCAGTCTATTATGCGCAGGGTGAAACCTGCGGATGCTAGACTAATAACTGTAGCTCACATATTCCTCAAGGCGTAGCGTAGAAGCTTCAAAGGTTTCCCGCCTTAAAGAAGATACGGTGAATCCAGTCAAAATATGTCAAATACATCCCTCGTAAAACGTGGGAAAGTGAATGGAAAGTGTCCCACGTCAGTAACTCCTATGCACACGTTTGGAGAAAGTGGGGTCCACGTGTCAAGCATCGCATGGATGTGGAACCCTATGTAAACCACCGCCTCCCTTTTACTGTGTTTCTCACAGTAAAAAATTATTTCCACCATTGTTGAAAAGTTTGAAATATCAACCAAGAAAACCACAAACATTCAATCTAAACCTGATTATGGTTCGTGGATTAACTGACTTTGCATCCGATATGACCGAGGATGAACTGCGTGAGTTCACCTCGGAATATTATATCCCGTTTGCACTGCATCCGGTAGTTCCGGCTGCACAGGCGTTCATAGCGGATTTCCCCGAAGGGAAAGTAGGGGTATACACGCGTTTTTTCGAATTTACGAATCAACGTGTGCCCATCTCCCTATTCTTTTGCGACATATTAAACTACTACCGCCTACACATATCCCAGCTGCACTGTATAGGTGCAGCAAAAATAACAAACTTCGAGGTTAATTGCCGCTTGTTGGCGATTAACCTCACTATCTATCTCTTCCGCGTGTTTTACCATACAACGTGGTCAAACGAGTGGGTTTCGTTTGCTAAGCGCGCAGGTCGGCTGCAATGTTATAATGAAAAACTAGACGCGCTTAGGAACTGGAGAGAGAAATTCTTCTGGGTTGATGAGGCATTGTTCCCATGGCGCTTTGGCTTTTATACCCAAAGTTCTCTACCGAAGGATGAGCGCCCCCTCCCTGGAACATACAGCGCAGATGATGCAGAAACGATAAACGGCAATCGTATTCCCATCAGTTCCTATCCTGAGGAATTTTTAGTACACATGGGCATCAGTCGCAACTATTTTGATAGTCCTGACGAGGTGCCAACCTTCTTAGACGCGGATGACCAGGGTGGGTGCTCGTCCTTCCTACTCATTTGCTTTATTAATGTGAGCCTTTCTTTTCACCTTTGTACTTTATATAACTTGTTTTTGTTTGTTTCTTGCTGCGCAGAGATGGATTTGTTCAGCGTTGTGCAATTGGAAAAACCTCGCCAGGTTACCGTGGGGGTGCGCCGTTTGAGAGAGGGGGAAGTCCCTATTCTGGAAGCTACTACGGGGCGCACCATGGAGATGCAGCTGAAGGAACCAGGGGGTGATTCTTCCGTTGCGCTGGAAGCAATCCCTTTGCGCAGCGTGCCCAGCCCCAGGGTACATTCGCCTGTGGCAGAGCTTTCACGCGCAAACGTAATGGAGAGCGTGGAAGTCTTCCAGGAAGAGCCAGAGGAAGCAGACCAAGGGGTTAAGCGCATGAGGGCGCCTGGTGATGATGGCGCAGGCTCATCTAGAAGGAAACGCCATGTCATTCATGACGTGGAGTCATCATCAGATGAATCATCGCCCCTCCGCGTAACTGAGACTACTCCTCCCAAGTAAGTATTGTCGCCGAAACACTTAGTGCATCTTTATTTGTTGTATAAAATAATCATAAAATTTCTTTGTTTGCGTGCAGTGTTGAAACTGCTGGGAGTACTGCTAGGCATTCTGTGGAATCGCCACCCAAGGCGAGTCCTATTGGCACTGACCCTCCTGCGCCAGAGGACCAAGGCGCCGATCCATTGGCATCTGGGGATGTGCCAATGGACCAACTTGTTGAGGAGCTTGGTTTAGTTGCTGCATACCAGGCTACATTGGTCGGACAGCTAAAGTCAAGATATGTTGGGGAGGGTAGCCAGAGCGCGCATAAGGACAAACAAATTGCGTTGCTGGAGGCACGTTTGGCCAGTGCTCAGGCTGAGGTAGAGGCGGCGAGTTCTTATTCTCATAAACTTGCTGGAGAAAAGATGTCATTGCTGATCCAAGTGGGCCAGGAGCGTGCCGCATTGGAGGATTACAAGGCCTCTTGCGTCTGGGCGCTTAAGTATTTGGAGGAGGGGAAGAATGAACACTTCTCTCGATTGGGAGAGTTTCGTGCAGCTGTGGATGGAATGCTGAAGGAGCAGGAGATGAAACTTCGCAAGCTCAGCATTGATTACGATGAAGAGTTGTATCCTCAGCTTGTTTCCACCATTGTTGAGCGAAGGTGGCTCATCAGCCATGGTTTGCGCCTTGCGACGCTCAACACTTTGGAGTCCCAAGAGGTAACAGACACCTTCGGGAGTGTTGTGTAGTACGCGTTGGCGCGTGGTAAGGCGGAGGCCATAGAGGAGCTTCATGAGGGTGGCCTTTTGAAAGTGCCTGCCGCACAGGTGCTTGGGTACAATGAGCATGCCTATGAGGATCTTGTTGTTGCGATGAAAAAGATGAAAATATTGGAGCTTCCTCAGATTTCTCAGTTAGAGCGCAACCAAAATTATTCCATAGGTGTGATTATGGAGGGATTAACCTTGGCCCGCCACCGTGCTGATGATGCAGAAGCGCAGCCTGATTATTTCTTGAAGCCTGATGAGTCACAGCTGCAAGTGCCTATCTTTGCTCGCCCCCACGACATCCTTAACCCTTTTGAGCTAGAGAAGGAAATTCATTTGAAGGAATCCTTAGAAGCCCATGCTATGAGGCTTGCAAAGAAGAAGGGCGTGAAGGGGAAGGCCATTTTGTGTGGTCTTGGCGCAGCGCATCTCCCTAGATCCGACGGGGTACCTGTTAGTGTGGCAACGGTATCGCGCCAGGATTCTGACCTATTGAAGAAACTGAAAGAGGCTGGGGACGCTGCAAACCGTGTTGAAAGCTCACATCTTAGGTGTTGTAATAGTATGTAGGCCATAGCTTCTTTGTAAATATCCTTTTTGTAAGAACTCGTGGTTCATAATAAAATTTTCCTTTTGTTGAAGGTGTGTTGATCTGAATGTGGTTGCGACTTATAATTTTTGTACTTAGTTATCCGTCTTTGCATGAAAAATGTTCTTGTTGTCTAAGAATCAAATGGTTGTATAAGCACGAAGAATATATGAAGTCCATAATCATGTATGAAAGTCATGATCTTGAAACATAATTTCTAAATACTTGTGTCATAATCGTGTATGGTGTGATATGCAGCGTACTGTAAATATCATATTAAGGAGTCAAGATTCTTGATTCCTAGTTTGTTAAACGCGCACAGTATGCATTGTTGCGCATCCATCGTGGAATGCGCATTGAACTTATTCCAACATCTTGAAAATAAGGTGTTTAACAAGGATGCATGATCCAATGTTGATGGGTTTGCAACCCTCTTACTCAACGAGTTATTTAGTAGGTTTACTCATCCTTTTTACCATCATGGGTTTAGTAAGTGCATGTTGAGACATAAATAAGATGTAAATAACAAATTGAAATGTGTCGCGGAGTTAGCTAGAAACCGCGACGTTTTATTAATACTTGCATGTTTTTGTAAAAAGAAAAAAGATATTTTCCTAAGTAAAACAGAATGTAAATACACGGATATTTATTGAGCATTATACTAAAGTGCGGTGGTGTCCGTGCGCTGGGCCGTGGCCGTTCCTAGAGATAACATCATTTGAGATTGCAGATGTTCCATGTGTGTGGTAGCTCACGACCATCCACGTCACGCAGCTTGTACGCATCCTTTCCTAATGCTTCAATGACCTCGTAAGGTCCTTCCCACTTCGGTCCAAGTTTTATTGTATCTTCTGCATGGCTCGCATCATTGGCGCGATATATAAAGTCACCTGTTCTGAATGAGGAGCTTCGAACCTTAGCATCATAGTATCCTTTCATTTTTTACTTAGCTTTCGCCTCGCATATAGCTGCGCGTTCGCGCCTTTCTTCCAACAGATCCAAGTCAATGTGTCGTTCATCGTCATTGGTTGTAACATTAACTTTGGTAGTACGAATAGTTGGCATCCCAATTTCGGCTGGTATGACGGCTTATGTCCCATAGACAAGAGAAAAGGGAGTGTCTCCCGTGCTAATTTTGATTGTCGTGCGGTGCGCCCACAAGACATGCGATAACTCCTCCACCCACCTTCCTTTGTGTTGTGCTTTAATTCCTTCGCCCAGACTTCGATTTGCACGCTCGACTAAACCATTGGTTTGTGGGTGTTTAATCGACGCGAAGTGTTGTGCAATATTTAGTTTTTCGCACCATTTCTTGAAAGGGTTGTCACATAATTGTTTTCCGTTGTCCGAGATGATTTCCTCAGGTAATCCGAAACGGCATACGATATTTTCCCAAACAAACCGTTTTACCTGATTTCCTGTGATTGTCGCGACCGCTTTTGCTTCAATCCATTTGGTGAAATAGTCTACAGCCACTATAAGGAATTTCAATCCCCCTGCTGCAACAGGGAAGGGGCCGGTAATGTCGATACCCCATTTATAGAATGGCCATGGTGACGTAATAGGTGTTAGCTCCTGTTGTGGTTGGTGTGGAATGGGTATGTGAACTTGGAAGTCGCCACACTTTCTTATTAAGTCCCGCGCGTCACGGTGCATCGTAGGCCAGTAGTATCTTGATCGTAAGGCATGCGCCACAACGGACCGTGGTCCTGAGTGCATGCTACATGAACCTGCGTGGATCTCTCGGAGTACATAATCTGCTTGAAGGGGTCCGACACATCGAAGCCATGGTTGTAGAAATGAACGCCGATATAGTATACCGTCCTGAAGTTCAAACCTCTGTGATGTGCGCCGTACTCGTTGGGCGTCCTTCTGCTCCTGAGGCAATACGCCCTTACTTATAAACTCGAATATTGGAGTCATCCATGTAGGACCTTGCTCCCCTATCACCGTGGATATTTCCATCTCGGAGATGGACTTGCTCTTTAGCGTTTCCACCAACACTTGTTTTGACAGGTGCGCAAAGCTTGTGGATGCAATCTTGCTCAGTGCATCCGCCTTTCTGTTTTCCCCTCTAGGGACTTATTTGATGGTAAACCTGTCAAAACTCTGGATTAGTGACTTGGTCTTGTCGAGATATTGAATCATGTTTTCCTCTTTAGCCACATACTCGCCCAACACATGGTTGGCTACTAGCCGGGAATCCACATTTGCTTTTAGGTTGCATATGCCCATTCGAGCTGCAATGTGTAATCCAGTAATTAGGGCTTCATATTCGGCCTCGTTGTTTGTGGCTGTGAATTCAAAACGCAGTGCGTAAGTGAATTCCATTACGTCCGGACTCGTGAGGATAAGGCCTGCGCCTGACCCATACATGCATGAAGATCCATCCGTGAATAGGATCCATGGTTCTTGTAGTTCCACCTTGCATTCTGAAGGTGCATCATCAGTATCCGGTTTTTCGATGATGAAGTCTGCTAGTATCTGCCCCTTAACTGCAGGCGTGGTCTGTAGGAGATGTTATGCTCTCCTAGCAACACGCTCCACTTCTGTAGTCGTCCTAATGCATCGGGTTTGGAGATGATTTGCTTGATAGGTTGGTCTGTGATCACCGCTATTGGGTGTACTTGGAAGTACCTACGCAGTCTTTTGGCGGCGAATACTAATGCTAGGACCAACTTCTCCATTGCGCTATAGTTAACCTCCGTTTTCTTGAGTGCTTTGCTTACAAAATATACCGGTGTTTGTACTGAATTCCTATCCGTCAGTAGCACCGTGCTGACTGCTCCATGAGTTCCAAATAAGTACATAATTAATTCTTCCCCTGGGCGGGGCGCGACTAGCATGGGGAGCGCTGCTAGGTGTTGTTTAAGCTGTATAAAAGCTTCTTCTGCCTCCTTAGTCCAGCGAAAATCTCCCTTTTTTGTACACTTCTTGAGCGTTTCGAAGAGGGGGAGTGACTTATCTGCTGATTTGGATAAGAATCTGTTCAAACCGGCTAGTTTTCCATTCAGAGACTGGACTTCTTTCAACGTGCACGGTGAAGGAAGTTGGATGACAGCCTTCGTTTTTTCTGGACATGGTTTAATGCCATCGGGCTCTATCAAATATCCCAGGAACATGCCTTCTGTAGCGCCAAAGGTGCATTTCTTAGGATTTAACTTCATGTTGATCTCTCGTAGTGTCTTAAATGTCTCTTCAATATCGCGCACCAATTCGTCCTCAGTATGGCTTTTTATGACAAGGTCGTCAACGTAAACCTCTAGGTTGCGGCCCACCTGTTTTTCAAATGCGTTATCTACCAATCGCTGGTAGGTGGCGCCTGCGTTCTTCAAGCCAAAGGGCATCTTAGTATAACAATAGACGCCTTGGCTTGTATGGAAGGCCGTTTTTTCCTCATCTTCTTTAGCCATTTGGATTTGGTGGTATCTTTTGTATGCGTCCAAGAAGCATTTAAGTGGGTATCCGCACAAAGATTCTATCTTCCAGTCTATCTCTGGTAGTGGGTAGCAGTCTTGTGGACATGCTTTGTTGAGATCCGTGAAGTCCACGCACATCCGCCAACTACCGTCGCTCTTCTTGACCATCACTGGGTTGGAAAGCCAGTCATGGTAATAGACTTCTCGCATGATACCTGCATCCACAAGTTTATGTACTTCTGCCAGAATTGCTTGTGCGCACTCTGGAGCCTGGCCGCGCTTCTTCTGTCGTACTGGGGAGTATCCTTGTCGGATTCTCAACTTGTGTTATAGTAATCGAGCGTGGTACACCGGTCATGTGCTTTGGTTCCCATGCAAAGATATCCAAATTCTTTTGCAAGAGTGCGCACACGGCTGTCCTGCCGTTATCAGACAGCGATCCTCCGATCGATACTTCTTGCTCTGGGTAATCAGGATGAATTGCGACCCTCAGGTTTGATACTTTAGTTGCGCGCTGTTCTGAAATGTGCGCCGTCTCACATGTAATCGTGTTACATTCTCTAGGTGGTACGGTGGTATTGTAGAGAGTAACAATGCCTCCCTCCACCGGGAACTTGAGCATCCCATGTGCTGTAGACGGTACTGCGCGCAAGGCCGATATCCCTGGTCTTCCAATAATGCCATTGTATGGCGAAGGGGATTTGATCACCATAAAATTTATCCAGGCTGTTGTGGAGTGTTCCTTATTACCAACATTGACTAGTAGGCGTATTTGCCCCATGGGCCATATCTTTTCTCTTGTAAAACCAGTTAACGACGTCATGATCGGGCTTAACTGACTTCGTATCTCAGGTCGCAGTCGCTTGAAACAATGTTCATACATTATGTCTGCGGATGCTCCCCCATCAACATATATGCGGTGGATATCGTGACCCCCTGCGTTAATTTCAATGGTGAGCGGTTCTACCACGGCGTTGTCCGCAGTCAAGGTGCAGAAAGAGATTTCGCTTCCACGGGAAAACTTTTGGCTGATATTCTGCCTAGTCATTCGTTGCCATGATTGTATCATGTAGATGGTATCGGCCTTATCTTTGGGTGCTTCTTTCTTGTTCCCAGTCTTTTGCTTATCTTTCCCTTCCTTGATGTTCTTAACTAAATGGTCCAATCTGCCTTCTTTTACTAGCTTATCAATTAGTTGGCGCAATTGGACACACTCATTGGTGGTGTGGCCCTTCTGTCCATGATAGTCGCAGTATCCGTTCCCCACGCGCCGCTCTTCTGGGGTGCGCATTGGTGGGGGCCTCGGGAAGTTCGCGCCTTCCATCGCGAATATCTCCTTTGGAGTCTTGGTTAGCGGGGTATATTTGTCATTATCTCGTCCGCTCCCCTGGCCACGGTAGTTCTTGTTGCGGTTGCTACTCTGGTCAATGGATTGTCTCCTAGGCTGTTCTTGTGACCTATAGTTTGAGTAACCTTTCTTGCTGTCCGCCGCGGCAGCTTCTCCTTGGATAAAGGACCTTGTGCGTTTCATAAGTTCATCAAAGGTTTGGGGGACCTTGTCGTTTAGCCTTTTGATGAGTTCTGGGTTATTGATCCCATTCATGAACCCTGAGATCTTTAGTATTTCGGGGCATGCCTTGACATGTATGCACTCATCTTTGTAGCGCTCCACATAAGCGCTTGTAGATTCCCCCTGGCGCTGTTTTACCCTGGCAAGTTCGACAGGGTTTTTGGCGCACTTCTTACTTTGAGTGAAGTTCAGGCGAAACGCCTTCCGCAACTCTTCAAAGCCATCAATGCTTCTGCGTGGAAACTTACTGAACCAGTTTCGCGCATTTCCTACTAATGTGGAATTGAATATGTGGCACCACACAGGTTGTGGCCAATTTTCGATGGTAGCAGCTGATTCGAAAAATTTTAGGTGATCATCCGGATCACCTGTTCCATCGTAGGTTTTCACATTGGCGGGCATGCGCCTTCTCTTATCTTCTGAGAAATCGCTGATGCGCCGAGTGAACGCATCCACCTTTTGGCGGCGCCAGGGAAGAGACATATCTTCCTCCTCCTGGTCGCGATATCTTCCCCTGGACTTCCAGTGTCCTGTTTCGTTGTCTTCGTTGTTCGAGGAATCACCAAAGGACGAGCCTCCCCTCTTTCGGCGCTTGCGCCGACTGTCCTCGGAATCCGAGCTTGAAGAGCTTTCACTTGGGGAGTGCCGTCTTCCAAGTCTGTCATGGACCCTGCGGCTACCAAGCCTAGCGTGGACATTGGTACGCCGTCCGTCCTCTTCGTGTTCTTCCAGATACTGCAGGTCAGCTGCTTCATCGTTCTCAACTCTCCTCCCGATCCTGGTGAACACTGGGGGGCGGCGGCTATCCTTCCCGCGCCTCTCCTTCTGATGACGCGATGGGGATGTCTCGTACTCCGTGTCAAAGTTTAGTCGGTGCTGCAGGCTCTGACTCGACCTCTTTTTCGCCTCCTCTTGCATGAGGGCAGCCAAGGTTTCGTAGTTTTGAGACACGAAGTCACTTGGTGCTAGTTCAGGCGCGACTCTTTCTAGCGCGAGGATGTCTGTTTCCACATCTGGACCCCTGTTTCGGAGAGGCGCGCCCGGCGTTTTTGTGAGGTCCTTTTCTGGCACCGATTGGTGGGGAGTGGTGAAAAGGGTGCGCAGTGGATCTTCTACGCTGGTGGTTGTTGCAGTGGCATGGGTTGTCCCCGCGAGTGGTTCCACTGTCGTGAAGACCAGGTCTGGGCCTGGCCCTTGGTTTTTGGTCGCACTGGTTGTTCCAGAAGCCTGCTTAGAGGCTGATCCACTTTGCTGCTTTTTCCCTTGTAAGTCACTATGCGATCGCTGGCTTAGGTTTCCGTGCTTTGTCATTCTAGTTCTTAGTTATTGGTCCCACGGATGGCGCCACTTGTTGATACAAAAGTTGGGCGTTCCTTGTTTGGACTCCGGTTCCCGTATCAATTAGACCTTGATGCTTGAGACCTGCACACTAAGTAAACAGAAAACACCGTTAGGCTTATCGTGGGATTGTCTCCCACGATTATCCTCCGGCGTGAGAGTAAGTAATAGGTTTTAGGGTTTAGTGGAGAGTTAGGTTTTAAGATCGTACCTTTAATGAGGGCCTAGATGCCCCTTATATACACACGAAATCCTTGTTGGTTTCGTGTTCCCCAACCTTCGGCGTATCCCGCCTAAGTCGGTCAATCAATACATATCTCATAAATAAGAGATATCCGATATCCAAAACCATAAATAACTTTGGGTTTGGGCCTTCGTGAGCCCAAACCGTTACCGGGTTAGCCCATTCGTACTGGGCTCAGTTGCTAGTAGCGTTATTGGTCGGGTTTATGACCCGAATACGGACTATACGTCATCAGTAGCCAACAAAATAACAGGGTAAAGTAAATTAAAACCCAAATCTCAATTTGTAGCCGACCCTCTTCAAATTCATCATGCACCGAAGAATCTAACCCTAAAAAATAAATCAAATTAAAATCAGAAACCCCAAAATTTATAAAAATAGATACTAATTTTTGACATGTGCTTTATTTGCTCTTGCTTAAAGTGCTAGGTACAATCTCGTGTCGTGCGTGGTGCCATAGAAAAAAGTGATGCCACATCAGCACTTTTTCTTCATGGCATCAGTTTTGGCTATGGCACCAAAACCCCCTCCCTAACATAACATCAGTTTTCTGGTGTCATGATACAATTTTTATTTATTTTATTTTATTTTAAATAAAACAATATATTTTTCTTATAACCATACAAAACTAAAGTATAATAAATCACTTATCAATTGACATTACTCTGCAAAAGATAAAATAACAAAGTTAAATATAATATTTAATGTGATACTAAATATAAACACAAGAACTTAACAGATAGACGAACATATGAATGTATAACATTTATATATGTTTAAATTCAGCTTTAGACTAGCAATTTGTGGCCACTCTCATGGGATGTTTGATGACACATGTACCCAATCATATAAGCATTTTTCTTTGCATCTTATTTTCCTTTTATTAATCATATCAAATGTTATTTGAATTCATGTCATATAACTAAAGGCCCATCAGCCCAAACTAATAAACACACAACCCTTATATCATTTGTGATCGGCTTCTTCTTTCCGCCTACCTGCAAAACAAACACACACACATACGCATACACACACAATTTTACTTTTATTATTCTTCTACAACTGCACAAACACTCAATTTTCTTTTTAGTTTTACCATATCACAAATACGTTCTGTTATTGACATAAAGATAGATCCACCACTACATCTTGCTTCGCAAACAAACACAACACACATAACTCACAAAAACTGAAAACAAAACAAAAAAATATACCTTTGGCGTGAACTGGTGGCTACGGCGCCACAGCCCACCAGCCGAGCACCGGTGTAGTTCCTCGCGCCAACGTCTCGTGCCATCGCTGATGGCTTGAGCCATCAACTACCGTACCCATGTCTCTTAGACTTTGGCTCTACAACACTACACTTGGTGGACCAACACTTAAGGCCCCATTGGGATATAGGCCTCAATCTGCACTAGTCCATATTAGGCCCTTTTTATTATTGTTGTTATTACCTAATGGGATTTCACTCTTGATGAACATTAACGTACATGCCAAAACAGCCTCTCAAATTATTATAAGTAACGCTTAAATACTGCTTTATGTTTAATAAATAATGAATTACCACCTAAACTAATTAACCTATATGGAGTGTTTACATCATCACATATTGCATATAGCATGTCAAGATAAAGTGTTTGATTGAGCTTGCAATACGAAATGTTTTTAATTCTATAAGATTTCTTCATTCTAGAGTATACCTGTAATTATGAGAATGACAAATGATCATTTGATTATTTAGCAAACCAAAGCAAATGACAAGTTATGAATATTCTAAAAACATGGTAAAGCAAAGTATAAACCTTAAAACACACAATTGTCAAATCTTTGCCCTCATACTAAATAAGTAAATATGCTTTGCACCCGTATCCAAGAAACCTTATTACAATGAAAACTCTACAAATACCCATACACATATCTTGGATCATTACCTTCAATTTTTGAACATATTCAATGGCAAAACTATTCGTAGTTGCCGGGCTTCTTAGTCTTTTCTTGATGATTCAAAATGGTAATTCATACCAGTTCATGGTTGGAGGTTCTGGCGATTGGAGTCTTAAATCAACTGCCTATAACCAATGGGCGGAAAAAAGCCGTTTTCAAATTGGAGACACTGTTTGTAAGCTCATAATATATATACATTATTATTGCAACATTAAGGATTTTGAGCTCGAAACTATTTTATACTAATTTGTCGTGTATTATTGTTGTGGTTATAGTATTTAATTATCAAGCTGGGAAGGACTCAGTTGTTGAAGTAAGTAAAGAAGATTACGACAACTGCAACTCGGCATCACCCATTGCAAAATACACTGATGGTCACTCCGAAGTCAAGTTGGAAAAATCTGGGCCTCATTATTTCATTAGCGGACTTGTGGAAAACTGTAAAAACAACGAGAAGATTGTGATTGTTGTCTTGGCAGATAGAAGCCAGTCACCTCCAAGCTCACCTCCTTCACCAGCTCCGGCAGGAGAAGAGTCTCCCTCTCCTCCTCCGGCACCTGCCACAGAAGATTATAACCCAACTTCAGCTCCAAGTGACGCGTCCTCAGTTGTCACAAGTTTCATTTACTCAATTGTTGCTTTTGGTGGCTCTTCGCTTCTGTTTGTGTTTTGAGCATCCAATGTAATCTATACATTCTTGTTCTCTTGTTAATTATTGTAGTTTTTCTGTATAGTACACAAATAAATTGTCACTGTTATTGCATTAAATTGTTGTGATTGAACATTGTAAGTATATCTTGAAGGAAATAATAAAGCTAATTCTGTTTCTCATACGCTAACTTTTCGTCCCTACTATTAGATCTAGGATTATTTTTGCAAAGACTTTCAAAAAAGTACGTATTTCATCAATAGGCAACAAAGTTAAGCCAGAATTACCAACTGTTATCGTAGTTGCAAACTAGCCGGGTACCCGCGCACAGCGGCGGCGATAAGTATAGTTATATGTGTTTGCTTACCCGTTTAGTGAATTCGTTTCACAACACTTCGAATGTATATGTGTTAGTTGTAAGTGTTTGTTTGGGTTACCCGTAGCTTTCCCGCGACATCATTATTCCCGCATATAGAAATACCCTCGCAATCTCTTACGCGTCAAACACTACCCCAAAAGTATATGATTTTGACGAATCAAGATTATATTGATTGAAATAAATGAAATAAAGGTTATAGTTGTAAAAATTTGAATTAAAATAAAATAAACCCATTAAAAATATAAAAACTAAAAACTCATAAAAATATATCAAAATGGATGTTGAATTAAAGAGTATAAAATTTTAGAAAATATGATGAAATTAAATTATAAAAAAAATAAGTAGATAAAAAGATATTTTAATTTAAAAATAAAGATGAATTTTTAGTTGAGAAATGACACATGTCATTTTATAATTGGAGCTCTTTATCTTAATTTTTAGTGGTTAGAAGTTAGGTTTGTAGTTTGTTAAGAAGTGACACATGTCATCTCATGATTGGAGCTCCTTATCTTAATTTTTGGTTAGAAAAACTCTTTCCATAATAAGCAAGTAAAAAAGTCTGAATTTTTAAGCGTTCTAATTTTAAAAGGCCTAAATGCATTATAAAGTAGTATAGATAACTTAACTGAAGAGAAAATAATCAAACCACATATCCAGGTGACCAAATGTACCAACAATTTCATGCAAATAAAATAATAATAATAATGATAATTTCTTGTAAATCCTATGAGTTTTTAATAAAGTGATGTTTATAATAAAAAAAAAATAATAATAATACTAATAATAATAATAATAATAATAACAAAAATAAAACAAAAATAAATAAATAAATATAAATATAAATAATAATAATAAATAAAATAAAATAAAGAAAAAAATAAATAAAAATAAAAGAAAAAGGCTACAATAAGCCACTAGATATATTAATCTGCTGTATGAACTTCGGAAAACAATCACCAAAATCCTACATAAAATATTTATAATATATTGCGAGTAACAATATGTTATAAATCAGGCACTTGCTGCTGAAACTTCAGCTCAACTACTTAACATCTTTTCTTCACATCAGATAAAGAAAAGAAAAAAGGTGATCATCACGAGTTTCCTCAACAGGATTTAGATCCATTCTTTTGATGATAATTATTATAAGAATATTCTAAAGATAATGAATTCAAGTTCCGGCAAGAGATAAAGAAATCAAGTACAGCTCGATTTAAATATTTCCTTTATGCGCATTATGAGAACTTCTTTCTTTTGACAGATGGATGTAATTCCAAAATTTTCTAGCACAATTATATATGATTCGGATTCGGATTTATATAGTAACAATGGTCTTTTATGGGTAAGATTCTAAAAGTTCTAAACATCGCCTAAAAGTTCTTCCCTAGTTCAACTTTTTTCACTAGTCTCAACGTATTGTGCAGAATCGAATCCAGTATCCCAGCAACCTGATAAAGAATCACACGTACATGGTTAAGTGATAATCTGTGAAAACTGAAAACACAACACAAATAGACGCAAACAAAATAAAAGTCTAACCGTGAAAACACCACCGATAATAGCACAGACGTTGGTGATGAAATGAGAAAATGATTTGGGATTTTCTGTAACTAAGACCTGATCATGAAACATAGATTAAAACTATACCCATCTACAGCCAATGTGGAAGAAAGATTAGTAATATGTGGTCGATTTTCAAACCTGCATTGGGGATGGCTCATAATGGAACTTCACAACAGGGATCGAATAAGCATGTACCAAGCTACTATGTGCTGTATACTCGTAATCCTCAATCAGTTGATGAGATGACCTCATTACCTCAGTCTTTACAACTTGAATATAATGCTCTACCTACAATTTATATTCAAATAACCAATGCACATCTCAAGAAGTGACAAGAACTAAAAGGCATGGAAAATTAGGAGTAACAATATCGACTCATCAATGTATAAGGGGATCTATTTAGGTTATGTTTTATCTCTAAAGGGTCAAGAGTAAAATAAAATAAAAAATGTCTAGAAAATAAAGGGGTCAAATGGGCCCATATTATCCGAAAGTGTATTTATTATAGTTGTCAGGATCGGGATCCTGATCTTAGGATCTTACGATTTTACGATCCTGATCTTAGGATCTTACGATTTTACGATACTGCAAAGCAAAAACGATCCGGATCCTACATAGGATCTTTGCAAGCTTAAGATCTTATAGGATCCCGATCTTGACCATACGATCTTACGATCTAATCCGATCCGATCTTACTTTTCTCGGATTACAAACTAAAAAACTACAAATTTTTGGGTTGTTTGTTTGTAGAATTCAAAAAACAACATGTTAATCTTTTTAAACATTTTGTAATCATAATTTAAGACAACATTTATATGAAACATTCATAGTATTTTGTGGTTATAATGTATTAGAATTTATAGATTTGTATAAAATTACATAAACTATTAAGAAATAACATTAGAGTAGGATCTTAAGATCCCGATCCGATCTTACGATCACGATCTTGCAAAGACGAAAACGATCCTGGGTAGGATCCCGATCTTGACAACCTTGCATAAGACTTTCTAATTCGTTTTATAGAAGCCATTAAATTATTATATAACAAAGGATAGATAATTATTGCAATAACTAAATTTCGTATGCATATTTGGCACACTAAATAGTTGGTTTATGTTTCGACATTTACAAAAAAGGTTACCCATTTTGACCAGCCTGACCATGCAATTAAACTCATTATCATGATTAAAAATCAGTTAGGAGGGCTTACTGTAACATTTGCATGATCGTCTGGGTCAGTGAGATATGTCTTGCCATTCAACTTGTCATGGCTTACGCCAATGTAAGGTAGTATTCGCTTAATATCACTCATCGCCCTTGGAGTGATCTTCTTACCAAAAGAAAATGAAGAAATTACATGCGACATGTTCATCCGGGAAGCATCAAAGGAGTGGGCTGCAGAGCGGGCCGCGATTACAAGATTACCAGGAACCTGTTGTAGTGAGATTGGTTGGATTTTCAAGCATAATAAGTGGATATGCAAGATCAAATAGGTCAGAGGTGGCAATTAATGGATATTGGTCAAACAGGCCGGAAGTCATCAAAAGTGGCAGAATACCTTACAAGTTTTAAAAAAAAAAAAAAAAAAAAAAAAAAAAAAAAAAAAAAAAAAAAACTTAAAGATGTGACGATATAGATTTTGAAATCATACTCAGAACGTTAGACTTTTATGTGATAAAAATGGATAAAACCTGTCCATTTTGCCACCTATAGTGTAGGTTTACCTTCTTGACTCGTACAAACCCTTCGATTCTACATCCTGCTTCACGCGGTGCAGGTCTTTTTGCAGTCTCTGTAGCCGTGCCAGATTTATCCTCCAAGGCAAGATTGGATTCCACCGCAATAGGTGCAACCAATTTTTCCATAGTCTGTAAGGAAGGAAGCATTAGGTATAGTGAGAAGCAAAAGGATACATTTTTAAAGCATTGGATCACAACAAACCAGATCATCAATGGTCATGTATTTTACTCTTTCTTGCATACAAAACGGAAATTTGGAAACTAAAAGCTATTTATCTTACATCTACCAAGGTTTCTGTATCACGGTCACCATAATATGACTCATGCTCGTGGTGCCCATGCTCATCCCTGATTCATGAAAATAACTGAAATTAGTTGCAGAATAATTTGAATTACATATTTGATCGAGGTATATGCAGTCTTTTGGTTTAGGTAGCTAATATTTAACAAAGTACCCTGTGTGTAAGACTATAAACTAATATTTCCTAAAAGCATCCATCAAATGGAGAAATGGAGTATTAAAGGTGAAAATTTTGACCCGCAATGGATTGATCTGCGTTACATTTAATCTCTAGCAAGTAAAAAACAGCTAGCGAATACGGAAATGCCTCTAATGGCTTAATATTTTATTCAAAATAATACAACATAAACATTAACTTTGTAATAGTATTTGAGTCACTAACTATATAGGTAACACTGATACAGTAAATTTTGGACAAAAAGTGCTGTGACTAAAACTCAAATTCTATCCATAGCCAGCTTTGACCTGTTACTCAACCCGCCCAATTTCCACCTATAGAAAGAAATGAACTAAATGAAATATGGCAAGGGCCTGTTTGTTACCCATGATTTGGACCTATGTTTGGGATGGATGCCAAAGCTTATAGTTTGGTATGTGGTTTTGATGATATTCTCTCTTACAAACACTTATATTCTGATATGTCACTGTATCTCTCTCACACACATATACCTTCATTTTAAATAATAAATTTTCATATCAAATTTTATTATTAAATTCCTAAAACAAGTATAATTTCTCTCTCCTAAACCTACACCAAATCCTAATCCAATACCAAATCCAAATCCATTTATAAACCAAACGCACTATATTAAAAATACACAAGTGGTTTACCTGACATCACTGCCCTTGCGGAATATGCGAATAGATGGATAACCCTGTATGTGGTGACTGAAATCCAGAAAAAGTGATTACTAATCAGTATAATAGGAATAAGATAGAGCAATGAAGTGAACAATCAGCGCATAACTAATCTGTAGAAAATAAGCAAGACAGTAGTCAGAGGTGACCAAAAACATGATATGCTAAAAATATGCATCAACGTGTTAGCCAGAGAAGATGAAATGTTTACAGCTAACATATCTCAGGGACAGTTTTCAACAAAATGATGTTCTAAATAACAAAGAACTGAGTGGAGTTTGCAAAGATAATAGTATAAAACGGAATTAGTCCGAAGACTTTAATGGAATATACGAGTCAAATAAGTCAATTTTATAAAGTATTGAAGCCTTAGAAAAGACCTGGCAGTCAACTGTGGTCTTACGCAAGAATTGTACTGTAATATTTACCTTCTACACAGATCAACTTCTTCAGTACAGTCCACCTTTCCCATAATAATACGACCATCAATTTCTGGATCATGTCTGGTAAGACAAAGATGAGTCAGCAGCTAATTTTTACAAATGTAATACCATGTAACAGCTAAAACTTCTCAAAATAACTACGGGATAATTTAGACCTTTCTCTTATAATTTTGGCTGCCTTCTCCCATGAAGGTTTCTGACAAAATAATGGTAAAAGAATGGAAAACAAGCGTTAAAAGAGTTGGTAAGCTAGATTCACTAAAGATGTACATGCAGTAAAGGGGCAATGAGAATACCAGACGGTTACTCCAATAGCACCAAGGAGCATAGAAATTTACAACCACTATTGAATGCCTGCATTTGACCAAGACAATATGTAGCTAAATATCAGAAAATCATTTTGAGATTCAAGAGATTTTAAAGTCAAACAACATTGAAATGTTCAAGTATGAGATTTGTTGCTTTACGTACTGATGAGAAACCCTATCAAAGTTACGTGAATTTAGAGTAAGAGATCCTTCACCATAATCCTCATCAGCATCATCACCATGCTTGACTACATGACTAGCTGGTCCAGAGTCAAACTCAGAGCCAGTAGTTTGTAGATGCTTATTAATTGAATATTTGCGGACTGTTTTGGTTATGTTCAACCTGTTCTGCAGATAAGATAAACTATAGTCATTAGGAGTCAAGAACTCGAAAGACAACAGAATATATAAGCAGATAAACCAAAATAATGCAACTATCTCCTCGAAAGATCAAAATCGACATTCAACTAGAAAGATGTTGAACTTACAGTTCCCAGTACATCACTCACGTCCACAGATGCAAACTCGCAGGATAAAGCTGGAAAACTGCATTACAACAAATCAACCACTGTTAGCCAGTACGCCACCATACAAAACAAAATCGACATATGTGGTTCTTATATAATAAACACTACTCAATCAAAATTTTCTTTCGATACCAACAGATGCAGTCTTTTAACAACACATGTGATCCAATCTGAATAGATTGTAATGGAGCATACCTAATATTGAAATCAATCCGTAAGTAATCCTCATCAGAACTTCTGTCAACTATGACAGAAGTTGATGTACTGATACTCAGATAATTATGTAGTTCCTGCAACGATAGAAAATAGCACAAACGAGTCAATCGCAGTTTATAGCAATGGCACGTTACCAATAAAATACAAAGAAAAGGATTAACAAATGTGCATATGTATACATAGTTACATACCATTCCAAATAGAAACATCATGGAAAGAGCCGCCACGATAGACAAGCTGGCACCTGACAGTGACGCCTCTGTCAAATCTCTTGGTATTTTCCTGTCGTTAAAGAATAGTATTAACAAATAATGTAAAACAAAGGTAGTTTGACCAACTTAAACTAATAATCTTCATGCATCATGACCACGGATCTACTTTGGACAGTTGTATAAGCGATTTCGCAAGTGAGTATGCATAGATATATACTAGATAACGAACGCATTTTTACAATATCGTTTAGTTGATGAGAAAGACAGGAAACTTTGGCAGCTTTAAGAAACAAAACAGCGTATAATATTTAAAACCGATAACTGACAGAAGCATTCTTATATAACTCCAATTCACTTCGGTTACAACAAATAGATACTCTCTGTTTATCTATTCACCAACATTATTCTCTTGACGACTAATAACATCCGTCAAGTTCAATATTAACAATTTGACCCTCAAAGGTCAAAAACGGACTCTTGTTTTTGGAATAACAGATATGTCCAGACTTAATTATAAAATTAATGAACTAGTGGATCACTAGGATGCAAGAATGTGCTAATGTAATATCACAAAGGTCTAACCGTCTATTAAATACAAACTGACTCTTATATCTTCCGTCTATAAGCTCATTTCTCGTTATTCATCCCTTCTCTAATCTCGCTAATTCTATTTAACAAACATTTCACCACTCTCCTTTTCGCCGAAAACACATCAAAACTCAACCAAACATACATTATTTTTATAAAATTCGAGATCCTACCAAACATCACCTTATTATCTAGTCACAACTAACAATCAATATCATCAAAATAATAATCATCACTTGATTAATTAAACTACATTTATCAAAATCACTTAAACAACTAAATAAACAAAATGAAGTTAAAAAAATAAACCTGTAGAAATCAACGGATTTGATCTTAGCAGTAGACACCATGGTTATGATTATTATCAACTGGATCTGTGAAATAAAAACAGATTGAATTTTATTTTAGGTTTTTTATAGTTATATACTGTAATGTAATGCAATTATTTTTATTAGAAATTAATTAAATTTGGGGTTATCTTTATGTGTTTTTATTGAAAAATGAATTGAAGAAGAAAAAAAAGGAAGTTAAGTGGAGTAAATATTTAGCTGATTTATTGTTCAACCTGAAATCCAGCTACTGGGGTTTTATTCCGTGTGCGTCAGTGTAGGCTAAGGTAAGATGGTTCGCTTTTTTAGAAGATATGGGCGTGTTTGGCTGCAAGTTTGTAGAGCAATGGTGGTTAAGTTTTCTTTAAAAAGAAATGAGGTTAAGTAAGAGTATCAATCTAATCATTAAAATAAGAAAAATGATTGAGAGACCTAATTATATCCTTAAATTCATGTCTAAATATAGGAAAATGAATTGTAGACCTAAAACTAAAAACTAAATTTAGACTTAAAGATGTGATTGGTTAATTTGAAAGCTTAATTTGTTAAAAATGATGAGAGAGAATAAGTATATGACACTTGTCATGAATTGTATGCATTAGGTCCAATAGTAGGTCTATGTTTTAGGTCTATATATCAACACTCCTAAATATATATGGCATGATTATGATTGTTTGTGAAAAAGTGGGTCCTTTAACTGTAGCTGTTAAGATAATGAGACGCAAGCTTATGCATGAAATTAGGTATATAATTTAGGCCTCTCAATCAAGACTTTTAAAATAATGCAAATGAAACATTTTTTAAAAGAAGTGATTTGCACACTCAATATATTGATTGGGACACTCACGTATAAATAGATAAAACACAGTGTAATTTTTGTACAACTAACTGAAGCACAGAAATGAGTGTCCCAATAACTAGTTTCAGTGTGCAAATCACTTTCCTTTTTTAACTTTATACTTGCATTAAATCTTTTTTTCTCCAATGTTACACTAAACTTTGCACTAAACTTTTTCTTTTAGTTTAAAATGCATAATGGTTCAACAAATACACAAAATATCTAAAGCAATGTATATGACTATGAAGTTTATTTTGATACTGGAAGCGGAAAAAATAAGAATAAATTTTTGTATAACTTATTTACTATTTTTAGAGTTAAATATTCAATATTTAATGAAATTATTGAGTTTATTTTTTAATGAGTATTATTTAGTGTGATGAATAGTATTGCATTATATTTTAGTATATTTTGTTAATTTATTATCCATCACACTATAATAGTGCAATATTTAGTGTTAATATTGGAGAGTGATTTGTTACTATGCACTAATTTAGAGACAGAGAAAAAAAATATAATTAGTGATAACATTGATTTTTTGCACATTGCTTGTCCTTATTTTATCATTATTTATTGAAGACTAAATTACACCGTTCGCCTAAGTGGTATAGCCAGATTTCATGTTTAGTTTACACTATGGTGAAATTACAGCAGACCTCCCCCAATGTTATATGAGCTCGTTATCTACAACCACGTGTCGGCACACGGGGGTAACTTAGTCATTTTGTTTCTATGTCCTTTTCTCATCTACATTCTGACACTAGTTAGATCATACTCCCTCCGTCCCATATTAAGTGTCCACAATGGAATCTTGAGATGTCTCAAATTAAGTGTCCATAGTGTATTCCAACCAATAAGATGAGATTTTAGTGGGTGAAAATGATATTTGATTGGTGGAGAGTATAGTTAGTGGAATTTCCTAAAACTTTGTGCATATGGAAAGTGGACACTTAATATGGGACGGAGGGAGTATATCGTGCTCATTTTACCCTTTTTACACACAGTTTCAGTCAATAGTTTCTCTCATCTTCCATAATTTACACACATAAACCTTAATCTTTTTCCTCAAAAAATATTGTCAAAACTGTTAATGATAGCTTGCTATGATGGTTAGGGAATGGAAAATACAAGGATCCAACTTTGTAATTAGTGACCGTTGATAAGTGTTTTTATGCATCATCGTATCATTGTATTATTGTCTAATCATTCAGTTAGCGTATCATTTTCATTATGACTTATATCCGTTTATCGTTTCACTACAAGAATCCTGTTGGATACCCACATAAATTAACCACAAATGTTTATTCGATGGTATTTACCCACAATTTCCCCACATGTTACCCACGACTAGGAAGTCTAAAAGCCAATCAAATTTAGTCACGAATTTCCCACGAACATACCCACAAAATTAACCACGAAGTTAAAATTCTTGGGTAATTTGTGGTTAACATATTAAGGCTAAAAAGTTTCTCACGAAATACCCACAAGTTGGGTTATCGTGGGTAATCAGCGTGGGTAATGTCGTGTGTAAATTCAATTACCCGCATGTTACACGCGTTTTTTTTATTATGGGTATCATTTTGTGGGTGTTTTGTGGCTAAATGTATACTCATATATTTATTCACATTGTATTTATGTTGGTAGTTTCTCGTAGGTCTTTGTACGTACTTTTTTAAGAGTAATATGTGAGCAAAATAAATACCCGTGCTTGTATGACATTTATTCTCATATATTTGCACATGAAAGCTCATGGTTATTTGCGTGTTAAAAAAATTATTTGATGACTTGGATATAAACAAATCTAGATTCAAATGCATAAATTGAGTTCATAAATAAAATCTAATCCCCTAAACCCTAAACCCTAAACCCTAAACCAGTAACAAACAAACGACACTTTAGTTACTAACGCCAATGTTAATGGCAACCGAATACCTTCAACCAACCGAGTTTCTCCCATTAGTTCAACTAGATGCAACCGAGTCCCACCCCAACCTTTTCAAAGTTATGGCTTGTCAGTCAACTGAAAGATTCAATTTTTTTTGTATGTGCATATTTTTTATTAGTTTTTGTGGATTATGTTTTTTGTTGTGGTTGCGGTTGCTTTATGAACAAATTATGGTTTGATGTAGTCTTGAAGAGAAAAAGTTGATTTGGCATTGATATGTTGGGAGGCGACCACAACATTTACGGTTACCATTAGCATCATCCTAATAAATTTGTTATTCTATATTTTCACTTGGATATATTTATTTATTTTTATTGTTTGCATCAAATTTGTATAGTAATTTTCATGGATATCAAACAAATGTTGACCAGTGAATTCCTCGTGAGAACTAACGTATATTATTCATTCACTATAAATAAATTACTAAAATGATTTTGACCTTTTGATAATGGAGGGAAAATTCCCGCTCTATTAGTCCAAATTGAAAATTAAATGACTCTAAAATTGATTTCTATCTCACTTTACCATGAAATCAGAAAACAAGTTTAACCACCTCCCCCTCTCACTGCAATATTTTCGCTCACCGTTCTTTTGTTGAAAGGCAACAACTAATCCTTCAGGTTAACTTATAAGTGCTATATTTTGTTTAACCTATATTTTATTTACTCCATCTAACATTTATATAAAAGTTGTTGATTGTTTGCAGGCGTTATCAGTGATATGGCAGAGGATGAATTGATTAAACTTGGATCTGAATGCATAATATTGGAAGAAGACAAAGATGATTGATAATGGTAAATTAGATTTATATTGTATCATTTTTGATAATAATTACATGCTTCGTATACAAGAAACACGACAATAATCTTTGGCCTTGCTATTTTGCTGGTGGTTTTTCTTTCATCAGGTTAACTTTATACACATTCTTCTCAAGGTATGTGCATAACTTTATTTAGACTTAATTCTTAGTATCAATTTTCATTTCTATGGTCACCAATACGTTACTGAGTGCTCGGAGTTGTATAAATCTTTTACCCCAATATGAATTGATACTGTGTTTTTAGAAAGAAATACTGAATGCCTTACAACATATAGTTTTGGACCTTTGGTTACTTACATGCCATTTAATTATTCTCAAACTAATAATTTCGTCATGGATTTTAATGTACAAAACTTTTTGGGGACAATGATATCTTATCATTTAGATAGTAAATACGTTATAGGTTCTTGTTAATAGTTATGTTAATGTCATTGGTAAGGGAGGGCTATTCAATAAAAAAAAAAGTCAACAATCTCATACTGTAATATAATTGAATCTAATGTGCCTTAAAGGTTTGTAACCCATGGATCGTAAGTAATAATCCGTCTGTCCTTGTATCTATTTCTGCTAGATAAATAGTTACTGTTTAAATTTAACATGATAGTGTCAATGTGTCAATATTATTTGATAATAAATCTAATTATATAATGATGATATGTAGGGCATGATGAAATTGGTGGTTTTGAGCGAAGGCCAACATGTGAAACGCACAAAAGAGATGAATGGCACATAGATGATAGACCGGTGACTAAAGATTGTTAGGCGCTATACTTTTCATGCTTTATTTTTTTTCAATGAATAATGGTTGGATTGGTTTTTTTAGTTTGTACATGGATGTGACATTAATTGTATAAAAAGTTGTCTCTTGTATTGTGTTTAAGAAGTTTTTTCTTGTATTGTGTTTTGAGTTATTAATAAATGAGTACAAATATGTATGGAATGAATTATATAGAAAAATGGTGTTTCATGTTTTCCATGGTTTGTCTCACGACTATATAACTGTTAATTCATAGTATTTTAGAAACTCAATATTTAATCATAGTTTCTCACGAATTAGTATTTTTACACACCTGTACATTTGTGGATAATTTACTCGCGAATTACACATGATTAAATTTATGGGTGTTTTCATGGTCACTTATGAAATCCCACAAAATATGTACCCACAAACTTTGCATAATCACCCACAAAAAATGTTGTGGGTAACACACCCACGGCTTGAAAGTTTTGTGGGTATAAATTTAGCCTCGGAGGTTATTCCCATGTATATGTGTAATACCTGAATTTTTAAAATTCACAAAAAGACCAAAATACCCCTACAATCAAAAAAGTATGAATAACTAATTTAAAGAATACCAAATAAGCTATGTAAATTCAGAAAATTATTAGGAAATATCACACATGATCCAAATAAATTTTAAAGACTTTGTAAAGCTAATTTTTATAGTTTATGATTTTATAAAATCAGTTTTTGTATTTTATAAATATGGCCGAATATAATTATTAACTTTTATAAGAGAATAAAACTAATAAAAGCCCAATATAATTTATATTATTTAGAGTCCAATTATTTTAAGTCAAATACATTATAAAGCCCACAAGAAAAATAGTAAAACCTATATAAATACATTATACGGTTCATCTATATCCCTAATTGTCGATTTAACCCAAACCGACTCCAAAACCCTCCAAAATTCGACTTCCAGTTTCTAAGGCTTGAGACCATTTTTCTTGGACAAGTTTGAAGGTAAAGGAGGTGAGAAAAATCGTGTTCAAGGTCCTAAGCTACTGTTTTGATCGTGGTTAGTTTTTGGGTACATTAGGGTTTCGGCGAGTGGAGTTTTTGTACTTCTTTTGTTCTAACGATCCAAACTTATCAAGGGTATGTTCCTAATGTTACTTTCAGCCCTATAAGTCACATATAACACGTAAAAATTAAAAATAACGTATGAGCTTATGATAATTTTTGAGGCCATGAATTGATTTTTCCAGAAGCTATTACATGTTATAAGACCTGAATAAAATACATATTTATGAATTCGAAGCTTGTGTGAATTGTCTTGAGTTTTATTTTTCGATTAAGCATGGAAAAAGGAAAGAATTATAAAGGGACGATTAGGGTTTGCATGAACTAGGGTTTTCTTGTTATCATTAAGGGTAATAAATGAAGTCATAATGATGAGCTAATGATTGGTTTAACCTAGGTTTAGGGCTTGTACTTGAATTTTACATTATTCGGTTTTTACATAAAAGGTTTGGGTTGGTTTTGTAAATATTGAAACTTAAAGGTTATTTTTGTGAACAGTAAAATAAAGGTACTAAACGTATAAAAATAAGTATGGGGGTTAAACGTGTAATTTTGGATACTTAGAGGGCCATTCGAATTGTATTTAACTTAAAGGGTATGTTTTGTAAATTCTAAAACCTTCGGGCTAAAAGTGTAAAATCTGATAATATAAGGTTTGATCATATAATTAAAGATGTTAAGGGTGTAATTTGTAATTCTGAGTAATTATGGGTCAACATGTGTAAATGAGTTACGTAAGGACATGCATGAGTTAAGTTAATTAATGTTTGAGTTTTCGTACGTTCTAGGTCAAAGTGGAAATCATTAAAAGAGGTAACATGTAAATTAAATGCGTATTAAGTAATATTAAAAGTATGGAAACCCTAGAACCTAAATAGGGAGTGATTAGGGTTGAAAGCTAAAGTGTGTAATTTCGTTATTTCATGTAAGTTATAGATTATGTAAACTATTTTGGAAGAGAGTCTTAAAATCCGTCTTTGACATTTGTAAACCCTATGCTATGAATAATGATCATATAAGCTCTTAAATAAGATAATTATCATACTAAACCCTTAAGTTTACTAATTATCATATGTAACCCATAAGTTTGGCTAATTAATGATTAATACTCTAAAACGTTGTAATTCCGTCCGTCACTAAAAATGGGAATAATCTGACAACCCTAAAAGTATTAATGAGATTAATCCGTTATACTAATAAGTATTAAATAAATCATAATCCGTGTAGATTCGTTGGAGGAGACGCGACGTTACATCTTCGTATTCGTTCATTCGTTTGCTTTTCTCTCATTTGCTTTAAGGTACGGATATTCTGTCTTACTTTAAGACACTTGTGTTATCATACAAATATTCTGACCTTTTCAGTAAAGGTTCCTTATGATGTTCTTTTCGTTCGCTTTCCTATTATGCTTATTAGGATTCCCAATGCCATTGCTATGAACCCTTTTCTGAATGTTTGATATGTTGTTTATATGAATTTATGTTCTAGTGAACTATACAATATCTGATGTGAACTTATGTTAGGAAGACTTTGATATATACATTTGTTGAACCCTGCTATATTGGATTATGAACCTATGATTATGAACCTCTGGTTATGAACGTCTGTTTATGAACATATGATATGAACTTATGATTTCCGATTATCTGAATATGAACCTTATGATATGAACTATCTGATATGATTCTGTGACCTTGTGTGTGACTATGATCTGTGCCATATCTGAAATCTGTTTGACTAAGGTCAGTTGTTAACTGAACCAAATATTTAACTAGTCATGGGGGTTCCATGTCCGTATCAGTGATGCACCTCTGATATGACTCTAGGGCAGTAGAGTGATGTTCTGCCACGTCTCTGGATGGTGAAGCATATTTGTGAATATGTAGGAAGGGGCGTATGGATGCATCCTAGATCTGATCTGTTATCTGATATGTTATCTGGTGAATGATGTCGTGTGCAATACGCGTCTTCACAAAATTCTGGGAGCTAGCTAATCCAAAATATTTTCTGATGTTACCTTTTTAAGAAGAAAGATATTTCTGATATGATATGTTAATTGATGTGTTTATGACGTATTTGTTTAAGTGATTATTAGTTGCCGTACTACGATGGGATTAATATGTTTAAACATGATTCGTATATCTGATATTATGATTTGTTATTGTTATGTGAATGCGTTGATCTGCGAGATGAATGTGCTAGTATATGATTGAGTGTTTTGAAGGTTAATTATCTGTCTGCGTATGTGACCTGCCATGTTGAAACTCTGCTAAGGTTAGGATATGAGAACTGGTTTTGCTATATTGTCTGCCATGACTTGTCTGCCATTTCCGCTGCTACAATATTGCATTAAGTGTATTAAGTGTTGATTAATTGATTTGTATGAATGCCATGTTTATTTACTAGAAACTGTTTCCGTTAGTTTTGAGACTTTCCGTTTGGCTTATACGTAATTTGTTATTTGATATGCTATGTGTTTGGTTGTTCTGATGTGTTTATGTTTGTGTCATTAATGTGCTATGTGATGTCTAAACTGTTATGTGGTTGTTTGAATTTCTGTATATTTGTGCTTCCGCAGAATCTTAAAAGATCCCTAGTCATCATTTTATTTTGATTTCGTTAATTGTATATTTATTCTGTTTTAATTTTTGTTTCGTTATATCTGTTCACTGGGCTTTGTAAGCTCAGCCGCACTTTTCTTTTCCTGCGGCAGGTATTAAGCATTTCAAGATGAGCTTATGGGATAGCTGATCTGGGTTTGAGAGTAGAGCTGAGAGCAAGACTTTACCATAGAGATCTTAGATTTATTTTGAAGTTTTAGTTATTTATGTTTTCTTTTTGAATATTTTGTAAAGGCTTCCGCTATTGTATAGTTATTAAAGTTCTGATATGAAACCGTATTGTGATATCTTTACCCTTGTCGGGTCGGGGTGTTACAATTTATGGTATCAGAGCTCTAGGTTTTAGGACCCTTAGAGCTTAGGCTATGACCTGTGAGAAGTGGGTAGATTTAGGATTTTCCTTTCTGCGTACTTCTTTGCGTACCCTATCGTATTTAAGTTTTGCTGATGGTTAGTATTTCTTTTAGATGGTTATCCCTCGCCGCCCTAGTTCATCTGATAGGAGTAATCGAGGACCGGCTAGGCAACATAAGGAGAAGATGAAGTGGGCCGTTGTCATTGCTAAGGGCTGCACGAGGTATGGTAAAGTGAAGCGGACTAATAAGAGGATAAGAGTTCCGGCCTATATGTGGCCATGCACCATCGAGGAGGAGCTGACCTTGAAGACCATTGACGGAGAGGTGGTGAAGGAATATGAAACTAAGGTTGTTGACAACCAAGGTTTCACTACTAGATATCCTGATAGGTGTCCCAAGTTCGTTGAGGATGAAGGAGTAGGACGAGCTGAGAGTCGCGATCTGTATGCCTTTGTGGATCGTGTGCCGGAGGAGGAAGAGAGGAAGCGTAAAGGTGGCTTTGCTAGTCGCTTACTACCACAACATGAAGGAAACAAGAACGGATGGATAAGCGAGGAAGAAGAGGAAGAAGAGGAACCCGAGGAAGAATATGAGGTGGATTCGGATTTGGAGTCTACGGTGTGGAAACGTAGAGGGGGGGGGGTGAATATGTTACCGTTTAAAAACTTTAGATCTTTAGTATCAAATCGCTTATGTAGCTTGTTATAATATGAAAGTACCAATTATTGTTTGTGACTAATATAAAGCATGGTAAACCAAGTTGTCACACAATCATGAACATCAAACCACATCACAAACAATAGTATAGTGCAAGTATAAAAGTAAAGAGATAAAGAAAGGAAAGTGCAAACCGAACACGAGGATTTATAGTGGTTCGGTCACGGATCTCCTTTCCGCCCTCGGCTCTTCCCTCGAACAACTAAATCACTTCATTGAGAGCTCAACCCATGAGCCCCTCACCTCATCCCGCCTTTCCTCTAGGCACTGGCTTGGTGATATTTAGGAGCACAAGCCAAACGTGAAAGGAAAGAAATAGAGAAATGAAAATATGAACGTGATATGATAACAAACACTACACCAAACTACAAGTACTAACACACTGTTGAACCAAATGGTACGAAATATAATCAGTGTTTGTTATTAACCATGAAAGTATAATATTGTTCGATGTATTCGCTAAACTATGATTTCTAGATTTCAAAAATTTGCCATTGTATAAGTGGGGGGGGGGAGATGCAAAGGTGTGGCATCTGAGGTTTAGGCTTAGGTGGAGTATAAGAAGGAGCCCAAGGAGAAGAAGGAGAAGAAGGAGCGAATAGGTAGGCA
>BPTQ01000007.1:300924605-300944210 GCA_019973895.1 Chrysanthemum seticuspe | reverse complement strand
GCTAATCTCCTCCCAGTAATGCTCCTGTTCCTAGCGAAAAGACAGTTCCTATGTTACGATGAGGCGACAGTAGCAGCTGCAAGTGTATCAAGAACATCAGTCCACCTAATTTATTTTACTATCTCAATATAGGTTCGGGTGAAAAGTAAATATATCGGAAACTAACAAACCTGGAGAGTATTTAACTTCAAGCTGCAACCCGGCGTTGCTCTAGCATGATTTCAGGCTTGTCGACTTTCCCATTAACCTGTATAAACTACGTACGTGTTAGGATTTCGCTAAAACATAGCAAAGCAAATACCAAAAGCACACAACATTCTATATTATTCAGCCGATGTCAATGCGATCAATCATACATTTAAGAGAACAAAAGCTTCGCCTATTTTATCATGCATGGCCTTTATAATATAGGGTCAACTCTGAAAAAAAAAATCTCAAATTATGAAAGGTTCAAGTATTTAGATTATGGGTTAGACTTAAATCTGTTTTGGTATACCTCCTAAATATGTCTCAAACAATTAGGTGTACGGGATTGCTCATAAAAAAATCTATTTGCTTACTATATTTTGACTCAACGATTAATGAGGGTGTCTCGAAGTGCCTATCGAAACTCCTTATCTGATAATAATTAAATAATGGTGTGATGGTGAAATAGTTGTTTAGTTGAAAACGATTATCTAATAATTTTATGAAACATTAAGCACTTAAAATAAGCAGTCACAGATACTCCCAAGTCCCCAACCCAAATACCTTGACCAACACATTTAAAACTTATTAAATCCATTTTCGATTTATAATTAAAATAAGATAAATTTTAAGTATTCCTGAAAGCTAGTGGGAGTATTATGTTAAGGTTTTAAATCTTATATGTTGTATAGCATATGATAAGTAACATTCCTTGAAAGCTAAATGTTAAGTCTTAGATTGGAATGAAACTTCACTTGTAAGATTTAAGAATTAAAACATACAAACTTGGAATATATGTTTATTATTAATAAACATGTGCAGTAAAAATAAATGATTCTAATAAAACATGATATATCATTTGGGAAATGGATAAATATCTTTTGACAAGATAGAATGTGAATGAAGTCTAAGTTTGACCTGTAGATTCATCATGTACATCATGTTGTGTATTCAAATTGTTGTATAATTCTTGAATGATAGATGATTTGAAAACATTGATATCTAATTAAAAGTTATTAGATAACTTGTGTAGTGAATATTCTAATAGAATTACATCCTTAAAACCTGGAATTGCTCCTAAATTCTATGAATGAACAATATGTCAAATGTTGTGCAAATTGTCATCAGCTTTAAACTTGAAAGTTAGGAAAGCATCAAACATTACACAATAAGATATTAAAGTTTACGGAGTTTTAATGGGCACATTGTTGTTTGTATACAATGATGCTGGTTTAATTGAGATGACACTCAATACTAGTCATGGTAGGATTTCATCCTTGTTAATGGCCATGTGACCTAGTTGTGCTTATCTAAGAGCGCAGTTGCATTGTACATTAAAAGAATAAGAATACTTTAAACTTTAAAATGTTTGAAAGTTTAAATTGTCATAAATTTGTGATAGAGGATGTCACACACTTTATGAATTATTATGTGAATTGGTGAATGCACACATACAAGGACTTCATTAATTGAATTCTTGAAATAAGTATTCTCAAAATTATGATAGATCAAGTTGGTTGATTTATGCTTGTCAACAAGTATGATTGTCATTACTTGAGGCATAATTCATCAACTGGAATTTTCATGCATTGATCTATTTAGTATTTGGATAAGGGATGTTAAACAATTGTTATAATAAATCAAATACTTGGTATGTTTGATTTTATAATATATTGTATCCTATATTTGCATGTTTAATCCGTGAATAAATTTATTTATTTTAAATCGTCCGTTGTCGATTAATGATATGGGAGTATCACTAAACTAAGACAAATCTGAGAGATGTGGTAGAATATACTTGAAAGTATATTGATGAGAATGCATACCATTTTCAGATGATATTCAATGAATTGAATATAGGACTTATCCCAACTACATAATTACTTTGTGGATATTGTTATAAGTAAATTATGAATAGTTATCCTCAGACTTGAGATACCAGATAAGTGTCATGAATGTAGTGCACTTTTGTGGAACAACTTAACGCTATACGTAACTGGTAGTCATAAGGGTTGTTTCCTGAAGTGTTGCAAAGTTTGTGGGTTATTCTCGTAGTCAAGATAGAATTTGTTCCTTCAAATTTATTTTGGAGTTTAATACTGCTGGGCCCCTCGTAGGGTTGACAAGATGTTTGCATGGCCATGCCCAAAGTTCTCCCCTGAATATGTTCAGAAGATTTGGTAATCTTGTTCAATCACTAATAACGAGAAACAGAATAGTTGAATAAAGAATGACTTAATTCCATATCTTTATTTAACATGGTATTAGAAACAAAAGGATAATAATAATGAGAAATCATTAAAAGGTTTTCCAGGAGCCTTGCTCGAGTTGTACTAGAGGCATCGAAGTGTTGCTAGACGCTAACCGAATGTGATCACTCTATTAAGATATGTCCAAGTGGGAGCTGTTGGTTTTATGGACAATAAATTAATAGACGTGAGTTAGGATCGAACTCGAGACTATGGGATTGCACACTTTACGTATGAGAATTTAAAGTTAATAATTAAATATAAATGTTATATTTATTTATTTATTAAACGAAATAACTAACGGACGTTAAGTAATTAATGTAATGGATTAACGGTCGTTAAATGTTTATGGAAAAGGACTAAATTGCAAAAGTTGGGAAGGTTCCGGAATCCCTTTGGGGAATCCTACACCGATCGGCCAAGGATCAAAACAAGGAAAGAAAAACCCAACTTGTTCACCAAGTTTAGTTGGGTATATAAACAAGGCTTGGGGTTTTATTTTTCCATCTCTTGTGCTCATAAGCTAAACCCTAAAAATAGTTTTGTGTGTGTTTTTCTTCTCCAAACCGGTCGAACACCTTTGTGGGTGTCGATCCATTACTTTTCCACAAATCATGTTATTTGTTTGATAAAAACTAGCATTACTTTAATTCGGTTTAGTACGTGTGTACAAGAACATAGTAATAACATACTTTTGTTATTATCTTGGATTGAATTACAAAATGGTTAGGGGTAATTCTTATAATCCTATAAACCCTAATTAGGGTTCATCCTAATTGCTAGTTTGTGGATTTGATTCTTGTTCGGCTAGAATCAAGAAAGGTACGCATACTTTATTCTTTAGTTAATTAATTATTCATTATATGTTCCTATACGCTTCCGCACTTACTTTGATGTTTATTGTTTATATTTATGATTAGTCATGTTATATAATTCCAACACACTTATGATAAAATAAGACTTGATAGTCCAACTAAGACGATGAATGAATAAATGTAAATTAGAGAACCATTTCACCTATACTTGAATCCACAATATTTGAATGTGTATCATCCTCATGATCGGGAACAAGACCAAAGGTAGAAAATGACCTCCGGCCTTATAAGGGGTGAGAATCGAACCCTTGACCTCTGTCTCCAGAGGCAAAAGTGTTAACCACTTGAAAATGATCCAACCCAGCTCTTATTCGTAACTCTATATTAGGGATAAGGAAAAAAGTGAAAAAATCTATATTGAATAAAAAACCGGAAAAAACCGGACCGGTAATGTGACCAAAACTAAAAATAGACGAGGTTTATATACTATATGTCAAAGTGTCTACCCAAGAGCGTGTCACTTTATCTATACGAAAGGGTTTGTGTCGGCACTACAGGTCGTGTAAAATGCTCTGTAATCAAATGATTGTGAGTTTAACACCTACTTCGAACGTGTGAGATGTTTTAATATAAATATAATGAGATATTTAGTTGGCGTTATAAAAAAGTTAAAGTTTAAACTGTGTAATGTTTGAAAAATTGGCAATCAAAACTTACAGATTGGCAAATTAGGGATTGATATAAAGTAGTATGTTGGGTCTTATTATTAAACCTACGAGTCAAATGTATGTAGTGATATCAAATTTACTCTTGTGAACGTATTCAAAATTATCGCCTAACATGAAAGTAAAACTAAACCAACTAAAATGGTGTTTGGTTAATTTATAGTCTATACTACATATAAAGTAAAAATAGTCAATGTTAAATATTAAAATGTTATAAAATAGTCAATCTTTTAGCATATTTGAAAAGTATTGAAATTAAGCTATGCATTTGAAAAGTATGGGGTAAATGACAAAAAATGCATTGAACTTGACACTTTTTATAATTGTGTGTAGCCAACTATCTTTTTTTCTTATTGTGTGTACTGAACTTTTAAAATTCGATTATTGTGTGTATTTTGTAACCATTTTACCTTAATTTTTTCAAATTTTGAAGAGTAAAATTGTCATTTTACATGGCAGAATAGTCACAAAATACACACGAAATTTGAAAGTTTAGTACATACAAAAAGAAAAAAAATAGTTGGCTACACACAATCACATAAAGTGTTAAGTTCGATGCATTTTTTTGGCATTTGCCCAAAAGTATGCATTTGAAAATTATTGAAGTAGTTTGAATTATTTATGGTTTGCTTTGAAACTAATAAAGAAAATGTCGAAAACATAATCGAAAACCAGGTAGACCCGGGAAGCTTCAAACTTGACGGGTTGACCCGGATTAATTTGACCTGTTTTTTCGACTCAACCCGTTGAGATGACCCGTTTTTCGATCGATACAGTTCAACCGGTTGAACCACCCGGATCGAACCGGGTTTCAAACATTATGTTTAATCCCAAAATTTTTTCGTTTATAACTTATAAATTCTTTTTATCACTAAAACTATCTATCGCTATAAAATTTCGTTGGTATACACGAGTACTCGTCTGGTATCAACAAAACCAAAAATTTAATGGTTAAAAATTCTCTATTTTTGTGCTGATAAGAGTGCACTATTTGAATGCTTGTGAAAGCCAATAACAATAGCGAGAATAACATTATTAATATTAAAAAAACTAAAAACAGAAACCGAAAGAAGTTAAAAATGAGTTTGGCCAGCCGGGGAAAAAAAGAATGCTGATGTTTTTCTGACTCGAACACGAGACCAACTTGTTATAAGGTATCATGTTTAGCCAGCAAGCCATCAACACTCTCTAGTTTCATCTTCAAATAAAATTTATTTATTGTTGTACCTCATCAAATTAGGTTTAAACGAGTCTAACTGAGCTCTACTCATTTTACAAAGAAGCTCGAGCTCGAGTTGTATTTTAAAGCTTGATCATTGCTCGATAGTGATTTACAAAGCTCGAGCTGAGCTTGTTAATAATATTTATCTATCATGTTTAAAAAACTTAACATAAGCATATGTTGAATACGAGTTTAATAGTCTTATGTCTTGATGTATAAACATGTGGTTCGAGTAGTTTCTTGTCACCAACCGTTACACATAGTCGAATCGAGAAAAGTATAAGGAAGTTGATGTAAGCCTTTCATGGTTGTTATGTATATAGTTTAACTTAAGATCCTTACGTTTCGGTGATTATAATAGCAACTCACAAACTTTTACCACTCGTATACTATTTACAATGTGTATGGCATATGCTAGAACACAAACCTCATGAAACATTGAGAAGACTAAAAAAAAAAAAAGACTCCGAGCTTGCGGCCTTGCAATTTTTAAGAGATAAAGCTTAGCCTTCAAGCCATCCCAACTTATATGTTTCATTCTCAAATTTAATTATTTATCTCGTGCTAAAAATAAGCACCATACATTTGATGAACTTTGAATTAAAGTAGCATATAGTCTGTTGTATTTCTATATATTTTTTTCTTCTAAAGCGTTTATATAGACTTTTATGTTTTCTTTCTTTTGTGAACTAAATATTCATATATACTCCTGTTAGTAACCAGTGTCGTAGTTGAGCGAATGAACACCTTATGCAAAATCATTGTACAATTAAAAGGAAGGAAGATATGAAATTGCCCCTTAACTTTATAGCATGGCACGTCAAATTTTTATAAACTACTTACTCATTTAATCTTGTAAACTTACAAAGTTTATAAATGAATGTTAATACTTTAGTTAGGTGAAGCTATTGTGTTCGAGGGATATAAAAACGTTGGTGAAATATATTGTTAATGATTGAAAATTAAGCAACAAAAACATACAAATTGGCAAGGAATTGATGTACACTGCTATTTACGTTTGCGCGTAGCGTTATATTAGTGCATTTCTCGAATAGACAAAAAAAATTCCATTTCTCGAATCCTAACCTGTAATGTGAGATGCATCAGACTTTATTAGTGCATTTCTGATCACCATTTCTTCCATCAAGATCTCGGACTAGGTCCAGGAGCCATAGGTGAAGGTGCAATGACGACTTTACCATTATCATCTTCATTACTGGGGCAGGAAGAAAAGGGACGACAATACAACAAGGGAAACCGGGGTAGCAACAAACTTCATCTGGACGCTCATCATATGGAAATGGCTTTGACGCCATTGTAGTGGTTCCTAAGAGAGCAAGTATCGTCACCCATATCATCATAATCGTTCTCATGATTCAAATTTTTTCTAGTTGTTAATCCTTTGTATTTCACTATGGCTTACTTCTTCAACTGAACAAGTAGGGTTGGATCAGTTGGAAAACCCCTTGCCTCTCAACCGAGAGGTCAGGGGTTCGATCCTCACTCCCTACAAAAGGCCGGATGTCCTTTCTACCTTTGGTAGAACTGGAAGCAGCCTCTCTACCTTAGGTAGGGGTAAGGCTGTCTACATCTTAACCTCTCCCATACACCGAAAACGGTATTGGGTACCCATAACCCGTGGAAGACGGCATTGGGCGTTACTTTACTTTTTTTTTTTTTTTTTTACTTCTTCAACTGGCAAGAAGCTAACATCATAAGGATTGTCACTAGCCTTAAGTTTGTTAGTTTTATACACTTGAAAAGTATTTGATATTAATTAGGCGCTAGTTAAGCTCCAAAATGTAGGACATATATGTTTCGGCTAGTATCATGTTCGTTCTTTAGATTCATGAATCCATTAATATTACGTAACTTTTTATCATTGTCATTTGAAAACGGAGAAGGATCCTAGCTAGTTCACGTTATGACTTATTTGTCTCGGATTTCTCTAGGGCAATCTCAAGATTTTCAACAAGCGAAGTTTAAACGATGGTTGTTTTTATGATTTTGAGGACACCTTACCACTAGACTGGGTCAGAATTTCCGAAACAAAACCGGCAATAAGACTATAAACTTAATGGTTGACATTCATTATTTACTCGATGTGTTTGAAATAAAGGGAAAAAAAGAAAAGAAAAGAAAAGGCTAAGTGAAACGATGACTCCTAACGTTTCCAATATGATTGACATCAACATACTAAACATATCGAGAATGATATTCACTTTGTACATGATTTTGTGGCTTTTGAACATGTCCGTGTTTTTCGTGTCCCATAGCGTTTCCAATATGAGGACATTTTTACCAAGTAACTTCCTTCGGCATTATTTCTTGATATTCGATCCACTTTGGACGTTTGAACTTTGAAGACCTCTCGCTCCAGGTATTAGTGGATCACTTATGTAGCCCATTAAGGGCCTTGTCCCGTACGGTTTTATTAGCTTAATTACCAAGTAACTTGTACATTATATGTTGTAACTTTTGAGTTATTGTGTTGTCAAACCCGAGGGTACTATTTCATTTTGGTAAATTACGGCTTCTGATGTTTTGAGCACTAAATCCAGGTGTCTTTAACTCATCTCTAAAAGACTCAAACCGAGAAAAATCAAATCAATCGATTTTACCACTTGACCACAATGAGTATAAATAGAAAACGATCGAGAAAAACAAAACGAGTATGGTAAGGAAAAGAAGGCTCGAACTAGTGACCTAACAGTTATAAACTTATAATGGACAATGTTTAGCCTTCTCACCACCCACACCCGTACATTTAATTCTCAAATCAATTTATTTAATCACGAATTAAAAATAACAAACATACATTTGTCTTATTTTTTTCTGTTTTGGTTTATTGAAGAAGTTTAAAGAAGCATATTATACTTGTTTTTATTGAACAAAAAAGTAACATATACCACAAGTTAAGGTGATCGACTGCGTGAATATATATGTTTCCTAAAGTCATCTTTATATATGCTAGTATTATTTGGCAACTATTGTCTAAAAAATGTTAATAATAACTAGTCAAGTGACGCTACCGTGCTCCAGGGATATAAAAACTTGGTGAAACATACGTTAAAGACTGAATATCTATTGAGCTCTAAAAACTTACAAGTGACAAAAAAATGATCTAAATAAGTATGTTTGTTTGCGCGTTGCGTCAGGCTTTTACCCACATAATATTATTCCTATGTTCATTTGTGTTAAAATTTATTGCGGGGTCAAATTTTTCGTTACATTATACTTGTGAATGTATTCACTAAAACTAAACCGCTATTAATAATGGTGAGTGCACTCAATGTGGGTGATATGATATGTGTTCAAAAATGAAATTTATCAATAACAGTAATATCCAAGGAAAAAAAGAGATAGGGAAGCAGAAAGACTCGAACAAGAGAGCTGCCACTTATAGGAAATGTGATTTAGCCATCATGCCACCCAATCTCTCAATACTCAAAGTTTTCTTCGTTCCATAAATGATAAAGCGCGAAATTATTGATTTGCAAAACATTACTGTAACATTCCTAATCATGAATTAAAAACGTAACACAAAATATTGACTCAACATGAGTTGATATGTTATGATTTTTTTGTGGAAGACAGAATTTTATATAAAACATAATGTAAGTACAAAAATTCTATGAGGCCGGCTCTCTTCGAATTCTATCATATCGAATGCTAACATAAATGTTTAGTCCTATACAAATCATTAACCTACTACATTTCTATTAGACAAACCATATCGTTAAGTTTATTGCCGGAACTAGTGACAGTAGTATATATATATATATATAATGACCCCATAAGAAAATTACAATAAATGACGGAGGTGAACTGCAAATTTACAACTTAAACACTTTATGATCATACGTCCTCTCAAGGGATAATCACAAACTGAGCATTCACCATCTGCACTAAGCCCTATAGCAAGTGATACAGAGTGCTCGTGACCTTCGATATCATAAGTTCCCCCAACCTTAATATTCAAATGCTCATAAACGCTTCTGCCATTGTTATAGGCTGCTTCAAAGTTAAGTATCACCGGAGCACAACGAGTATGTAAAGAGTAGGCACACACATGGCAATGATAAAACCACAGATTTGGGTTAAGCTCTTCCTCACAAACTTCACAAAAGTATTCACTCTTATGGTTCTCTACCGGACCGTATGTCAACCTCATGGGGTGCTTGTCCAACTTGTGATGTATAATACGAGGCAAGAATAAAGCACAATCAGAATGGAGGTAAAAATCACAAGATCGACAACTAAAAGAAATTTCACTTCCAATATAAGTAGACCAGCCGTCTGCAACGCAATCCTTTTTCCTCCCCTCACATCGTGAAAGAATGTGATCGGGGTGAGCTTCATGTGTAATTTCATCGGGGATGAATCCACAGTTAACATCTATGTAGTATTCACATTCGGTGCACCCGTACGCGAACCCGTTGCAACGTAATGTGCAAATTTTACAATCGAAAATGCCGAAGATATTATTCAAAACTTTTGGAAGGAAGGTGAGAGTGTGTTTGTGACCTGGGTGATTTGGCAATTCAGCAGGTAAACGAGTGCACCACTCATGAAGTACAAAGTCGCAACATTGGTCTTCGCTGGAGCATTTGTAAAAGGGCACATCCATGATTGGTCTCACGCACCCGTTACATAATAGCTCAATCCTTTTCATTGGGTCGTGACAAGATAATGATCTAACGCCGCTTGAAGAGGTTGCACCTGTACTCGCATTGGATTGTGTGCCTACCAGACTTAGCACATGCTGATGATTGATGTGGTTCAGGTTCCTTTCACTTGTAGATCCCAATTCTTTGGAAAACCGATGTTGTAGTATGCTGTATGTGTGATCAGGGAATGGGAGATTGACAAGATTAGGATGATCAGCATCTTTAAAGTTTTTGATCATTTTCCCTGTACCTGCAGATGAATTGAAAATGGGTTGATATTAAGATGTTGGTACATATCAAACAAAATTACACTCAATCATTCGAAACATGAGATATTTGATAAATTTATTTGAAAAGAAACTCCTCAGCTCATGCGGAAAATCCTAATTAAGTGCTCATTGCTATAAGCGATTATAATGTACCAACGGGATTCAAGTAATCATAGAGGAGATTTATGTATATTAATTATTACCTGCAGACAGGAAGATAGACATGAAGGGCTCATTTCTTGATGTTGCACAATTTAGATGCACATAGTACCTGCAACTTTCACAATTATAACTCCAAAAGTATTTAGGATAGAAAGGTTCACGACATATCCTGCATTTGTTACCATAGGTAATATCTTCGGAGGAATAAGAAATGATGAGTGGGTGAGTATGTTGAATGTGTAACTTTCTGGGGAGGATTGCACAATCAATATGGATGTTGTGGTGAAAACATGTGGTACAATGATAGAAGATGCCCATATGTTTCTTACCACAGGCATCACAAGTATAAAGACTTGGTTCTGATGTAACAGATTGTAGTGGGTGCGGGTGACTTGGATGATATATGATATGATTTTCTCTTCCAATCATGGCGCATTTTACATGTACCAGGTTATAAAGATAATGTGACCTGTCACAAATTGAACACCCATAACACAAGTTATCAGAACCACCCCATTTACCACATACACTACAAAAGAAATAGCGATTACTCCACGTCTCAAGGGTAAGCGTATGACTTGGACTATGGGATTTTACTACTAGCGCAGCAGGAAGCTTTGCACACAGTGTGTGGAGCGCATAATCACATGAATCAGTACACTTGTAGTAATACCTATGGTACACATTGATATCTTTGTGACACTGATTACATGTATGATTGAAATCCCATCTTATAACCCTATCCTCCTCCTCGTCATCACTAAATTCAACATAGTCTGGATAACGAGGCTGCAAATCTACGAGTTGAAGCGGATGCTCATGTTGCATCGCTGTAACTATTTTTTCATGGTTTTGAAATTTGGAATTGGAGTCCATATATGAAACTTGGGGGGAGATTAAGAAAAAAGAAATATATGGACTGATAGAAGATGGCAAACAAAGAAGATGGAAATCAGAATTGGGTACAACATAGATTATATGATATGAGCAAGCTTTTATAGGAATTACATCCCATTAAGTTGGCTTAAAGCTAAAAATTCTAAGTTTGGTCTACAAGGTAAGAATATGTTACTTTCTCTTTTGTCCTTTATTCCACATATATAGTTGTGTCAAGAAGCTAAGGAATGTTTAGTACTTTAGTAATTAACATTTAGCTGTATTAAGTATTAGCTTCTGCGTTTACTTTAGTTTACTTTTCCTTTTGGAAAACACAAATTACTATTTGGTAAGATCACGGACCAAGAGCCACTCGTGAATGTGTTATGATGACTTTAACACCATTATCATCCTGATCATCGAGACTAGGAGGGATGGTACAAAAAGTGAAACCGGGGTAGCAATAAACTTTATCTGGACGTTCATCCTATGGAAATGGTTTTGTCACCATTGTAGTACCGTGTTCTTAAAAGCACAAGTGTTCAGCAAATTAAATGTGTTTCTTAAAACGATTTCTTATCATTATGGTTTACTTTCGGGTATATATGATTACTTACATCTTAACTCTTCATATCCCGCTCCCACATGATTATGTATTAGTTGATGTTGTTTAGATTCAACAATATAAAAAATCCAGAATCTTACGATATGACAGAAATATGCTTTAGTTAATAAGTTGGAGAAGACATAGTAATAAATAAAAAAGAAAAGGGAAAAATCAAAAGAAAGAAAAGAAATCGAACAATCTTTAGCTTTTACTTTAGCAATTTTAATTTTAGCTTTTACTTTAGGAATTCTGGACTCATTTCAAGAATATGCTATGATTATGGAGTAAGCCTTTTGACCAAGAACTTTCTTCCTGTCAACAACAATGGGGCCTGGAGCAGGCATCGGACTCATGGCCATTGGTGGCAGACTGGATTCATAGCAACAAGTATACACAGTACCGACGCAACATGCAACGCCTTCAACATCCACCGCGGTCGTGCCCATAAAGAAAATCATCAAACTGATCACAACCATCTTCATTTGCTTATTAGCACCTCCCATAATAATTATTTTTTTCTTGAATTTTATAGGTAACTAGTGAATCAGTGTTTTTGTTATTTTGGTGTTTTAAAACAGAAAGAGTTTTGTGTTGGTGTCGAATGCCTCAAGCAGTTGCCCCATCCATACAGTGATAATGCTTTTAGTTATAGTAATTTCCTTTGTATTTATGAAATGCGATTCAAGTTCTGTTATACAGCACATTAATCATTTATACATTATGACAAATAATATTATGTTTAGTTAAACAATCATAAATTTTGTAGGTTAGAAAGTTATAAGGTTAATGATGATGAAGAATCACGCCTGTTCAATCTTCCATCTCATGTTTTGAAGATGTTAATGATGAAATTTTTTATGGTGTCGACTACCTCAACTTCCGTTCTACATGCAAACGCTGTCATTTAGCTGCACCTTTGATGTCATGGAACGGCGGAAAAACATCAAGGATAATGCAAAAGTATTCATTCCCTTCACCGTTGCTGATAGTGTTCAACAAACATAAAGGCATTATCACTTTGACTGATCCCATGTTTGGTAACGAGTATTACATGAAAACACCTCAAGAGCTTATATGCAATTTCCAAATAAAGTGTTCGAGGTTTGGTTGGTTGCTAATTTTAAAACCTGATGGATCGTTGATGTTCTTTAACCCTTTCACAAGCGATATCATTGAGCTTCCACAGTTACCTTGGACAGATATCGTAAGCTATTTCACTATGTAACATTCTATGGCCGGGATATTTATGGCTTGAGGGATGATTATATACTAGATGTTTTTAAGGAATTGGACAGAGAAGATTGTATATTGGTGAGTGATGAAGCTCTAGCCCCAGAAAGCTGCTGCACATCTTTCCAAGAGTATCTCCATTTGAGATGTGATCAGCATACTTTATGAGTCATCGAGGGCAAGTTTGGAGAATCAGTTGAGGTATTCGACTTAACTGCTTCACAAGAATGGGTGAAAATAGATAGTTTAGGGAAACATATGATACTTATATGTGGCGGCGCGTTATCTTTCTGCCTTGATGCCAAAACACCACAGATGGCAAACAAGATCTACTTTCCAAGTATTCCTATAATGTACTATTCACTCGAAACATGCAGGTTTCACACTTCCAATACATCAAAGACAGTTTTGGGGATTTATGTGGAATGAAACGTCACCTCACCCCTCATGGCTGGATTGAACTGAGGTTGTCCTGATTTTCTGACTATTCAGTCTCTTTCATTTGTTTAAGTATGGATAATGGACGATGTGGTAGTTTTCCACATTCTTGCGCCTCTAGGAGCACATTAACCATTGGAGGAATGCGACCCTTTCTCTATCGACCATGAACAACATTTTAAATTTGTTTAGTTATGTTAGATTATGATCGACTAACAACCTGGTTACTAGCAACGGATAACTCGATCTTTCCTTGAAGACGTGATTGACAGAAAAATAATATGCACAAGTAAGTACCCTAATCGAATGATTAGTATTGAAAGAATAACGTCCTAAATCCCTTCCCCCCTCACCTCCTTTTATAGAGATGAGGGGGAAGAAACCGACTTGTACAAGGACACAAGTTCGGTTGGTTACAAAACAAGGAAAAAAGGAAAAACGGGTTGGGCTTGGGACACAAGCCAACCCAACGACCCTTAACTCTATTCGACTAGACTCTTGCTAATATAAGGACTAAAACATAACAATTTCCACCTTAGGCTTTATATTAGCCTACACCGACGCTCAGCAACTCCAAGCAGTGCTGAAACTTTAGTCCAGGTACCACCTTCGTCAAGGCATCCGCAGCATTGTGTTCAGTACCCACCTTCAGAACTTCAACCGTCTTTGCTTCCAAGACCTCTCTGATAAAGTGATAACGCACATTGATGTGCTTAGTCCTTTCATGAAAAACATGATTCCGCGATAAGTGAATCGCGCCCTGATTATCACAATTAACTGCCACATCGTTAAGCTCCACGCCCAACTCTTCCAAGAGTCCCCTTAGCCAAATAGCTTCCTTCACAGCCTCCGTAAGGGCCATATACTCCGCCTCTGTAGTTGAAAGAGCCACCACGTGTTGTAGCGTTGCCTTCCAGCTTACAACACATCCCTGTACTAAAAACGCGTAACCAGTGATAGACCTACCTTTATCCGGATCCTTAGCGTAGTCTGAATCAACAAAACCTGTTACGTCCACATGGTTGCCACGATCTGTCCCATACACCAAACCCACGTTTGCAGTGCCCCGCAAATATTTCAAAATCCACTTCACTGCTTCCCAATGCTTTTTACCTGGATTCGCCAAATATCTGCTAACTACACTTACCGCATACGCTATGTCTGGCCTCGTGCACACCATCAAGTACATTAAGCTCCCAACCGCATTTGCATACGGCACCTTACTCATCCTTTCAACATCACAATCCCTAACCGGGCAATCCTTCAATGACAGCTTGAAGTTCCCACCCAATGGCATCTTAACCGATTTCCCATTGTCTATTCTAAAATTATTTAAAATCTTAGAAACATACCCGGATTGTGACACCCTCAGAATCTTGCGACTCCGATCCCTGATGATCTCCATACCAAGAATCTTCTTTGCTTCCCCGAGCTCTTTCATGTCGAACTCCATTTTAAGCAAAGACTTGATAGACCCAATCTCAGCCTTGCTTTTACAAGCAATCAGCATATCGTCTACATATAACAATAGATAGATATACTCACCTGGTGCATAACTCCTGTAATACACGCAGCTGTCGTAACTGCTACGCTTAAACCCGTTGCTCAGCATATACTCATCAAACCTCCTATACCATTGCCTAGGTGACTGCTTCAATACATAAAGGGATTTCTTTAACAAACATACCTTGTTACCTTGTTCATAACCCGGTGGTTGTCTCATGTAGATCACTTCTTCAAGATTACCATGTAAAAATGCCGTCTTTACATCAAGCTGCTCCAGCTCATAATCTCTACACGCAGTCAATGCAAGTATAACCCGAATAGATGTGTGTCGAACTACCGGCGAAAATACTTCATTATAGTCAATACCTGCCCTCTGTGTGAATCCACGAGCCACCAACCTCGCCTTGTACCTAGGCTTTTGAACACCTTCAATCCCTTCCTTTATCTTGAACAGCCATTTGCAGCTCACCAGCTTTTGCCCAGCTGGATGATCTACTAACTCATAGGTCTTATTCTTCCTCAGAGAATCCATCTCTTCATCCATAGCAGCTTTCCACTTAGAACTGTCTTCACAAGCAACTGCCTCCTGGTATGTTAATGGTTCATGAGTATCTTCTTCCTCTGCTGCAGCAAACGCGTAAGCAGCCATATTACTTTCATCCCGAAACCTCAAAGGTTTCGTTCTTGTCCTTGGCTCTCTATCCCGAACCAACTGATAATCTGTGAGATCCGGTGTTTGATCATGATCCTGATCCCCTACATCTTCATCATCGCCATCTTCCTGATCATCTGTCTGATCTTCCTCAAGCGAACGATTATTTAACCTCTGCAGTTCCACCTCAACCTGTAATTCCTCAACAGACTTATCAGTACCAGCACCAGAATCCTTCAACGTGTCTTTGTACATGACACTTTCGTTGAAGACCACATCCCTGCTAGTGACTATTTTAGGTGATTCATTATCAAGCCTGTATAGCCTGTACCCCTTCACACCTTCAGGATACCCCAAAAGAATGCATTTTACTGCTCTCGGCTCGAGCTTACCTTGTTTAACGTGTGAATATGCGACACAGCCGAAAATCCTCAGCATCCCATAATCAATTGGATGTCCCGACCACATCTCCATAGGAGTCTTTTTCTCAATCGCTGTCGATGGTGACCTATTTATAAGATATGCGGCCGTACATGTCGCTTCCGCCCAGAAGGTCTTGGGCAATCCAGACTGAATTAATAAACAGCGTACCTTATCCATGAGAGTTCTATTCATCCGTTCTGCTAATCCATTCTGCTGCGGCGTCCCGGCAACTGTCAAATGTCTAGCAATCCTACTCTCAGTGCACAACTGTTCAAACTCCCGGTTACAGAATTCAAGACCATTATCCGTCCTAAGCTTCTTAACCGTCCTCCCAGTCTGATTCTCTACTAACTGCTTCCACTCTTTGAACTTTCCAAATGCTTCGTGTTTGAACCTGAGAATATAAACCCATACCCTCCTGGAATAATCATCAACAATAGATAAGAAATACTTCTTACCTCCCAATGATTCCACCTGAGACGGACCCCATAAGTCTGAATTAACATAGTCTATCACTCCCTGAGTAGTGTGCCTTCCTACACCGAAACTGACTCGATGTGACTTTCCCAGAACACAATTCTCACAAAAATCGAGCTTACCTAGACTCTTCTTGCCAAACAACTCCTGCTTTTCCAGCACCTGTAGTCCCGCCTCACTGATATGTCCCAGTCTTTTGTGCCAAACCTGGGCAAGACTGTCTTTTTCTTCAACACTAGCATTAAGCTCACCCGCCACTGCATGGCCATCCAAAGAGTATACGCAATTTTCCCTTCGGGTTCCAGATAAAACAACCCTGGAACCATTAATCACCTTGATTTTGCCTGACTGCAATTTTACGGTATATCCCTCTTTTTCAAGAGTTCCCAGCGATATCAAGTTTCTTTTCAATTCAGGAATATACCTGACATTGTGTAATACAAAACTTGACCCATCTTTCAGTTGTACCCTTACCTTGCCAATACCTCTGATCTTGCACTCCCTGTTGTCACCCAACAGTACCCTGCCCCCATCGCATTCCAGAAAATCAAAAAATAAATCTAACCTTGGTGTCATATGGTATGAACCTCCTGAATCCATGATCCAATCTAGCAGAGCCTCTGCACTCATAACCATCATCACCTCAGAACCGTCATAAATCGAACCACTGGAGCTTGGCTGATCATCTTTCTTGACAAAACCATTTGACTTCTTGCGATTGTTTTTCGGACAGTTTCTCTTCAAGTGCTCCTCAGACTGGCAAATATAACACTTGAGTCTTCCACCTCGAGACTTTGATCTTGACTTTCCCCCAGACTGATGCGAATTCCTGCGATCAGATCTTCCCCTCACGTATAACCCTTCACCATCATCCCCCTTCGCCTTAGATCTTTCTTTGATTTCCTTTGAATTCAGTGTGGCCATCACATCCTCCAAAGTCAAAGCTTCCCGTCCATAAAGCAAGGTATCCACAAAGTGTTCGTATGATGCTGGTAAAGAAGTGAGTAATAATAAAGCAAGATCTTCATCCTCGAATTTTACCTCAATATTTGCTAAATCAACAACGATTTTGTTGAACTCATCTATATGCTCGGAAATCGTTCGTCCAGCCGGCATGTAGAATGTGTACAACTTTTTCTTCAGGTACAACTTGTTGGCCAAGGACTTTGTCATGTACAAAGTCTCGAGCTTGGTCCAAACCCCCGCTGCAGTCGTCTCCCCGGTAACCTCTCTCAGAACCTTGTTACCTAAACACAAAATCATGGCACTGTGAGCTTTCTTGTTTAGCTCAGCTTTCGCTGTAGCATCCATAGTCGCGGGTAAAACCTCCAGAGCTGCTTCACATCCATGTTGGATTAATAAAGCACGCATCTTAACTCTCCATAACCCGAAATCACCAGTTCCATCGAATTTCTCGATCTCAAACTTGGCTCCCGTCATTCTTTAATCCCTTTATTAATTTGCTAAACCTTGTGAAAAAACCTCACAATCACAAACTAACAAAGTCCCTTGTGCAATACCTTTCAAATTATTTAATCCTTGAATAATAAATAATATCCTTATTATTAATATTCAAGTACTACTTTATCACTTAAAAAAAAACGAGTCACGTTTTTTTTTTTTTCTTATCAAAAGCAATAATGGTACTACTTTTAAATAAAAAAAACATCCACTCACTTTATTCTCTTCAACCACTCATGTTTAGATGTTCAATGTTCACCTTCTTCCTCTTTTATTCCGATGAAAACCAACGCACCAGAAAAAAAAATATTTCCGATCTTGGATAAAACCCAAAACCAACAAACCCTTAAGTCTCCTACACCTTGTCACAAACCCGGACAATCGAAGACCCAAGAACCCTTCTCGATCGATCCTAGATAACCAGCGAACTTTCGAACCAAAGCTCTTGATACCACTTGTTAGATTATGATCGACTAACAACCTGGTTACTAGCAACGGATAACTCGATCTTTCCTTGAAGACGTGATTGACAGAAAAATAATATGCACAAGTAAGTACCCTAATCGAATGATTAGTATTGAAAGAATAACGTCCTAAATCCCTTCCCCCCTCACCTCCTTTTATAGAGATGAGGGGGAAGAAACCGACTTGTACAAGGACACAAGTTCGGTTGGTTACAAAACAAGGAAAAAAGGAAAAACGGGTTGGGCTTGGGACACAAGCCAACCCAACGACCCTTAACTCTATTCGACTAGACTCTTGCTAATATAAGGACTAAAACATAACAAGTTAAATGAACAAAAGTGTCGTCAGTTCATTTGTGTTCATGAATCTCCGATTATGTGTTCATTATTTATCTTCATTCGTTTCTTTATGTCCGTATACCATCATTATTGCCCCGATTTGCTTAATACCACTACGCCCCATTATACTTATCGTACCTTTTCTTTTCTCTACTAATAGTATAGACATGCGAACATCTATATATACACATATGTGATTCATGTAAACCATCGAAATTGTGGGCATGGGTTTAAAACTATTGTAAAGTACGAAATTCATTGAATTATCCATCCTAAATCACTTATCGTTCGTCATTTTTATCTTTTTGTTAATGTACTTCTTTAATACAAGCTGTTTACTAGAAGTTAAGGTGACTTGAGACCATGTGATGATACATTTTTGGATTTTCCGTTAAGTCGTTTTTTAGCATAAAATTTACCTTAATATGTATGGCACTTAGGTTGTTAGGTTATGCTTTGATACTATGAACTGCTGCATCAATGTGATGCTTGTCGCATGAGTGGTCTTCTAATTCTGAATTCAAATCTTCTTGTGCCAAAAGAGAAGATCATTTGTCGAACATAATTTCTTCATGTAATTGTTTTTCTATTTTTACTGCTTGCTATTCACTAAATCCTACCTATTAAGTTACTTAAAGCATGAAATGTTATCAAAATTTGGGTACGGGTGTTAAAGCTACCAAATGTACTTAGTGTATACACATATATATCTACAAGCGTACAGATATGATAATCATCTCTTTTCTTTTCCATGCTATTCATATTACCCCGCATCACCATAATTCGTTTAGCCCCGTTATTACTACCATATGCCTGTATTTCTTTGCTTACTTC
>BPTQ01000007.1:300880972-300913396 GCA_019973895.1 Chrysanthemum seticuspe | reverse complement strand
AATGCAACGTAAGAGGTCTCACTGCATCAGCAGATGGTTTTCTTCTAAGTGATTGAAGAAACGGAGCTTAATTTGACCTCAGTTGGCATTCAAAATGCAACGTAAGAAGAAGTCTGACTGCATCAGCAGATGGTTTTTCTTCCAAACCCTACAGCAACAACAACAAAAGCGGCTCAACCACCTAACGAATCTTTGTGCAGGATACCATTTTTAAACAATTTTTGAGTAAATTGAATTAAATTGTTTTGAAAATGGAAAAATATTGTTTTTGAAAATATATTGGACTAAATTTTGAAAATCACCGGACTTCATTTTACCAAAACTTGAGTCACTCAATTATCGACTACGGTCATGGATTGAGGGGGAGAGTGATTTAAAATAATATATTTTCAAACAATATTTCTTCATAAAAGTCCGTGTGTACATTAAAATGTGGTGATCTAAAGATTTAATGTTATGTCATGGTATGATTTTCTTTAAAACTCAAAGATCTGTCAAAATGAAATTTTTTCTATTCTTGTTTGATTGTGAGATTGTTTTATTTTACTTAAAGATCTCTTAAAAACTATCATACCTGACACTAACAATCTTTAATGTCTAAATCTGGTCCTTATCTGTCATTTTTCAAAATTAAATCTTGCCACGTCTTTCCCTAAAACTTTCTAAATGATTTAAATCAATCGGGATCCAAAACCCTAATTGGTTTGAAATTTTTGATCAAGGGAGAGATCGTGATTTAAATCTCAAATCTGTTTTAATGGAATCGGTTTTAGTCCTTTATAGGCACTCCTGCCTCCATGTGCCAAACAATTTCAAATATACAATGCACATGTTGAGGAGGAGGATTTTTCCAAAAACCAGATGAGTGTTTAAACAAGGCCACATTTTCTCCCATGTTTTCTAAACCTTATTAAATCTCTTGGGATCCAAAATCTCAAAGGGTTTGATATTTTTGATCGGGGGAGAATTTGTGATTTAATAATGAAATTTGATAAAAGTTGATCGTTTTGATTCAGTTGTGCAGGCTGCTCTCTCATATGTGCTAAACGCTTTCGTATCTCGAAGCATATATTGAGGGGGAGCATTTTAAAGGAAAATAAACTATCGAGGTACAAAAGCTTTTATGTTTTAACATAAAGTACCTTGATTGAGTTTTCAATTGGTTATCTTAATGGCTTTTGTGATCGTGAATGTGCTTCAAAAGAACTCTTGCCTCTATATGATAAAAATGATTTCAAATATCCTATGCACATATTGAGGGGGAGAATTTTACCATAAAAATCAAATGGCTTTTTCGTATGAAAATTGTGATCAAAGAAAATATTTCAAAGTCCTCTTGCCTCCTTGTGCTAAACAATTTCTAAATCATATGCACATGTTGAGGGGGAGGTTTTCTAAATGATCAAAACTATTAGGGTACAAAATGCTTTGATCTCGTATCACAAGTACCTTGATTGTTTTTCCAAATGATTTTTCAATTGGTTTCAAGGAAGAATGAACTGTACCAAAAGACCGACCATTTTACTTTATGCATGGTGTTATAAGGATGGTTAGGTTAGGTATTCGTTCCCACGATCCCGCCAAAGCCAGAGGGATCTACCCAGGGACAATCCACTAGATAGTGTAGAGTCTTTAGGTATGATGAAAAAAGGAGAAAAGTGAGATATGGGAAGAGTGCGGACTGAGACAGAGCTAGTACTGGAATAAACCCAACAAGGTTCTAGTTATGAAGTCTCAGAAAGCACTGAAGGGGTTGAAGAATGAAAAAGAACTGAATGTGAAAAAGGGTGAAAAGAAATAGCCCTCCATCAATTCAACCTTAGGGCAGAAACCGGGTTCAATTCATATGCTACTGGTGGTTACTAAGGTAACACTGGTATTGAAGACAAGACATCATGGACCCAGTGATGCACTGCACTAAACTTCCCAAACCACTCAAGTTCCTCTTAAAAGGGCTTGTTTCATTCTCACGGGGAACCTACATAATCTATCGACTTTCTCTTAGAGATTGTTGATATTGAAGAAGGAGACCCTCTCCCTAGTCTCCGGCAAAGGAACCAAAAATGCACTATTGAGTCTAGAGCCAAGAGATCATCCACAATATCTCGTTAGGACACTAAATTCTTGAAGACTTACTTTTTCACACAATGTGGAAAGTAAGTATATATTAAGAGTCCTACGCATTATCCTTGTGGTATTGCCAGAACATCCGAGTGATATGTAAAAATATTCACAATGAAGATGGAAATCCTTCTAGAGCCAACATCTAACAAGCTCTTGGTGGGTGACATGTGAAATCTTGCAAAAGATAAAGCTTGTGACAACTGGATAGAAACGATGGGGAGATTCATTCTTGAATCAACCTTGGTCCAGGAATGGAATTGACGAATACTTTTGGAAAAACCGTTCGATGTGCAAACCTTCTTTTCTCTAGCACGTCGAATGTGTATTCATTTCAAACACAAAAAGTATCTCTGATTGAATAAAATACTTTTAGAAAAACCGTTCGATGTGCGAATCTCTTCTTTTCGCTAGCACGTCGATTGTGTACTATTTTCAAATACAAAAAGTGTTTTGATTGAAAATTGATCTTTCTCATAAAACCTTCGTCGTATTGCAAAACTCTTTATTCTAAGCAATACGCGATTGTTTTCAAATCAATTTTTCATCAATCAGTGAATCTCAATTCGCTGGTTCGCTCACTCCGTGTTGTCTTCTTTGAGACGTTCCGGTTTGAGAACAGCTAGAACAGCTGCGAAACCCTGTCAAGGAGATTCTTAGGAATCCTACCTGATCACATGCAGTACTTGTACTGATCAACGGGGAACCGTGGGCCGTGTACCTCAATTTAACGAAAGTGATCAAAGACACTTTCGTGCGCTTTATTGCTAACTGTTGTTTGTAGGTACATTTGGACGGTTGCAGGTGATCAGAATTGAGGAGTCAATCCAAAGCCGCATGCTCACAGCATCCACACTTAATTTGAAGAAATCATGACTGGTGCATATCTACATAACCTGGCTCTGATATTTCATACTATGCTTCTGCTTCGCTGCTGCAAATATCATGAACCAGTAAGGCTTCCGCTACTCTGATGGAAAGATGTCATGATTCAAAAGTGTGAGCATGTCGGTCCGAAAGTCACAACTTCACATGATGGCAACACAATAAAGGGTGATCCAGAGATTTACTGTGGCTGATGATCTCAATGAAAGCTCGAAGATCATCAAAGATGTGGATCAGCTCAAAGACCTCCACTGAAAGTACAAAACTATGCGGACTTTGAAGAATCGCTACTAAAGCACAAAGATTGTGAAAGTGAAGAATTCAAGTCTACGAGCTCAAGAACAATGTCAAAGAAATAATGCTAGGATGCATAATGTATTTCATGGGGTGACCTCCCTTAGGGGGAGATTGTTAGGAATTAGAAAATTCCACAGTGAAGAGTCGGTCACCCCAAATATTATCTAGCATAAGGTAGCCCGTAGACTTGTCGTTATTTACGTTATTATGTAGTTAATTAGTTAGTCAGTAGCGTAAAATAGTTTAGTGCAACACCGTGGAGGAAGGACGGGTCTTTACCCACTGTATCCCTGATGCACAGGCCGATAGGAGGTCGTGTATTGTGTAAGTATAAATACCCCTTCCTTCCATGGAAGGTGTGGTGCTTCTCATTCAATCTAATATTCCATACTTTGAGTAAACCTCTAGCAAGAACACCCTCTCTCTCTACTAACTCTCTAACTATGGCTATCATGTATTTTGATCATCCAAGACCACCCGAATCATCAACACAATAAATATTACGATCCTTCAGCATAACCAACAAAAACTCCAATATCTGCCTTTGCTCTTAATTTTCCTAAGTCTTGACCGTCATTTTTTGGATAGCACAAGGCACCAAACACACGAAGGTAGGAGAGATCAGGTTTTCGTTTATGAACTAGTTCATATGGAGTTTTTCCATGAAAAGTGTGTATAAGGGAACGATTTTGGGTGTAGCAAGCAGTGGCAATAGCTTCAGCCCATAAAAACATTGGAACATTTGAATAAATTAGCATTATTCTTGCGGCTTACACAAGAGTTCGATTTCGTCTTTCAACTATACCGTTCTATTGAGGAGTTCGTGGAACACTTCTTTGATGACTGATTCCAACACTTTCATAAAACTGAATTAAGTCTTTGTTAACAAACTCTGTGCCATTGTCAGTTCGAACAATCCTGACAGTGTTGTTGAGTTGAACCTGAAGCTGTTTTATGAGTTTAGTGATGACATCTGGAGTTTCATCCTTTGTCCTCAAAAACTTAACCCAAGTAAATCGAGAGTAGTCATCAACAACTACTAGAATATATTTCTTTCCATTTATCGTTTGCACTCTCATTGGTCCGCACAGATCCATATGAAGGGTATGAAGAACATCCATTACTGAGTTTGTGGGTTTTGGTTTGTGGGCATATTTCGTGCTTTTTCCCAATTGGCAAGCTGAACAAAGGTGATCTTTTTCATATTTTAATCTGGGTAAGCCTCTGACAAGATCCTTTCTGGCAAGGTTATTAATGGTGCGAAGTTCAAGTGATTGAGACGACGATGCCATAACCATGACTTTGTTTTCGAAGCCTTTGACAACAAGCAGATTGGAGAGGACTTCATCATGTCTTCGATAGAGATGGTGTATAGGTTTGAACCACGAGTTCCTCTTAACAATTCCACACCATCAAGTTCTCTAACGAAACAAGTATGTTTTCTAAAAGCCACTTCAAGATCGGAATCACAGAATTAACCAACAGAGAACAAGTTATGACCAAGACCTTCCACATAGTATACCCGGGAAATTACACTGTCTCCAACCACATAATCTCCATAACCCATAATAGCTCCAAAATGGTCGTTTCCGAATCTAACTGTCCCGATGAATTTACTCACGAAGTTCATGAGCCGCGACCGGTCTCCAGTTATATGCTTGGAACAGCCTGAGTCCAGGTACCACAGAACGATTTGAACGATCTGCAGTTGAACACAGACAAGAATGGATAACTGGATAATTGGGATCCCCATGTAAGAATGGGTTCCATTTTGTTAGTAACAGTGATTGGGACACCCACATCAGAAATATAAGCAATGGAATCATTAGGAATAGATGCAGTGCTGGTGTCTGTATTTGTCCTATTCAAAGTATGTTCACTTCTTAAGGGAATAGTTCTACCAGTAGGCATCCATTTTCTAGTGGGCATTGTCTGATTAATCTTATGGCCAATAGGTATCCATTGATAACCTATCTTACTAAAAGTTCTTCCTGTGGGCTTCCACTGTTTTCTAACTTTCTTTAGCTTTTGCCTTTTTGCCTTCTTAGCATGATATTTTGCTTTAACAATGTTAACTGGAGATTTGACAGTTTTAGACAAAACATTCACACCACATTCATGATTAGTAACAGAAATCAAGCAGACATCATTACAAGGTTTGCAAATAGTATCAGAATTCGAATTAATTACAGTACGCCTATGGCAAATACTAGAATCAACACGATTCATTTTATTCGGCTCAAACTTAAAGTTCCTAGGTTGGTCTTCTACTCTCTTCCAATGCACATTCTTAGCTTGCAAGGTCCTATCATTCCTTGTATTGTCTTGAGACTTTGACCTGCTCGCTTTAATGTCACTGATTACTCCTGTATAGGGAATGGGAACATTATTTGGTTTTGCTACTCTTTGCATCTCCTGTTTAGATGTGCTGGGATCTGAATTACATGCAGGCACACTAAGGTTCACTTTCTTAACACTAGAAGTGCTGGGATTTGTACTCCTAGGAGGCACACAAGAGTTCGCTTTCTTAGCTTTAACAGATTTGGAATCTGAACTACTTGAGGGTAAACTATAGTTCACATTCAAAACATCGGGCATCGAATGGATATCATACTTGGCACTAGGCATAGAACACGGAATCAAAGGATTAACTCACTCACCTAAGGACTTAGGGCATATTGTGATTAAGCATTCTAGAATTTCTTGAGATCGTTTGGGGGGATTCATGTTGTTTACGAATTTTGAGTTCAGCTGAATGTTTGGCATAGTCATCTTGATATTCCTCATATCATTCACCAGCTTGTGGAATCTCACGTAATATTCATAAACACTTTCTTCAGGTTTCATCTTAAAGTGCTCAAATTCATCATACAGCTGTGATTCTCTATCTTCTATAGTCAATTCAGAACCCGAGAGAAGCATCTTGACATTATCCCAAACCGCCTTGGCTTCTGTGTTGTGATTGATCAGCTTGTAGATATCTTTTGGAAGACCTTGAAGTATGATGTTAGAAGCCCTGATGTCAGCATCAAATCTCTTTTTCTCCTTATCACTTAGCTCATCATATGTCTTTGGTCTGTCTAATCCAAAGATCATTGTACCATCTGCTGCAGTATCAATTAAGTCTCTTGTGGTCTCAACCTGATAAGGTCCTTCATCAATTGACTTAAGGATGTTAACCCCATTCTCCTTTCTTAAGCAGTACAGCCTGATTCTTTGTGACCAAGATTCATAGTCAGTTCTATCAAGCATGGGAGGACGAGTATCAGATCCTGCAGCTTGCACATCATCAGCAACGGAAGACATGTTTAAATTCTACGGGATTTTACAAATCTTTGACTTAACCGGGAAATAGATTCTTTCACGGGATTTTACAAAATCAAGAGAGAAACCATACAACTTATACACTTATGCGTAGACAGCAACTTTACGCGTAGCAGCTTAGGCGTACCAACAAACTTACGCGTAGACACAAGCTTACGCGTAGTCTAGAGATTACGCGTAGAGTTTTAGGGTAAAAAGGCTTAAGTTTATGCGTAAACCAAAGCTTAGGCGTAAGAACCTTATGCGTAAGTTTCCCTTAGGCGTAAGAGAAGGCTTATGCGTAAGAATTTTTTACGCGTAAGTTTTATGCTTATGCGTAAAATTAGGGTTTTACCCATAAAAAACTCTTACACTTTACAGTGCACGAGATATCCAAAGTCGAAGTGTTTTTCAGGCTTATCCAAGCAAGAAGAACACTGAGTAACCACCAGAAATGAAGATCTCGTGAAAAACACTTTACGCGTAGGATTCAGCTTACGCGTAGAACTAGGGTTTTCATATGCGTAAGAAGTACAAATTCTGCCAAACACGTTTTTATGATCAAAACCGTTTAGTAAACCATATTATAATGATGATACAACCTTAAAAACATCAAAACAACAAAGCTTGAGGATCAAAACCACGAATCTCTCTTATGCATAAGTCCGTACACACGTATCCAAACACTCTTAAAAACCAAGAAAAACTTGTAAAGTTTGAACCTTTTTGCAAGAAACTGAAATTTAAGCACTCAATAAACCTTAACCCACAAGAATCTTGGATTAAAAAGTGTAAATTTTAAAGTTTTAAAGGTACAAGAATTCCGTATACGAGACCACGCATAAACACCTTGTTACGCGTACAAAACCAAACCTTATCCCGAAAATAACAATCAAACCAAGAACATGAGAGATGGATGATCAAACCATGGCTCTTGATACCATTTGTAGGATCTTGGTTTATCACAAGTTAGGCATAAAGAGATAAGGTTTAGAGAGAGAAAGTGGGAGAGGATGGGAACTTTAGAGAGACAAAGAAAAATGTATTATGAAAGCTCCAACCCTTTGCCTTGGAGGGCAACGGGTATTTATAGGGTACAAACATGAGACGCCTCTATAAGGCTGTGGATTAGGCATACAGTGGGTAAAGACCCGTCCGTCCTCCACGGTGTTACAAAGTAAACTAAATACTATCATAGACTTACTATGACTACGAGCTTTCTAACGAGCATACATACTTGAGGTGACCGACACTTTAAGTACTGGATTTACTAAATCCTAACAGGATTTTTTGATGCAAGTTAAGTACTTTAAGTGTGATACACATGAGACTCTCTAAAATTGTTGGATTTGTGTTGATTATTAATGGGGCTCTCATGAATGTCAATATTTGGATCGGATGTTTGGACTGAGCTAATAAGGTTTGGTGATAAGCCTTGCGAATTGATGAGTTTTGTTAATGAGATTTGATTTGAGACGTCCATATTGCGATATGATGATGAGATCTGGGTTGATGCTGAAATTTGTTGGGCTATGCGATTTGATACATTGGTTTACACATTTTCACGATGGGTACTTTGTCACAGCTTGAAGAGTCTATTGAACAATGTTGATTATGGGGTTGTTTGCACGATATGTATTATTTGAATTTGAAGTGAGATTTTTCGGGCGCGTTCACTTATTTCGTCTTCTTTCTTTCTACCCTTCCGCGAAGATGACTTGTTTGGGCATTTATAGAGTGTGTTAAAGACTTGGCTATTTAGTTACTTTTGTGATTCTTTCTCGCTTAACCCACAACGTTACTATCACTTCGGTGTCTCACGCAGTTGAGGATACGTCAAGAGGTTTTGTACATTGGGTACACCGGTTCTTTTTCACAATGATTAGTACAAGTTTAAGTTACAAATCTGGGGAATTCTACTTCATGATCAAGTTTGGTATATCGGGTTTACATCACCAAGTGGTCACAGCAATAACCGACAGAATATGTGGATGATGTGTTTACCAAAGGGCTGAATGGTTGAGATGTGATCAGCAATTCCCATAGAATATTCGATGCCACTGAATGCTTATGATACTTCACAGTCTAAGCAAAATCTTTCAATAATCTTCAGCGTCAGTCATGACTTTTCAAGATGTTTGCTTATGACAAGAACTTTTCGTACAAATGGTTGTACACGTTAATGATGCTTCCGAAGGTTCGAAACCATCATGGGGGAGAAATGTGCACTTTGATGTTTTACGTTCAACCTCAGGGGGAAGTAGTGTATACTACTCGACTTAGTATGGTTTGTGAAGTTATCTACATATGGGTAAAGAATTGTTGATGATATTGTTGATGTTGGATAATGAACCGTTGATGAACGGCTGCATGTTCCCCTAAAACAGATATTCACCGAAACCAAAGTTGTCATAACACGTTCAAACTAACATTGTTTACGGTTTAGTCTTGATTTTGTAAAATCCCGCGAAAGAAACTATTTCTCGGTTTAAATCATAGATTTGTAAAATCCCGCGATAATGGAAACATCTTGGTAATTGTTGAGTGCATTTCCGGATCTATCTTATGGTTTATTCTTGGTTTTGTAAAATCCTGCGAAAGAAACTATTTCTCAGTTTAAACCATAGAGTTGTAAAATCCCCTAATGATGGAACCATCCTGGAGAAAGGAAAGCGTATTTCGGGATCTTATTTGATGCTGGTGCTACGGTTTCTGTTTCGAAGAAGAGATAAAAGGGTGTACTTCATGAATTGGACGTGTGTTTGGATATTCGTCATGGCAGTTTGGTTATTACATGGTTTTACGGGGTTATGTGCTTTTAACCATGGTCGGGATGAAAACCATTATCATAGTTCACTTAAAACGTCAAAAGAGGCTAGATGTGAGCTTTTAACCAGAAGATGTGACAACGGGGTTAATTCACTATTATTTATTTGAGGTTGAAGTGAAATATCACGGGCGAGTGTACTTAGTATCTGAAGGTATCGGGGATGGTTGGATGAAGATTCTTCAAGATCCTTGTTCGAGCTTATTATCAAAAACGAAGACTTAGAAATCTAGTTATTGTTGGGTGACTTTTTCATTTTCTTTTACCACTTGGGGGAATTGGGCTCTTACCACCACAAAATAACTATCACTTTAAGGAGTTACGTTGTAGTGCTCAGTGTCACATTCAGTTGTGGATTTTCAAGAGGTGATGTACGTCTAATACTTGATGGTTGGTTGGATGAAGAGTATAGAGTACTTAGAGATTCAATGGAGGATGAACTCTCGGCACCGCTCTTTGTTACATATGTGCAAATTTAAGTCACGAGTTCGGGTTAGTTTACTTCAAGGTCAAATTCATCATATTGGGTTTTCTCCATCAGCTGTCACGACAAAGAGCCTACTGAATGATAATGGGGTTGATTACAAGTTTGCCAAGAGAGGTAGAAAAGAGAGAGATTATGACGTTTGAACACAACAGTTCAACCCTCGTACTCTAAAGAAAAGAAATGTATACGTTTCAGTGCGTATTATCTTCCGAAGAAGAGAAATCTTCTTATGACGTCTGTTCACATCAGTTCAGTACTTCATCATTATGACGTTTGAACACAACAGTTCGAGCCTCGTTCTCTAAAGAAAAGAAAAGTGTACGTTTCAGTGCGCTTTATCTTCTAAAGAAGAGAAATCTTCTTATTTATGACCATTCTCGTCAACATGCTTCATACTTTATCCACGCGCTTTCAGTTATCAAGTGAACCGGACTACCGATAGCTGTTCTCTTATTCCAATTGCTCGATTATAATGACGATGGCGACATCATTTGCTACCTTTGAGGGGGGAAGTGTGAATAGACTACATTTGGATGATTTTCACTTGTTTAATCAAGAATGGCATCTCCGTATGCAATTCTTGAGGGGGAGAAGAAGTGTGAAATTACTGCATGTTAAGTTATATTTGAGAATATATGGTCATACGGCTCCTAACTCATGTAAGAACCGAGCTTCTTCTTATTGGATCATCTTTACATGAAGTTTTCTTCTAAGAGCCGTTGGTTGACATCTTCACACGGGCTGATATGATTAATGACAAAGTGCTTCCAGTTGCGGGGCTGATTTCCTTGATGAACATCTTTCTGTTGTTGTTTGATTTGGAGGGATTTGAGTTAAGGGGATTTGCTATATATAAGTTAACGGGAATGCATTTGGTGAGAAGAAGACGTTGACTTTCTATTCCCCAATTGGACAATCTTGAAGAAGGGCGAGTCTACAGTCGGCTCTACATTTTCTGCTACATGTTAGAAGACTAAAGACGAGTTGCATTTGATTATCTAAAGACTTCTTCTTATTTCGGGCACTCATCATAAAGATTGTCGGTTTAGGGGAGAGCACTAATTGGGGGAGAGTGAAATCAGATTCAATCCCAATTATACTTGCTCATGTTCTTCAGCAAATTGATTCTCACAAGACTTCTAATTGGTCTTCTCACGAGATTTCTAGTATCTGGGCTTACAAAGTGATGCTGATTCTGAAGTGTCAAAACCAGCAAGGGGGAAGGAGACATGCATCTAAATGCGAGTAAACTTGATGAACTTAATACTTCTAAGTGACTGAAGATATCCCGGGAAGACGAAGGTCATTACCGCAGAGAAACTCAATGTTTATCTCATGGCGTTTAGTATTCTTATTCCAACTACGTGGGGGAAGTGATGTAAGAGAAAGTTTCTGAATATAAAAGAGGTACACATTTGTGTGATGAATTTGATGTTAACGCAATCATCAGGGGAGAGAGAATTGTATACATTGGGGGCGCTCAGCTGTTTCACTTGAGGGCTTAATCAATGATTCAGAGATATAATCACTTATTCCGGAGTTGACATCCGCAGAGATAGTCATCCGCAGAGATAATCAGTGATTCGGCTTGCTACTTCAATGTTATCGGTTATTCTCTCTTTGGGCATTCGGGTACTTTGGGTTCTTGAGCTTCATACACTATCATAAGGGGAGAGAAAAGTATACATCGGGGTTATTCTTTGGCTATCGGACTTAATTTGCTACATCGATGTTATAAGTTTCTCTGTTTTCGGGTATATGTGTATTCGGGTTCATGAGCTCTAGTCTAAGAGACTGACTGCATCAATTCATCTACTTGGGGGAAGTGGTCTCTTGACAACCTTTTGGAATGGATCACTTCAGACTTTAGTGGTTATGAAATTTGAGAAGATTATTTATGAGTGGGATGATACGTTGTTGTTCTTGTTGATGATATAACCCCAAACGAAGAATCTCGACTATCATTCTTAAAAGGAGCAGCGGGATTTAAGATAATGGTGTGCTTCTCTGTGCACCTGGCTAAGGCAAGCTTGAAATTGAGCTTCGAATCTGCTCATCTAATGGATTTTCGGCTTGGGGGAAGCTGCGAAAGTCTCTCTTTCTCAAAGGCTCATGTTCTATCTTCTATTCTGGAACCTCGGAAGCTTTGGTGGTGGAAGTTTAAGAGATGACGAATTCTATCTTCTACGACGTGCTGTTCGATATCTTTATCTCGGTACTCGTATCATCATCTTCTTAAACTATATCATCTTCTCTATCTCTGTAAATATTTATCAAAAACCAAATACAAAAATGTAAAACCAACAAAAGGAAAATAGAAAATTATAAAATCTTCAAAAACCCATAAAAAATCAGAAAATTTTGAAAAAGACCAAAAATATGTTTTCAAAGACATGTCTTCTGGTATCGATAACATCTACGGTCTTAGAAATGTCATTCAATAATGGCACGGGACCATAGATGAAGTTCGAGCAGGAGGTGTAAATACTCTTTTTCCAAAACATGTCTAAAATTATGGCTTGCAGTTACTTCAGACTGTAACCCGTGCTTAAACCATGGTTTGCTATTATTTCAGATAACAACCCGCTCTTCAAAGAAGGAAAGTGTTGCGCTAAACCAATTTTCAAAAATTTCGTGCACTTATCCTAAAACTAATACAAGGAAATCATGTCGTCTAAAGGATTGTTGTTCCTACACAAATGTTTTTCCTTCTAAAATTCTTCAGAAAAATATTTGTTGTTTTTCAAAAATGGTGGTAAAATGAGTTGCTTGTAAATCAATCAGTTTCAGAGTTTTCGTAAAAACTGAAAACTCAATCAATGACTTCAGCGCTTTTAAACTTTTCAGAAAATGAGTCATTGATTGAGGGGGAGAATGTTTTCAAACCTATATCATCTAACGAGATCATCTAATTATCCTATATATACTTAAATGTAAAACAAGTTAACCTACGTTGAAGGACTAGGTGCCTAGGATATGATTGAAAGGATTAAATGATTAGAGTTTGATAAACACATAATTCCTATGCTTTATATGAACTGATTGATATGTTGAATTGACTTTTATTAGTCGAATGTTGTTTGGGTGTTGTCGACCACCATATATCTGTTTGTGTTGACTAACGTATGCAGATAAGATGGTTATAAGAATGTTCCCGATCCGGGTCCCACAATAAAAGATGATTGGATGCCGAAAGGAAAGGATAACTATATCTTGGGTTGACAAATGAAGAAACGGAGCTTAATTTGACTTCTATGGAGAGTTGGCATGAAAAAATGCAACGTAAGAGGTCTTACTGCATCAGCAGATGGTTTTCTTCATCATCAAATGAAGAAACGGAGCTTAATTGGACCTCTATGAAGAGTTGGCATGACAAATGCAACGTCAGAGGTCTCACTGCATCAGCAGACGGTTTTCTTCCAGCCCTACAGCAACAACAGAAGCTTCTGAACCACCTAACGTATCTTTGTGCAGGATTGTAGTGAATGATACCATTTTTAAACAGTTTTGAAAATATTGTTTTGAAAAATGGAAAAATATTGGTTTTGAAAATAAATTGGACTTAATCTTGGAAATCACCGGACTTCATTTTTTCAAAACTTAAGTCACTCAATCATCGACTACGGTCATCGATTGAGGGGGAGAGTGATTTAAAATTAAATATTTTCAAACGATATTTCATCTATCAAGTCCGGTTTGTACAAAATAAAGTGGTGATCTAAAGATTTAATGTTATGTCATGGTATGATTTTCTTTAAAACTCAAGGATCTTTCAAAATGAAATTTTTTGATGTTCTTGTTTGATTGTGAAATTATTTTATTTGACTTAAAGATCTCTTAAAACTATCATACCTGACACTAACAATCTTTAATGTCTTAAATTGGTCCATTTCAGTCATTTTTTAAAATTAAATCAAGCCACGTCTTTCCCCAAAATTTTCTAAATGATTTAAATCAATTGGGATCACAAATCTCAATTGGTTTGAAATTTTTGATCGGGGGAGAGATCGTGATTTAAATCTCAAATCGGTTTTAAAAGGGTGATTGTTTCAAAACCACTCCTTCCTTCATGTGCCAAACGATTTCAAATACATAATGCACATGATTGTGGAGGAGCATTTAACCAAAAACCAGAAGAGTATTTAAACAAGGCCACATATTCTCCCATGTTTTCCAAACCTTATTAAATCACTTGGGATCCAAAATCTCAAAGGGTTTGATATTTTTTATCGAGGGAGAATTTGTGATTTAATATGAAATTTGATAAAAGATGATCGTTTTGATTCAAAGTGCAAGTTCTCTCAAATATGTGCCAAACTCTTTCTTATATCGATGCACATATTGAGGGGGAGCGAATGGTTTCTATTGGCAATCGTGAAAAGTACTTCAAAAACCTCTTGCCTCTATGTGATAAAATGATTTCAAATATCCTACGCACATATTGAGGGGGAGAATTTACCAAAGAAATTCAAATGGCTTTTTCTACGGAAATTGTGATCATGAATATATTTCAAAGAACTCTTGCCTCCATGTGCTAAACAATTTCAATATCATATGCACATGTTGAGGGGGAGCATTTCTAAATGATCAAAACAATTAAGGTACAAAATGCTTTGATACTATATCACAAGTACCTTGATTGATTTTCCAAATGATTTTTCAATCGGTTTCAAGAAGGAAAGAACAATACCAAAAGACCGACCAATTTACTTTATGCATGGTGTTATAAGGATGGTTAGGTTAGGTATTTGTTCCCATGATCCCGCCAGAGCCGGAGGGATCTACCCAGGGACAATCCACTAGATAGTGTAGAAGTCCTTAGGTATGATGAAAAAAGGAGAAATGTGAGATATGGGAAGAGTGCGGACTGAGACATAGCTAGTACTGGAATAAACCCAACAAGGTTCTAGTTATGAAATCTCGGTAAGCACTGAAGGGGTTGAAGAATGAAAAAGAATTGAATGTGAAAAGGGTGAAAAGAAATAGCCCTCCAACAATTCAACCTTGGAGCAGAAACCGGGTTCAATACATATGCTACTGGTGTCTACTAAGGTAACACTGGTATTGAAGACAAGACGTCATAGACCCAGTGACGCACTACACCTAACTTCCCAAGCTACTCAAGCTCCTCTTAAAAGGGCTTGTTTCATTCTCACGGGAAACCTATATAATCTATCGACTTTCTCTTAGAGAGTGTTGATATTGAAGAAGGAGACCCTCTCCCTAGTCTCCGGCATAGGAAACCAAAGTGCACAATTGAGTCTAGAGCCAAGAGATCATCCACAAAATCTCATTAGGACACAAAATTAATGAAGACTTGTTGTTTCACACAATGTGGAAAGTAAGTATATATTTAGAGTCCTACGCATTATCCTTGTGGTATTGCTAGAACATCCGAGTGATATGTAAAAGTATTCACAATGAAGATGGAAATCTTTCTAGAGCCAACATCAAACGAGCTCTTGGTGGGTGACATGTGAGATCTTCTCGAAAGATCATGCTTGTGACAACTGGATAGAAACGATGGGGCGATTCACTCGTGAATCAACCTTGGTCCAGGAAATGAATTGACGAATAATTTTGGAAAAACCGTTCGATGTGCAAATCTCTTCTTTTCTCTAGCACATCGAATGTGTATTCATATTTCAAACACAAAAAGTATCTCTGATTGAAAAAAATACTTTTGGAAACACCGTTCGATGTGCAAATTCCCTTTCTCTAGCACATCGAATGTGTATTCTTTTCAAATACAAAAAGTATTTTTGATTGAAAATTGATCTTTCTCATAAAACCTTTATCGTATTGCAAAACTCTTTCTTCAAGCAATACGCGATTGTTTTCAAATCAATTTTTCATTAATCAATGAATCTCAATTCGCTGGCTCACTCACTCCGTGTTGTCTTCTTTGAGACGTTCCGGTTTGAGAACAGCTAGAACAGCTGCGAAACCCAGTCAAGGAGATTCTTCGGAATTATACCTGATCACAGGCAGTACTTGTACTGATCAACGGGGAACCGTGGGCCGTGGGACGTGTACCTTAATTCAACAAAAGTGATCAAAGACACTTTCGTGTGTTTTATTGCTAACTGATGTTTGCAGGTACATTTGGACGGTTGCAGCTGATCAGAATTGAGAAATCAATCGAAAGCCGCATGCTCACAACATCCACACTTAATTGAAGACATCATGAGTAGTGCATATCTACATAAACTGGCTCTGATATTTTTATACTATGCTTCTGCTACGCTGCTGCAAATATCATGAACCAGTAAAGCTTCCGCTACTCTGATGGAAAGATGTCATGATCCTGAAAGTGTGAGCATGTCGGTCCAAAAGTCACAACATCACATGAAGGCAACACTATAAAGGGTGATCCTGAGATTTACTGTGGCTGATGATCTCAAAGAAATCTCGAAGATCATCAAAGATGTCGATCAGTTCAAAGGCCTCCACTGAAAGTACAAAACTATGCATACTTTGAAGTATCACTGCTAAAGCACAAAGATTGCGGAAGTGAAGAATTAAAGTCTACGAGCTCAAGACTGAAGATAAAATAGAATGCTAGGATTCGAAATGTAAAACATGGGGTGACCTCCCTTAGGGGGAGATTGTTAGAAATTAGAAATTCCATAATGAAGTGTCGGTCACCCCAAATATAATCTAGCATAAGTTAGCTCGTAGACATATCGTTATTTACACTGTTTTGTAGTCAATTAGTTAGTTGTTAGCTTAGTTATTAGTTTAGTGTAACACCGTGGAGGAAGGACGGGTCTTTACCCACTGTATGCCCGATCCACAGCCCGTCAGGAGGGCGTTTAGTTTGTAACTATAAATACCCTTCCCTCTAAGGGAAGGGTGTTACTTCTTGGAATCTAACCTTTCATTTGTTGTTTTACAACTCTCTTTCAAGAAACCTCCTCTCAACTCTCTTCATCTATCTTAAATGGCTTTCTTGTTTAATCACAATCCTAGACCACCTGAATCATCTAACAACATAATATTTATGATCCTACAACTTTGTTGTTGCCAATTTATTTCATTAGGCCCTAGGTGATTTCCAAAGTGGTGAACGGGTGAAGGGTTTTGTGGGATTGCGTTCTCTATTTCGGGATTGGGAGGAGGATTGGGGGCGGGTAGTGTGAAGACTCTTCGGCGAAAGATGCGAATCATGGTGAGTGATGGGATTTACGAACAAAGGTCACAAAGAAGGAGGATAGACTACGAGGAAGCTAAAAATGGTGAAAAAGCTTACTTGATAGGAATCAAGCAAGGAAACCTAAACCAGGTAAAAATCTAACTAGCTATTCTATTGCCCGGCAGCGGCACCAAAAACTTGATACGCGTACAACGCGCGTTCGGGTTCAAAGGAATTTCCTTTTCGTCGAGCAAGCTTTTCAACACCCTAGGCAGTGAACCTAATCGTTGTAGTGTAGTATTAGGGTAAGCCTCGGGAATTGATATCGTTCTCTAGGGGAATAGGAATGCTAGTGAGAAATTACTACGCTAAGGTTGGGTTGAGGAAGATTATTTTTTTTATCTTTGTATATATTTTTTAGAAAATGGAAAGGTACGAATCTCGGGGTATTGGATTTGGGGGGTTGGTATTTCTACCGATTACTCTACTTATCTAATTGTCTAATTATCTAAACTAAGATGAGTGTAGTCTATGTCTATTGTTGTGTGCTCTTATGATGATTAAAAATGTGTTTACTTAGATGCTATTACTCCCTAGTTATCTTCTATTGATGGTTGAATTGTCACGTCCTTATTCTTAACGCGTTGTGTCTTCTAAGGTCGTAGGGTATGCGTTTTTCCCTAACTCTTTGAGTCTACCTTAAGGTTATTGCCTACGAAATCTCTAGGATTCATAAACTAACTCTAAGGTTATCTTTGGATGTTTAGACTACAATAACTCTAGGTGATTATAAACTAATGTTCACAAAGATTACTCAAGCATTAAAAACACAACGAATGACATATCGCAATACTAGGTCAATCACAATTAAAATAAGAGACAACCAATCAATATTCAATACCTAGGTTTCATAGATCTAAGCAAACACACAAGTAAATTAGTCGGACATGGAAAACATGCAAGCATACACATAAACAATAGAAGACATAATTGAATTAATGAAGTAAATCACTTATCTTGTTGTAAAATAGGGTATGGAACCCTAAGATACTGCCCAAGACAGCCTATGTTCGGTTTAGGTTTTACTCCACAAAACTCACTCTTTAAAATACTAAAAATTCGAATTCTATATATAGAGTTACAATATGCGACGGCGACACTCATTAATTGAGACGATGTCGGGTCGCCGCCATTAGGTTTTCGTCTTGGCCACGTCAACTCTGTGACGGCGTCACCTTATGGTTGTGACGCCGTTGGCTTCAACCTCTGACGCCGTCGGGATCCAAATCTAGGCCGTCTGAGTTGTGACGCCATACTCTTTTAAACCTGATGCTGTCACTTGTAATATAGCAATTTGCTCTTTGAGTCGTCTCAAGGTGTGTCGCGACGGCGTCTCTATTAAGCTGTGACGCCGTCCCCGTCAATTCCTGCAGCTTGAGTGTCTCGATTCTTGACTTTGGCCATTTTCTTCATATATTCGCTCCTTTTCGTCCGAATAAGTGTCATTCCAATAATTTGCCTTCAAGAGACCTAAAAAGTGAAAAGGAACGAAATTAAGTAGTAACAGATATAAAAGTGATCAATTAAGGGCTTAAATGACCCCTCAAAAGTATACCTTTTAAATCCTTATCAAATATCCCTACACTTGGTATTTGTTTGTCCTCAAGCAAATGTGCTTTTAGCCAATTAATTTCTAAATTAGGGGTCATGAAGCATTAGTTTAGAACAATTCACAACACATATATGCCCCGCAAAAGTCATAACAAGCACGGAAATTACATCCTAACACCTCACAAGTGGTGTTTGGATACTCTCATCTCTCGGGTGTATATGAAACATATCAAGTTGGAAATGGAAGATAAACACTCATTAACGGTCCTAGTACATAGATTACCATAGGCTTGAGACTAGATCAAACCTCCATTGCTTTGGCGTAAGCACCTAGGAAAAACTATCCAAGAGGTCTTTTAAAGGGTTGTAACATTAGGCTTACGGTAGGGAAACAAAGGGTTTAGTGGGATAGGCGATTTAGTGGTGGCAAGTCAAAAATCTTTATGTTACATTAAGTTATTTAAACTTATTTAACCAGGATTACTTATCGTTGAAACGTGTTTTGAATAAAGAAAAGTATAGTTTTATTAAATATAAAACTTTCTCTCTTTACTTTTTATATTAAAACTTATGTTTTAATATAAAATATTCATTATTTGGGAATACTGGGTAAATGCCCTAAACTTAACCATTCACTTACTTTCTATTGCTATTTGATCCTTACGTTTTTATTTCCTATTGGACTTGTGTTACATGTTTTATACTTGGAGTTTCGTTAGTCCTCCGATAAAACTATAAAAGAGTTTCTGATTTCACCTGGGAGCGTGAGATTAGAATTCATCACAAATACCCACATTTCCCCCCCCCCCCAAACATCTCAACATCAGACTTTTCAAAATCTTCATTAGGATTGGATCAATAGCTTACAAACTCGAGCTACCACCCGAATTTAGCAGTGTACACGACGTCATTTAAGTTGTACGATCAGAAGAAGCGTTATACGGATGAGGCACTCATTCTTTCTCTGGAAGAGATCCAGATGATGAACGTCTGAACTTTATCGGAGAACCTACAGAGAATAGTTGTACTAGGGTTATGTCCAGATTGATTCTCTATTTGATTTTTTGAAAATCACAAAATTTTGTGAATGTGAACAATTTATGTGTGTTCATCAGATTAAACACAGTAACAGAATGAACCCCTACCATATCATTACCACGTAAAGTCAGTCTCATCTATCAACACTCTTTATTATGGGCTTCAGTCTACACTATAATTCATATGCATCTTAAATTTAACGAGCTTCATCCCATGATCAACTTAAAAACCGATAATTTTTCTTCTTCCGAAACGTTGACATAGTAAGTAGCTGCTTCTACGAAATACATAAGCGCAATAATGGTAATAAAATGCGGCATCTTGAAGTGTTAAAAATGGCGTGTTTATAAAGACAAGAGTAGCCGTTGGGTTACTATTCTCGATTGTTGGTGGTTATTGTTCACCGAATACTATTCACCTTGAATCAAAAGAAATATTTAAAAAAAAAACAAAAAAATGAAATACATCACTAGTTATCTCATAAAACCACATTTATTCGTCAACGTCGCTTCAACATCTAACACGGACTGAATCTTGGGACAAGATTCCATTTAAGGGGGTGAGACTGTAACCACCGATAAATTTCACCTTGTATTAAATTAATATAATATTCTAATGAAAGAATACTTATCCATTTTCTACGTCTAAATTTTTTTAAGATTAAACTTTATCAGTTTATCTGATCACAACAACCAACTAATGTGACATAAATTTTCATAAGATAAAATGACTATTTTACCCTTTGACTATTTAACTTTTACCGTAACATCAAAGATAATATTGTAACCGGTAGTTAACCTATAAATTTATAAGTTAATTAATTCACTCTGACTCGAATTATTACTCTCTTGACGTTTTTGTTCACTTCCTCTACATAACGAGAAGTTATCTCGTAAAACGTGAAAACTACATATAAAGCGTAACCGACACCGCATTAGTTATGGTTTAGTCCCGATAATTAATTTTCAGAGATGATAACTTTGTTTTTATATTATTATTATAAAAATGCTTTAAGAAATATATTTCTCGCAATTACCAAAATGAGGTACCGCATTTACACTTTAGCTCAACGGGACACGGGATACATGATGTAATAATAAAACAAACTCACCTCAATCTTATAAATTACACCGCCTCTCTATTTTTCCTTCTTATCTTTTTGTTTATCTCCAAAATCAAACCAAAATGGATAGATCAGATCATTTCTCTATCTGAGACACTCCCATCTCTCTCTCAGCCACCCTCCACCGCCACAACATCACCACCATCCGACCACCACCACTCCATTACCACCTGATAACACCACTGCCATCACCAAGATAAGGAGTTAGGATGGTTTTGGGTGTTGATTTGGCTAGGTTGATTTATGTTTGGCTTTGATGCGAGTTAACGCTAGCCACCATCGTCCCTCCTCACCTTTTTCTTCTCTTCATCTTCTTGGTAAGTCGACACACCAAGATCTATCATCATTAACTTTTATTCAATCCGATTATTAAAACAACTTGTATGGTTTTCGTGAATTAAACATCATGTTACTTTGAAAAGATTCGTGTGGTATTAATTTGTTAATTGGATGTTTGTTTGATTAGTAAACTGAGTCGACTCAACTCGAGCGAGTCGAGCCGACTCAGCTGAGTCAACTTAGTCGAGTTGAGTGACCTTGTTGTAGGTCTTGGTTACCTGTTGTCGTTGTTGTTTGTATGTTTATTGTTCCTGGTAATTGATAAACCCGTGTAGGATGTTTGTTTCTTTGTCTTGGGTCACGACCACAGAAAACACCCAAGAGGGTGCGGTTGATTTGCTACTCTTGGTTCACAGCCACCCCGAAGGGTGTGCTTGTTTGTTCTTCTTCTTGTTCAAACCAGGAGAAGCACCAAAGGGTGTGTCTGATTTGTGTCTCGGCTCGGTACAACCACCAGCTCGACAAGGGTACGCTTGATTTTATTGCTTTGACCCACACTATAGCATATAAAAGCGTTCATTTAAACTTATGTGGAACTTCTTGTTTACAATATACTTGTGACTCGAGAGAGGTTTTGTTTACTCTCGAGTCGAATAGGATACAAGACCCCGAAGGGTATGTTTGTTTATTTCTACGTACCACACATAAGGGGGTATTTGTTGCCTGCTGTTGCAGCCACACCTCAAGGGGTGTTTGATTTTACGTATTACAGCCCCGTAAGGGTGCGTTTAGGGTTTGGATGTTTCTAGCTTACTCTAATTTTTGAGGTATCCGTTTGATTTTAGCATATTAGGGTGCGTTGTGTTGGCAGGTATAGGATGTTCAAAATGAAATGTACACATTTTAATATGACATATGTTTGCAGATTTGGATATTGAATCTTTGACTAATGTATTGAGTTATTTTTGGTTCGTGGACTTTAGTACGTTTCAGATTAATGTTTTGGACAATAGATTTGATTCGGGGTATACACATATGGACTAAATTATTTGGTTTGGGACATGAAAATTTATAGACAATCTATTGGACTTATTAAAAATGGATGGGATTATATACCGTATTGAACTAAAAATGGACTTGATCTATTAGACTTAATAAATATATAACGGACTAAATATATACATACGTATATGATATTGGACAAAGATTATTAATATTGGACTAGGATTATTAGACTAATTAGTTGACATATATTGGACTATATATATATATATATATATTGGATATCCTTTGGACATATTAGACTCGTGACAGACTTACGATATCGGACATAACGGACTTGGACTTATTATTTTGGACTACTCCTTAACGGGTTATCGCTGGGCTATTTAGATTAAACAACACTTTAATGAAACTACTATTGGGCTGTGAAGCCCAATAACTATTCACACTTTCGATCTGTTAAGTTATTTAAACTTATTTAACCAGGATTACTTATCGTTGAAACGTGTTTTGAATAACGAAAAGTATAGTTTTATTAAATATAAAACTCTCTCTTTACTTTTTATATTAAAACTTATGTTTTAATATAAAACATTCATTATTTGGGGATACTGGGTAAATGCCCTAAACTTAACCATTCACTTACTTTCTATTGCTATTTATCCTTACATGTTTATTTCCTATTTTACTTGTTTTATACGTTGGCGTGCGTTTGTCTTGAGTCTATGACCTTATACCACCACACGAACTATCATACTAAATTTTTATAAACATTGATACGAAACTTCCACGAAAACTAAAACGTATTATCTTTTGAAACTCATACGCATCGATTACTATTCGCGTATCATATTATGAGACAAGCTCATATCTATTAGGTTATGCCGATTTCCGCATTGTTGTGCTATTCTTCTTTATACTGTTCTGTTATACTCCTTGACACCATTGTGTTACTTACGTCACTACACTCTAAGGTTAGTTTCACAGCCCCGTTTTACTATTTTACTCGTTTTGGGGTGGAAAGTATGCTATGATTACTTAAAACTAAATTGGTTGTGCGTTTATGAGATTATGAATTTACTGAACTGATTTAATTTACTAAGATGTGATATGCTATTTTATGCAAACTGATATGTATGCTTATGTTTGGCGCTTGAGAACAATTGTAAAAGTCCCTTGGAACAACACTACTTATTAACTTACTCCCATTATACGGGACGAGCCGTTGATATTTATGGATAGCGCTATTAGGGGTACAACCATCCCCTCACTCCTACTAACCGAAGTGCATAGTATCACCTTTCCATGCTAGGTTAGAGCATGTTATGCGTAGGGGCAAGTTTTCAGCTGAATCAACTTAAGTAGTGGAGCATTTAAGGCATGAACACGCTGCATACATAATGGAACCTTTTCAAACTTTAACAACCAATTGATTTTCCTGTTTTGGAAACTACTTGGTGTATTAAAACCTGTGAACTCACTAACCTTTGTGTTGACACTTTCAGCATGTATTTTCAGGATTACAGGCGATAGCTAAACTTTGAAGGCGCTTGGGCGTTGGCATGGCATGGTCGTAGAAGACTCTGATATAATTTGGGGACCACTTAAATTCTTTTTATGGGCCTACATTCCACAATATATATTTTGAAAGATGTAAACATAAATCTTTATGAAATAAGATTTCTCAAGTTAAACCGTTGTTCTATACATTGTGTTGTGATATCAATCGAGTAATACCCCAGTAACACTTACTTCCGCTGAAAACCATTTTTTTGGGGTGTTACAAATTTTGCATCATTACAAGTTACACCAAACTTCTGGGACTACTCTAAACAATTTGGTATGGATCACACACAAGTATATGTTTAGATTAATTGGTTTTCGTTATTATCTAAGTTCTTCTAAAGTGGATTGACGCCCTCTTTAATTGTTTTATCAAATCTCATATCACAAATCCTTTTGACCGATCTCGACTTAACCGCCTAGACTATTACAGACGAGTATACTTGCTCGTATGTGTTAAAGAAATAATTGGATAAATCGTGTTTTATAAATTTTAAAACTTGTACGCAAACAACACATCACTTACATTCTTGTCCCTATACCTCAACACAATTCACTTCATATTCTTATTGTCTTCTTCATTCTCTACATTCCCACACTCCATACTTTGCCACCTAAACATTCATTTTCCCACACATTAAACTAGTGATTGTTCCACCGCCACAAACCATACACATCACCAACCTTAGCCTCCAAGTTTCACTCACCTCATCACCTTCTCTTCTCCTACATATGTAAACTTGGAATGGCCAACTCACCTTCGTACACACCTATGTTCCTACAACCTTCCCACACACTCTTCATTCAAATTTGAATTTGAAATCACATACATAAAAATGCCACTCCCACACATACTCTTATACATTTTATTCTTTTTCACCACACACCCTTCTTCCACATATGAGTGATCTTGAAACAAGCCACCTCACCATCTGACACGTTTTCCTCTCACAAAAATTTGAATTGTATTATATTATTCCCTCTTGTCCCCTATACACAACTACCCTTCTCCTACATTCACATATACTATTCACTTTGATGAAGCTTCCATAGCATTCTTCTATCTCACATCCTCTCACAAACAAATTTGAATTTGAAATATGTGGTGATCATTCTTACAAGACACACCTCTCTTCTCTTTATGTAAACTTGAATCATACAACTCACCCTCTTACACAACCTAGCTTCCCATACACTCCACACTTTCATAATCCCCAACTTATTTGAATTTGAAATTCAAATAACAACTCTTTTACAAATCATCCTATGATACATTCTATGGCACACCCTCTTACAGACTCAACCCTCTCACAACACACAACTCATCTATTTTGAATTTGAATTTTGAAATTCAAATTTGGGAGGCAAGTTATTACACAACATACAATATCCAATGGTTCTCTTCTTTCTCATTCATATTGAACCAAACTCCCCAAGTATCTAGTTACACCACTTCACTAAATGTTTTAATCATCTAAACCTTGGCTAATTGAGTTAGTTGACCTTATCACACTTTGAGTGTTGGAATGATATTGGAAATATTAAATGTGAGGTCCACTTGGGGGTTTAACAAGAGTGAGGACTTTCTAAACAAACCAAGAGTCGAGACAGACTCTGGCGTGCCAGCGCGCCACAGAATGACCAACATGTTGGTTTGATACCCCCTCTTGTCTAGTTCATTCCTTACCTCTTGCTAATCATTCTTTCCCTCTTTCTCACTACCCTCTAAGTCTACTATCTTTTTGTGTTCTAACTTCTCTTCTTATCATCTATTGAAAGAACACTTAAATTCCACAAGAGAGACACACACGAACTTAATCTACTCTTGTGTATTGTGTCGAGGGTCCTCTTCTCTACACCATTTCTACTAGAAGCGAGTCTCTAGGATAAGTTAGGTTATCTCAAAAGAACAATCATTTGTAATCAATTGTGATGGTGTAAAGTCTTGTACCTTAATAGTCTAGCCTAGATGGGGTGAAGGTCTAGTTGGGGTTTGATACTTGCGTGGGCAAGTTCTTTGTGGTCTTTGTAGTCTTAGTGGAAAGTTGAATCATGAGATTCTTGTGGGTGGTTTTTGAGGGCGGAATACCGTTAGGAGAAGCTCTTTTTAGTGAGCACCGATCTTTGCGCATATCGATGGAGTGAAGTTGTAATGGTTTGTAATATACCATAAGAATTATACTTAGTAATAGTATCAGTGTCGTAGATTTGCAGCTGGATGTACGGATGGTATAAACCTCTCATCCCAAACCAGTATATATCGTGGTGTCTATCTCTTTATCTATATCTCTTTACTCTCTATATTTTGGTGTTTAGTTGTTGTGCATATTCACCTACACGCTCTTAGAGAATTAAAATTGTCAAACTTTAATTAAGTCGAAAAGACCGTATTCACCCCCTCTATGGTTCTACACAACCTTAACCCGATGGTCATAGTATTAATAAGTCTCAAACATGCATTAAGTTTGTCAGCTATTCTATATGATTTATCTTAGTAGTCTAATCCATGAATGGTCATCTTTAAGAGATCACTTGCTAACTTACTTTCGTTAATCATAATTCATCTAACCTAGGGTTGGGTCGGGCTCTAGTCCTAATGGTGACATTCGTGAAGGCATGTTCTCACTTACATCAACCATTATGATACGGATCATAAACCACAAAAGTTGTCTAGCAACTTATAATCTAGACAATATACGACATACTTCAAGCAAGTAAACAAACGAATCGAGCACAATAAACAATTTAAAATATCCAAAGAAATTGCCTTAAATAAAGTAAATGAATCAAACAAACATAATATATTTATAAACTTGACCAACACCAAAGGGTGTTAGCCCATAATCTCAGTAGCAAGATCCAAAGTGAATACAAACACTACAAGAAATATGTTGATTACCCACGGACATAATTTGTGGCTAAAAGATCGAAATTCGTGGGTAACCTACTAATACCCACAAAATACCCTTGAACCCATATTGTAACACCCCGACCCGACAAGGGTAAAGATATCACAATACGGTTTCATATCAGAACTTTAATAACTATACAATAGCGGAAGCCTTTACAAAATATTCAAAAAGAAAACATAAATAACTAAAACTTCAAAATAAATCTAAGATCTATATGGTAAAGTCTTGCTCTCAGCTCTACTCTCAAACCCAGATCAGCTATCCCATAAGCTCATCTTGAAATGCTTAATACCTGCCGCAGGAAAAGAAAAGTGCGGCTGAGCTTATAAAGCCCAGTGAACAGATATAACGAAACAAAAATTAAAACAGAATAAATATACAATTAACGAAATCAAAATAAAATGATGACTAGGGATCTTTTAAGATTCAGCGGAAGCACAAATATACAGAAATCCAAACAACCACATAACAGTTTAGACATCACATAGCACATTAATGACACAAACATAAACACATCAGAACAACCAAACACATAGCATATCAAATAACAAATTACGTATAAGCCAAACGGAAAGTCTCAAAACTAACGGAAACAGTTTCTAGTAAATAAACATGGCATTCATACAAATCAATTAATCAACACTTAATACACTTAATGCAATATTGTAGCAGCGGAAATGGCAGACAAGTCATGGCAGACAATATAGCAAAACCAGTTCTCATATCCTAACCTTAGCAGAGTTTCAACATGGCAGGTCACATACGCAGACAGATAATTAACCTTCAAAACACTCAATCATATACTAGCACATTCATCTCGCAGATCAACGCATTCACATAACAATAACAAATCATAATATCAGATATACGAATCATGTTTAAACATATTAATCCCATCGTAGTACGGCAACTAATAATCACTTAAACAAATACGTCATAAACACATCAATTAACATATCATATCAGAAATATCTTTCTTCTTAAAAAGGTAACATCAGAAAATATTTTGGAGTAGCTAGCTCCCAGAATTTTGTGAAGACGCGTATTGCACACGACATCCTTCACCAGATAACATATCAGATAACAGATCAGATCTAGGATGCATCCATACGCCCCTTCCTACATATTCACAAATATGCTTCACCATCCAGAGACGTGGCAGAACATCACTCTACTGCCCTAGAGTCATATCAGAGGTGCATCACTGATACGGACATGGAACCCCCATGACTAGTTAAATATTTGGTTCAGTTAACAACTGACCTTAGTCAAACAGATTTCAGATATGGCACAGATCATAGTCACACACAAGGTCACAGAATCATATCAGATAGTTCATATCATAAGGTTCATATTCAGATAATCGGAAATCATAAGTTCATATCATATGTTCATAAACAGACGTTCATAACCAGAGGTTCATAATAATAGGTTCATAATCCAATATAGCAGGGTTCAACAAATGTATATATCAAAGTCTTCCTAACATAAGTTCAAATCAGATATTGTATAGTTCACTAGAACATAAATTCATATAAACAACATATCAAACATTCAGAAAAGGGTTCATAGCAATGGCATTGGGAATCCTAATAAGCATAATAGGAAAGCGAACGAAAAGAACATCATAAGGAACCTTTACTGAAAAGGTCAGAATATCTGTATGATAACACAAGTGTCTTAAAGTAAGACGGAATATCCGTACCTTAAAGCAAATGAGAGAAAAGCAAACGAATGAACGAATACGAAGATGTAACGTCGCGTCTCCTCCAACGAATCTACACGGATTATGATTTATTTAATACTTATTAGTATAACGGATTAATCTCATTAATACTTTTAGGGTTGTCAGATTATTCCCATTTTTAGTGACGGACGGAATTACAACGTTTTAGAGTATTAATCATTAATTAGCCAAACTTATGGGTTACATATGATAATTAGTAAACTTAAGGGTTTAGTATGATAATTATCTTATTTAAGAGCTTATATGATCATTATTCATAGCATAGGGTTTACAAATGTCAAAGACGGATTTTAAGACTCTCTTCCAAAATAGTTTACATAATCTATAACTTACATGAAATAACGAAATTACACACTTTAGCTTTCAACCCTAATCACTCCCTATTTAGGTTCTAGGGTTTCCATACTTTTAATATTACTTAATACGCATTTAATTTACATGTTACCTCTTTTAATGATTTCCACTTTGACCTAGAACGTACGAAAACTCAAACGGAAATTAACTTAACTCATGCATGTCCTTACGTAACTCATTTACACATGTTGACCCATAATTACTCAGAATTACAAATTACACCCTTAACATCTTTAATTATATGATCAAACCTTATATTATCAGATTTTACACTTTTAGCCCGAAGGTTTTAGAATTTACAAAACATACCCTTTAAGTTAAATACAATTCGAATGGCCCTCTAAGTATCCAAAATTACACGTTTAACCCCCATACTTATTTTTATACGTTTAGTACCTTTATTTTACTGTTCACAAAAATAACCTTTAAGTTTCAATATTTACAAAACCAACCCAAACCTTTTATGTAAAAACCGAATAATGTAAAATTCAAGTACAAGCCCTAAACCTAGGTTAAACCAATCATTAGCTCATCATTATGACTTCATTTATTACCCTTAATGATAACAAGAAAACCCTAGTTCATGCAAACCCTAATCGTCCCTTTATAATTCTTTCCTTTTTCCATGCTTAATCGAACAATAAAACTCAAGACAATTCACACAAGCTTCGAATTCATAAATATGTATTTTATTCAGGTCTTATAACATGTAATAGCTTCTGGAAAAATCAATTCATGGCCTCAAAAATTATCATAAGCTCATACGTTATTTTTATACGCTTTTAGGGTTTCAATTTCAAATTAATTTCATACGACTTATAAAACATGCATGGCCAATTTTTACGTGTTATATGTGACTTATAGGGCTGAAAGTAACATTAGGAACATACCCTTGATGAGTTTGGATCGTTAGAACAAAAGAAGTACAAAAACTCCACTCGCCGAAACCCTAATGTACCCAAAAACTAACCACGATCAAAACAGTAGCTTAGGACCTTGAACACGATTTTTCTCACCTCCTTTACCTTCAAACTTGTCCAATAAAAATGGTCTCAAGCCTTATAAACTGGAAGTCGAATTTTGGAGGGTTTTGGAGTCGGTTTGGGTTAAATCGACAATTAGGGATATAGATGAACCGTATAATGTATTTATATAGGTTTTACTATTTTTCTTGTCGGCTTTATAATGTATTGGACTTAAAATAATTGGACTCTAAATAATATAAATTATATTGGGCTTTTATTAGTTTTATTCTCTTATAAAAGTTAATATTAATATTCGGCCATATTTATAAAATACAAAAACTGATTTTATAAAATCATAAACTATAAAAATTAACTTTACAAAGTCTTTAAAATTTATTTGGATCATGTGTGATATTTCCTAATAATTTTCTGAATTTACATAGCTTATTTGGTATTCTTTAAATTAGTTATTCATACTTTTTTGATTGTAGGGGTATTTTGGTCTTTTTGTGAATTTTAGAAATTCAGGTATTACAATTCTTCCCCTCTAAAAGAAAATTTCGTCCCCGAAATTGGACAAGGCGGAACAGAACAGAAAACGAATCGGATTTCAGAACTTCTAGGAATATAATGAATGTTAATCTTATCTCGGAACAAATGAATTTCTTATCAGAATATTCGAACTCAAACTTATTCAGAAATTAAATCAATATTCAAATACTTATAATAGATAATTATATACTCATCAGAATAATGGCGGAGAACAAATGAGACGCGGAAATTCAAACGACAAATTCTAACTTATTCAGATATCTAATGATGAGGACATCATATGCATAGACGAAATAAATCCTATCGGCCTCAATAGTCGTAGAAATATGTGGAGACGTATAAGCTTAAGGTGGTCATAGAAATCTATAGGTTCGCACAGATCATAACAACTTCGGATTCCAAACGTACAAAACTTATACGTAACAAATATCGACAAAATCTCACAAATAGGTACGGAATTCAAACGAACATGAGAAGCACCAAATAACAGATACAAGTCAAAGTCCTATCACACATCAACTACAGGCATTTCCCAGACGTCGTATACCTTCAATAAGTTCAGATTATGTGATCTCGGTATTATTACGTTGATCAGGCGTCATAATACTTGCATCACATAACAAGTCCTTATTGTCATTATATTCGGTCTCGGGTCATGACAAAACACATAGCTAATATTATAAAAAAGCATACCACATACAGATAATACACAGATAGCAAGTAACCTACTATAACAAACCAGATACACATGAGTATACCATCATGATGGCCATACTTCATCCAAGCGGTAATTAAACAACATCACCAAGAAAATGAATAGCAAACGAAACTTATGAGGACTAACGGAAACTTAACGAATCTAACAGAAAGAAACAACAGACAGGAACTATACTTCCAAAATTTTGTTTTATTTCCAATAATCAAACAAAATTTGCAGAATCGTCTTAAGATGAACTTCCAAAACAAAACCTAATAATCCCAGATTCAAACGTCAAAATGAAAACAAAAGAACCTAACTCAAAATCAACTGTCAGAAAATTCTCATAAAGAGGGTAACAAATTAGAAGCGAAATTCCTATTCTTGTGTCGGATTGAACCTACTAGTAGCCGTATGTTAGTGCAAATATTACGATATTTAATCTATTACAGTCTCGTTTGTTTTGATTGATGACAAACATGTAACTTGTAATACATAACGTAAAATGTACAAGTTACTTGTTATTACATTTGTCTCAACATACATTCAACACCTCTCAATGTCTCAAGTCCTCGTATGTTACAACACAGGTTCGTACATGTTTGTTATGTGGCATTATCTTTATTTTGTTTTAAAACCTTCATATCAAGGACAGACAACAAAGAAAGACAATCTAAGCAATTCAAAGGCAATCAGGAGTATTCAAAGCAAACGATAAGTAAAAGAACCACTACAACAAATTAATGGCGAACCTACTTCATACCGGTAGTACTACCATATGAGTACACATAGACCAAACAATATCATCCAATGAACGATAGACACATAATAGACATACACCATACGAAAAAATATTATAATCGATACACAAAACAGTACTGGGCTCTGGCTTATATTACTGTTATTCCTGAACAATACACTACGTTCATAATACTGCGGACTAGTTGCATTATTATGGCTCTAGTGTATTAGACTTGAATAACTTCCATATGCTGCAGACCCTTTACGGACATCAACTACACACTATCCTGAAACTGAACATAGACAATAAACCACGAAGAGTACAAGCAAACTTAAGGCATGGATAAACACTCTAAAACAGCTATAAACAATGCATATTCAAAACATGCAAACCTTAGGCTTCAACAATACTAGACACGCTTGGATATCTAAAGATACTGGTGGAATTCGAATATGCAGAGGTGTATAAAGATGCTGATAACTCCGGCTATCCTAAATAAAGCAGATACGTATACTACAGGAGTAGTAATCTATAGACTTATTCAATCTTAAACAGCAAACTTAAAGGCGCAGAGTAAACAAGAGGCGGTAATAAGACTACTCATATATTAATAGATAATATTCATAAACTTATAACTAAATTAAAGACTTATTCAAACTCAAGCTTATAAGACTATTCTTTAAGTAAACAAGGCTCTATTCTAATTGTAAGTAATATAAGGATCTTCAAGACTTTAGGCTAAGCAAAAGACAAGACAAGGCGGAACAGGACAGAGAATATGTGT
>BPTQ01000007.1:300828951-300872965 GCA_019973895.1 Chrysanthemum seticuspe | reverse complement strand
CTAAAAATTCTCACAATATAACGCCCCATCACAGATTTTCCATCTCTTAACCACCAAACCCTAGTATCATTCACACAAATACTCCGCCCCCAAATATTCTCAGGAATCTGCAACTCATAAAAAAAAACTTTCCCTTCCAAGCCCTAACCACTCATCAGTCCGCCCCTAATCTCAATATCTCTCACCGCAAACTTAGAACAGCTGCGCATATTGATGAGTGTGTAAATACTCATCATTTTTGGTTAAATCTGAACTGCAAAACGGTTAAAAATGCTCAGAAATGCATCAAAATACTGAAAATATCTCAAAATCACATTTTATATGTTTCAGATGCAAAATGTTTAAAAACAGATGAAAATGAGCTAAATTTGCATAATTGGCAGTTTCAGTCCTCCAAGTTTCAAAAATTGTCAGAAATAGTCCCTGAGCACATAATTTCAAAGAAAAATCACCAAAGGTCCTTTTAAAATCATAAGTTGTCAAAATTAGTCCTTTGGTGAAAAATATCAAAAGTTTTGAGAAATTACAAGTTTGGTCCTCCAAGTTTCAAATTTGGCAAAAATAGTCCTTGGAATTTTGAAAATGTCCATTTTGGTCCTTGCATTATTGAAACTTGTCACTTTTGGTCCCTTGGAGCAGCTTTGCAAAATGACAGAATTGGTCCTTGTATTTTTCAGAAATTACAAAAGAGGTCCCTATGTTATTAAACCCTTTACAAGCCTTTGGACCCTTTCATAATCCCTTTTGGACCCTGCCATAGCCATTTGGACCCTTTGCCTTTTGACCCTCCCTTTTAATATTATCAAGTCAAATATCTGGTCAAATATCCCAGCGCGCCAAAAAGCTGTCTTCCCCAACTGCTTCTGCAAACTCAGACAAACCCATCCCCCCTCCTCACCTTTACACTACCATGTTCCCCTCTCCTCAACAACACTCCAAAGACATTTAATGCCCCCTCTACCCAAGCACTCAACCCCAACTGGCTTAATACAGTTTTCCCGCCAAAATGCAATCAAGGTCCAAGATTACTTGAAGTCATCCAATGGTCTTAAATAGATGTGGGAAAAGCTCAGAACAAGTGGGGAAGAAGTTTGGAATATAAAAGGAAGCAAGAGGAGAGAAGTAGGAGAGTAGAATTTAGTTTTAAATTTCTTTAATGTCGTTTTTTTTATCAATGTATTAGTTTAGCTTAAAATCTGTAATCTTTTGTTTCTATGATCCAAACTCAAGTTATTTTATCATTGTAATCAGTTTTTAAGAATCAATTTCAAAGTTTGATTAAAATTCTTGTTCTTGTGTTTTCTGTTGAAAATTTCAAACTCATGCTCCTATATTAAAGCTTCCAATAGCTTATTTTCTCATTCAAACAAGTTAACTTAAGCTTATTATAGCTTTTTATAAGCTTACAATTAAGTTTCAATCAATTTTTTTACATGGTCAACAAAAGTCAACTGTGAGCTCAAATGGATTTGGAAATGGTTAATGGTGTTGCAGAGCTGGATTTGGGGTTGGATTAAACTAGATTAGGGTAATTATGGTTCTAGTTTTAGCCTGCAACTCAGCTGAGCCAAATGTAAGTGCAATTTTTCAAGTTTAATTGCATAAACTGTATTTGTGATCTAGATTAGTTCTAACCTGCTAGTTAAGTTGTACTTAGGATAGTTTAAGTCAGTTTAAGTGTTTGCTTTAGCTAAATCTGTGGTTATCTCATTTTACTTGCAAAACAGTAGTTTAAAGTGGTGTTTGGATGCAGTGAGTAAACTGTCTTAGAGGTCTATTCAGTGGGTAATTTCTGTTGCTTAGGTCTTAGGTAGTTGTAATAGAGTCAATTTGGTCAGTCTTTTGTATATGCATAAGCTCAAAAGTCAACATCACATTTGATCTGTCCTTATAGCTTAACTGTTGTGAATTTGGAAAAGCAAAAGCTAGTTTTGTGCTTAAATATCATAGAGATAGATTGCATTCAGTTTAATTCTTCATATTACATTAACATCAGTCCATAAATTTAGTTCTAATCTCAAAAAAGTCAATCTTTCAATTCTGTCAAAAAAGTCAAAAACTTGAAAAAAAATCCGTTTTGTGCCTAACTAGAGGGAATTTTCTTGGATTCATTTCTGAGCCAAATCCAATGAAATTGTGGGTTTAAGAACTTCACTTGGTCTACTTTCTGAATATGATTTTTTCTAATTTTTGTTAATTTTTTATAAGCTCCTAAAGTGCTTGTCAAAATGGGCTTAATTGCCCTGTACACACTCAGTATTAACTGAGTGTGCACAGGGTGTGTGCAAGCCTTGCACCAAGTTAATCAGAGCTCTTCCAGGTCTCCTTTTTGGTTTACAAGCACCTAGCCAGGTCTAGTATAGGTTCCCATTTTTGGTTTTTGAATCTCAGCTTATTTGATAGCTTATTCATAGGCTGCAAGTAGGTCTCAAAAACTGTTTTAGCACAATTAGCCAAATCTTCCATATCTTTGTAGTTTGCAATTCTGTGGTTTAGGCTTGTTGTTTTTAGTTGATTTTGGATACTTTTAGCTTATTTTAGCTTCTGTGTAACTGTGGTGGTCTTTGCTTTTCATTTGCTTATTATAAGTGCTTATTTATAAGCACTTGAGATTGCAGTCCATTATTCTTGCACACAAGCACTTGTTTTTCTATTTTTCCTAGATTCCTAATAATATTTTATACTTATCCTGAATTTTTCATATTTTTCCAGTCTTGTTTGCTATTTTTCTTGATTTAAATCAATTTTTAGTACTTTTTAAATAGCTTTTAATCCAATTAATTCAGAAAAGTTTCAAAAAAATAATTTTTCATTTTTCTTAAGTTTAGATAAATATAAAAATCCAAAAAAATATTTTTCCATAATTTTCTTACTTTAAATAGTATTTTCTAGCATTTTAATTAGTTTTAAATAGTTTTAAATTAGTAATAAATATATAAAAAGTCTAAAAAATATATTTTCAGTTTTAAAATAAGTTTTATCATATTTTTGATTTTTCTAAGTCATAATTTTATTTTTCTAGCCTTATTTTGTATTTTCTTCTATTTTAGGTTATTAATAAATAGTTTAAAATAGTTTTTAATTAATAATAATTAAATAAATAGTTGTAAAAATAATTTTCTTTTTCTAATAATTTTATTTTATAATTAGGATTGTAAAAATGTATTTTTCATATCCGTAGGTATTTTCCTTCTTTATTTTCACGTTTTATTTTGTACGTTTACGTAATTTTATTTAAACGTACGTTTTAGGTTTTAAACGTTCGTCATTTTAAAAATAGTGATAGCGTTTATTTAATATATTTTAACTTTTTAATTTTCTTAATTTGCATTTAAGTCGCTGTAATTTATAAACTTTTTCAGTAGTGTAATTTCCAATCAAAATCCTTGCTGATCACTATCCTTAGTGATCATTCTATCGTCTGAAAATGTTTGAGCACCATTGAGTCTCCGTGGGACTTAACGACCCGGGAATTCATTATATTCTCTGATCTTCATTGCATTGGTTTCTGAGTAGTTTTAAGTTTATTACGGTTAGCCATTCACAAGTGGCTAGCTTGTGTGATTAAGCTTGACTGTGTTTTCAGCACCAATCAATACATAAAAGGACTTTGCTCATAAATTGCACAAACAATCTCCTCATTTTTTATGATGACTATTATTATTTCAAAATCAACTAAAATTACTACGAGGCATTTTGAAGACCGATGTTGATAAATGCTTGCATCTTGAACTTGATAGCTTGAATTTCTTTGACTCTTCGACTATTGGTAATATTTAGCCTTAATTTCTTGTTCGTACGTAATTGTGCCACTTTATATCTTCACGTCTTTGCTTTCTTCTCCCCCTTTTGTCACAACAAAAAGGGTCTCTAAGTATGTAGTAACTAAGTATATGTAGACTTCTTCTTCAAAGCTCCCCCTAGATCGTTGCTCCCCCTTATTCTAAGGCGGGGATCCATGAGTCAAAGAGCACCACCTTTGCAGTGTCTTAGCTATACAATAAACACAAAGGACAAACAACAAACTAATGTAATCACATGTACAAGTTCAACATGGGTTAGTTATCATTAAGGGACTTAAATACATGGGTGAGTTCAATAAATGCTAATCCATTCATTCCAGATTAAAGCCTAATATTTCATTCCAAATTGAGCATAAGTGTACAAAATAATCTACAATATTTATGATTCAAGCAATATCCTAGTACTTCCATACAAGCACTATACTCGTTCTTACCACAAAAGGTTAAGTTACCACATTATTCATACAATCCATCTAAAATTCCTAATTTTCTTCTACCTTTCCCTTGCTCTTGTCACCCATTTTTACTTTGTCATCCTCTAACTTCCGATTCATACCAAAAATGGTATTGAGTAAAACTTTGAGTCCTTAATGGATAGACAAGAAATATTCCCTTGCTTCCATTCTTGATTCTTTAAGAGCATTAACCATATGGGCCGTGTTTTCACAACACATTGAGTGCTCTCTTTCATACAACCTAAGACTCAAAGGTTTCTTAATTTTTTCCTGAATTTCATTCTCTACAATTCCTCTCAAGATATACTCAAACAATATTCTTTCATCGCCTTCACTCCTCTTCACAGTTTCAAACTTCCTTTTTAAGTTCCTATATTTTTTCGGGTTTGACATCCTTTGTTTATCATTCACCGACCCCTCCGTGTTAGAAATGTTTCCTATCATGAATGTAGCATACTTAAAGATAGTAGAAAGTGTGTGTGTGCATGTGTTTGTATGTATGGTAAAAGCAAGATATTTCCTATTTTGAAAAAGGTTTTGACTCAAGTGCATCAATTGGACCAACAACTTTCAATTAGTATAGTGGTTCGACAACCACATAGGAGGTTTTAAAAAATGCCATGAATCATGAATGAAGAAGATTTTGAGATTACTTACTTGTTGAAAGTTCTTGATTTCTCTCTTCTTTGTTCTTGGTTCAATGAATTGTGAATTTTTATGAAAGAGGAGCTCCTGATATGAAGGAATTAGAAATGTGTTAAAGTGTTTATTTGGTGGATAATAGAAAGATTTGTTAAACATTAGATCCAAAATACATGTTTAATTGTTCAAGAATTTGTTTTATGAGTTTTTATGGAAGGTGATTAGTTTAATTATTTAAGGTACATTCACTATCTTTTTTTCACCATTTTCTTCTTATTTTTCTTGCAACATCATTCCTAGCCCTAATCTTATAATATTAAATTAATCTTTTTCAGAGGCTTGGTCAAAATGTTTGCTACATTTTCTTCTAGAGTATTTATTTATAGTGATATGTTTCTTTGCATATTATTACATAAAAAGTGATGCCTAATTTTTATGTGCTTAGTGCAGGGGTAATCAACAGGACTTGATGTCAAATTGATAGAAGACTTGTCATAACACAATATACGAATTTCTTGTAACATAATGTTATAATCAACAAATGCTTGTTTCATCTACAATACTTGTTGACATGCATTTCGACCACAACATAATCAGATTTAATTATGGAATTTTGCAATTGATGTTTGTTTCTTTGAAAACATTATGTTAAACAAGATCCTAAAAATGTGCATATTCCACTTGTGGTTTTCATATCAACTATATCACCCGCATGATCTGAGTTATCATATACCAACACATTTACCCACGTATCCTTTGGGTACCAAAGACCTAGATGTTGAGTTCCATTAACATACCAAAATATTCTCTTAATTACTTCTAAGTGTGATAACGTGAAACATGGCGCAAAGGTCAACACTAAACATTATATCCGACCTACTTTCCATGAGATAAATGGTTTTCAAATTCTTCTAACTCTGCATTGTTATGATTTTGTGATTGTTCTCCTTGAATTGGTATTTGTTCTTGCTCTTGTTCAACATATTGTGGTAAAATGATTTCAGTGACTGAGTGATTATAGTTGATGTAGATGAGTTTGTTGGTGTCTGTGTTTCAACTTCGACTGTTGTAGATGCATCTTTTGGAGGTGGTTGTTGATTGTTTTGAGCGGGTACAGTGGAACGACGTCTTAATGCATTGGTCAAGTTTTCACCATAATATTCATCAAACATTAACTCAAAGAAATTTTCCAGTTCTTGTTTTAAAGGTTTTTCACTAGTTTTTGATAAAGCTTCTTGAGGTACGAGTCTTGAACTGATGTGTCTAAAAGTCTGCGGGTTTGGTATGGGTCCTAATATGTGTTGATTAGAAGCCATTGGATTAAGCACGGGTTCTAGAGCGAGTCTCTCAGAATCCATTTGAGATATTTCGTCAAACTTAAGATTCATCGTCTCCATTATTTTCTTGGTTCTTCGATTATACACTATGAAGCCCTTGAATAGTCTGTGTAGCCTATAAAGATTCCAATATCACCTTTAGCTTTTAGTTTGCCTAAATCTTCTTTGTTATTCATTGGATAACACAAAGTGCCAAACACGTGAAGATAAGAGATGTCAGGATTTCTGTTGTTAACTAGCTCATAGAGTGTTTTGTTGAAATGGGTATGGATGAAAGATCATTTATGAGTAAAGCATGAAGTTGCAATAGTATCAGCCATTAAAAATAACGATGCACTAGAATAAATTAGTATTGTGTGGGTGGCTTCCACAAGAGTGTGATTTCTTCTTTCAACTACCCATTCTACTGTAGAGTTCTGACAACTGATGTTTGGTATAATTCCAATATCTTCAAAATAAGCTCGTAACTCCTGATTTGTGAATTCAATGCCGTTGTCCGTTCTGACAATTCTGACTAGAGCTTGTAGAAGGACTTGGATACGCGTTAAGAAGGTGATGATGATTTCTGGTGCTTCGTCCTTTGATTTCAAAAACTTTACCCAAGTATATATGGAATAGTCATCAACAATTACCAGAATATACCTCTTCCTATTAATGCTTTCAATTCTAATTGGGCAACATAAGTCCATATGCAACATAGGCAACTTTTAATCCGAAATTTGTACAAATTTAGGTTTATATGATGCCTTCTTGCTTTTTCCTATCTCACATGATGGACATAGGTGATCTTTGGTGTATTTGAACTTTGGAAGACCGGTGATGATGTTATCTCTGGCAAGTTTGTTTATGTTGTCGAAGTTAAGATAGAATAAGCATCTGTGCCACAACCAGGAGTTAGTTTCAGATGCTCTTGTCATTAGACAAATTGGTGATGTAGAGGCCATTTGGTAAATGTCGATAGCATACAAGTTCATGCCATGATTCACTGTCATGAGGTAATCTGTTAGGAATTAGAAATTCCATAGTGAAGAGTCAGTCACCCCAAATATAATCTAGCATAAGTTAGCTTGTAGACATATCGTTATTTACGTTATTCAGTAGTTAATTAGTTAGTTATTAATGTAGTTCAGTTTAGAGTAACACCATTGAGGAAGGACGGGTCTTTACCCACTGTATACCTGATCCACAGGCCGTCAGGAGGTCGTTTAGTTTGTAACTATAAATACCCTTCCCTCTAAGGGAAGGGTGGTGCTTCTCATAATCTAACCTTTCCTTTGATTATTTCTCTATCTAGAAAACACCCATCTCTTTTCTTTCTCTCTCTAAATGGCTAACATGTATTTCCATCATCCAAGACCACCTGAATCATCTAAACAACATAAAATACACGATCCTACAAATGGTACCAGAGCCTAGGTTGAGTTGTTTTGATGATTCGAATGGTTTCTAAAGCGGTTTGTTCGGTTCTAGGATGCGACTTGATAAAATTTTCGTGATGATGCATGCAGTTTGGATTCTGTTTTGATATTGTTGATGAATCTGATGCTATATGTAGATTTTATGTTGTTTTATGTGGTCAAAATGTTATGTACTGATTATAAAAAGATGTCATAAGTCATGGTGTTTAACTCTTCTAGATTATGATGTGTTGTCAAAACGTTTTGAGTTATCAATCTCGTTTGTCTTTTGGATCTGCTCACTTTAAGTCATTGCTGCAGTTTGAACTATTAATGATGTTCTTGGTAGAGACTTGTGGTCATGTTCTTCGTAGAGACTTGTGGTCATGTTCTTCGTAGAGACTTGTCTCACTTTTGTCCAGATTCAATGAACCTTTAGAGGTTTGTTGACTTTTTTAAAAAAAGTCAAAAGCGAGTTGTGACAAAATGCTTTTGAGCATTTTATCTTTTACTGGTATGCAACCTGTCACTTTGTCCAGATTCAAGGTTTGTGAAGTGACTTGTCAAATTTTAATTTGGTCAATAAGTCAATGGCGATTTGTGTAATGAAAAAGTTAGCGATTTGATAACTGAATACATTAGCGGCTTGTCACTATATTGATAGTGACTTAAGTAAAGTAGCGACTTGAGTAAAGTAGCGACTTGAGTAAAGTAGCGACTTGTGTCAAGTAGCGACTTGTGTCAAGAAGATGAAGAAGCGACTTGTGAAAAGAAGTAGCGACTTGTTGAGTTTGAGATAAGCGACTTGTGTCAAAACAATTAGAGAAGATGAAGACTCAAGACTACAGTTTGTTGACCATGACCTGAACCTAAACAAAAATTCATCATTCATCATTCAAGACTAAACACGATGCTGAGAGAGAAGCTTATAAGAAAGATGTTGCAGGCATTAAAGATTTTAGAGATGAAGCTTTTTGGACTGAAGCTGAAAGGAAGAAAAGCTTAAAGAGGAAAAGAAAAACTGAAGCTACAGATGTTCAGTTTTCAAAGAAAGAGAAGGTTGAATTAAGATCTGAGACTAGTGATGAATTGAAGAATTATCTCAGAGTGGTAGATTTTGATTATACAGATGAAGATAATGACATGAAGATGAACAGATCAAAGATCAGTGCTTTCAAAGTTGAGAAATCTAAGAATGGAGATTACATGGTTTTTCATAAAGAAGATAAAAGTTTCAGAGTTTTTAAACGGCTATGGGACTTGCTACATATCATAGACAGAGTAGATCTATTCTACTTGTATAATGTAGTAAAGACTTATTTTGAAGATAATCCGTTAGAAGGAATTGGATTGGTTTTACAAGGGGATCTCATAACCATGTGGGAAACTGATGAAAAGAGTACTGATGATATTTGGAAGGATCAAGAAAACTGGGAGATAGTTTGCTGGAGATTCTTTGGAGAATCTGGAGTTCATGTCTTGGAGCTAGAAAATGGAACAATGATTCACATGTTTGCAGAAAGAAGATATCCTCTTACTGTTGAGCTCATGAGAAGAATGCTAGAGCATGGATTGGAAGTAGAAGAGGCTGATGAAATTGCTTGCATGGTTATCAATTTGCTTATAGACTGGACTACCATTGCTGAGAATGATATATAACTGGTATGATTTTTGAATAAATACTTTTTGATATAATCAGTATTTTTATTCAAAGTACTGCTAGTCAGACAGTACTTTCATCAAAGTACTGTTTGCTGCATTAAACCAGTTAAATGAATTTTAGAAGAAACCTTTTGCTAAATAATAAATATTTTCTGAAATAAAGGTTGAATAAATGGTTTTTGTGATGATAACATCAATAGGTTATCAATCCACCATGGTTACAAAAGGATTGACTAATCCATGAGCAAACGGCTCTGGTAAAGATATATCAAATCCGTTTTTAGTTGACAACTTGCTAATAAGTTGGATGGTCATCAACTCACCATATCAGTAATGTAAAGAGTTGGCTAGCCCACAAGAAATGGCTTGTGGTAAAGGCAGTGGAAAAACCATTATTGGTAATTAGTTCACCATTAGATAAAAGAACTAACTAGTCCAGAAGGGTACAGCTTTTGGTAAAGACAAAACAAATCTGTTGATAGCTGGTGGTTTGCTAAAAATCATATGGTTATCAATGTACCATGGTCTTACACACCAAAACATTTGGCTACTCCAAAGATAATGGCTTTGGTAAAGAGTTCTAAATCCATTGAATTTTCAATGATTCACTTAGATGTGATGAGAATAGTATGCAACTTAAACTTGAATTATTGTACACATTGTCATATGTTGCTGTGTTGCTGAAAAGATGGAGATTGCTGAATGTTGCTGTGAAGAAAACAATTCTAAGAGATACTTTGACAAAAGCACAGATTCTACAAAGATATAATCTAAAGACTAAAGAACAATCCATTTTAAAGATGAAGCTGTTAAAGATATATTCACAAAGGAACTTGAAGTCAAGCAAGTAGAATTCAAGTTAGGGGAGGATTGTTGGGATATGAAAGTGCTGAAGATATCAAAGTACTGAAGATATGAAAGTACTGTAAGCTGCAAAGTACTGGAAGAAGTCAAATAGTCAAAGTACTGCTAAAGACAAAGTCAAAGTACTGCATAAAGAAGTCAAAGTACTGCTAGAACAAACAAACTGTTTTATCCGTTTATGGAATGTATTGTATTCCATGTTTAGATTACTTGTCGTACAAGGTTATCAATTGTAAACCGACTAGGATATCCTTGAGCCTATAAAAGGACTCCTAGATTGGCATTAGAGGTACGATTTCAGAAAAAGAGTTTTAGAGTTTACGAATTAAGAGTTTAGAGAAAAGTTCGAATATCTTAGAGTTGTATTAGAGTATCTGCATAATAAGCAGATTTAGAGTTTTATTAATAAAGTTTCTTTTTAGCTTTGTTAAGTAATTTCCGCGTACTTAATAAAGATTGCTCAGTGTTTCTTTGTTAATAACTTAGGATTTATCCGAGGTTATTAAACCTTAACAAGCTAGTTAAGTTAGTTTGATTAAAGTATATCGATCCAACAATGTAAATTACCAAGTCTATATGTAGTTGGTTTTCTAGAAATTTTTTACAAAAGTTCATCATTTTTCCACTAGTTATCCTAAATTAACATGTAAGCTTTCCTACTTGTTTTTAAAGGTTTTTGTACATCATGATCCAATATAGAGAGCCTATATAGCATGTATTAAGAATATGAAACATGTACATGATGTTTAAACAAGAGTGGTTGTTACTTTTTCTTACAACTTTTGGCTTTCTATTAAGAAAGGAAATCAAGGATCGAGAATTGGAACAAGAACTAGTAACTCTAGCTTCCAAATTCTTCAACCTCTTGATACTAAGTTAAGATGACTCGGGAGAGCACTTGAAGTTTTATACTACAACACTTCTTATGTGGCTTGGAGATCACCAATGGAAGAAAGAAACTATAACTTGGATCAATAAAAGCTTAACAAGAGCTTAAGGATTGATAAAGGACTCGTTCTTTTGAATAATTCTCGAAGGAAACTAGCAAAATGAAGTGTGTTTTGTGTGTGGTGATGGTATGAACGACCAAGAGGGAGGGGAGGGGGTATTTATATGAGTTTTATTTAGTCAAAGGAGGTGCCAAGGGTGGTGATTCATCATACTTACTAGCTAAGTCTTGATATGTGTCATAAAATGAAGAAAACTTAAGTCTTAAGGTTGAAATGTATAACCAATCCATCCAAGATCAATCCTAACCAAGACAAGTGTCTTGGTTAGTCATTAAAAACGTCCATGAGCTGCTATGAGGACGTGGAATGAGTTTTGGATATTATCTTGGCTTTACTGAGTGAGTTCTGGTCCCGGTAATCGCTAACAGTAAGCCATTAAGTCACAAAACGTAAAACCGGGTATCGTAAAAATATGAAACTTGAAGAAATGGTTAAACTCATTAATATACTCATTATTATTTTATAAAAATGAGTGATAAGTTTAATGTGTCGCGTAAACGCTGTTAAATCTGAAAACGTAGGTTTAAAACGCGTAAAACGTAAAATGTACGAAGTCTATGTAAAAATGGGAAAAGTGAAATGTAACTTTTCTAATATGATTTTTCTGAACTTAAAAAGGTTTATAATGTCTAGATTGAGCCTAGCTTAGTTTCGGTTGGTGTTAAACGCTCGTTAAACCTAAAGCCGAAAGTGTTACTAATCAAGGAATGATTTTATGGTCAAAGGAGGAGGGAAATAAATTTGAATTTTTCCAAAAAGGTAATAGTGTCTAAATTTCTTAGAAAGTGTGATGCATGTATAGGTTAATGTTGCATATAAGTAAAAATGCTTAAAACGTAAGTTTGTTTCGTAAGTTACAGGGTCTATTTGGTAACATTTGAATTTAATTTTAAAAAATCCCATAAATGATCATGAGTGATATAAAAATTAATCTGATGTGATAAAAATTCTCAGAGTTGGTTTTCGTTATACGCAGGATGTTTAAATGGCGTTTAGATCAAAACATAAATTTAAGACATGGTTTCTTAATAATTTTTGCGGAAATGACCTAACGAGTGTCAAACTTTTATGTCATCATCGAATTAGGTTAACTTATGAGAATGAAAAATACGAGTGTGAATAGTAAAAGTAAATAGTGAAAGTGAATAGTAACCAAAAAATGTGAATTGTTACAACCGCGATACTCTGCCTTAGCGCTAGATCGTGACAATGTATGATGACGTTTAGATGACCAAGATAAGAGGTTGGCACCAAAAAAATACACAATACCTAGATGTAGACCACGTAGTAGCAATAAAACCAATCTAATCAGCATTCAAATATGCCATAAGAGAAGAAACAGGGGATGCATATAACTATAATCCATAATCCAATGTCTCTGACATACTACTAAAAAATATGTTTGAGAGATTTTAAATGAGGCTCTCGGGTGTCATGCATATAAAGGCAAACTATTGCACAACATGGGATACATCGGGGCGAGTAAATGTAAGATATTGTAAACCACCTGCAAGACTACAATATAAAGTTGTATATGAGACTGAAGCTCTACCAGGCCCATAATGTAAAACGTGGTTATAATTTAAAATTTATTTAATAGTTGAATAGAATAATCAGAATTACATCGGAAGCATAAATCTTTAAAAACCTTTGCTATTGCATCGATCTAGATACATATCTAGGACTAATCAAAATAAATACAACACTTGTGTACCTTGTCATTTGGAGGGGAGAATTCACGAACTCAAAAGATCAATAATGTGATCTTATCCACGACTAGTCCACGCTAACACTCTAGCAACTTCAGTACGATGCTAATGCTTGATCTTCAACACTATACGAACAATCACATTTAGTTAAATCAAACACAAATGGGTGTTTGTCTTTTCTTTAGGTTTCAACTGAACTTAAGAGAGGGCAAGGGGGTTGCACGAAAACCTAGGTGAAAAAGCAATCGGTAAAACCATAATTCCTAGTTAAGGTATTTATAATAACTTAGAGGATATCTCTTATAATTAAATATAAGATTTAATTATTTAAAATATAATGACTAAAATAAAAATATATAATATTATCTAATAATCTATTTATCTTTTTCCCTAAGTAATGAACTAAGCCCAAGCTCGACACGGCCCCATGGGGGCTGCTGAACTTCAAGACCTAAGTGGGCTTCCCATGTGGTTCTTTTTTTAAGCCTATTACATGCTAATCAATCCAACTAATTAAGCCCAATCATGTTTTCGCTTAATAGATCATTTATGCATTTAAGATAAATACATCAAATTGAAGTCTCATGTTATTGTGTGTGACCTCATGGTCTCATATATTAATGACAATATTTAATTATGTTATATCATGCACATAATCCTAACTCTCCCTTGGGCATGCTTATAACTTGTAGGTAATTAATAGTGATAAGTAACCGTTTAACAACAGTTCGCTCGTCGATATAACCAAAACAACAATCATTAACGGTTAATGATCTTATGATTCTAACTTTATTCTTATTCCCTTTTGTTTTTGATGCATATTAGTTTGAGACATGGATTAAGCCATCTCAAATCGCTAACATGTGTTTCTCGATCTATAATTTATGATATTACTAGAGTAAGTTACAACAACAGTTTAAATTCCACTTCAGTCACGGCCGTGTTATATCAATTAATTCATCAAGTGACCCACAAAAATATCATGTGCTTATCGTAAGAGGAACAAAATCCTTTTGCCTATATCCATCCCTTAAATACATAATCTGCAATACCCAAAACACCCATGTATGGCCCCGAGTTACCAGGACGTTGAAGATGAATCAAAGCAGAACTCGTCATGTGGTATAAATGTGATATATATCAAGAGTCTAAGGACACACAAGAATACGATTCATAAACGTGGCTCACTAATTGACAATCATCCATGTAGTGACATCTCGTATGGGTCATCTAATCTTTATCCTTATGAATACATATGAAATTTGGCCCCAACAAGTAAATTATTTTCATACACAAATAATTATCATAATTCACATTAGTCTTAATTCATATTGTGCCCAAATAATATGATCGATTATGGAGTTTTGAACAATTTACCGGTGAAAGGTGCAATATAAAACACAATAATATAAATAAAGAAATACTCATAACCATTATATATATTTTTACAAATAGAATTATTTAACGTCCAATATCCAAACAAAAATATTAAACTTGTGATAATTGTTCTTCTTTATAACGAAACCCAATTCCGTTAGCATGTTGTTCATGCTTATCATGTGGTAAAGCTTTCGTTAGCAGATCAACAACATTGTCATCAATATGGACTTTAATAACCTCAATATCATTTCTCGCGAACACTTCTCATATGTAGTGAAATTTGAGAAGAATATATCGACCGCCTTTCTGTATTCGTGGTTCATTAGCAAGTAGGATTGCGATTGAATTATCAAAATATAATTTCATGGTATTTTCGTTACTTAGTACACTACCAAAATCCCCTATAAACTTCTTCATCCAGAGAACCAACTTAGCAACTTCTGAAACAATGATGTATTTTGCTTCTATAGACGATAATGCAATGGTGCCATGCTTTCGGGCTCCTCTACGCAACCGCTCCGCTATTCATAACAAAGACATAGCTAGATTACGGGCGAGTATCATATCGATCAATTTGGAACCCAGCGTCGGTGTAACATATTACATCTAGCTCTTCATCCAAACCACCGTAAACAAGGACATATCTTTAGTCCTTCCCTAGTACTCCAGTATGTTTTTCACAACACCACCAGTGTTCTTGACCTAGATTCTGTTGGTATCTACTCGTCATGCTCAACGCGAAAGATACATCAAGTCTTGTACAAATCATAGCGTACATCATGGATCCAATTTCCGAAGCATATGGAATCCTACTCATCCTCTCTATCTCACTTGGTGTGACATGACTTTGAGATTCATTCAAATATGTGTTATGAGCCATAGGTAAACAACCTTTCTTAGACTCATGCAAAATTAAATCTTCTTAAGATCTTATCCATATAAGTACTTTGGCTTATACCTATAAGTCATTTAGAGATCTATCTCTATAGATCTTGTTTCCTAGGATATAACCAACTTCTCCTAGATCTTTCATGGCAAAACATGTTCCTAGCCAAGATTTTACATCTTTCAGGCATAGGAATATCGGTTCCCATTAATAGTATGTCATCCACATATAGGATCAGGAAAACTACCTTATCTCCATCAGTTTCTAACATAAACATACATATCCTCTTGACTATGATCTTTACCAAACTCTTTGATCTTTTCATCAAATCTCAAGTTCCAGCTTCTTGATGCTTGCTTCAATCCATAAATGAATTTCTTAAGCTTGCACACTTTCATAGAATTCTTTTGATTCACAAAACCTTTGAGTTATACAATATAAACATCTTCATGCATGTGACCATTTAAGAAAGCAGTTTTGCCATCCATTTTCCAGATTTCATAATCATGGAAAGTGGCAATAACAAACAGTATTCTAATTGATTTAATGCTAGGAACAAATGAAAAAGTTTCATCATAGTCAACTCCTTGAATTTGAGTGTGTCCTTTAGCAACCAATCTATCTTTGAATGTGTTTATCTTACCATCCATGTTTGTCTTCTTCATGAAAACCCACTTGTACCCAACAATTTTGCTGCCAGGTGGAAGATCTACTAAGTCCCAAACTTCGTTGTCTTTCATGGACTGTGGGTAGGATTCTGATTAGGTTGAGTGGAATTAGGTGGCGGGTTATGAAACACCCTTTTTTTAGCAGTACCCTTGTACGCCTTGAAGGCTGGAGACCTCCTGCAAAACTCAATTTTCCAAAAACTGGACTTTTACAATTTGCTAAAGCTTCAAATCTTTAAACACATTTCATTTATCGTAAACATAATATCTGACAGAGGTTTCACAATAAAAACATGTGAAAACTATGTTACACAATATATGGTTGTTAACCTAACCACTCCATTAGACCCAAAACACATAACTTTATTGCTAACATTCATATACAAAACATTGAGGATTAACTTAAACTCGTTTAGACCCAAAAGCTCTATTTCTACTGATGAATATTTTCGAGGCATTACCAGTTGACTATCATGAGAGGTAAGTAAGAGATGATCGTTCGACCTATCCCACTAGCATCACCGTTATCCCTTAAAATCCCCTTCTTCTATCTACAAGCCGTAATCCACTTCATTTTACTAAAAAGGGTGGACATAGCAACCGTAAGTCATAAAGACTTGGTGAATAAATGGAACTACTAATCATAGACGTAAACATATTATAAACATAAACACTACATGTCCCATGTCTAATTGGTACTAAAGTATAAATATGAATGTCAACATATGAATCATGCTAAGCCATCATAACTAGTAATTGAGCTATAGGGTACATTATAAAAATTGATATAATCACCAATAAGTTATCTGGACACCAGAATAGGTGATGAATCAGCCACGGGAGTGCGCCAATTAAGAAACCCTCAATTTCTGGCATAGTTTGTTAGAAACCCTAGAAATCCAGAACTCAAGATCGATTAAATAATCAACCTTACAACTCTGATACCATGTGCGATGGTACAAAAAAACTAACCAAACATAAAACAACCACAAGATCTTATTAATAAGACAGTCGCTGGATTACACTTTGATGTAAGAAAAGTTAACAAGGGTTTGAGTGTTAGCAATGAGACAACACTCAACACAATACACAAATAATTGAAAGATCACCCACACAAATTCAAGAGATGACCAAAGAAGATAAAGAGCGACTAATGAAAGGATTAGGGTTGGTGATTAGGGATTTCTGATCAGGAGTGTATAGCAACCCTCAACTCTTATTTATTTTATTTTTGTCATATATAGCAAAAAAAACCTGAAAGTGCTAATTACACAACAAGCACATAAACATAAATAGGAGTAATCAGATTATTATTCAACAATAGTTAGGGTACATTAAAGAGAATCAAGAGCTTTTATCAATTTACACTTGGTAATAAAAATATATGGATTTCGTGTGAACATCTCACCAGTTGGTTGAAAAAATGATATCATAATATTTTCTTATGACGAAATGTAGCTTATGTAAACTTACTGCATAATATATAACGTAAGTTGACAGTATCTTGGTTTTCTCATTCAGTTTTTTAATTACTAAACCTACTTTCAGCATTCAATTATGCATCCATCTCGATGTTTCTTGACAAGTGAGAAATAACAATTGTTTTTAAACATGACCATAAACCATTGGTCTTAATTATGAAGTGTCAACACATTGAACTATATTCTACACTATATTTCTTTCCAAGGAGCCACTAAAACTTGTTAAGTCCATATATCTCTATCTCCAGCGTACTAGAACTAAGAGCTATCGAAATGGTAGATCCATCGAAAGCATTTGATGTTTCTTATTCACGAATGGAAGAGTTGAAATACATGCACACGTCAAATGCTAATGTGTCAAAATTTGTTTCGGTGAAGCTTTCCGGTGAAAGCAAGTACAATATATGGAAAGCGCAAATGCTTTGTCTCATGCAGAGTCAGAAAATGCGGGGTATTGTTGATTCCATGTATCAAGGTCCGGGTGCTACCACTGAGGAGATAAAGAAACAATATGACAGTCTTCTCAAAGGTTGGATTTTCGGTTCGCTAATCGAAGATGTACTTAGTACTGTCATTGATCTAGAATCCGCAAGAGCTGTTTGGAGGAAGCTAAAGTGCATCTATGATCCTGAAATAAGCACAGCACAAGGTGTGTATATATCTGTTATAATATTAATAGTATATCTTTTTGTGTTAATTACATGGTCTTGGACTCTTGGTATACAACTTTATCGAATCGCAGCTATTGTATTATGTAGTTGTTAGAAATTGAGGTCATAATCTGTGGCAAACATATCATTCTATCAATTGCTAATGGCTTTCCAGTTATGTTCATTGCAGTCTTATTACAGGGGTTATTCTTGGACAAAGCATAAATGATTTAAAAGGTTTAGAAGCTCATTGCTGCTGATGCTTCTCTTATAATAGTTGAAGGGGTCAATGTGTACCTTTTTCCCTTACTTAAACCCTCTCCTAATCTAGGGTTAGACACAACTGAGTGCAGTCATTATCTCATATTCTCTCTTTTGTCTGATCATAATTTTGATCTTGTTTACTCTTTGTATTTGTCTGGTTATTGTCTCATTGACATTAACCTGGCCTTGTATAACTCGGATACTATTGTTGGCTTAATCTATGCCAACTATTGAGGCTTTGGTTTGAATAAAATATTATTGTGTTTCTGCTGTTCCTGATACTTTCGTACATGGTATCAGAGCTTCAGGCTCATAATCACGGTTGATTCACCATCTAGGGTTTCTTCGTAGAAACTTGGGGATATCTCTCCGGCAACAATCAAAAGCTATTATGGGTTTCAAAAGGTGGTTTGGGGTTATTACTATTGGCGTAATCGCTGGTTATCTCTTATTCACAATTAGCCCTAGACTAAGTGAATCTAGGGTAATTGTGATTTGTTCTTTCCACTGCATATTACTCTGTAAGTCTACTCTCATCTTCAAACAACAGTACTTAAGTCTTTGTGGGTGCAAACGGGTAGACTAACATCTTGATCTGCCACCTCTGAGTGGTATGAATACCTGCTCTGGTTTACCCCAGTCCACAGGCTTGGTTCTAGTTGTTTCTTAATTTCAAGTTCTTATTTTTACTGTCTCTTATCTGTTTATCTGCTTTAGTTGTTACTTTTCTGTGTTATTTGTCTTTCTTATTGTTTACATTATGGCTATTGGTGATGATAATACTGGTGGTGGTGGTGGTGGTTCTTCCACTGAAAAAAGCTTATCCTTTGGTGATGCTTTATATTTACACCCTAACAACACTAATGATACTCCTATTATTTCCATCAAACTCACTGGAACAGAAAATTATAAAATATGGAATATGGCCATGACCTTTGCCTTAAGGAATCATAATAAGTTAGGATTTATTGATGGTATTTGCTTAAGAGATGACTCAAATCCTATTCTTGCTAATCAATGGGATACCTGTAACTCTGTTCTTGTCACCTGGATTCTTAACTCTCTTAGTCCTGAATTATTTGCTGGTGCTATCTATGCTAAAACTGCTTATGAAATGTGGAATGATCTTAAAGATACTTATGATAAGGTTGATGGTTCAACTATTTTTAATTTGCATAAAAATATAAACTCTCTTAGTCAAAGTGGGTTATCTCTTGCTGATTATTACAACAACCTTAACTCTTTATGGAAACAATTTGATTGTATGATTAGCTTACCTCCATGTACTTGTTGTGAGGCTGCAAAACATTTTGAAAAACACAATCAGCTAATCAAATTAATGCAATTTCTTATGGGTCTTGATGACTCCTATGTTCCCATCAGAAGTTTTATTTTAACCATAGACCCTTTTCCTAATGTCAAAATTGCTTTCTCTATTGTCTCTGGAGAAGAATCTCACAGAAATGTTTCATCTGGGAACAGCTTTGCTAAACTTAATGCTACTGCTTTTGCTGCAAAAACTTTTGATGGTGGAAAATTTTTTGATAACAAAAAAGGATTTAACAACAACAACAACAATTTCAATAAAGGTTCTGGTTTTAATGCTGGTAACAGCTCAAACAACAGAGGACCAAACATAATCTCAAATGTACTAACTCCAAAAAACCTGGTCACATTGTTGATAGATGTTATGATCTTGTTGGTTATCCTGCTGGATATATCAAAAGGAACTTTAATGCTAAACCTGTCAGCAGTAACAATGTTTCCACTGATGCTAATCATGTTACTGATAATAGAGCTAGCAACTCTCCTGTCTCTTTTTCTAATGAACATCTCTCCAGACTTATAAGTCTTCTTAATGACAACAATGTGTCTTCTGCTAATGCCAACATGGCAGGTAAAATTTTTCAGGAACTTTCTTTAATGGTAGTGTCAAGTTTAACATAAACTTCAACAAATTTTTTAATAACAACACAAAAACTTTATCTGGAAACATCAGTCTTGGTTGGATTGTTGACTCTGGTGCAAATCAGCACATGACTGTATCTGCAAAATTTTTAATCAATGTTGTTGACATTTCAAATCTTGGCCTAACTGTTGGACATCCCAATGGTACTCAGGCCTTAATTACTAAAATTGATGATTTAAAGGTCAATAGTGACCTAACTCTTTTTGATGTTCTGGTTGTTCCTGAGTACAATGTCAGTCTGCTGTCTGTTCATAAGATTGCTAGAGACAATAAGATGTTTGTTGGGTTTAATGAATCTAATTGCTATATACAGGATTTACGTCAAAAAGGATTGTGGGAATTGGTAAACAATGCAATGGGTTATATATGTTTGGGGCAAATGGCACAAAAAGGCATCAAAGTTAGGGTCCATTTCCAATTAAGGTATTCTACTTTTTTTCTTGCATAAAAAGGTACCAAACAAATTTTTTTGGCGGATTTGGGTTTTTTACTAACGTTCGTTAACTCATTTCGTTAGTATATTACATGTTTAGTCCTCGAATTTGTATAATCATTTCATGCAACATCCAAAAAAAATCGAATTGTTTTTTACATGTTTGGTCCTCGAATTCTTATAATATTTCATTCAACATCCAAAAAAAATTTCCAAATTTTTTTTTTGAAAATTCTATTCGAAAAATTTTGAAAATTTTAAAAAATCTTAAAAAATTTCGAAAAAACAAAAGATTTTCGTTAAAACTTTTCTTTTGAAAACACCTCAATAAGTTGTTTGAAACAGCTTATTGCAAACTGATGGGACAGTTTTACCAAACACCACTTGACTGATTATTTGTAATCTTAGAACAAAAAGAACCATGGAGCAACAGTGGATAAGCAAAATGGGCAAGCAAATAAGCTAGAATATGTGCACCTAAATCTGAGATAAGCTGCACACAGCTAAATAAGGGGAAGATCAGTTGGGAAATTAAGCTATTCTAAGGGAATCCTAAAATTAAAAGAAATGACTAACTAAGCATTGACAGCTACAATAAGCAATCTATAAGCTGACATAAACCTATCCTAACCTTGTCCAATGCAGCTTGTTTGAGCTGTCAAAAGATTGTGAAAACAAAATCATAAAAATCAACGGAAAATACTACCAAATGTATAAGCAACCAAACTCCCTTTTTACCAAATTTTAGATCATGAAGACTAAAGATGAGAAAATTAAAAATCAAAAGCTTAAGGGTATTAGGCTACTTAGTTGACTGAAACAGAACTCAAAATGGACAAAATGCAGATTTCTATGACAAAATTGAACTACCTACAGTGATTCTAAAGGTAAATAAAGCTAGGATAGATTTAGTTGGGTATGTAGAGATGTGAGAAAAACAACTACTAGAAGATTTAGACTGAAAACAACCTTCCAAATGAAACCATGAACAGCAGCTCAAGCTGCTGTTCTTGAACCTTTTTTTTCCTTTCAAACCCAACTTCTTCAAAAGCTTTTAGAACATAATTCTAACTTTTAGAACTAACTAATAACCTTAAAAAGAGTTTGACCCTGAAGGTCAAACGGGCAAAAAGTGGTTTTTTGACCAATTGAAACACTTGACCCAAACAGCCCTTTGTGGGATTTTTGCACTTAAAAACATATTTAAACTAAGCCACACGTATCAAAATAACAACTACTTAACCAAGTTTCAAAATAAGCCACACGTATCAAAATAAGCTAACAGCCAAAACTAAGTATAAGCTATAAGAATTAATCAAAAGATAAGTCGTAAGCTTATAAGCTCGAACCAAGCTACAACCTCTCGATCCCTTGCCATACCATGACCACCTCAATAAAAAAAAATTCAATAACACAACTAAGACATCAAAATAAGCATGAAATAAGCACACCGAGCAAAACAACAATTAAACCAAAAACCACGATTTTTTACGATGATACTTTTGATACAATATAATTTCTAATCCGTTCCAAACTCTTAATTGATGACACAAATTCTAGTTTAGTATTCGAATCAAAATAAAATACAAGTATAACTATGTTTTGCGTTTTTCGGCATACCCACAAGTATAACTATCTTTCTCGACCCCGCCGCGGATAGAGATGGTTGTGGTGGTGTTGTCGTGACTGTGGTGATGGTGTGGCGTTGGTGAGGTGGTGGTATAGATCGATGATATTGGAGAGGGAAGCAGAAAGAGATAATAGTTATCTCTTTTTTTTTCGAGGACTAAACATGTAATATACTAACGAAATGAGTTAACGAACGTTAGTAAAAAACCCAAATCCGCCAAAAAAATTTGTTTGGTACCTTTTTATGCAAGAAAAAAAGTAGAATACCTTAATTGGAAATGGACCCTAACTTTGATGCCTTTTTGTGCCATTTGCCCTATATGTTTGATATTGATTCTACATGTAAGGTCACTTCTAATAACTGCATATCTGTTTGTCATGTTTCTAGAAATCTCTGGCATCAAAGACTTGGTCATCCCTCTGACCAAGTCCTACATATACTTAAACCCACTCTTAAAATTGATAGTACATCTGAAACTGACCATCTTTGTGATACTTGCAATAAAGCTAAACAAACCAGGGAACCATTTCCTCTAAGTGAACATAAATCAACTAAAATTGGTCAACTTGTTCATCTAGATGTATGGGGACCATATAAAGTCACTAGCAGAGATGGTTACAAATACTTTTTAACCATTGTTGATGACTATTCTAGGGCTGTCTGGGTTTATATGCTTAAGGGAAAGGATGATGTTTATGTTTCCATTGTCAACTTTACTCATATGCTATCAAATCAATTTGAACACAATGTTAAGATATTCAGAAGTGATAATGTGACAGAATTTGTCAATAACAAACTTCAACACTTCTTTCATGAAAAAGGAATTTTACATCAAACCTCTTGTGTTTATACACCTCAACAAAATGGTATTGCAGAAAGGAAACATAGGCATCTCCTTAATGTGGTTAGATCCCTTATGTTTCAGGGGGAATTACCTCTAAATCTTTGGCCTGAATGTGTTCTAACTGCTGCATATGTCATAAACAGGTTACCCTCTTCAGTGTTGTTTGGCAAGTCTCCCTTATCCCTTATGTATGGGCATGACCCTTCACTCTCTCTCCTTAGAGTCTTTGGTTGTTTATGCTATGCCACCATTCTCAACATCTCTGATAAATTTAGTAGTAGGTCTGAAAAAAGTGTTTTTATTGGGTATTCAAATGAGAAAAAAGGTTATAAACTTTTAAGTTTAGAAACAAAAAATATCTTTTACTCCAGATATGTCAAATTTTATGAAACTGTTTTTCCCTTCAAAATGAAAAATAATTTGTCAAAACCTTTTGTTGAAACTTATGTGCCTAAAGATTTAAATCACAAAAATTTCTTTGACTCACAAATAAGTCCCAATGATGAAGGGAGAGTGACATCCTATGATGATGGCATAGTGTTGGGTCATCCTACTAGGGATGATGAACCTGTTGCAACTTCCATAGATGAAAATACACACCCTGAGGGCACTATATCACATGAATCACATCCTGCTGATACATCTTCTGATTCTGCTGATACATCTTCTGATTCAAATCAGAATTCTGAACAAGAAGAAGGCTTGCCAGCCACTACTGCTAGAAGGTCAACCAGAGTTTCTAAACTGCCCAGTAATCTTAATGACTTTATTGTTGAAGGGAAAGTTAAATAAGGTGTTGAAAAGGTTGTTAATTACTCTAATCTTAACAAAGATAATTATTGCTTTGCCTCTAGTCTAAATAAAAGTATTGAACCTACCTGTTATGAAGAAGCTATTCTTGACAGTAATTAGGTTGATGCTATGAACTCTGAAATTGAGGCCTTAAATGAAAATCATGCTTGGGATATAACTGATCTTCCACCTAATAGAACTCCCATTGGTTACAAATGGATCTTTAAAATCAAATATAAAGCCAATGGTGAAGTTGATAGATACAAGGCTAGATTAGTTGCTAAAGGTTATAATCAAAGGGAAGGAATAGACTATGATGAAACTTTTTCTCCTGTGGTGAAAATGTTAGATGTCTTATTGCCTTAGCTGTGAAAAACAAATGACCTCTTTTCCAACTTGATGTTAACAATGCCTTTCTGTATGGAGACCTTGATGAGGATGTCTATATGACCATCCCTAAGGGGTTCTGTAATGAGAACAATAAGAATAAAGTCTGTAAACTTGTCAAGTCTCTGTATGGCCTTAAACAAGCTCCCAGGAAATGGAATGAAAAACTTGTTAGTGTATTAAAAGAAAATAACTTTGTTCAATCTGTCAATGATCATTCTTTGTTCACCAAAATAGAGAATAACAAGTTTATTGCTCTGCTTGTTTATATGGATGACATTGTCCTTACTGGAAACTGCATTGATGAGATAAACCTATTCAAAGAATTTCTAAAATCTAAATTTCATATAAAAGACTTGGGAAACTTAAAATATTTTATTGGCATTGAGGTCTTAAAAACTGGTAATGAAATATGTCTCACCCAAAGAAAATAATGTCTTGAACTCCTCAAAGAGTTTGGACTTCTTGGGTGCAAACCTGTGTACACTCCCATGGAACCCAACTCTGTTCTTCCATACATACCCACTACTGATGATCCCTTACTTGTTAACATTACTGGTTATCAGAAGTTACTTGGGAAACTTATTTATCTCACCCATACCAGACCTGACATCTCATACTCAGTTCATTGTCTGGCACAATATATGCATTCTCCCTTGAAATCTCATCTAGAATGTGCTCTCAATGTTCTGAGATATCTGAAAGGAGCTCCAGGAAAAGGTCTAAGGTATAATTTCAGTAACTCTGAAAATCATCTTGAAGGGTATAGTGATGCTGACTGGGCTAAATGTAAGAAAACCAGGAAATCTGTCACAAGTTATTGTGTTTTCTTTAATAACTGTTTGATCTCATGGAAAAGTAAAAAACAAAACACCCTTTCAAAATCTTCCACAGAAGCAGAGTATAGATCAATGTCTACTGCTACCTGTGAAATTATTTGGATTCAAAAAATCTTAAAAGATCTAAAAGTTGATATCAATCTCCCTGTTAATCTTTTTTGTGATAACAAATCTGCTTTGCAACTTGCTGTCAATCCTGTTTTCCATGAAAGATCAAAACATTTTGAAATTGATGTTCACTTCATCAGAGAAAAAATTGCAAGAGGTGTTATAAGTGCCAAAAAGATTGGCTCTTCAAACCAAACTGCAGACATTCTTACAAAAAACCTTCCTGTTTATCAGCATAAATTCTTGTGTGAAAAATTGATATTGTTTGATATGTTTGCCCAACAGATTAATGGGGAATGTTAGAAATTGAGGTCATAATCTGCGGCAAACATATCATTCTATCAATTGCTAATGGATTTCCAGTTATGTTCATTGCAGTCTTATTACAGGGGTTATTCTTGGACAAAGCATAAATGATTTAAAAGGTTTAGAAGCCCATTGCTGCTGATGCTTCTCAGTTGAAAGGGTCAATGTGTACCTTTTTCCCTTACTTAAACCCTCTCCTAATCTAGGGTTAGACACAACTGAGTGCAGTCATTATCTCATATTCTCTCTTTTGTCTGATCATAATTTTGATCTTGTTTACTCTTTGTATTTGTCTGGTTATTGTCTCATTGACATTAACCTGACCTTGTATAACTTCGAATACTATTGTTGGCTTAATCTATGCCAACTATTGAGGCTTTGGTTTGAATAAAGTATTATTGTGTTTCTGCTATTCATGATACTTTCGTACAGTAGTGATCCTACAAATTTTACATTTTGCTGTTATCAACTTACAATTAAGTTTGTAATATTAAAATCGGATGACCTTAAGAACACGTGACTTGTCATTTTCATAGTTTTACAATATCGTTTTCCTAGTATAAACGACACAAAAACCTACTAATTAAGAATGCGTGCACAAGCATGTCATTTGTGCACTTTGTTATAAAAGTTTTTCACTGCAACAAATATGTTACTAAGTTAGAGTTTGGTTCAATAAAGATCAAAGAAAAACTAAAGATCAAATAAACCATTCTCAACCATTCATTTTTTCATTAAAACAATAAAATAAACTTTTACCTTCATTTTTAAAAACTAAATATCTCACAAACCATTGATCATTAGACGAAACTAATCATACCATCACGACAAGCATAAAATTACCTTTAATTTGATATCCCACATCATATACTTTCGACGAACTTTTTTTTTTCGACTTTTTTGTGGGTTTAGGGTTTACGGTTAGGGTTTAGGTTTTTAGGGTTTAGGGGTTTGACTTTTTTTGTTAAGCTTTTTAGGGGTTGAGTGTTTAGTTTTCTTAGGGTTTAGCGGATAGGGTTTAGGTTTTTTTGGTTTAGGGGTTAGGGTTTTAGGTTGTAGGGTTTAGGGTTTTTAGGGTTTAGGGTTTTAGGGGTTAGGGTTTTAGGGTTTAGGAGTTAGGATTTTTAGGGTTTAGGGTTTGTAGTTTAAGGGTTGTGTTAACACAAAAGAGTATTTTTTAAATTTTCATTTATGGTGGAGTATATCAAAACCCGCAAAACAAGATAAAAAATAAGTTTGTCGAAAGTATACAATATTGGATATCTATGGAAAGATAATTTTATTCTTGTCGCAATGGTATAATTAGTTTTATCTAACTATTAACGGTTTGTGAAATATTTACTTTTTAAATATATAGATGAAAATGAATTTAATTAATTTGATCAAAAATGGATGGTTGAGATTGATCCATTTGATCTTTAGTTTTTTTGTGATCTTTATTGATCTCAACCCTACTAAGTTAATTGTGCGCGTTTATAAATAATTTTACACGTTTATAACTGTGAAAATGTTATATGCAAATGACATATTTGTTGTAGTGATGTTAATAAGCCACCTATTTGTATAAATTTCTTTACACATATTTGTGAACAATATTAACCAAACTCCTACATTTCTTTTTATAAAAGAAAGGTAAATTGCAAATTTCGTCTTTAATGTTTTCGAAAAAGGCAAGAAAACCACCGAAATTTTTTTTACAATTTTATCCCTGAAGCTGGCGTGGCTTTCAAAATGGTCATCGAGAGCTAACGAGCGTTAGTTCTCCTGTTAGTCAACGTCAAAAAGCATGCGAAATGACTAATGTACCCTCGTTTTCTTCACACTCTCATTTTCTTTTGAATTTGCAGCTTTATTTTTATCCCACCACATCACAAAAGAAAATGAGAGTGGGGAAGAAGGCGAGGGTATATTAGTCATATCACATGTGTGTAAATGACATATTTGTTGTAGTTACACACTTTTATCTAGGGAAATGAGGAATTATGTAAAGTTGTTCGCGATTTTAAAAGTTTAAAATATTTTTACATTTACAAGTGAGTACAAATATAAGAAAAGGGCTAGAAATGTATGCACTTGTAATCTTGCACAAATTAGAGTTAAGTTTGGTACGTGTCATGCACTATGTTAACCCATTATTTGGTTATGTTTGTCAAAGTGGTAAGTAAGTATTATTGAACTAAAACTTTGAAATGTGATGCATGCAGCAGGTTCAGCTTCACAAGTTTTGGGAACTGGAACTGCAACACAAATAGTAACGGTGAAAGATACAGCAAATGAAGACAACACCAGACGCTACAAGAGGCTGCGAAAAGCTATTGTGAAAGGACGTTGATGGAAAGCAGAAGGAATACTCAAAAACCATAAAGATGCAGCCACTGAGGCGATTAGTAATGACGGCAACACAATGCTTCACATAGCTGTAGGAATAGGGAAAAACGATTTTGTTAGAAAGCTGCTCAACTTTATAGAAGATGGAAAACAAATCGAAAAGCAAAATGCAGATGGTTGCACAGCCCTGCACATTGCAGCAATAGTTGGCAATAAACATGCAGCCGAACTCTTAGTTAAGAAAAGGAAAGAATTGTTGGGAATTTCAGACCATAAAGCATTTGTGCCATTTCTTAGTGCTTATTACAATATGCAGCTCAATACATTTGTATATTTGTTGGAAGCCAATGACACCAAACAGCAACCTCTTCCTCTTGGCCTTAACACTGGTTCCGGTGTCCAAACTGGTGTAAATCTTCTCATTACCGCTATTTACACCAAACAATACGGTGAGTAATTAGTATATTATATAATAGATTTGATGAACTTGATTTTAATGATATGCATGCTTCCTCGTATTCATGAGTTGGTCGACATATATCATGAGTTGGCTACAAACGATGATCAAGTATTGACGGCTATAGCTAAAACCTTTCCAAGTGAGCTTGACTTTGGAGAAGCCTTGATCTATCCATGTAAGACTCCTAAATCCTTTTTTTCTCCTTTCAATTTTATTCATTGCCATAAGTATGAAGATACATTAAACATGTATTCCTCCATTGATGGTGATACTAACATATATGTTTTGCAGCTTTGCATAATTTCCATAGGAAAATAGTCAACACAAGTTCTTTTTTGTTCTTTCCATTTAAGTTTTTATATACAAGGGCGGAAGACATCATAGGGGCAATAGAGGGCTATAGAAACACATGTTACAGTTGGTTTTTGCCGGAAATTTTCATGATAATACTCGGTGAGCTACTGATATATATATTAAGAATACCTTCCAAATTGAAATTAGTTCTTACCACACTCCTAATGAACTTTTGTTTCTTGTGCGGTATCCAGCAGCTGTATTTTATCTTATATATCAGTTGGTTCTTCTCCTACTCTTACTGCTTTGTTCTCCGTTCTTTGTGGTATATTTCATCCTGTGGAAGGTTTTAGCAACTTTAGGTAAGGCATTATGAAGTGTTTATACTCTGCTCACCACCAATATGGTATATTAACTTGATGGTCTAATTTGCAGTGGGCCCGATAAAGCGTATAGAGAAGAAGAAAAAAGACTACAAAGAAGCTAAAAAGATCTTGAACTCAGTATGTAATCAAATTGACAAGTTGAGCTTCTCTGGTGGTCACCATCCATGCTACAGAAGACCAATTCTTGAAGCTACATGTCAAGGTGCTTATGAGGTTGTTGATGAGATTCTGTTTAGATCACCTAAGGCAATTGACTCTAAGAATGAGAACGGTCTTAACATTATTCAGTTAGCAGTAATAAACCGTTCTTAAAAAATCTACAACCTTGTCTACCACATAGTCGAGCGTACGGATTTATATAGAACAAGCATGGATTCTTCTAAGAACAATATTTTGCACTTGGTTGGAAGATTAGCACCTTCACAGATACTTTGTCGTACCACAGGTGCAGCATTGCAACTTCAGCGAGAGCTACAATGGCGCGAGGTTTTATTGGGTTAATCCCAATCGACCCAACCCAGCGACCCAAGTCAACACCCATTATGACCCGGTCAACAAAAGTCAACGAAAGTCAACCATAGGAAAAGTCAAAGAAGCAGTTACAACAGTTACATAGCAGTTACCAATAACTGCTCCATATGTATTGAACCGACACAATGCTTCAAACATACCGTTTCATTATGTATAAATACTAGAAACTCTGTAACAAACAAATATGACTGAAATATATAGAAAAGCTTCTTGATTCAAATCGTTTTTTGTTATTTGGTATATCGTTGATTAAAGATCCGTAAAACTGGGCCAACAATTGGTATCAGAGCCTGAATCATCATATACCATTTTCTTTTTAGTTTTCAGAATCAATAAGAACCAAAACAGTTTCGGAAAAAAAAATTTCTGCAAAATTAACTTGAACACAAATCAAGTTATCATCTTTGTGTTCTAAACATTCGTCGCATCAAGGGGAACAATCACACAAGTGATTACTCCAACCCGGCAACAAACTTATTTGCAAATCTTTCGTCGAAACTGATTTTTATCCACATAGGATCAGAAACGAATTAAAACTCGTTTATACATATTGATTCAAACAAACTAAACGAAGTCATCAGTTAGGGCAAAAAATCAAAGATTCAAATAAGAACAAACACACCTGTTCTGAACAAGAATCAAGCCCTAGAACGTTTAATTAAGCCATCAATTGACTTAATTAAGTCTCCAATCTTTCATATCACTCTCGGACTAAAAACCCCCAAATCAAACGAAACCCTAGGTTTCAAATTGAAGGGTTAACAGTGCTCGTAAAAGGAACACCACACCGGAGATAGAAGAAAGGACGGTCAAAAAACCACAACCATCAAAGGCCGGTCAACCGCCAGATTTATTGGAGGAAGAAGAAGATCAACAGTAATCTTCTTTTAGAGAGAGAGAGAGACTGATAATATTACTGTCTCAAAAAAAAAAAAAGAGTACGCGTGGGTTATTATCTTAACAAAAAAGAGAGATAAATAAAAGAAAGGAAGCACGCGTGTACAGATAAGGGCCACATACAGGATTTTATTTTAGTTAAGGCATCGGGATAAACCATCAACCCCTCCAGGTTCCAAAGATTTCAAAACCACTTTATTTTTACTTTATATATTTTGATATATATTGTTTTAGTTTGACTAGAAGGGTACCCGCGCAATGCGGCGGCGACTATTTTGTAGCGAACAAATGTTTTGAGGTGGTGATGTGATGAGATGGTGGTGACAGCGGCGGCGATAAGTATAGTTATATGTGTTTGTTTACCCGTTTAGTGAATTCGTTTCACAACACTTCGAATGTATATGTGTTAGTTGTAAGTGTTTGTTTGGGTTACCCGTAACTTTCACGCGACATCATTATTCCCGCATATAAAAATACCCTCGCAGTCTCTTACGCGTCAAACACTCCCCCAAAAGTATATGATTTTGACGAATCAAGATTATATTGATTGGAATAAATGAAATAAAGGTTAAAGTTGTAAAAATTTGAATTAAAATAAAATAAACCCACTAAAAATATAAAAACTAAAAACTCATAAAAATATATTAAAATTGATGTTGAATTAAAGAGCATAAAATTTTAGAAAATATGGTGAAATTAGATTATAATATAAATAAGTAGATAAAAAGATATTTTAATTTGAAAATAAAGATTAATTTTTAGTTGAGAAGTGACACATGTCATTTTATAATTGGAGCTTCTTATCTTAATTTTTGGTGGTTAGGAGTTAGGCTTGGAGTTTGTTAGAAGTTAGGCTTGGAGTTTGTTAAGAAGTGACACATGTCATCTCATGATTGGAGCTCCTTATCTTAATTTTACATGCATTATAATATATCTTTCCATAATAAGCAAGTAAAAAAGTCTGAATTTTTAAGCCTTCTAATTTTAAAAGGCCTAAATGCATTATAAAGTAGTATAGATAAGTTATTTTTTAAAAAATTATTAAGATCTTATCACATTTTTTTGTATAGTATATTAACCTAGTATACTGATTAGGAATAACATTTAAAGTGGAAGTAAATTTAGGTTATTCGCTTTTAAAAATATATAATCTCCGAGGACAGTTTTGGATTTAAAAACTAGTCTTATAAAGTTTTATAGCCTATAAGGAAAAATAAAACATTTTTTTCAACACACATCGTGTTAAATTTCTGGAGATATTTTTTATTATCAATATATTTAAGATATGACGAAAGGAAGTGGAAATAAGGAACCTAGTACTAATTTTACAAATAGTACAACTCAATTTCAATGCCCAATCCTAAAGCCCGCGAATTACTCATTATGGGCAATTCGAATACAAATCATTCTCGAAGCGAATGGTTTATGGGAAACAATTGAGCCGATTGAAACGTCTCAACCCGATAAGAAAAAGGTGGAAATAACCAAGAAAACATGATCAACATGGACATAATGAAGATCACAACAACAAAGGTGGAAATAACCAGAAGAACATGATCAACATGGACATAATGAAGATCACAGAAGAAAAGGTGGAAATAACCAAATCAACATGGACATAATGAAGATCACAGAAGAAAAGGTGGAAATAACCAAGATCAACATGGACATAATAAAGATCACAGAAGAAAAGGTGGAAATAACCAAGATCAACATGGACATAATGAAGATCACATAAGAAAAATGTGGAAATAACCAGATCAACATGGACATAATGAAGATCACAGAAGAAAAAGGTGGAAATAACCAGATCAACATGGACATAATGAAGATCACAGAAGAAGGTGGAAATAACCGAAGGAAAATTGATCTACCTGGACATAAGGATGATCACAAAAAATTAAAAGCTCAGATGGTGGATTTAACCAGATGATGAATCAAGAAGACTTAAAGACCTACCTCACAGCGATTGAGATTAAGGGGAAGAATATTGGGTTAATCCCAATCGACCCAACCCAGGGACCCAAGTCAACACCCATTATGACCCGGTCAACAAAAGTCAACGAAAGTCAACCATAGGAAAAGTCAAAGAAGCAGTTACAACGGTTACATAGCAGTTACCAATAACTGCTCCATATGTATTGAACCGACACAATGCTTCAAACATACCGTTTCATTATGTATAAATACTAGAAACTCTGTAACAAACAAATATGACTGAAATATATAGAAAAGCTTCTTGATTCAAATCGTTTTTTGTTATTTGGTATATCGTTGATTAAAGATCCGTAAAACTGGGCCAACAGGTTTGTACCCAATAAGTTATAATTCCTTATATTATTCACTTTGTAGTTGCATAAAATTAATAAACATCAGAATATATCTCTGCAGGAAGTACAAAAGTTTGTGTTCCCTACATACCTAACGAAAGAGAACATCTTTAAGGAGACACCAGAAATGGTGTTTACTAGGGAACACATGCATTTGGTAAAGGAAGGTGAACAATGGATGAAAACTACAGCGGAGTCATGTAGTATCACTGCAGCGCTAATTATCACAATTGTATTTGCTGCAGCTATTACTGTACCTTGTGGAAGTACTCAAGAAACCGGCATTCCTTTGTTTTCAAAAGAAGTTGCATTCACTATCTTTGCAGTTTCGGATGCAATCTCACTATTTTCATCCACAACGGCATTATTAGTATTCTTATCAATACTCACAGCACGTTTTTCTGAGAAAGATTTTCTTCTCAGCTTACCAAGACGGTTAATCCTTGGTCTATGTGCATTATTCCTCTCCACAACAGCGATGATTGTAGCCTTTAGCGCAACATTGTTTCTTGTGTTTTGTGATCAAAGAGCATGGATGTTGGGTCCTATAGGTGGATTAGCTTGCTTTCCAATTATAGTTTTTGTTACTCTACAGTTTCCGCTTGTGGTAGACCTGTTCAGATCAACATATTTTCCCACCTTTGGAAAAGCAAAGGTACATCGAGTGTGGTAAATTTAATCCTAACGACATACAGTCCTTTTTTGGCCATCGGGCAGTCGAATAGATATCTAGAGAGAGCTGGCCAACGCTCATTACATGTATGCTAGAGATTAGTTTGGAGTTTGACAGAGTATTCAATAATGGACTGCTACAATGTGCTTATGTAGTTCGCTACGTTGTTGACATTTTTTATGATTTTTATTGTAATTCATCCGAAGGCTATATATTCTGTTGAATTTCCGTTGAACATATTATTTGTAACATACAAACTTTGAAGTAACATATTATTTACCGCCACATGTTTTTTTCTTCTTTTCTCAAACCAAAATACCACAAAACTAACCTGCCCATTTTGTATATAAACCATCTTATTGTCCTTCTTTTCCTTTGTCCCATTCTTCAATCTTTTGCAGTGATTGATTGGAGGATAATAGCACCATCTTTTGGTATGTTTTCTTATATTTCATGAATTATTTTTCATGATCATCTCTTTTTGTTTGTTTTGGTTTCATTTCTATATGTATGTGATTTGTTGATGATTGTAAAATGGATGAAAATGAACGATTGTTTCTTTGTTTCATTACGAATAGATTGTATAAAGGTGCGAACATTCTATATGAAATAATCAGAATCTAGGTAATTACAAATGATTTTTATATCTTGCATTACGATGTTGATATTTCTTTTTTGTAATGTTTTGTGTTCTATTTAGTCCTCCATCTTTCATTCAAACAAGTTCATGGTTGAGATAGAAGCTCAAATTCAACCTCCTTTTGATCCATTTGTCGGCATCGAGCAAGATTTGGTTGGTGGTGTTGGAGGGAGAGACTACGTGCATATACGCATACAACAAAGGAATGGGAGGAAAAGCTTGACGACGATTCAAGGGTTGAGGAAAGAGCTAAGCTATGAAAAAATCCTTAAAGATTTGAAGAAAGAATTTTGTTGCAATGGGACCATTGTTCAAGATAAAGAATTAGGCAAGGTGATTCAACTACAAGGCGATCAACGCAAGAACTCATCGACATTCTTGACTCGTGTTGGCGTGGTGAAAAAGGACCAAATCAAGATTCATGGTTTTTGAATGTGCTGGACACTTTGTTTGATTTGATGTTATAATGCCTTGTTGTCTGGCTTTTCTTTTTTGTTCTGTTTTGTTGTTTTAACCATGATTTTCGATTTATTCATGATATATGAAGCAATGGCCCTCCATTATTAGAGTTAATTGCTTGCGGGTTTGAAAGAGACAACATGCATTCGATTAGTCACATGTTTAAGATTGAATTAGAAGAAGATGTTTTATACACAAGTTAACACTAGAAGCAGGGTGTTATCGGGTCGGTTTGAATCGGGTTTTGAATTTTTTAAAAGTGACCCGCAACCCAACCAGATTAAAAATCGGGTTATCGGGTTCGGGTAGGATTCGGATCAGGTTATGTCAGATCGGGTGATTCCGGTTATCGGGTTGAAACACCAACATTTCAGATTAACTAATTTAACTTTTTAAAATGTTGACACTACAAAGATGTTGACTGGATGCACCAAAATGTTGACACACAAAGTGATAATTCCATGTATAAACATTATGTGTAATTCATATATAAACATGTGCACCAAAGATGTTGCAGCCAAGTTTTGCTATGTACTGCATTTTCATTTGTATTGATCTGCTTTCAATTATTTTAGCATGAAAGAGCTACTTGACATTATAAATATTAAACACAAAATATTCTTTGAAAGTTCAGTGTCAAACTTAAAAGACCAACATAGGTGCATGTTAGTTGCACTAACAGTCTAACAGTAGAATCAAATGGTGTAAAACTAGTTTTAGAAAACTAGAGATCCAATATGTAACAATCTATATACTAAAGTAGATGTTTCAAAAAATTCATAAGACAATATTATTTATGTAAAAGACTACGTCTTCTTTTACCCGAATAACCAAAGACTCTTTTTTCGTTTTACTTGTTTAATTGCAAAAGGTTGTAACCACAATCCAGTTAGTCACTATTACATACTTATATTCGTTCATATATTTCATATCTTTATAAATATCAATTCGTATTGAAAATCTTTCTTTTGAGACCCGATAACGATCATAACCATAAATGATGACTTCTGATTCTGGTTTCATCATCAGGTAATATCAGCATGAACTTATAAATCCATATATATCTATACTACATATAATAGAAAAATGGTCAAATCTTGAAAAGTGAAAAGTTTAAAGTCAAAGGTGAGAGAAATGTATTGCGTAATTAATACTCTTATTAAAACACCCAATTACTTAAAAGTACAATAATTTATGCACATTGTACAACCAATTAAAAGCATATCTACCAAATTAAAAACAACAATTAAAACACCCATTACTAAAAAGTATAATAAAATTTTCACAATCTACAATTTAAATAAGCTACAACATAATTCAAAATATAAAATAATTAAAAACTAATGTTATTTTTAAAATACCTAAAAATGAAAAGTACATGTTATTATACACATTATACAAATTAATAAAACACACAAAGCTTCATACAAACAAGTTGATGGTACATATAGTATTGAAAATCGGACCGGACCAACGGGTTCAACCGGAAACCAGTGTCGCTATTGGTCCGGCTAACCAATAACAACCATCCAAAAACAAACAAGAGAGTACCCGTTCAAACCGATACAAACAGGTGAATCAGGTCTCATCGAGATCTATTTCTCCGGTTAATCGTCACAGGTACCCGCTGCTGCAACGCGCGGGTACCCTGCTATATACTATATATAAAGAAAAAACCAAAATATAAAAAGTTAAAATTTGAAACTATTAATACATATCGAAAACCGGGTTGACCCGGGATGCTTCAAACCCGGTGGGTTGACCTTGTTTAATTTGAGTCGTTTTAACCCAACCTGTCGGGTTGACTCCGTTTAAATCTACCCGTTTTTCCACGGGAACGGTTCAACCGGTTGAACCACCGGGGTCGAACCGGGTTTCAAAACATTATGTTTAAACCCCAAATATTCAAACTTTTATTATTTTTCGTTTAGAACCCATAAAATTTTTTTTAACACAAAACGATATGTCGCTATATAAATATATTATATATATAAGTTTTTTTTTTCAAAAACGATTATAATGTTTTACAATTAAGAGAAAATATGTGCCCGTTGGTGCACATTTAACTTTTCAATAAGCTAAATACGCTCATTTCCAAAAAAGATGGGGCTAAATGTGCCAAAATCATTTACAAAATAGCCAAAATTAGCCATTTTTTTTGCTAATCACATTCATGCTAATTTTGGTACTTGCGTTTTTCTTAACAACGGCACCATTAATCCCATCATTGTTAGTTTTTACGCGACAAGTAACGTGTGTTGTTAGTTTTTATCTCATAACTGATGTAATGTTTACTTTCATTTTCATTAAATGTTTTTATATGTTGTTTGATAGATGTTAAGAATTTTGTCTAGAATTTAATTATCGTATAGTACAACCGTTTGCAATTGCATTTTCATCGGTTCACGTTCTATTTTAAACGCTACACAAAACACTCACCACAATATCACAAATCATTAATTATCTGACATTAGAAACCGCTGCCGCTAGGCGTGGGTACTCGCCTAGTGTATTCTAAAATACGAATTTTCCAATGATGTTATGGTTCAAGATTTACCATGGAACTACTCAAGGACTGTTTGGTTCAAGGATTCTATACATGTTATGGTTCAAGAATTTTCCAATGATGCTATACATGTTATGGTTTAAGGACTGCTAAGGTTCAAAAATTTCCAATTATACCAGACATGAAGCATGAATATAAACATGCACACATGAATTCCCCTTGCTACACCAGCAGGTCAAGAACCAAACGTCCCATGCATATTGCAGTGGTATATGGCAATGGGCTTCTAAAATTATTACTTAAAAAATTAAATATTGATTTTCGGGTCTTATCGGTGACCCGATAACATTAATTATTTAAACCAAACCGACCCGATAACATTATCGGGTTATCGGGTTCAGGTCAAATAACATGACAAGATTTTTTTAACCCGATTTAACCCGACCCGATAAGCCTTATCGGGTTCGGGTTAGGGTCTGGTCAACTCAACCCTACTAACACCCCTAACTAGAAGTCCTTATTATAGGCATGCTTACCAAGTTATTATAGGATATTTCCATTTATAGCAAAAAGTACATGATATAAATTTCTTGCATAACATCCATAACCAGCAAGCAATGTTGACCAGTCACACAACCCGAATGTAGGATATAATCTTATAGCATGGTTTTATTGGGTAAATCAAATTTGTTGGTTACATACATGTTAGTCTGTATTATGTAACGGGCTCAAGCCCAAACCCGAGTTTAGAATATTCTGTGTTTGGGCAATCAATCAAAATCAAATCATTCCTCATTATACTCTTCTTCAATACATGGTAAATAATAAGAACTCCTGCCAGGTTATCGTTAGCAAAAGAAAACTGCTAAGCTAAAAGTACATATTCAATCCATTACATGTGAAACTTTTTTTTTTTTTTTCTCGAAAATAAGAACTTACTTTGATTTGTAATGTAAACAAAGTGTAAAGACGCCAGAATCACGAAACATTCAGGATGCTTAACCGAAACTTGATAGAAATTTCAGGACCCTTTTACAGTTTCAATAAACGATTGTTGAGTGCAAATCGCTGCTTTCAAATGATAAACATTCTCGTTTCGTAAACCCTAGATCGGTTTTTTGCACCTTGCGTATTTTGTAGCCTTCATACATGCAATATGTTAGCATCATTTACTTATACTGAAAAAAGAAAAAGGGCTAATTCCCAAAAGGGGACAAAAAGTTGGGCATTAGTCACTTTGAGGTACAAAAATAAAGCCTCTTCCCAATTTGGTCATGTGCGAATGTGCGACTCCACCCAAATAGTGACACGTGTAGATCAAAATGTTAGACAACAAGTACCCTTCCAATAATTAGTTTCCCACCAACCGGACCATAGATACAATATCCGATGCAGCAGATGTGCGAACGACGGTGTGAGATTTCCGGCTAATGTGCGATTGAAAAAGTGGATCTCTGAAAAAGATACCAATGGGAACTATCAAAATCTTTCTTCTGGTAATCAAATTCTTTTTGTTTTTTTGTTTTTTTAATTTAGTTTTAATTATGAATTCAAATTTGTGCATTAGTAAATCAAATTTACACACACAAAATCACACACACATTATCCAAACCGTACTTCTTTCAATTTTTTTATACAAATGGTATGTTTATCCCTTAATTTACTCAGATTATGTTTTAATTACATTAATTTTTTGATAACCCCTGTTTTGGGGATTGGTTAATTTCTTTTATAGTATCTTTTTTTGTGGTTTTTTGGATTAGGTTAATTTTTTGGTTCTTGATGATAACCCCTTAATGATAACCCCTGGTTGATAATGATAATCCCTGTTAGATGTGGTTTTTTTGGATTAGGTTAATTTTGTGGGTTTTTGATAATCCCTGTTATTGTGGGTTTTTGTAACCCCTGTTTGCAACCCCTGTTTTTGTGGGTTTTTGGACTTTTGGAATTTTGTGGGTTTTTGATAACCCATGTCCCGACATTTGGTTAAGTTATGTTTGGTTACTAGTGACAGATGACCCATCCCTGCACTTGATACAAAAGAGTATATAAGGTGGTTTTTAACAATGAATGAATGGATGAGTGTGTATGTGAGCAATTATGTGTATAATTAGGATGAATAATGAATGGATGAGTGTGTATGTGTATAATTAAGATCTTGTTTAGAGAATTGTATGTACTTCTAGTTGCAGAAAAGATGACTCACCACTAGCTGTCATAAGCTCCTATTTCATAAGCTCAGGCATAGTATCACCCATAGTACTTATTTGCTTGGTGTACCTTATTTGCTTATTTTTCTTTGTTACTCTCATTACTGTCAGCCTCCATATCACTTCATGTTATCAGTTCATGTTCATAATATTTATAAATTGCTTTGTATGTATAGGAATCTGATGCGAAGCTTCACGTTCGAAGCAAACTACGTTACTTTCAATTGGTTAAAGACAGACTAAATGAAAACCGTGGTAGACTGTTTCGGTCAACATGCTTTGGTGCATGGTTGGATTTGAATTCTTTTGAGAACGATGAGAGTCTTATACATTATATGCTTCAAAAGCAAATTAAGTCTGATGATGACCACTTTGATTTGCCACTACTTTATAATGTTAATGGACATGATCTTCATTTTGGACGGCGTCAATTTCACCTCATTACTGCTTTTAAATTTGGAATGCCTAGTTTCCGTAAGTTTAGAATTGGTGATATCATATTTCGTGACCGGGTATTTCCGCATAAGGTAGGTGAGAACTTAAAAAGCATAGATCTTCTATGTTTGATTGAGGATGAAGTGCTTTTTACCAAAGTATCTGATGAAGACGCAGTCCGAGTTTGCCTTTTGTTATCTCTTGAGGTCATATTTATGGGGCGTGACTTGTTATCTGTGGTTGATGATACATATCTTAGGATGGTTGAGAATTTTGAAGACTGGAATAAATTTCCTTGGGGGGAACTCATTTGGAGACAGTTGTACGATGCCATTCGAAATATCAAGTCATCTGAGAAGATGGAATATTCGTTGTCTGGATTTGTTTTATGTTTCAAGGTTAGAATTGCCTCACGAAATTGTTTTTAACTATAATTATTTGTTTATTATTGCTAAAAATATGTTTTTATATATGTTTTTTTTCTTTCAGATATGGATCTTAGAGTCTTCTACACAGAGCTGGCTTTGGTGGAGTAAGGAAACAGGTGTTATCCCAAGAGCACTTTCATGGTCTAAGAATGTTTCATTTCAAAAATTGGAGAATTTCGGGCACCTTTTTCCTGAGGCAAGTGTTTGTACTATCTTTCTAAATGTACTAGTTGACTATCATTATGGTTAATGCTTATCTTACTTCATGTTTAGGACAAAGAAACAAACAATGATCTATATCAGACGAGAGCTGAGGCCGATTCAGAGTGATACATAGGAGGCATTAGGTTTTTTAACTGGTATTCACCTAGACCCCCGCCTGTTGTCCATGGAGATCTTTTTGAGGATTATCTGCCTAGACGAGCAGAAGCTCGTTCGAAAATGCATAGTATGTCAGAACCTGAACAGAAGGCTCGAGTTACTCTTCAGGATCGTGTTAAGACATTGCAGGATATTTGCAATGGTTTGTTGATTTTACCTGCAGAGGTCAAAAGTTTGAGAGCACGGGTTTGGAAACTTGAAACCATTATTCAGGTATTTTGTATAACGATAACCATAAACACCACGTACATATTTAAGAGTTTACTAACTGATTTTATATATACGGCAGTGTTTCATAAGAAAAAAATATGATGGACATACTCAGCAGTACAAATCACTGGTTAGTATTATTTTTTTTCTTTACATGTATGTAACAAGAGGCGGAGATAGTTATCTGAATTGCCTATATTTTACAGCATAGTGATGATAAGGTTACTGATCTTGGTGATGAGTATTGCTCAAATTTAAATGATAATTTTCTAAATTTGTTTGATTCGGCAATCAAATCATCACGGGAGAAAAGTATTGATGATTTCCAAGAGGTTTTTACAACTTTTACTTTTAATACATATTACTCTCTTTTTTTTTAATTTTTTTTTTTACTTCATGCAGAATGAGTGTGACGAAGATGAGAAATATGTCGAAGAGGTTTGTACAGCCTGAGCTACATTACATATTACTATTTTAAAGTAAATACTAAGTTTGTTTTTATTACCATGCACACAGAATGATTGTGCGTTTTTGGCTACCCAAGATCGTGTAGCAGCTGAAAAGCAAAAGGCTGAGATTCGACGGTTGCAAAGAGTCAAGGAAGAGAGGCTACGGGTCTTGATGGAAGAAGAAAAAACTGTGAATAGTAGAAACCATATGTTGAAAGCCCCTCACATGAATCTTGCTTTACAAAATTGTGTGTCAAAGAAGAGGCATCATCAACTAGTACCTAAGCCAGAATTTACGGAAGTAGATGCTCCTGTGAAAGTCCCTCCTCTGGAGCAACTCAAAAAGAAAAATGATATCTGCAGTCCTTATATGATTAAGTTGTGTAGTGAACTCAAACCTTGGCAAGAGGTATGTCATACGATAACATATGTAGATGTTGTACTCAAGGTCATTTATGTAGATGTTGTACTCAAGGTCATTACTTATATTTTGTATACCATGTAGGATCTAAAAAGGCCATCCAAAAGGATTGATAAAGTTTTTGTCCATCGTGAGTTGGAGGATTTTATACAAAATTCTTGGTGTTCTCGTTGCAAGTTTCCTTGGTCCAATGATATTGTTGTTGATCGTCTTTTCTGGGACTGTTTTGTTGGGCTTGACTCTAATCGTGAAGGCTGGTTCTGTGATGAGGTAATTAAAATAAGCCTTTTTTAGTATATGGTTTTCTTTTATGGTATTTAGTCTATATGCGCTTTACCTCTTTTGTTTGTGGTTAACTGTTTGTAGTGGTGCACACAGTGCTGTCAGTATTGCAATTATCCAATCTTTTGTATGTTCCTTTTTTATGATTGGGTTTATAGTGTGTTTTATACTGTTGGTAGTGGCCTATCTATTGTTCCTTTTATTTTGTATAAATGTTAGTTATGTCCTCCGTCCAGTCCTTTGTAGTTTGGTCTGGTTGCACATTTGCATTGGTAGCTATGTCGCGCCCTGGTCGTCTAGGTGAGCTTGGTTTTGCGTGCGATAGTGATTCTCTTCAGGATCAGATGTGTCTTTTTTTTTAGAGGGAAGTCATTGCTGCTCGTGAGTGGGAAAGTATGGTTCACGTGCACTGTTTTGATATTGCTGCACGTATTAGGTATTTGGATGACTTAATCCATGAGGTTCTTCAGGAGCGGCTCGATCAGGTATCGGCTAATTCCGTTACGTTTCTCAGAGAGGTGCGGGCTCATGAGCGTTCTAAGCAGGTCACGTTACAGGGATTGTTACGCGAGGCACATGCCGCTCTTCGTGCTGCATCGCGTTATATCAATAGTATTCGTGCGTTGTAATGGTTCACTGTGTGTGATTTGAAATGTGATGTATCCGGAGCATAATTTAAAGTTATAGTCTAGCTGTAGTTACTCTTTCGCATAGGTGTTGTGGTGTTTGATTTGTGAGTGGTGTGTGCTGGTCTGTGTTTGAATTATGTTTGTAAAAGTTCTGTTTAATATAAAGTGCGGTGTTGTATTTTTTTCGATTTGTTGCTTTGTATTTCTGTATATAGCTGATGGTATTGTGTGGATATGTGCCTTACATATGTTTTTTTTGGTACATGTGTACAACATATTGAGCTTTGGGTGATGTATTTGTGGCACTTCAGACCATCTTTTGCAGATTGGTCCATCGTTAGCAGTTATTTCTTGACACTTCTACTTCAAGATTCAGTTCCACTATTTTATGCTAATAAAGAAGTTTACCAGTTGACATGGGCTGATGTTGATCGGGTATTTACATAAATACAAAGCAACACATCTTATTTATATAACTTTAATTTTTCGCTTTTGGAATTGATGTTATTTTTATTTATATTGCTTGCAGGTGTTCATTCCGATAAATGAACCTAAGAAGCATTGGTCGCTTGCCCAGTTTCACATACAATCCGGAAATGTTATATTTTATGACAGTGCTTATCGTTGTGAAGATGAAGGTCGTGATTGGTATCTCAATATGAGGAAATGTTTGGAGGTCAATCTTCCCTTAATTCTACTCGAGACAGGTGTGTTTGACAGAAAAGAAATTGACCCGAAAACCTACCATATCAAGTTCCATCTTGCACAGAATGTTCCAAAGCAGGGAGGTTTATTTGGTGATTGCAGGGTCTTTGTCTGCATGTTTCTTTACAGGTTAGTAAACCACCCTGATTATATTTGCTATTACTAGTTTTGCCAGTCATAGCCTTACCACAAGTGTTTTGATTAAGATAGGCATGACACAGACCACTAAGATTAACATAAACATAAATTTTCATGAAACATAGGATTACATGACAACTACTTAAGTTACAAACACTCGTGTTAGGCATCCTGAGCCCGCAACACTTTTATTGGAAAACACACTAGCCAACACTGACATACACCATTGCATCATCGACCCTACCATGGCAACAAACCCTTAATCTTATCTGTGAAAAGGTCAATATCCCGACCCCTTAGTTCGAACTCGCTAGCCAGAACCTTCAGCTCCATCAGTTTGATGTAATCTTTCCTTTGAAGTTCATTTGAAAACTCTACCATTTTCTTAGGTAGAAACTGTGCAGCTGCAGTCTGCAACTCCTCCACAAATTCACCCCTTTCACGATTCATCAGATCCACCTTCATGTAAACCCTGTTAATATCCGCCGCCAGCTGCCAATACTCGACCGATGCCCTCCGACGGTACAAGATGAACATATCCTCCCATTGATAAGAATTTGACGCTTCACGTAACTCATTCAACCTAAATTGTCCTGCCATGGCTTATTTTTTTACTTTGATCCAAATATTAACCAAAACTTGAATCATGAATAGATGTATATGCATGCTTAAATAGCATAATCAATGACAAAAGATCCAAAAAATA
>BPTQ01000007.1:300655675-300828851 GCA_019973895.1 Chrysanthemum seticuspe | reverse complement strand
TTACTTGGTTCTTTAGGCGAACCAACAAAATTTGCAAGGAGTCTTTTATCATCTAGATTGTTGTCCCCTCTTGATCATGCATGTTGTATTTCATGAGAAGTTTCAGCGATTCATTTCTTACTATTTGCATATTAATCTTCCGGGCACAAAGCAAAAACATCCTACCGTAAAGTTAAAGATCGACAAAGTTCAAACTTAACCATCTCCACTGGCTGAAGTGTAAATGGATTTACAAGCAACTCCTAAATGGGTCAACTTGGGTTATGTTAAAACTAAGAAATATTAAAAACCTAAGAAACTCCTAAACATATATAACATAGATAACATAGAATTTACAAGCAACCAGCATAGTACTTTAGAGTTGGCAATTTCAAGCCAAGCCAGTTACATAGAAATGGGTCAATTTGGGTTATGTTAAACCACCTAAATGTTACAGCACCTAAATGTTTACAAAAGTAGACATACCAACCACAAAAGATCTAAACTACTACAACACCTAAAACTGTTACAGCACCTAATAGTTTTTCACATACAACACCTAAATTAGATGTAAACCATCTGTTGGTTTGACTGGTTCTATTGATTCTACCTTCTTGTATTTCCAATAGAAAGATACCAATTGCTCACGATAAGCTAGAGCAAATTCAACAGGATCATCGACCATCAATGGAAGACCGTTTGTCAAACGGTACAAAAAAATGCATAGCCAAATTCCACAATCTCCATAATTGCCACCTTGTAATGGCACATCTTTTGCATACCGAAAGGTTATTGAATAAGTACGTGGATCAATGTTTTTACTTTCCATGACCTGACTATCTTCAAGATAAACGGGAATATCCCTTGAAAAAGTCTGCCTCCAAGTATCCCACCATGCACGGCCTTCTTCATCTGGACCACCAAGGCTGTCATATATGGTAACAACACCTGATCGTATGTCTAGCACCGCCAAAGCCCAGTGAATATTTGGCTCATTCACGGGAATGTAAACCTACAATATGAAAGGTATATTAAAAGCAAACTCGTTCTAAAAAACAATGACAAACTGAAAACATATATGAATTTAGTTTGTCAATCAAACAAGTTGTCATTTATGGTACCATACTGTCATTTACGGTATCATAAATATTAAAGACATTTTGTGCTTGGGATCATTATTCAAGTGCTTGTCTGTAACATACTTACGCTATCAAGAAGTATAAGTTATATATGATTTTTGCAGTTTCGAAAGGAAGCTATCAAAATAAAGCACTTAAATTATTTATGAACAATGCCAGATATATATGATTGTTGCAGTAGGTGTTTACCCATATTCTACATGTAAAAACAACTTCACCAAAACAAAAGCCAAGATTTATTTGCAAGTTTCATTGACCACTTAAAGGGGTGTTTGGCAAGTTGTAACAAAAGTGTCTAATAGATCTACATGTTGGTCTTTTATTTTCACTCAACTTCTAAAAAAAATCCAGTTTTGACCCGTTAACCTACTGTGACAGCAACAATTTACGGGTAAAACAGACATTTCTTGAGCAATAATTAAACAAACATCTCTTTATGTCTCCTAAAACCAGATAGGTCTTTAGTAACAGGAAGTCAGGAACAAAAACTACAGGTAAACGAAACTGCTAGACAGAGCCTAAGATTAACCATCATATGCTACTTTATGTCTCCTAAAACCAGATAGGTCTTTAGTAACATTTGAGAACACAAATTAAAATGTTCGCTAAAACCCAATCCGTTTTGATGATCTAAGTGATAGTGTACATACATCTCTTTGCACAAGCCCACTAAATATACATAAGGTCCATTATCAGAGATAGGCCCAATCCAATGCACAACACTCCCAGGTAGGGTGTTATCTTCATTGACAATCGAATATAAATTCTAGTAATGGGATACTCTCATATTGACTCAAACACTTATCTTATTACGACTCCAACACATATCTTAAACAATGACTCAATGACACTTATTCCTTGCGACAAACAGGAGCCGTTGTTATCCTATTGTTCATAGTTTCTCAAAAATAATACAAACTTATACTAACTCAACTAGTATAGCGTGTGTTTCCTTTTCACTTGAGCTAAAAAATTGGGCCATGCCACTTGGGCTGGTTTAGTTGGACACGAATCAGTGGGTAAGTTACACATAGCATGAAACTCTAATGAACCCAAATCTACGATCGACATGCCCATTAATTCCAAACAAAACCCTTTAAAAAAAAGTATCAGAACCCTTAATCAACATTTAATCCTATGGTATTCAGTTAATCTTCATGCCCATCTAACTACCAGATTTTGACTCATAGACAACCCTGTGTGAAGGTATTTTTAGACAAGCTGTTACAAGATGCTAATTGACCGTAATGAATAAGTTGATAACTGAAAACCAAAAGACTACTTCGTACCTTTTCAACATTTGGGGCTACCCAAGGCACACCATAGGTAATACCGTTTGCATAATACATTGGTATATCTCTACGTAGAAGCTGTGTGTTGAAATATGGTCCGACCATCACCCAATCAACATCTTCAGGTCTAAAACTCCACATATACAATACCTAGACATCAATGTGCTGCAATATCACAAGTATAGAGAAGAAAACTACATTAGCGAAATGAGAGATGGAATTTAAACGGTTTCAGGGATAATTAGTAGGTAATAATTACATACCAAATCAGACAACCAGCCTTTCCTGTTGCCGTCCTTGCACACTAAACCAGCCCAAAATGTATTGCATAGCTCCGCATTTGACCAAGGTAAACAAAATTTCATGTCCTTCCGTGAACGTAATAACATGTTAATGTCTGAATGACAATTGATTCTGGTGGATGGGGAACCTTCAGGACGATTCAGTTCCTGCGAAATGATGAAAAAACTCCTATGTTACATCCACTCACAAGATTAATACTACACATACTGTTAAAAGGTTATTTGCATGTCCGTATATGCCTGGCTAAAGTTGTGGTTTCATGTTCTAAGTTTGAAACTCTGGAGTATAGCTGGAAACCACCTAGGTGAAGTAAGTGGAAGGTATTTTGGCATAATGATTGCACCTGTGGTACAAATGTATTGGGAAAATGTGATAGAAATGAATAGACTAATAAAGTTGGGACTAGTGCAGGTGTGCAAGGTAATAACAATAATACTAAGCCTAAAGTCCCAAATAATCATACTAACAAGGAATGCTAAAAAAAAAAGCCTTCTTTGTCAATTTTGACCCGTTACATAAATTGTTTTGTCCTGATTGTAAAGTGGCCCTTGAAAATTCTATACTAAAGGCTACCAGCCGAAATTCTACATATTAAGTATATGACTTCTAATAACTACAATAAGCTTAAACAAAAATGAATTGAATACTAATTAAGTATAAGTACCTCTTTCCATGGTTCAACTTTTATCTCACTTCCATCAGGACCAACAAGGGACTGTATCTTAGATTTATAGATCCTAGATCTAGTTCGACACTTTCTGGCCCTTCTTGGTGTGGTAGGTGGTGGAACTGTGTATGGAGAAGACACGTGGCGGCTCTTCTTTCTCTGTCGTTCAAACGGAACCCTTACAGTTACAACATCATCATCCATAGCCTCATCAAACAAAGAGTTCAAATCCTGAAAATGAGAAGCAAAATTGTTAATCCAGTTAATGATGAAATTTAAGAAATATAAATTGAACTAGGTAGTAAAACTTGCATACCACAACTCCTGAGTTATCCGTGAAATCACCATCCATCTGCTCATCAATCAAACCATTCAAATCCTGAAAAATGATATAAAAAAAAGTTTTATCCAGTTAATCATGAAACTTAATAAATAGAAATTGCATACCAAATTAATTCCCGAGTTATCTGTGCCACCAACATCCATCTGCTGACCGCTCATGAAACCATTCAAATCCTGAAAACCATTTACATGGTCAGTGTTATACAATTAATAATCAAACTTAAGACATAATTCATAACATTTCCATACCAAATTTTGTTCCGCATCTAACCCATTTACATCCTGAAACTTAAATACAAAATTATACATATCAGCATACACTATTAACTAGTTATAATGATATTTAAATAATATTATGCGGAAGAGAAATGTGCATACAATATTATCCGGAAGAGAAGAAAAATCAATCAAATCTTCCAAATCCTTTGTTTCGTCCTGAAACAATAAATAAGTTTAATTATATATATGATGGTCTAAACTTATGCAAATGGGTACAAAAATGATTCAATAGTTACCTGTCCAGTGGTCGTAACATATATGTCTTTAAATACCAAATCTTCCTTCTGCTTTGCTTCCTCCTCAACATCAACTTTATTGTTATCTTCGGAAACCTCTTCCATAGGCTGCTTTGTTTCCTGCTCATCACACACCTTTGCTTCCTGCTCCACATCGACTTTGTTGTTATCTTCGGAAACCTCTTCCATAGGCTGCTTTGTTTCCTGATCATCACCCACCTTTGAATGTTGAACATTTTCCGCCACTTTGTTTGGCTCAGGGAGATCACCAAATAGTTCAATGACAATATTGGCTTCCTGCTCAACTGCCTCTTTGACTGGAAGGTTAACATGTGAATCATCAACAACATTGGCTGGACGGTCAACTCCTTCATTAGCTGGAAGGTTAACTTCAACTCCTTCATCAACAACACCAACTCCTTCATCAACAACACCAACTCCTTCATTAGCCGGATGCTTATTTTGCTCTAAAGCAGCTATACGGGTTTCCATAGCAATCATCCTCTCGTAAAGTTGTCTTTTGGTAACGTGTTTGAGGCAATCATCACTATCGCTTTCTTCAACAGTGCGGACATGAACCTCCGTGCGAACCTCTTCACGAATAAATTTTCAGGAAACCCTTGACTTGATCTTATCCCGTTTAACAGGATTATAGGGTCTTGCACAGGAGGCGTGTGGACTGTTGAAATACTCTAAGCTGCTCATCCACCAAGTTGAACCTTGTTTCGCAGCAGTTGGAACCATTTTTTGTGGTGGTGGTTTGGTAACAAAAAGCTTGACATAATCACTTTTGTGAAAAGCTGTTACATTACCCCAAGCAACCCCCCGGGGAACAGCAGTATCATCTTTGTCCCACCACAGCTTTGACTTGGGAAAGCTTTCAAGAACAAAAATCTGTAATAAAAACAAACATTATGTTAGATGGCACCACATTTGACTTAGGAAATTTGATAATAACTCCAAAAAATCCATGGAATGATAACAGGTAATTTTGCGTAGATAAATTCATGTGGCTGTTGCTACTACCCAATGTACTTTTGGGTCATAGCCTGGGTAGTTTGACTTATGACTTTCAATTTCACATAAACAACTCAACCAAAATCAACTAACTAGAAACAAGGTTTTATAATGAAATAATCCTAAACCCTGAAAAGGAGAAATAAGCTAACACTATAAAAGCCAACAAATGAAGCTTATGTCTAAGAAGCTAAAAAAAAACTAACCAAAGAGGCCCCTCAAGGCTGCTGTTGCAGCAGAGATGTGCAGCAAATGGGGACTATTTTAGAGCTTATTAAAGGCAACTAAAGATCATCCAAAACACAAAATAAGCAAGGGTAGTTACTAATCTAACATCTAACACAATAATTGCATCATAAAATAGTCCTAAATCTATCTTAAATCTACTTTAATCTTGAGCAAAAAAAAAGTACCAATGGCTGCTGAAACAAGCAACACATATAAAAAGGTAACTAGAAAAACTACTATCACGCCATTATCACTTGCATTAACTTGTAAAAGAGCTTGTGAAATACACTACCAAGAACTTAGTTAGAACCCAATATGGGTCAATAGAAGCTTTTGACCCACAACTAAGCAATTAATAGAATCATTCCCTTCCAAAACAGCCCAAAGTTATTTGTGGTCCAAAATCCTATTAAATCGGCCATCACTTTTTGTATGCTGAGTTCGACTAATAATGAGGAATTTAAAAATACAAAAGTAAACACACTTAGCCACTGATGAAAGGAATTTTATCTGTTTAAAAAACAGAGCATTCTAAGTCACTATTTAAAATATAACCAAAGATTAGTTCTTAAACTTGTGAATTTAAATGATCAAATTGACATAAATAATCCCAAGGGCAGGTAAAACGAGGCCTCGATGTAGGGAACTCCTACTCTGACTAAAGTTTTGCGATCGTTAAAGACCTATCTCAGAAGCCCCAATATAAAATAACTTCAATTTCCCAAATCATGACATCTAACTCTAACTGATTGTAAACACTTAAACAATAAAGCTTAAAACTAGATTATCGCACACATGATACCTGATCATACTTCCAACCGATCTTAAAACTAGTTCACTAAAGCTAGATTATTGTTTACATAAAGGACAAGTATCAAATTTCAACACTAAGGACAAGTTAGATACTAATATTTTCACTCACTTCAATCAACACCTATAAAAACCAGAACTTAACACAACCCCACGTAAAAAACAACAACCTGTTGACGCGCAATGTAATAGGTTTTAGTTAATGTTCAAGATCACTCATTTACAATAAGACGCTTCAAATAAGCACTAAACTGATGCAAAGAAAGCTTGAGTTCGATTACTCATTTAAAATAACTTCAATTAACAACGCTTGTTTACATAATCACCAACTCTACGCTAAAACACCACAATAATATCAAATTTCAATACTAGTGACGAATTCAATACAAATTTCTAAACACACTACAGTTAACAGCTATAAAAGCAAAAATAACAACCTTGACGCGCAATGTAATAGGTTTTAATTAATTACTAAGATTACTCATTTACAATAAGTCGATGCAAATAAGCACTAAACTGATTCAACAAAAGCTTAAGTTGTATTGCTAAATCTAAATAACTTCAATTAACAATGGGTTGTATAGTGGGTCATATTACTAACAGTTTACATATAAAAAAAGTATACTAACAAACACATTCACTTATGTATAAATATTGTTGAATTAAATATAATTTGAACCCAAAGTGTACTAACCTTCAGAGCAAAAGCAAATCCATACAAGTTATACACTACTTGGTAGGCCGCTCCCTCTCTTGCAACTCCTTCCATGTACTTGGTTCTGTTCTTAGAAACAAGATTATAGATCCGCTCATGGAATTCGAACCACATATGCTGCCCCCAAGGAAAGGAGTTCCATGCATCAAAATTGTCAGCTAAAACAACTATTTCTGAGGTCATCACATGCCTTAGCTCTTGACCCATGAAAACATAGTCCGCTGCTAAGAGAAGGCAAACACGTACAACATCCTCAACGGTTATGTGAATGAAATCTTGACTCTCCAACATCCTTAATAGGTCCTCACCCTTCAAATACCCATAACCGGGGAACACACGCTTCAAAAAACTCGATTCAGCATCATGCAAATGGTCTAAAGATATTTTACCGAATCGAAATCCAGTGATAAGGCAAAATTCCTTCATACCCATCTCTAAAGTGTCTCCACCCACATAAAAAATAAAGGGTGTATCAAATCTTGGATTATCAACATTCCTTTGGTGTTGGAGCAGGAAATTAAGAACATGATTATCATGCTCAACTGTTCTAATATTTAACCAGGGTCCGAACACAGTACTCCTAAAGAGGTTAAATGAATTATCCGCCCTAAAAACCAACCTATCACGTATCTTTGTCAGAATGGATAACCTAGTTCGTATCGTGACACGAGCATTTACCACCTAATTGAAAATCAAAATAGTAACAAAAATTAAACTAATGCAGTAAAACCCCCTAATAAATTACACTAAATTGAAAATGAAAAAAAACTTACATGAAATGGTCGTGTTGGATTAGATGACGATGGATTAGAAGGCATTGTTAGTGTATGCACAGATTTTGGTGATGATCAGGGTTTGAAGATGATCGGTGTGTTTAAGAGTTTAGCTGTGTGTGTTTATCGGTGTGTGTTTCAAGACTTTTGATATGTGTGTTTAAGAAGTTTAATATGTGTGTTTAAGTGTTTTATGTGTACAAGACTTGTATGTGTAAATTTAAAACGTGCCAAATAAAAGACTTTGACTTATATTTGATCATTCCCGATAAAATAAAAAGGTAGATTTTGTATAAAAAAAGGTACAGATTTGATTCCTTACATGTGTGCATTCCCCATAAAGTTATGTTACATTCGCACATTCGCACATCCACCGTTCGCACATTTGTATAAAAAAGTCAAACGAGGCATTGGTTGTCACTGTACTTGTTGTCCCCTTTTGGGAATTAAAAGAGTACATGCTGTCTGGACACGTGTCACTATTTGGGTGGAGTCGCACATTCGCACATGACCAAATTGAGAAGAGGCTTTTTTTTTGTACCTCAAAGTGACCAATGCCCAACTTTTTGTCCCCTTTTGGGAATTAGCCCAAAGAAAAAAAACCCATTTCACGTTTCTGCTGTTATGTCCATTGCTAGTTCTTTATTTATTCGATGGATTGGCTTATTTAGATAATTGACATACATATACTTTTAGAAAAATAGTTCATCATCAATATTGAATTGGTTGTGTCTTTTCATTAATACAGACTTTTATAACGGATTACAATAAGATGGCAGGCAAACGGGCAACAAGCTGTGCCGCAACCCCTTTTTGAATGGCAAAATCAATTCTACTAAAAATGAAATTTTGTGACTTAGGGGTGGCAAAATTACTTTGCACAACCCGTTGAACCCTAGTCAAAAACTCCACAGCTGCCGAAGCTAGGAACCCAAAAGTATCAAAAGCAAAAAGGGTAAATACGTGTTGATTCTCTAAACAAGCTTTCTCGTGTTTAGCAACTTTGCTCGATTCCGCTTTCAACGCCGCTTGTCCCGCAACAAACCCATTGTCCCTTAGCCCAACAAGAGGGGACACTCCGGTAAGATCCACACAAGCATGTTTCCCCCCGGCCCATCCAAACACAAGTATATCAGCTGGCCGTAAAGTAGACCTTGCTTCAAGCAGATCTGTCAGAAAGTTCACGGGGGCCTATTTTTTAGAAGAAATTCATGCTCGTTTAAGAACATCATACAGAACATCCCTAACCAAATCATGCCTGTATTTGAAACTCGGTAACTCCTTGCAATGGACCGCATGCTCGCCAAAGGAATCTAAACAAACCTTGCGGCAGGCTGGGCAAGGCTCATCAGCCGGAAACAGTGGGATCATTAGCCGGTACTTAAGGATAGTCCGGTACTCCAGGGCCGATATATGTTGGCCTAGCCCTTCAATGGGGATAACCGTCAAGAAATCTTGAGCATGAGGAGCTCAGAGACATTCAAACACCGCTTTTTGCCGAGGGGATAAATCAAACTTCTCTCCCAAACTCCGGACGGTTCCACTAAAAAGGGCACACGCCAAAACATGTTGGGCTTTAGGTGGGGCGGTGTCCTTGTTAGAGAAACCGCTAATATCGAAATCAGGAAGGGACATGCGCAAGCGATCCATTGCATACCCATAATCAGAGTCAACCCCATCAATACCACATCCCCGAAGAATGTGATCCTGCAAACTCCAAATTGCGCCCTCGAGGCCACAAAAGCATAAGTAGATACATCCTCAGCCGAACATAAACCCAACCCACCAAACCGAGTCGGAAGGGATGCGAGCCTCCATTGAAAATCCCCAAAAAAAGGGCCCCCACAAAGCACAATGGCCTCTATTGCCTTCCGAAGGCCATTGTCAAAAACAGAAACAACTTCCCCTATATACATAGGTTGGCACGTTCTGAGACCGAACATCAGCTTTGCTACGCCCATACATGAGTGAAGCAAAAGGAGCTCAGATTGAGGGTCGCGCAGACTTGTGAGACAACTCATTAGTTCCACAGCACGAGATGCCCTTTTCACAGCCAAACTACTAATAAACCATGCATCCCGGCTAACAGCGCCTCCAAGGAGTTTCACACCCAATGTCGGCCTCCCAATCCCGTGGGGAAACAAACCATCCTGTACCTTCACCCCATTGCATGAGGGCCAAAAAACTTCTGTTTTCTTAATGTTGAGTTCAAGGCCCATGTGGGGGCCCTCAGCCACGATTATATCTAAGGCTTTAGCTACCTCTTTAGTGTCACCGATAATCGTACCATCATCCAAATACCAAGCATGGAAAAGAAGCCCTAATCCGGTGGGCAAGTGGGTGCAAAACTAAGGCAAAAAGAAGAGGCCCTAAAGGGTCCCCCTGCTGAACTCCAGTGGTGGACCAAAATATGGTCGTCACCCACATATAACCTCGCCGACTGACCATATAAAAAATCTACCCATAGGGAAATAGACGGGCATCGAGTCCGAACCTCATTTAAAAGGGTAGTCCGATCCACCAAGTTGAAGGCATTTGAGAAGTCAACAGTAAGCATAGCCAACGCCCCATCTGAATGAAACTCATGTAAGAATCTTTTCGCGCTATGGAGCACGTCCTCTGCCCCACTAGGGACTCCCACCCCAAACTGAAAATCACCAAGGTAATTGGACATCTCCTTCTTGACACCCCTCATAGCCACCTTGGATACCAGCCTCCTCCAAATCGTGCCCACGGCAATAGGCCTAATCCCATTGTCCGGTAATTGGACATCTCCTGCTTTGGATTATGCTAACATACACACACTTTATTCTACATTTCTACGTCTATATTCATGTTGGTCTTGAACCTGACCAGCTGGGTGACACACTGTAACTATACTTCATACTTTATATACCACTAGGCTGGTTCGTTTCTGAGTTTTTGGAGCCTCTAGGCAGAAATTGAAAAATGGGGTCAAAAAGTAAAGACTGAAAATGACATTCTCAAAGCGTACTTATAAAAATTGTCTTTGCATTTATTTGTATTCATATGATTTTAGCATCACTTAAACTTTATAAATCGAACATAAATTTTGGGATGCTAAGATATTATTAGCACTAGGCTCGGTCACTTCACCCACCTTGAAACGCCCTGCTGCTAGGTTAAAGATCCATTTTCTTAAGCAACTAACAAAATACTTTGTTCGTCTAAAAATAACTGTCCACAGACGAAAAACACACAATTTAAGAAAAAACTTAATTATTACAGTTTTCTCTCTCTTACTTTATGCAAAATGATAGTTTTACACATAATTAATTAATGTCTTATTTAAATTTTGTAATAATAATTTCAAACAAAGATAATATGGTACATTTGATCAAATTTTTGTAACTACTTTTAGTAGTGGATAATTAAAATAAAACATTATAAAAGTGAAATGTGGATCATTAATTTGAGGCGAACGGAATAACAAAAAGCGTGTATGTAGCATTCTATAAACATTTGGACCAATTTTGTAACAATTAGAAATTTAATTGAATAGAAAATCAAAACAATAAAACATTACGGGTACTTTACTAAAACATTGCAATAGTTAAAGGGTCCAATCTACAGTTTCGATATTTGCAAGTTTTTAATCGAATGATTTCATCATTTCTAAAACCCTAAAATCTGTCTGCAGGATCAAAGGTTAGCATCAGTTATATAGAATTACGATCCATTATATGTTTATACATTTTTTACATTTTGCTTCTAATGTTTAATTTTGATTTCAAACTTCAGTTTTTATTTACTTTGTATTTTGATGGTGTTTGTGAATGTATGAGATTTGAGTATTTTTGAGTGCTTATCTCAATGAAAGATAAGCAAATTAGTATTTTAAATTACTGCTTATTTGCTTAAATATAAGTAGATGAGCTCATAATAAGAAATTCGAGATACCCTTTAAAAATAAGACCATTTTTTTAGGCTTAATTTATTGTTTATGAGCTTATTTTCCATCTTTAAGTCATAATAAGCTCGTAAGTCAAAAAAACAAGCCCTGAAAATAACAGGATTATGCTATATAGGCTCACGTGCACCAAGAGCACATTTGATAGCTTCCTCTTAAGGTTTGAGTTAAATAAGCTTTTAAGCTTAAAAGTAAGCTTAAACAAACATTGAAGTTTTGTATAAGCACTTTGAGAGTTACTTATCTGATTCTAATTATCTAACCTCTTTGAATTGACAAGTAGAAATAAATCCAAACACTGTCTTCTGCATTACATTTACTTACAATTGATTATATGCATCTGATTATATAAAAAATATAAGCTTTTTATAATAAGCTATTCCGAACACCCCTAAGCTGCTTATGCTTGTAATGTTTCTTTGTTGCTAGTGTTAAGATATTAAGTCGTTTTGCTTATATTGACATTCGTTGATATGGTTCTTGCAAGAGAATAAGCCCTTTCCTCGCGAATTATTAAGTGAGGGTTTGTGGAATTGCTTATATTTTTCTGCTTCTCTGCTTATTTTTAAGTAGAAGCAGTTTCTGCTTAATAGCTTATTTATAGGTAAAGTAAGCAGATTGTGCAGGTTTGTGAGCTTCTTATTTCAAGGTGTTGCTTTTGCTGAATGTTAAATTAACTTTTTTCACATATTTAACTTATAACCTTTTATAATTAGTATTTCGAGCATTCTTACATTTTAATACAAAATAAGAATATCCAAACACCATTTTCAGAAGTACTTGTCTTTAAGCAGCTTGCAAGTAGATAAGCAATCCCAAACACCCCCTAAGTCCATTCTCCCTTTGGTTGGCTGATATGATTGTATGTCACTTAGTCCTAACCAACAGTTTCTGGTTTAGGTGTTTGTTAAAGGGTGCCGTTCTGTAAGAGAGAAGCTTATTTCTCAATGCCGCCGATTATAAACAGGTTTCCATTTGTAGCTACTCATTTGAAGAAGATAATTGATAAGTTTAATGCGAATAATGAAAAACACGTTATAAAATGTTGGTCTCGCGCATCTATGGTTATACCCGAAATGGTTGGTCATCGTATTGATATCCATAATGGACTGGAGTTTCGCAAGCTTCATATTAAAGATGCTATGGTTGGACACAAATTGGGTGAATTTGCACTTACACGCAAACGTAAACCACAAAAGGCGCAAAATGCGAAAAATGCGAAGAAAGGTGGGAAAAAGGGTAAATGATTGTACTCCAAGACAACCATGGCAACAAGTCTGCATTCCTAACAGATCAAGATTTATAGTTTTTTAGCCTCGTCATTTGGTTTTACTCTTGCCAGGTGCTCCTACTTATTACTTGTTAGTTTGTACTTTGATTTATTGAGTATTTTCTGGATCATCATGTGCTGGGATTTAAGATCATGCCCCAGGCTACAAAGTTTGTTTCATAATGATGCATTTTGAAATTTTTATTGGTACATTTGAATTTGCTTCTACTTTCTTCTTCCATTGCGTTTATATATATTTCAGTTGTTTTTGGTTGATACTTCTAGAATTATATACAGCAAGCTCCTTGTTCATGTGGTTTGCTTGTTCCAACTTATAGATAAGCGTTCTTAAAAATATATTTTTTAACGGGTATGATCTATCATGATTCAAAGCATTGGTTGTTGTATACCTCCTTAATTCATGTTTATCAACTTTGCGAGGGTGGAATACATTAGCAAGAATCATCACATAAATGCATTTGAACAGTTTTCCTATAGGATGTTAACTAAGTTATAGTAGTGGTTAATGACTTCAAATGTCTTATAATATCAAGTTAACAAGATAATATGATACAAATGGTGTTTGTATGCCTTTATGAGTAATTGAATATATATAAACCATGTAGGAATTACCATCATGCCACTCATGAGAGTGATATGAATGAATATTATACAAATGAGCTATTATTATACTAGTACTCGAAATGTTATGGAAAGCTTCAAGTTTCTTGAAGCTGTTTTTCTTCAGATTGCTTTGCTGTTAAAAAAAACTTAAAATAGCTTGCCCGGTTGTGTTCCACTTCTCATCATTGTGCTAAACTCTTCATAATTTATCTTCCCATCCTGTATAAAACAATAAACATTTACGAATTTTTATAGATTGAAGAAATGCTTAAGACTACAATCACAACTAAGAACTCACATTGTCGGTGTCCACTTCTGCTATTATGTCTTTAATAGTGGCCTCATCCCCCATCCCATAATCCTTCATTGCTGTTTCTAGTTCATCTCTTGTTATAAACCTAATAAATATAACAATTATATTATTATAATCAGCCTGAATGACTTGATTATCAAGCAGTACAATCAGATTTCTCCACTTTACAGTTTTCATACCCGCTATTGTCTGTATCGAAATGCTGAAACGCTTTGTACAAGTGGTCTTCCCTTTCTAACTTGTGTCGATGCATTGTTGCTGTGATGAACTCAATGTAATCAATCGACCCATTTCCATCAACATCAGCCTGAAACATAAAAACAAGTGCTTAAGCAAAAGGGTATCTAAAAAGATAAGAAGTGTTGAAAATTTAAAACATCTTACAGCTTCCATGAGTTGTTTCACTTCAGCCTCTGTTAGCTTTGATCCCAATCGAGCCAATCCACTTTTAAGTTCTTCATAGGTAATTGTTCCACTGTTATCAGTGTCCATGTTTGTAAACATTGATTTCAGGCCTTGGATTTCTTCTGCTGAAAGATTTTCCGCAATGACCTAAGGTACAATAATAGCGTCAACAATTGCTCTATGAGCACAGTTAGGTTGAGTCATAATAATTTAGTTGTTTCGGGTAGAGGGTAAGATGGATAAGTTCAGATGGAAACGGCTCACTGTAGTATGGGTCGAAACTGTGCTATAGTTGGGTTGGGTTGGTTTGACCCAAAAAACTTGGTCTATTTTACCCTCCATACATAAATGATAATTTGATGCTGTTTGAAAAACAATATTATTACGATAATAGTTTAATTTAAATGTTCAAATCGAGTTATAAAGTACGCACTGAAACTAGACATTGGGCCATTTGACCCATTTCCTTTTTAGCTAATTTATTAATGTTCCGTGTTTTACTTAAAACACTATAGGAATACCCATTCATAAGTACACAGGTCAAAATTGCGATCCCTAGTTTAGTACCTTGAGAGCAAGTTTCTTTAGCTTGTTCATAGCTCGGAATTGCTTCATCCTAGAAAGGACTGCACTGTCGATTGGCTTGTCTGATGCTTCACCATCTTCTCTTATCCATGGATGCTCTGCACCCATTTGAAAACATTCATGTCATGAATTTGACCATATATCCATATCATATGTTGGTCTTATTGTGTTTTTGCATATAAGGTTCTATGAATACATAGATACATACCAAGAACTTGAGCAGAAGTTATACGTCTCTTAGGGTCCTGTGTAAGCATCCTTCGGACAAGGTCTTTGGCACTTTTGGAAATAGATGGCCATGGGTCGCTTTCGAAATCAATATATCCTTCTAGTACAGCATCAAATATTCCTTTCTCGGTCTCTGTAGTTGATAGGCATTTTTGGGTTATAACTTATATAATCTAATTGAACATCTAGAATACATCAAAACCTAGTAAGATGCCAAAACAATAATTACTTGATTACCTGCCCAAAAGGGAGGCACACCACTGAGTAAGATATAGAGAATCACCCCTGCACTCCATATGTCTATTTCCTTCCCATACTTTCGCTGCAACACTTCAGGTGCAACATAATAAGCGCTGCCAACAACATCGCGGTATGATTTACCTGCAAGTGTTTGTTCCCGTCGTCACAAGAAGATTATATGATCACATGGTGTAGCTCTTTAGAATGAATGACAACTTTTGCATAATAATTACGGCAAATTCTCCTTAGTAGGTGTGATTATGAACGATGCCCACAAGTAAAAACAGACCGTGGAACTCGTTAATGCAATATAGCAAGGTTAAGGGGGTGTTTGAATGTGCGTTTTGTAAGTGATTATGTGATTTTGAATAATTATAATTAGACCATCAACTGTACTATAACAAGTTGTAGGAGATAGTATTCGAATGTGCATTTATAGTAATCATATACTACTAAGCAAGTAGTTGTTTCAACGGAAATTTGTATTAGTCAGTAAATCAATATATAAACTGGTAGGAGATAGTATTTTTAAAGGAGTTACCTCTAGTGAGATACAAACCTGGCAATCTAAACCCACTCGGGTCTAGACGGATTTATATGGAAACGTGATAACTTGTACGTGTTGATATTAGTCTAAACAAACTTTTAACACCTCATGAGTCTACTTGGGTCACTTCAAAATTGTTGGGACCAACGGGTTTGTTATCGCTTCTCCATATAAACCCATCTTTTGAAGGTAGGAGTGAAAGTTTTTCAAACTAAGATGGAAATGCGATAATTAGGTAAGTTTCTATACACTTGCATTTCGACACTCAGTTGCGTTGCAACTAAGTAAGAAACTGATTATATTTCAACACTAATTAAAATGTGTCTATCCCAGCATAAGAAACATATTGTTGCAACCAAAATGAACAGTAATTCGTGGCTTTCTGCTTATAGCTCTATAAGTATGTGATCAAGGGTTAGTATAGCAAAGATGTAAAGATTAACAATGTCATGCTATTAGGTAAGGTTCTATTTAGCAATACCTTCTTGAATAAATACTGATAACCCAAAATCAGTAGTCTTTAGAAGCGCATTCTCACTCTTATCCGAAAGCAAAAAGTTCTCAGGCTTTAAATCGCGATGCATCACTCCCATAAAATGACAAACATGAACCACATTAACAATCGACCTACATATCGACGCTGCAGCCCGCTCACTATAATGACCCTTCGCAATAATCCTATCAAACAGCTCACCACCTTCACATACCTCCATAACCAAATGCACAGATTGTTTATCTTCATAAGCACCTTTAAACTCAACAATATTAGCCTGCCCACTCAAATGCTGCATAATTTGTATCTCTTTCCTCATATCATCCTTATCACTTTTCGTCACAAGTTTCTTTTTAGATATCGACTTGCAAGCGTACTTATGTCCAGTTGACTTCTCTGTACAAAGAAACGTAACACCAAATTGACCTCTACCCAATTCTTTCCCCATCGTATAGTACTGTTTAACATCATCATATTGCTTTCCAAGAATTGTGTTGTATACTTTTTTGGGGCTTGGAGGAACCGGCTGTTTTCGTGCCGGCAGTTGGGCTGCAGGAACAGGTGCTTTTGCGTAAACCATATTGGGTTCAACGGACCTTGTTGTTGTATGAGCATTTTGGTTTGCGCCACCAGTCTTGTTTTTACTAACACACATACCCATTTCTTGAAATCTTGATCAAGAGACTATGACCCAAATGGATCAAAATGATAGTAATCAAGATGGTCAAAGATAAAAGTCAAACTTATGAAATAATTGAGGTTTATTAAAAGGACTAGTGGAAAGAACGTGGTCAGCTCATTGAGAATAGTTTGAAATATGTCAAGATTTTAAAGGAAACTACAAAGAAACGCGGTTTGATTGGGTTGAATTTGGTCAAGAAAAAGTAGAGGTCAAGCATGTTGACTTTTTAAGAGTCATAACATTGTCCACCCTTATATGGAGATTAACAAATGTGCATTGCTTTGTGTCCATAAAAAGGTGATGCCAAATATTAGGAGCATATATTTCTTTGTCTGGAAACAAATGCCTAACTTATATAGTCTATATATTTAATAAATTTATTAAATTTACTTATTATATCAAGGTTTTTTGGTAGCTAAAGTTATAAAGTAGTGGTCTGAAAATTCTAATTTAGTTTATCTACTGGATAATTTGACACTTTTGTTTGTGGAATAAAACTATGCTATTAATAAGATTACTTATGACGAAATCTTGAAAACCAAGAAATATTCGCAAGCCCAAAATAATTGAACATCATTTAGGTGTCTTCATTCTTTGTCATATATAGATTAAACTTATGAGATTGGAGTTTTGTAACCAGGACTGCTTCAAAATATTATTTTTATAAAAGGTACTAGGATACAATCAAAATATGTGTTAATTATATAGAAAGTTCCTAATACTAAAAGGATGAGGGAAAGGACGAAAAATAACAACTAAGACGGTAAAGAATGGATGTTGCAACTTGTAAGAACATGAAAGAAAAAAGGTTTATTAGACAAACGCTGCATACTTAACTATGTTAAGTATTAATTTGCACACTATCCGTAAATGAGAAAACGCATGATGTCTTTTTACTCAGATGTACCCAACTTAATCATAATATTTCGTAGTGAAAATTACTGTGTTACCCATATCAATTATGGTGTGTCTGCACATACCCAGGTTTAGGTTCAATATCAAAAATACCCATCCATGTCGGGTATTTATCTTCACTATATACACGACATGGACGTGTATGGCTAAGAATGATCTTGTAATTAAATCCTTACCCATGTCGGGTAGAAAATCACATGGTATACACGACATGATATTTTTATTATTCTTCACACCTACCCAAGCCCATCTAGTGTATACAATTACACGACATGGGGAATATATACACGACAAGAGAAAAAGTTAAGGGCATGTCGGGTATAGAGGACATAAATACACGACATGGGGAAAAAGTTAAGGGCATGTCGGGTATAGAGGACATAAATACACGACATAGCACTTAGGGTTTGTAGTGTTACTTTTCATGTTGTCTCTAGCATTGGGAAAGAGCAAATATTAAAGCTTGATTTGATGATTCAATGGATGGTAGATGAATTTGTTATCTTCTTCATTAAAAGCTTGAATATATATACCCGATGATACAATGTCGTGTATCTTTGGTCTTGATATAGGGTATGTTTGGCAAAACTAGCTGTAAGCTGTAAACTGTAAGCTGTAAGCTGTTAACTGCAAAACTGTTAACATGAGCTACAAGCTATATCTTTTTTTCAATAAAAGTGTTTGGTAAGTTAGCTGTTAAATGTAATTATAAGATGTAAAATGACGTAAAAGGACATATACATAATTATAAACAAATGTTTAGAGGGTATATCAGTAATTTAAAGTTTTAACAGCTCCAAAATGTTTAAAAAGCTTCATGAATCAGCTTTTCATTTAGGAGCTATTTGTTTGAAATAAAAGCTTGAAGTTAATGCATCCAAACGTATCCAAACGGAGCTATTTATTTTAAAAGAGATTATTTTATAACAAAAAGCTAACAACTCCTAAATAAAGCTCTTGCCAAACAGGCCCATAGTTATCTTCTTCATTCTCAAACATTCTTCATTATCAAACATATTCCTCATATATCAATGTCGTGTTTGCAAGTTCACTATATCTTGAAACAATATACATCTTCTTCATCACGTATATGAGGAACAATATACACGACATAGCTCATAAACTATCCAAACATCTTCTTCATCATCGTATGGTGGTGGTAACATTGTGGTGGTGACATTGTGGTGCGTGAGTTTGGTGGTTTTGTGGTGGTGACGTTGAAATAGTTTGTGAGTTTGGTGGTTTTGTGACGGTTATAAAAAAAAATGTTGGTGGTGCAGTGGTGGTGCTGTGGGGGTGGTGGTGGATACGGCTGTGAATATGGAAGATTATCGGGTATTTCGCAATTTTTTTCCTTTACACTTGTAATTTTTTTTATTTGTTACGTATATGTGTATTAATATATGTTTATTTATTTTAGGATTATCTTGCCCAAGTTACATGTAGGAGTAGGTTATCCGTGATTAGTGATATTAAAAGTATGATTGGGAACACCCGTAGGGAAATTATTTAGAAATACATGTTTTGGTTGGTTGTTAGATTTGCCAAAAATGCAAGAGTGTGGCGTGTTAGTACATTATTTCATATGCCACCAAGTGCCATGTGTAGACGGAGATACAAATATTGTTCCTCTGAGATATCGTGTACGTGATATTAATCGGGTGGGTGAGGTTGAGGTTCAGTTTGGTAGGGAGGAATTGTGTCTAGTTACTGGTCTAAGATTTGGAACATATTTTAGAAAGGATTATGAAGATGGACCTAATCCCTTTAGGAGACGAGTGTTCCCTTCGTCAACTGATTCTTCAAAAATAAAAGTTGGTGATGTGTTCCGTGCGCTAGACATTGAGTTGTTTAGGCATTTGAGCGACGAAGATGCTATTGGTCTTTGTTTGATAGCCGTGTTAGTGTTGGTGTTAAAAGGGACCGAGCTTAGGAATGTAGTCGACGATTTTGTATTTAGGTTAGTGGAGGATATAGATGCATGGAATGTGTTCCCGTGGGGGTCGTACGTATGGCCAACCTTGTACAATTATCTTAAGGATGCAGCAATTCAACGCAGGGCAAAACAATTTGCCGAGGGGAGGGATCCTACTAAACTTCCTAAGTACAATTTGAATGGCTTTATATGGGCCTTCAAGGTATGTCATATATAAATTTATAAAGTTCATGTATATGTATATCGTTAACAAATTTAAAACAAATTTGCCTTTTACAGATGTGGATATTGGAGAGTTTCCCTCGTGATGCCACCCCAACGTTTTTTTGTCATAAACAGTTGTATCCCCGATCAAGTGCGTGGAGCTATAGAAACGTGGTATTTAGAGATCGTATAGACCAGTTTTTGGATGACCAATTGAATGTGAGTTTGAAATATGACCTTAATTTCTTACAATATGATTATAATTTTTTGTTGGTTTTTATTAATGTTGTGTATATTGTCCATGTTTTTTAAAGGTAAACCCACCTTTGATGAGGCTTATGCCGTATGACTATTAGCAAAATACCGAGTGGTGGGCTCAAAGTAGAGCGTATTTTGCTGGGAATCCGACCCCAATTCCAGTGAAAAAGCCTATTTAAGATTTTATCGCACCGGAATTTATACAGCAGATGAAGGCACTTGAGGCGAAGTTACAAGAACATGACTTGAAGTTCAAACAACTTGATCCACGATTTTTTGGTGGCGATTTTCGGGTAAGTAGCTTACGTTAATTTATTTATTGTTATTCAAAACACGTAAGTATATTTACGTGCTTTTATCTTTTTTATATTTAAATATGTTTGAAAATAACCAACTCTACATTATAATTTTACATTTAGGGAATACCAAATGCCGACCGTCCATTTGGCGAGCCACCGAACGACTCGTTCTTTGACGGTGTTCATGTACCTACACCGCCGTTAAAGTCTGTTGGTCCATCATGGCTTCCCTCCACCGGACATACTGCTTCCCGTACGCCAATTGGGTTCGGCTCTTTTGCCACGCCTGTTGATTATCAGGCAGGTCCATCTCACGCCTATGACGTTGGTGTCGACGTCCCGGTAACCTATTAATTACATAAAATATTTCATGGTTAATATTGTTACTAGTAATTATATTGATTTTTAAATTTTTTATTGTTTATTCTTTTTTAAGGATGTGATCGAGCGACTTTTTTTATTTTGTTTTCTTACATTGGTTTGATTTTGTAACATATGTTATGTTTATGTTATGCTAGTATGTATTTCCACAACCACCTTATTTCATAAAGTACAAATGGATGATCACAAAAACATAATCATTTACATTTGATTTGATAACACAAAATATTTGACTTTTAAGCTTTAATCATAAAAAAAAAACATGACGTGATTACTCATTCACCTATTCTGAAAAAGAAATGATTAAGCACCTTTAATCATATATATATATATATATATATATATATATATATATATATATATATATATATATATATATATATATATATATATATATATATAGCCACTACTTTGTGGTGGTTTCAATTACTCAAATTCAATTGTTACTTCTTTCATTCATCAAATGTCAACATCTAGTACGCCTACATTCTATTCATTATCAACTTCAACGGAAAGTTTACACTTAACCTAGTAACATATCAAGATGGTTCAAACATGAATATCAATGTTCCAGAAATTGATTTTCAGGATATGGTTACTTATCTAAAGAGAAAAATACCAACGAGGGTCAACAGTCTATATTACGCATTGCCAGAAAACAAAACGTTAATCGGTCTGAAACCAATTGAAAATGATTATGATATAGATGTTATGTATGACATCGCAAAGGTTGCTGGGAAGCTCCAACTTTTCGTTTCTGAGCAACCAATAGATTTAACCACAATTTTGATTCCAGATGATGGTTCTCTAGAAGAATCATTTGCTGGTGTAATTTCAGAAGAAACAAAACTAAAGCGTGAAGAGCGTGTCCGGTATCTACATGAAATGGTTAAAAGAAAAAACAAGCTTGAAGAGCATGTCCGGTATAAAGCTTGGTACAACAAAAAAACAAAACCTACTACACCTTATACACAAACCATTTTCAGTTTTACTGTGCACAATAACGGTCAATTGGTTTGCATTGGCGGAAAACCACAATATGTAAATGGTTGGAAGATGAACATCAGTATTCCAAGAATGAAGCTAGAAGAAATGAAGCAATATCTGTTTAACATCGTTGACAGGAAGATTCATGCTCTTTATTATGAAGTACCACACTTTGGCATTACAAGCACCGTCAAACTAAGAAACAACTATGATATGCATGTAATGTTTGACATTTCAGCAGCACAGGGCAACTTGTAAATTTACATTGACCATGTGGGTGTCGATTTTGTTATTGCAAATTATTTATGCCCAAATGCTACCTTGGCAAAAATAATGGATCGTGTGATAACAGACTACACAAGTGACAACGAAGACGGAAAAAAAGCACGTAACACAATCAAATTACACATTTGATCAAATGGTTGAATGGGCGGAACAAGAACACTTTCAAAATGAGGAAACTAAAGCAGTTGAACGTCATAAAGCCATATGGAATAATCGTTCGTATTCATAATCATGTCACTGCATAAGTGTCATGTATGCTTTAAGATTGTCTTATTTATATGATTTTCATTATCAATGTTGGAATGAATGTTAGCCTATGTATTCAAATTACATTCATTCAAATAAAAGTACAAACGTTCATTACTGAAAGACAAACCACATAAGATAAAAACATAAACACAATCTTCTTATTTGTTGGGTTGAACAACAAACATTTGTGCCACTCCATCATAAGCAGTACAAGCACATTCAACGAAAAACATTACCTCGTTATCTTCAGTAATATCAATACGATAGTCAAATGAAGGCAACTTACAAGACAAATAAATCGGAAGATTTGGATCTAACTTGAATTTATTCACCACCAAACCAAGTAACCCTGAGTACGTCATATCATTATACATAATTACACCTCGATGCTGATCATCAAAATGTAATACACATTTGAACTTCTTAATATTTGAATTAATGGCTACCCTAGAGAGAAGTAATAAATCTATTTTTATTTCAATTCTAAGGTCGGCTATAAGGTAGGTTATAAATGACAATGTCGATATGACAACTCACTGACAATGTCGTATATGCTTAAAAATTTACACGAAATATGACATTTTTAAGAACTAACATTGATTTGACAAATCACTGACAATGTCGTGTATGCTTAAAATTTTATACGAAATATGACATTTTTAAGTACGAACATTGATATGACACCTCACTGACAATGTCGTTGTCGCTTAAAATTTAACACGAAATATGACATTGAGATGACTAATCAATGACTTTCATATGAACTCTTTTTACAATTTTGTAGATGCTTCCAGAATGTTTTCAAAATTAATTCTACACACAAGATAAATTAAAAGCCGTATATCTAACCATTCACATATATTTAAGTACGTACTTTTTTCCCATCATTTTAAAAAACTATGAAAAAATGTAATGTTTAAAGGATTCGTATACTACAGAAGTGAAAATACATTAACCATTATATTGAAAATACGGATTACATAGCACATATACTAAATGATACGGAAATGAAAATGAAAATACAAATAACAACGAATCATGGTGTGTTGTAACCATCACTGTAATCCGAATTCTCAATGTCAAACCAGTTGTTCCTGAGATATTCTTCATACATTGCTTCATGCTCCCTCTGATCAGCTTCCTCACGTGCTTCATTTTCTTCAAATTCTCTTCGTACTTGTTGATCCTGTCCAAGATGGCGTAGTTGGTCCTCAGTTAAAAATCTTGGATTATGTTGGAGTATCACACCCAGTGGAGTGTTCAACACGTGCACATACGGTGGGGGGGGGGTTCACGTTCACGGGTGGTGGAGTATTCACCACGTACTCAGTCGGTGGAAATACCGGAACGATATCTACCGGTGGGGTGTTAACCGAGTACTCAGTCGGTGGAAATACCGGAACGATATCTACCGGTGGGGTGTTAACCAAGTTCTCCGGAAATTGTTGTGAAAAGTCTCTAACATCAGGAAATTGTTGTGAGAAATCTTTTTGGTGAGCCATCGAAGAGATTTTATGTGTGAGATATGTGTTTCTACGTCTATATATATACAAATTCTTTTGTCATTTACCATTTCATTTATGTCTCGTAGAAAATAAACAAAACCCTAAAACATGTTGTATATAGGGTATTATATTACACGACATTGTCTAGGGTTTTAAATGAGATTGCAAAGTATGTCATATTTTCTCACTATACCCGACATTACCATGTGATTGTCATACTTTTGTCATATGTCGTGTATATTTTCTCACTATACAAGACATTACCATGTGATTGTCATACTTTTTCCCTTGTCGTGTATATATTCCCCATGTCGTGTAATTGTATACACTAGATGGGCTTGGGTAGGTGTGAAGAATAATAAAAATATCATGTCGTGTATACCATGTGATTTTCTACCCGACATGGGTAAGGATTTAATTGACAAGATCATTCTTAGCCATACACGTCCATGTCATGTATATAGTGAAGATAAATACCCGACATGGATGGGTATTTTTGATATTGAACCTAAACCTGGGTCTGTGCAGACACACCATAATTGATATGGGTAGCACATTAATTTTCACTATTTTGTAGCCACCCTTATCATGTAAGTATATTGATAAGGTTTTAAAAGGTACCATTTTGAGGGGTCGTTTAAGTCCTTATTTGATCACTTTTGTATCCGTTATTGCTTAATATCGTTCCTTTTCACTTTTTAGGTCTCGTGAAGGCAAAATGCTGGAATGACACTTATTTGGACAGAAAGGCGCGAATATATGAAGAAAATGGCCAAAGTCGAAATCAGACACTCACAGTCGCTGAATGTAGAAGGCGACGGCGTCAGGTTCTATGTGCGACGCCGTCGTAGAATTGTTGTGACGGGTCAGAACTCAAAACTCGTGTTTTCAAGAGACGGCGTCTAGTGTGAAAGAGTAGGCCGTCGCTACTCAGACGGCCTAGATGCGATCCAGACGACGTCAGAAGCTGAAGAGGACGGCGTCACGGACATAAGGTGACGCCGTCGCAAGGTTAACGTGGCCAAGACGAAACCCTAATGGCGGCGACACGACGGCGTCACTAAACATAAGGTGACGCCGTCGCAATTGTAATCTTATATATAGAATCCGAATTTTTCAGTCTTTGTGTGGAGAGTCTTTGGAGTAAAAACCTAAAACCGAACCTAAGGTGTCTTGTACAGTATTTTAGGGTTTTTAACCCTATCTTACACCAAGATAAGTCTTTGCTTCATTAATTCAATTATGTCTTTGATTATTTGTGTGTATGCTTGCATGTTCTCCATGTCCGGCTAATTTATTTGTGTGTTTGCTTAGGAAGTATGAAACTTAATTATTAAATATTGATTGGTTGTTTCTTATCTTAGTTGATTAATGATCTAGTAATGCGATAGGTCATTCGTTGTGTACTTAATGCTTGATTCATCTTTGTGAACCCTAGAGTATGATTACCTGAGTGATTGTAGTCTAAAACATCCGAAGAGTGCCTTAGAGTAGGAGTCTATAATCTCTACGTGGATTTGTAGACAAGACCCTTTGGTAAGTTCAAAGAGTTAGGGAGAAACGCATACCCTACAACTTTAGAAACACAACGCAGCTAGGAATAAGACGTGACACTCAACCATCAATAGGAGATAATTAAGGAGTAATACAAACTAAGTAAACACATCTTTAAACTATCATACGAGCACACATTAATTAGACATAGACTCCCACAACCTTAGTTTAGATAATTAGATAATAGTAGAGTAATCGGTAGAAATACCAACCCCCCAAATCCAATACCCGAGATTCGTACCTTTCCATTTTCATAAAATATAAAAAGATAAAAAATAATCTTCCTCAACCTTAACCTTAGCGTAGTAACTCCCTACTAGCATTCCTATTCCCCTAGAGAACGATATCAATACCCGTGGCTTACCCTAATTACTACACTACAACGATTAGGTTCACTGCCTAGGGTGTTATAAAACTTGCTCGAAGAAAAGGAAGTTCCTTTGACCCCGAACGACGCGTGTAGCGTTATCAAGTTTTTGGCGCCGCTGCCGGGGAATAGAATAGCTAGTTAGTAGTCCACCTCGTTTAGGTTTCTTTGCTTGATTCCTATCAAGTAAACTTTTTTTTCTCATTTTTAGATTTCTCTTAGTCTATCCCCCTTCTTCGTAACCTTTGTTAGTAATTCCATCACTTTTCATCATGGAAGGTGATAACCCACTACCATTCATCAACATACCACCAAATGACCCGCCAAGAGCCCGTACTCTTGGTGAATACTCAAGACCAAGCCACTTAGGCTATAGGAACACCATTGAGCTTCCCGACCAAGCCCAAACTACGGCCCTGCGATCCGACACCATCCGGTTGGTGCAAAACGGATGTGCATTCCATGGACTTCGTTCCGAAGATCCAAATCAGCATCTGAGGGATTTCCTCAAAATCGTCGATTCCATCGACCTTGATGCTACTACTCGGGAGACCACGCGCCTGCGTCTCTTCCAATTCTCTCTACGGGACCAAGCTAGTAATTGGCTTGAGCGACTTCCCGCCGGTCCATCTCAAGTTGGGATGATCTTACTTCTCGCTTCCTTGCTCAATTTTTCCCACCGGGGAGAACCACTAAGCTTAGGAATGACATCTTGATGTTCCAACAACGTCAAGGTGAATCTCTCTACGAAGCATGGACCCGATTCAAGGACTTACTTCACAAAGTCCCTCATCACGGCATTGATCTTTGGCTCCAAGTCCAAATCTTTTATGATCATGTCAACTTTCCCACTAAGCGATCCATTGACCAAGCGGCCGGTGGAAAACTTAGTGATCTCACCGCAGAAGAATCATGGGAAATAATAGAGGACCTTGCCCTCTATGACAACGAAAGTTGGGATGACCCCCGTGAGCTGCCCAAAACCGTCAAGGCAATCTCCTTGCCTCCTCCCGACCGTAGGATGATCGAACTTGAAGATCAGGTTAAATTCCTCATGAGTTCCTACGAAAATCCTAAGTCTTCACACCATGTGAACAAAGCTTCCTCTTCATGTGAGCCGTTTTGTGATCCTCATAACACGCGCAATAGCACCCGATCCCCCGAGCACGCTTCTGTTGACTACGCATCCTCGCGTATTAATGGAGTGGGAGGAAGATTCCCTACAACACCCGGACCTAGGAATTTCAATGAAACCCGTGAAGCATGGAAAAACAAGCCCGACTTTTATTGGGGACAAACCAAAGAATTCACTTCTAATGATTTCTCATGGCCCCCACCTAACGGTCCTAACCAACAAAACATCGAAGGGATGTTGCAAAACCTAGTTACATCCCAAGAAACCCAAATAGCTAAGCTCTCGGACCGCTTTAATAATCAACAAGCCGAGATGGATAGGAAAATAGACAACCTTTTGAAAGCCATAGCTAATAGTGATAAGAAGGTTAGTGCTATCTCAACTCCCAAGCCTTCAGGCATAGAGATTAAGGATCCAAGCAAGCTAAAGTATGTCCAATTCGTCAATACCATCGCCTTAGTTGAACCTGATGAAACAAATGACGAAGAGGGCTATACACTAGTGGATGAGGAAATACCCGAGGAAGTAAATGAAGTAGACATTAACTATTTCGACAAATTTCCTACGGAAGAAGAACTATCTCGCCACCCTCACTTAGTGCGTGACCTCCGTCACATGTATGTTAGGAAAAGTCCTCGAATTAAGTTTGGGAACCCTTGGAATCTTAACATACCATGTGTCATAGGACACCTTTTTGTGGCAAAAGCTTACATTGATCGCAAGTCCCCAATCAACATAATGACTAGCACCTACTACAATTGGATATTGAAGAAGCCTATTCCAACTAGGCAAGACCCCAATGATCCTAATGTTAGTTGCAATTTTCTTGGTAGAGTTAAAGGATTGCCCGTTCATGTAGGTAGTTTCACGTTTCCTACGAATTTCATAATTGTGGATGATATTAGCACGGCCATAGACCCTAGCTTGTCCCATGTTATTCTAGGAAAACCTTTCATAGAAAGCACCGGAATGACCTATGACCCCTCATTAGGAGTAGTGCGATTCAAGAATACGACCGATGACATAGCTTACCAAATGCCGTTTAAGATTGAGAAGTTTTCATCACTCTCTAATGATGAAAAGGAACTTAAACTATCGGTCTATTATAGGAATAATGAGGATAGGGAGAAAGGTGTTGATTATGTTATGGCTAAGATTTTCGGATTCTACAAGGATTGTTTGAACCTAGGACCGGAATACAGGACCGAATGGGGAGAAGATGAACTCTTAGAGAAGCGCATTTTAGGGCACTTCTACAACATGGAATCCCCCATTAAAGGCCATGAAGAGGGCGATGGTGAGAAAACGTAGGAGCACGACTATGAGTCTAGCTACAAGACTCTTAAATAAAGAAAAGCGCTTCGTGGGAGGCAACCCATGCTTAATTGTTTGCTTGTTAGTGTCATATATCTTTTATTAATTGTTTATCCTCATGTTTAAATTTGTAAAAATGCTTTATTTTGTTTTTAACTTCGTCTTAATTACATATAAAGGTATTTTACATAAGGGATAAGTGTAGGGAGGATTACACACGTTTTCAAAAGAAACGTAAACATGAGAATAACAATTAACTAAAAGATATATATGTTTGTTTGTTCGAGTCAAATGCTTGTATCGAGTCATAATGGATGTTTTGCAGAAATTTTTCCAGATTCTAAAGATGTAAATTTTCCAGAAATTTTTCCAGAAAATCGCAGACCAGTTTTTGTCAGGATAACCTGACGGCGTCAGGATTGCAACCTGACGGCGTCAGGAAGGAGTAAAAACATCAGATTACTTTTTCTCGTTTTCTGAGCTACTTATAAATTTTTGGAATTTTCCAGGTCTTAATTTTCTTTGAAATTCTGTAAACACCCATTCCACAAGCATTATATCCTAGTTTAAATCGAGTCTTATATATATTATTACCGCCGATTTTACGCGAAGGTTTCGTTTGTTTTCTTCAAGTGTGCAGGTTTAGTTTGTCAAGAAGAAGTTACAAAAGATTGGAAGGAGCTTTTCACGCATAAATTCTTCTTGAAAAGAATTTAACCACCACTTTACACGGATCCTACCGAGCTAATCAGGGGAGTATTAGTTTCTTTCGTTTTTGATTACCTTCTTTTATCATAACTTTGATACTTTCGGGGAACATTGGGGACAATGTTCAGTTTAAGTGTAGGGAGGGAAAATAAAACGGGAACTTTGAAACTATGCTTATCCTTGACTATTTGCTTTGTCCAATTGTGATTGTGTAATAAACCATGAGAAATGTCGGTTAGGGTAATTTTGGCACCAAATTTAAAATTTTTTATGACATATAAGAGTGGGCCATTAGTCTTAACAAAAGCGTCTCATGGATAGGAAGTTATATGACTAGCACAAAACCCTTTACCACCCAAATTCCACCCAAAATGTGAGGATCGCCCTTAGATTAGTAGGAATTAAAAGCATTCATCTTTAATGCTTAGAGTGTGAACCGGTAGTATATTAGATTCTAGAACTTGTTTTGTGATGCATTCCGAGATCGCAAGTGAGGCTACACTTGTGTAGTTAGGAATAACTAAATGATAAGAGGCATTAGGATAACCCTTGTTTAATACCCGTAATATAATTACTTCTTCCACTTCGGTTGAGTAATTCCCCCACACCCTTTGCGTTGTACTCATCTTTAGTACACGATACCCCTAGTTAACCCCTCAGAGCCTATCCTTTTCGCGGTTCTCGTGATATTTCGGTTTTTCCGGAATATCAATGAAGAGCATTGTTTACACCCCACCCCCAAATATACACCCAAATCGCCTTAGCCTACCCCTTATGCACTCACTTTTAGTGCAAATGTTTGTTATCACCCCAAACCCTTAGTTCAATTATCTAGTTGCTTGCATAAGTTGCTAAGTCGAGTCATATCCTTTGTATACAGTTTTGGGATGATTGGGATTCATGGGAAAAGTTAAAGTTTATGAAATGACGGGAAGGGAACGTTAAATTCAAATTCCCTTTGTTTGCGTAATAATGTACCCCAAGTGTTTTGATCTTTTCGATTCGGGTCAAATTAGTATTTAGAATAATAAAAACTCAAGTGTAGGGATATGCCTGTAAATCCCTAGTATTTTGATGTTGTCATAGAGGATGGTAGAGTAAAAGTGTATGAAAAAAAAAAAAAAAAAAAAAAAAAAAAAATACGGGCTACCATCCTACATCTATCTTTTAATTTATGTTTGTTTATTTCAGTTATCTAGAGTTTAGAGTGTCGAGTCTTGGCTTAGCAACGCCATTCTTCATATGCATTTAACATAGAGATTTTTGACTTACCACCACTTAATAGCCTATCCCACCAAACCCTTATTTCCCTACCGTAAGCCTAACGTTACAACCCTTTAAAGACCTCTTTGATAGTCTTTCCTAGGTGCTTACGCCAAAGCGATGGAGGTTTGATCTATTCTCAAGCCTATGGTAATCTATGTACTAGGACCGGTTAATGAGTGTTTATCTTCCATTTTCTATTTTGTTATATTTCATATATACACCCGAGAGAGATGTGAATATCTAAACACCCCATGTGAGGTGCTAGTATGTAATTTCCGTGCTTGTTATGACTTTTGCGGGGCTTATATGTGTTGTGGACCGTTTTGAATTAATGCTTCATGACCCCTAACTTATAAATTAATTGGCTAAAAGCACATTTGCTTGAGGACAAGCAAATAACAAGTGTAGGGATATTTGATAAGGTTTTAAAAGGTACCATTTTGAGGGGTCGTTTAAGTCCTTATTTGATCACTTTTGTATCCGTTATTGCTTAATATCGTTCCTTTTCACTTTTTAGGTCTCGTGAAGGCAAAATGCTGGAATGACACTTATTTGGACAGAAAGGCGCGAATATATGAAGAAAATGGCCAAAGTCGAAATCAGACACTCACAGTCGCTGAATGTAGAAGGCGACGGCATCAGGTTCTATGTGCGACGCCGTCGTAGAATTGTTGTGACGGGTCAGAACTCAAAACTCGTGTTTTCAAAAGACGGCGTCTAGTGTGAAAGAGTAGGCCGTCGCTACTCAGACGGCCTAGATGCGATCCAGACGACGTCAGAAGCTGAAGAGGACGGCGTCACGGACATAAGGTGACGCCGTCGCAAGGTTAACGTGGCCAAGACGAAACCCTAATGGCGGCGACACGACGGCGTCACTAAACATAAGGTGACGCCGTCGCAATTGTAATCTTATATATAGAATCCGAATTTTTCAGTCTTTGTGTGGAGAGTCTTTGGAGTAAAAACCTAAAACCGAACCTAAGGTGTCTTGTACAGTATTTTAGGGTTTTTAACCCTATCTTACACCAAGATAAGTCTTTGCTTCATTAATTCAATTATGTCTTTGATTATTTGTGTGTATGCTTGCATGTTCTCCATGTCCGGCTAATTTATTTGTGTGTTTGCTTAGGAAGTATGAAACTTAATTATTAAATATTGATTGGTTGTTTCTTATCTTAGTTGATTAATGATCTAGTAATGCGATAGGTCATTCGTTGTGTACTTAATGCTTGATTCATCTTTGTGAACCCTAGAGTATGATTACCTGAGTGATTGTAGTCTAAAACATCCGAAGAGTGCCTTAGAGTAGGAGTCTATAATCTCTACGTGGATTTGTAGACAAGACCCTTTGGTAAGTTCAAAGAGTTAGGGAGAAACGCATACCCTACAACTTTAGAAACACAACGCAGCTAGGAATAAGACGTGACACTCAACCATCAATAGGAGATAATTAAGGAGTAATACAAACTAAGTAAACACATCTTTAAACTATCATACGAGCACGCATTAATTAGACATAGACTCCCACAACCTTAGTTTAGATAATTAGATAATAGTAGAGTAATCGGTAGAAATACCAACCCCCCAAATCCAATACCCGAGATTCGTACCTTTCCATTTTCATAAAATATAAAAAGATAAAAAATAATCTTCCTCAACCTTAACCTTAGCGTAGTAACTCCCTACTAGCATTCCTATTCCCCTAGAGAACGATATCAATACCCGTGGCTTACCCTAATTACTACACTACAACGATTAGGTTCACTGCCTAGGGTGTTATAAAACTTGCTCGAAGAAAAGGAAGTTCCTTTGACCCCGAACGACGCGTGTAGCGTTATCATATATGTTATAATCATATTATGAAAAGTGTAAAAGGGCGATCTTAAAACATGATCAAATAAGATTTTTTATTAAAGAAATGTGTATAATAAATACATCATAAAGACGAGAAAACTAGAAAAAAATAAAAATAAAGTGCATATGAGCCATAATGAGTCTCATTAGTTAGATAACGAAATATTACTTCTTAGAAAAAATTACATGTTTGGTCCTTATGGTTTACTTCAAATAACAGGTTTAGTCTTTAAGTTGTTTTAATTACACCACACATATTTATTTTTGAAACTTGTTGCCCATTTAGTCCTTATTTTAAAAAAATAGGGATCATCTTTTTATTACACGAATAGTCCCTATTTCTGATAATAAAGACTAGACTAAAATACACGTTGGTCCCTAAACTTGTCACGGTGCATCGCGATCGACCGGAACTAGCCATATTCATCGCCATAGGTCCAAAACATGGCCATTAAATGCCAGATTAGTCCTTTGACCAAGTCAACATCTGATTTTTGTTTTGTAGTCGAGGGTATTTTAGTCCATACACATTTATACTTTTATAACACATTTATATTTTACCCCTTCATCTTTCATCCTCTTCATCATCTACCCAAATCATTCATCTCCCCAACATCATCATCTCCCCAACAATCATCCTGAAAAAAATCTGTTGATGAACATCTGCACATTATTCCCTCGGTCTCGTTCTCATTGGCGAAAATGTTGTTGCTTCTTCAATACAATGACGGCAACCAGCCAAGAACGTGTTTTCATGAAACATATGGAATTTGAGCACGTGGTCATGCACACCCCTTTTTTATATGGGGTTTAACTAAAAAATTGTGACACATATTATTGAAAGAAAGAAAATGTTCAGGTAGGAGGTTGTGACAAATATTATTTAAAAAATAAAATGTTCAGGTGCCGCTATGATCACAAGTGCTCACTTCCTGCACCACCATCATAAGTGTGATATGTTTGCGTGCTGGGTTTGGCAGTAAACTGGTAATCACTACAGGATTTAGCGGTTAGTTTGATACTGAGAGTAGATGTTGACGTGACACCCGACCACACTTATTATTATATCTATTTTACAGTGAACAAGCTCTAGAGTAGCAAACTCGGTTACATACTCATGTTTCTTAGACGTTTGCGCGTGCATGATCTTTAAATCTAGAGCTGACAAACTAGTGCTCAGTTATGAAATTATACGATCGAGTTGAGACAACTCCATAAGTATAACAGTATGAAAGTCATGCTATATCAAGATCAACACTTTTTCATGCCTGCCGGAATATGATAGTTGAAAAGCAGCCTGTTGGGGCTTCTTTGGAGCTTATTTATAAGCTGAGAAGTGGGCTCCACAGCAAGAAAAAGCTTCAAAAGTCAAGTTAGTATAGCAATGATTCAAAATAAGTTGATTGAGGGCCAAGAAAGAGCATGTACAGCTTAAAATTAAGCTGGTATCAGCTGACTATGATCAGCTTTTGCTGATGCAGAAAACAGATATATGGGTAAAACAGGTTTAAAACTTCAAAATTTGAACATGCTAAGGGTTTATTCGATACACTAAGTTGCAAGCAACTTGATGTGGGATTACAAGTAGTAAAAAAAACAAAGCTTGCTTATTTAAAAAGCCAACTGAGCTGAGAACTGAGCCCCAGATCAGCAGTGTAGTTGTTGTTTCATGTGCAGTTCTGGAAACTTTTTTTTTACTTGCCAAACTCTTGCAAAGACTCTTAAAACACTTTCTATCTATAACATCCAACTAACAATCTTGAGAGTACTCTAACTTTAAGGGTTAAACTGGGTAGAAAAAGGTTTTGACCCGAAACTTGTTTACATCCAAACACCCCTGATTTCACATGAATTCTTTGAAACTGATTCAGAAAATTTAGAACTTGGAATTTCTTTCAACAAAAGCTAAAATAAAACTCACTACTTTAATTTAATTCAACTCACTAGAAATTTGTAAACTATGACAGTTAGATAAAAAGGGGTACTTTCATTGATTAAAAAGAAGAAATATTAAACTAAAATTTTAAACATACAACTGATTTTTTTTAAAACTAGAAAAAAAGGGTGCCTTATACTCATGGCTACAAGTCCTTATTTATACTAAGCTTCTAATGTCTTCAACTCTTCATAATGCTCCTTGGTGTGTTTCTTCTGTGAGAGGCAAACATGCTGAGGTGAATTTGTGCTTTCTCAAGCATAATCCTGACCATCCAGATGTATTGGGGAAGCACCCTTTTGATCTTAGCCATTAAAACACTTGAGCTCCAATGAGAAGGCAAGGGATTGCCAAGGTGTACTTGGATCATGTGAAGCTCCTTTGGCCTCATTGTGCAGCTTCCAATGGTGAGAGTGATTGGAGGGGGGGGGGGGAGAAAGTGGAGGCTGAGTAGGATGTGATGAGGATTTTGGCGGGCAACATGATTTCTGGGATTGGGTTTTATTGTTTTTCTGGGTTTGGGTGAAAGAAGAAGAGAGGATAATTAAATGGGATGGGTTCAAAAGTGTGGAAGGGTTTTTAGGGTTTAAAAGAAGTGTTTACTCTCACAAAACGATTAATTATCGGAAACACAATTGCAAAATCCTACTAATCCTAAATGCAGCACCATAATAAACATAGGGTTTACTCTCACAAAACGATTTATGCAACTCATCCTAAAAGACATGCGTGCATTTGAATCTGTCTTTCCATCAAGCATATTTTCCTTCCCCAACTTCTTTGGTGAGGTAATCAAATTTCCCTGTTTAATATTGATAATGCAAATTATAACTAATATACACATAGAGGCTGAACTAATATATTTAGAGCTACAGATGAATATACAAAGAGGAACATTAACACACCTCAGCTGAAGCAACTTGCTTTCTTGGTGAAGCACATGTTTCTTTCACCCTCTTGTAGTTACTAACGTTTTCGGCACCTTTTACATGAATCATATCAGAGACATAAGTAAATCCACCTGCCTTTGCCTTAACAATACCAGTGGGCTGATGACCCCGTTTCTTCCTGTAATTATAATACGACCTCAAATTCCATCCTAACCACAAGATAAGTCAAAAATGATACGTACAAAATAAAGTATGGTTTCATAAACTTACATACAAGTGCTGCAATTGCAAACACCTCTACACCTGGGACAATCCCATTGGTCCAACAATGTCACGTCTTCAGCTTTTTAGAAAACGATATGTAAATAAGATTAATCTCATTAATAAGCCAGACAACAAAAACAATTTTATGTTTAACATATAATAATATAATAAAACACTCCATCTTAAAACAAATATAATAACCAGAAACACTAACACTAATCACTAATTACAGTAACAAATAGCATGTCCTGGGGTAAAATTAAAAAGCAAGAAAAACAATATAATAAAGATAGAAAACGAGAAATATACTTGATGGCAAGGGACTCCGTCCTTCGAATCGGATTCCATCTCGGGGGGGGGGGGGGGTTAATTTCGTTTTCACTCGTCTTCTTCTTATTATTCTTCATGTTGTTGTTGTTGTTGTTTATTGTATCCTTTTTAGATCTCGGGGAGATGATTACCAGGATGATGTTGGGGAGATGAACGATTTGGGTAGATGATGAAGAGGAAGAAAGATGAAGGGGTAAAATATAAATGTGTTATAAAAGTATAAATGTGTTGATGCGTGCCAAACAGTCAAACTAAATCACACAAGCCCGCCACTTGTGAATGGCGGGGCGTAACCAGCTTAAAACTGCTTAAGCACGAAATCAATGAAGATCAGAGGAGTATAGAGTCTCCCCGGGTCGTTATGTCCCAGCGAGCTATGCAATGGATCAATCAACGTATAGTGATCGAGAAGTTTGAACGAAAAAGGATTATGAGATTATGATTATAACTACAGAAATATCAAACAAATACAAAGGCTAAAATGCAAATGAGAGGAAATTAAAAAGTTAAAACCTATTAAATAAACGCTATCACTAAAATTAAAATGATGTTTTTGTTTTTATGTTTTTACGAAATTGAAATTAAAATCTACGCGACGTACAACTAAAAACGTGAAACTAAAGCAATATTAACCCTAAAAATATGAGAATGACATTTTTATAAACCTAATGATAAAAGAAAATTTATGGAAAAAGAAAATTATTTTTTAAGACTAATTATCTAATTAAAAACTATTTTTAACTAATAATTAATTACCTAAAATACAAGAAAATGTGAAATAAGGCTAGAAAAATAAAATTAAGACTTAGAAAAATCTAAAATATCAAAATAGACTTTTCAAAACTATTTTTGTATTTTTATGACTATTTTTCTATTTTCTATGAATTTTAAACTATTAAAATCTAATTAAATCACTAAAAATTACCAAATGAACTATGAAAAATATGGAAAATTACTTTTTCTACTTTTTATATTTATCTAAACTTAATTAAATTGAAAAATTATTTTTTTGAAGCTTTTTCTGAATTTTTTGTATTAAATGCTATTTAAAAAGGCTTAAAAACTAATAAAAATCAAGAAAAATAGTAAAACAGCTGAGAAAAATCTGAAAATTTCAGGAAAAGTCTAAAATAATATTAGGAATATAATAAAAATGGAAAAACAGATGCTTATTTGCAAGGAAATGAAACTGATGAGAGAGTGCTTATTGAAATAAGCACTAAATAAGCCAAATGATTAAGACAAGCCACCAACTGTTAACAGAAGTTCTAATAAGCTATATTAACCAAAATCCAACTAAAATCAACAAGCTACAATCACTGATATACAAGTTACCAAGATTTGATGATTATGAGTTAAAGCTTAAAACAGATTCTAGGTGTCAACTTGCAGACCCAAAATAAGCAACCAAATAAGCTACAAACTAAAAACCAATTATCCAGTCCTAAACTAGACCTGGGTGAGATTGATTATACCAAAAAGCAAACCATGAAAAGCTCTAATGAGCACTGTGCACAAGCTGCACAAACTGAGAAGAATCTCAGTATGATCTGAGACAGTGAGCAGGGCAACTGGCCCTTACTTTGAGCTTGTGCACCAGCTTATTCAGAAAGCTTAAGCCTAAAACAGATACTAGGTCTTAAAGATCACCTATTAAACTACTTGTAAACCAAAAATCAGTACCTAAAAAGCTTTAATGAATCCTGTGCAACTGCTGCACTTTCTGCATAAATCCAATTTTTACACCATTTTTGACTTTTTAAAACAGATACACAGTTTGACTTTTTTGATTTTTAAACCTGATTTGAGGACTGATAATGTTGTATTATGATGGAATGAAGCTATTACAACCTTGGTTATTGATTTCTAAACACAAAATGATGATTTGCTTTTTTAAAAATCCAACAGTGAACAAGTGAGACAGTTTTAAAGGAGATTTGACTTTAAGCACTAGCAGAACCAATTTAATGACCTAAATGAGCTCAAACAAACTTATTAGACATGATCCTACAGATCTTAACCACTGAATAGACCATTAAGACAGAATGATCAGTAAATCCAAACACCCTTGTAATTGACTGTTGTGAAGATTAAAAAAGACAAACAATGAGCAGCCTTGTATCAATGATCAAACCACATTCACCTAACCTAATTACAGCTTTTTGAACAGATTTTAACCAGTTTTGACTATAATATCAGAAAATGCAAAGAACTTGAGATTTCACTTACAAAGGGTCCAAAGCTGCTATAGCTTGCAACAGTTAACCAGAGGACCACTAACCTATCTCAATCAACCCACTAGACCTAAATCAACCCATTTCCATAGCTTCTTCACCCATTGACCCAATCAATTCCAATTATGCCCCTGTTTGACTTTCTTTGACCAATATCCAACTATGCTTAAAACTTGAATGTGAGCTTGTAAAAAGCTATGTTAAGCTTATTTAAGCTCAATGGAACTGAGAAACAAGTGATATGAAGCTTTTGAGTGTGATTTGGAAATGGAAAATTTCAACAGTCAACTTAACAACATGAATACATAGTGAAACTTAAATTAGCACTTGAAAATGATTTATATTGATTTAATAACTTATAAAGAGTACATTACAACTGAAAATTACAGGATTTATATTAAACTAAAGCTTTAAGTTGAAAAACGACATTAAGAGAAAATCAAAAACTAGAAGACTACTCTCTTGCTTCCTTTTTGCCTTTCTTTTATATCCAAACTCCTTGTATCTCTCCTCTGAATGTTTCCCAACAAATCTTAGCCATTGGATGGCTTTGGAATGATCTCAACCGTTTAAACATGATTTTGGCGCCAAATCTTCTTATAAGCCAGTGGGGGTGATATGGTGGGTAAGGGAGCATTTAATGCTTCTTGGAGGCTTGCAGAGGAGGGGGGGACATGGTGAGGTGATTGGGAGGCTGGGTGGTTGGTGTTGGTGGCTGGGTATGGTGGGCAGACAGTGGGAGGGAAAAACGGGGAAAGGGATGACTTGGTGGGTTTGACTGGTCTTTGACCAGATATTATAAAAGGGGGGGTCCAAATTGATACTTGACAGGGGGTCCAAGGGATTAAGGCAGGGGTCACTTGGGTTGATAGGGTCCAAAATAGGTTTAAAGCTTTAAATGACAAGGGACCTAAAGTGTAATTGCTGAAATTCAAAGGACCAATGCTGCCAATTCAGAAAAGTTATTCCAAGGGACCACAAGTGACAACCTTCAAAAGTATAAGGACTAAAATTGCCATTTTGTAATTTTCCAGGGGCCATTTCTGCCAATTTTCAAACTTGGAGGACCATTTTTGTAATATTCTCAAACTTTTCATATTTTTCACCAAAGGACTAAATTTGACAACTTTTGATTTTAAAGGGACCTTTGGTGACTTTTGCTTTTGAAATTATGGCTCAGGGACTATTTTTGACAATTTATGAAACTTGGGGGACTAAAACTGCCAATTTTGCAAACTTGATACATTTTTCATCTGATTTTGATAATTTTGCATTTAAAACACATAAAACACTGATTTGTGATATTTTGATCATTTTGATGTGTTTCTGAGTGTTTTCAGATGATTTTGCAGTTTATTTTGTACAAAACTGATGAGTATTTAGACACTCATCATGTGTATGGACTAAAATACCCTCGACTACAAAACAAAAATCAGATGTTGACTTGGTCAAATGACTTGTAGCGAGTGAAAACCTTGAAATAGGGACCCCCGACGATGAAAAGGGCCAGTTTCGTCTCATCGCGATGCACCATGCAAAGTTTAGGGACCAACAGTGTATTTTAGTCTAAAGACTAAATAAGCAACATGTTTTAAAAATAAGTATGTGTAATGTAATTAAAACAATTTAGGGACTAAACCTGTTATTTGAGGTAAAGCACATGAACCAAACGTGTTATTTGTCTACTACTTATGAAGGCATATAAATAGAAATTGCAATGCATACCTACTGGTCGTACGGCCAGACTATGAATTCATCGAGCTTAAGGTGTGGCAACAAGGCTTAGCTTGTTGTTTGAGGCTCACAGGTGCCACATCACCATAACACAACACCTTCTACAACCACCTTTTATCATAACTAAACACAACAACTTCATTTGAGTCCCACCACTTCCTATTTTATTTTTTTATTCAATTTTCTAAATAACATAAAATCCATTCATAAACTAAAATTCATTCATAAAAATAAAATTCTAATACAACGTATTAAAAGCAAACGAAACATAAAATAAAGATACGAAAAAAAAAACGATACGGAAAAAAACATACGAAACTTAAGAAATACATCAAATTACAAAGAAACTAATTATTTTGTTGATGTTGTACATATTCTTGCCATAGATATCGTTGCCAAACATGCTCGATGATATTTCGTTGAAGCCTTGCCTGTGTGCGTGATCTGTGCTAAACCGTCAAGTCTAAACAGACTTAAAACAGCTTAAACACAAATGCAATGAAGATCAGAGAATATAATGAATTCCCGGGTCGTTAAGTCCCACGGAGACTCAATGGTGTGTAAAACTGATTCAGATAATGGAGTGATCACTAAGGATAGTGATCTGCAAAGGTTATGATTAGAATTACTACACTACTGATTGATTGAAATGGAATGGAGTACAGATTTGGAAAGCACAACAATCAGATCAAAGAAACGTAAACGTAAGTTTTAAAAACTACGTATACGCACAAAATAAAAAGTGAAAACTAAGAAATAAAAGGCCTAAAAATATAAAAATAACATTTTTGGAATCCTAAAAATAAAAGAAAATTATTAGAAAAAGAAAATTATTTTTAACACTATTTAATTAATTATTATTAATTAAAAACTAATTTAACTATTTAATAAATACTCTAAAATAGAAGAAATTACAAAATAAGGCTAGAAAAATAAACTTATGATTCTGAAAAATCTAAAATACTATAAAACTAATTTTAAAACTAAAAATATATTTTTCACACTTTTTATATAATTATTACTAATTAATTGTTATTTAAAATACACTTAAATACTAGAAAATAGAAAATAAACTTGGAAAAATAAGATTTTGACTTGGAAAAATCTAAAATATGATAAAACTAATTTTAAAACAGAAAATATATTTTTTAGGCTTTTTAATTATTTATTACTAATTATTTATTATTTATTAACTATTTATAATTATAATAAATACAAAACAGAAAAGGAAAAATATGAAACTTTTTCTAAAAATCCTATATGATGACAGAAAACAAAGAAAAATAGAAAAACAAGATTTGCTTATTAAGAAGATGAAAAGAAAAATCAAAAAGCTAAAAAATATTAAATAAACGCTATCACTATTTTTATATTGATGTTTTTCTGAATTTTCTTTTTGAAAACTACTTAAATACTAATAATATGAAACTTTAATAAAGACAAAAAAATTTACAAATCACAAATAAGCAGTTTTGATGGCTTATTGATCCAACAGTGGACTAAGAGCTTATTTTGGTGTAATAAGCTCAAACAAGCTTGCACACTGAAACAAAGGATGGAATAGGATACAATAAGCTGAAAACTACTCAAATGAAGCTAAAAGGTAAGAAGAAGCAAACTGATAAGCTAGATTAAAGACAATAAGCACTTGGCTTTTTCACAGAAATGGGACAAGCTTGAGGCTTGTTGCAGCCCTAGTAAACAAGCTCCAAAATGAAAGACAAGAGTTGGAACCTCAAGATAGCCTGGTTGGCTACCCAAAGAAACAAGAATTACAAGATTTGGACAACTAAAGAGCTCTATGCAAGCTTTTCAAAATGGGCTTATGTTCTGTGCACAGGGCAGTTTTATGAAACAGGTACTCTCAAAAAGCTAAGAAATAAGCACTTAAGAAGCTGAGAAACAGAGAACTATCATTTTTGTATTTTTCTTTAGCAACTAGACTTTAAAAATCCAAAAGATTACAAGCTGGATCCTATTAATAAACCCACAGTGAAAATATCTTTTTTATTCAAAAGCGACCCAATTGACAATTTGACTTTTTGACAAAAACTAAAAGTTGACCAAAATGAGATTTAAACTGATCTTAAACACTGATTATGATGTTATAAAGTGAACTAAGACTGATTAGAGCAAGATTAACAACTTTTAAACACAAAATCAAGATCCTTGATCTTAAAAACTCCAACAGTTAATCAAGAGAATTGGATAAAAGAGATTTTGACTTTTGATGTAACAAGCACTAACTTTCTTGACTTCTTTGAGTTAATATGACCAAGTGAGACACAAGTCAACAATAAACAACTACTCAAGCAACCTTAAGACAGTTTTATTACTCAAATCCAAACAGACCCATATTGACTATTTTGAAGATTTTTCAAGGCAAACCACAAATTTAAACCATAACACTTATTGCAGACCTTATAGCATCATTAATTAGGACTAAAGAAACATGAACCAACAGTTACAACAACATAAAACTAAGAATTAAGACAAGAGCTATTTTAACTGTTATAAAGAAATTTATGTAAACTACCAATTTAAAAAAATCAACCAACTGTTTTTAAGGATTAAATACACTTAATTACTACTAATGAACACTAAGAACAAGAAATTACAACAACTAATCAACCACAACAGTGAAATGCAAAAATACTTAAAAAGGCTTACAATAGCTTCCAAGCTCCAAACTGAAAATCAGAACCAGTGAACACCCCTATAAGCTTACCAATAAGCTACTAACCCAAGGCCATCCATAATACACCTTGCTCCAGCTGTGAACACCTTCTCCAAGTGATTTTTGATTTTATACCTATTTAATTGGTATTTTTGAGATTTTTGACCTTTTGAAGCTAAACTGAATTTTATTGTTTCTAATAGCTTATAAAAGCTATATGGGAGCTTATGTGACCTATTTCAGTCCATATAATCAACTAAAAACAACATTTGATTCACATGATATTTTTGAAATTGAAAACTGCATAAACTGAAGTAAACTTTAAAACTTGGAATTACTTATTAAAAGAGGTTCAAATACACTTGAGAGACTTAGATAAAGTACTTGGAATTAAAAACATACATTGAAAAGCTTAAGTTAAAGAAAACGACTAAGGAAAAATAAAATTACACTAGATAGTGTGATACAATGCATCTTCTCTTTCCTTTATAGACTTTTCAGCATTCCTTGATGTACTCTGAATCTATCCCACCACACTTGAGCCCTTGGATCACTCAAATTAATCAGAACCATACACCTTGCTTTTTTTGGCGCCAAATATTTCAATTGAGCAGGTTTTAGCTTTAATTGGGTTTGGTTGAGATAATTAAAGGTTTTGGAGTTTAGAGGGGGGTGGAGGGAACATAGTATGGAGGGGGGTTGAAAATGTGGTGAAAACCACTCTGGTTTTGATGTTTCAGTGGTTGAGGAGGAAGTGAACAGTGACCCTGGTATTAACGCGCGAGTTGAGAGTTTTGACTTTCTTTGACCAGGCTTTAATAACAAAGGGGAGGGGGTCAAAAGGGTTTGTGGCAGGGGTCAGAATGTATTGTGGCCTGGCTCAAGGGTCAGCCAAAAGAGGGTCAAGGGTCAACTGGATTGGGCTAGCAGCTGGGCTTGTGTTTTGGGTTTGGATTGGATTGGATTTATTAATAAGGATCCGTTTGGTTTAGTATAAATGTCAAGGACTAAAAATGTAATTCGACCAAACTTCAAGGACTGAAAGTGATATTTTTCCAATTCTCTCACAAGGACCAAACTTGACAACTTTTGATAGAACAAGTATCCTTTTTGCATAAAATCCATTTTTTAAAAGTCCAAGGACTAAATTTGCAAAATTTCAAAGTTTGAGGACCTTTCTTGCCAATTGACCAAAGAATCATTCAAGGTTCATTTTTGATAACTTAGAATACTTCAGGGACCTTGAATGACAAAACTTCATATTTTTGAATTCCAGGGACTAGATTTGACAATTTTCAAAACTTGGGGGACTAAAACTGCCAATTTTGCAAACTTGATACATTTTTCATCTGATTTTGATATTTTTGCATTTAAAACACATAAAACACTGATTTGTGATATTTTGATTATTTTGATGTGTTTCTGAGTGTTTTCAGATGATTTTGCAGTTTAGATTACACAAAAATGATGAGTATTTAGACACTCATCAATCCCCCACACTGAGATATTGCTAGTCCCTAGCAATGATTTGAGAAAACTTGATGGATTTTATCTCTTTACCAAAAGCCATCACTTCTGGAGTAGCCAATTGTTTTGATTCAAGTAAGAACCTTGGTACAACGATAACCAAATGATTTATTGGCAAATCATAAACCATATAACGGATTTGATGTGTCTTTACCAGAAGTCGTACCCTTCTGGACTAGCCAACTCTTAGATAAATTATCAGGATTATCTTTGGTGAGCTGATTACCAATTATGGTTTTTCCACTGCCTTTACCACAAGCCATAATCTTGCGGGCTAGCCAACTCTTCACTTTTTAGGACATGGTGAGTTGAATACCATACAATTTTGGGCAAATTGCAAGCCATATAAACGGATTTGAGAAATCTTTACCAAGAGCCGTTTGCTCCTGGATTAGCCAATCCTTTAGTTTATCAAACATGGCGGACTGATAACCAAATGAGTAAGTGTAGAACACTTACTCCAAAAAAAATTTTGGCCAAAAACGGGGGAATTGGGTAGATAATATATGAAATTCGTGAGAATTCCCCCCCACACTTAGAAATGAATATTGCCCTCAATATTCAAAGTACCGGCGATTATGCCGAAACAAAGAACGTAAAAGGGAAATACTACGGCCATTTATTTAGAAGAAGATTTTATTTTATTTTATTTTTTTTTTATTTTTTTTTTTTAGAAAAAATGAGAATATACAACAGTGTGGGGAAACTCCCCCACACTAGGGTGGTAGAAAGGGGGTAAGAAGACAGAATTATGGGTGAAAACCCATATGGTGCGTGCTAATGTTTTTGATTACCGAGTCACTAGCTTGACTCGATCCCCGCATTCATTGGTTCATGGGGAATGTTTGTAAATCCGGGACAACCACAGGGGGAATGTCCTCTCCAAAGTAATGCTTAACTCGATGACCATTCACTTTAAAATTAGGACCATCGGGTTGAGATAACTCAACGGTACCATAAGGATAAACCTTAGCAATAGTGAATGGACCAGACCAACGGGACTTGAGCTTTCCCGAGAAAATCTTCAATCTGGAATTGAAAAGGAGGACTCGATCACCAACGTTGAAAACGCGGTTCTTGATCTTGGAGTCATGAATCTTCTTTGTCTTTTGTTTATAGATCAAAGAGTTCTCGTAAGCTTGATCACGAAGTTCATTTAATTCATTCATTTGAACTTTTCTGTGATCACCGGCTGTCTGTATATCGAAGTTTGCATGCTTTAAGGCCCAGTATGCCTTGTGCTCTAACTCGATCGGAAGATGACATGCCTTTCCATACACTAGCTTGTATGGAGTACACCCGATGGGTGTTTTGAAAGCTGTACGGAAGGCCCAGAGTGCGTCATCAAGTTTATCCGACCAGGATGCACGATTTTCGCCTACTGTCCTTTCAAGAATCCTTTTAATACCCCGGTTTGAAACTTCCACCTGCCCACTTGTTTGGGGGTGGTATGCAGTAGAGAGACGGTGGGTAACACCATACTTTTGCATGACTCTTTCAAATTGGTCATTACAAAAATGTGTACCACGATCACTGATTATCGCTCTCGGAGTTCCAAACCTGGCAAACAGAGATTTCAAAAACTTCACAACAACTCGGGCATCATTGGTGGGTAAAGCTTTTGCTTCAACCCATTTTGACAGATAGTCAACAGCCACGAGTATGTACTTGTTACCACGAGACGAAGGAAATGGCCCCATAAAATCAATACCCCATATGTCAAATATCTCACAAACTTGAATGGCATTTTGTGGCATTTCATTCCTTTGAGATATATTACCATGACGCTGACAAGCGTCACAGGCTTTGACAAATTCGTGGGCATCCTTATAGATTGTGGGCCAATAGAACCCGGAATCAAACACCTTTTTGGCGGTGTAGTTTGGACTATGATGGCCCCCGGTGGGTCCAGCATGGCAAGCTGTGAGAATGTCAATAGCTTCCTGTCCATAAACACACCGTCGGATGACTTGATCCGCACAGATTTTGAACAAGAAAGGGTCGTCCCAGAAATAATGTTTAACATCTTTGAAGAATTTGTTCTTCTGTTGGGTCGACATCCCTTTCACAATGAAGTTACCCGCATGGTAATTTGCAAAGTCAGCAAACCATGGGGTGGTAGAATTTCCACGAAAAGAAACCGCATTGAGTGTCTCGAGAGGAAATGTTTCATTTATATCCTTTTTCTCGAAAACATCTTGGTGAGGGTTTTCTAATCTGGACAGATGATCAGCAGCTAGATTCTCAGCTCCTTTTTTATCACGTATAATGATATCAAATTCCTGGAGGAGGAGAATCCAACGAAGTAATCTCGGTTTTGCATCTTGTTTTGCAAAGAGATATTTAAGAGCCGAGTGATCCGTATACACTACGCATTTGGTCAAGATAAGATACGGCCGAAACTTCTCAAAAGCATACACCACGGCTAATAGCTCTTTTTCTGTGGTGGTGTAATGAGTCTGAGCCTCAGTCATAGTTTTGCTTGCGTAGTGAATAGGCTGAAAATGCTTATTTCTTCGTTGCCCTAGGACTGCACCGATAGCAAAATCACTTGCATCGCACATGAGCTCAAAAGGCAAGTCCCAGTCAGGAGCAACGAGAATGGGTGCTTCAGTAAGCTTTTTCTTCAATGTTTCAAAAGCTATGATGCACTCGGGTGAGAAGATAAAAAGAGCATCCTTTTCAAGAAGATGGGTCATAGGCCGGGCGATTTTGGAAAAATCTTGAATGAATCTACGATAGAAACCGGCATAACCTAAAAAACTCCTAATACCTTTGACGGTAGTAGGATGAGGTAATTTAGCAATAACATCGACTTTTGCTCTATCTACCTCAATCCCGTTCTTTGAAATCTTATGGCCAAGGACAATGCCTTCTTTGACCATAAAGTGGCTCTTCTCCCAGTTTAGACAAAGATTTGTGTCTTTACACCTTTGAAGCATTTTATCTAAATGGGAGAGACATGATTGAAAAGAATCCCCAATGACCGAGAAGTCATCCATAAACACTTCCATTGTTTCCCCGATCATGTCGTGGAAAATGGCCATCATACATCGTTGGAACGTGCCAGGAGCATTACATAAGCCAAAAGGCATACGTTTGTAGGCAAAAGTTCCGTATGGGCAAGTGAATGTGGTCTTCTCTTGATCCTGTGGATCAATAGGGATCTGAAAGTAACCCGAGAAACCATCAAGGAAGCAATAGTACTCATTCCCTGCTAATCTCTCAAGCATCTGGTCCATGAAGGGTAGAGGAAAATGGTCTTTACGAGTGGCGTCATTCAACTTACGATAGTCGATGCAAACACGCCATCCTGTAACCAATCGAGTTGGAATTAACTCGTTATCTTCATTTGTGATAACAGTAATGCCACCCTTTTTCGGAACACAATGAATTGGGCTGACCCAAGGACTGTCTGAGATCGGGTAAATCAATCCTGCATCAAGAAGTTTGATAACCTCTTGTTTGATAACATCATGGATTTTTGGATTCACTCGTCTCTGATGTTGAACTGCGGGCTTGAAGTCATCCTCCATCAAGATTTTATGAGTACAAAACTCAGGGTTTATACCTTTGATATCGGAGAGTTTCCAAGCAATTGCTTGCTTGTGTGACTTCAAGATTTTAATGAGAGCAGCTTTTTCATCTTTACTTAAATCTCGAGCAATAATGACGGGTAATTTATCATCACCCTCAAGGAATGCATACTCGAGATGAGGAGGTAAGTCCTTAAGCTCAACCTCAGGAAATTCTTCAGTTTTCTCAACTGAATTGACTTCCTCGTTATGAAGTTTGATGGGAGGGAGAGGAGGAGAAGTTTCCAGATTTGACAATTTCTCAAGAAGAATATCTCCCTCCAGATTAATCTCATTTTGACTAATCTCATCAGGAATTGAATCACTAGGATGAGGGGTTGATGATGGATCATCATTGAGCAGCTTCTCAATAAGAAGTATGTCCCCCTCAATATCAATTGGAGCGTGATCAATTTCCCAAGGTACAGAATCACTAGCCAAATATGCTTCAATCTCATCTAAGATGAAGTCGCTTCCCTCAAACGGAGTGAGAGAAGGAGTAGAATTGGCTATGATAGGCTGAGAAGATGTGGTGGAATCCCCACTCACAGAATTATGAGAATAACCAAGAACTTCTTGAGAGTACTCGTCAGAAGCAACATCAATGATATCTATTCGGTTAACCGATTCAGAATCATAGTTTGCGGAGTACCTCGAAGTTTGGTCAAGGTTGAAGGTGACAGCTTCATTACCAACACGCAATGTGATTTCCTGCTCAAATACATCTATGAGAGCACGGCCCGTTCTTAGGAATCCTCTACCAACAATGAGAGGAACCCGATGATCGGCATCAAAATCAACAACCACGAAGTCAGCTGGGAAATGGAACTTTCCTACTTTCACAAATACGTCCTCAGCAATGCCAAGAGGACGGGATATGGAACGATCTGCAAGCTCAAGAGTCATGCATGTAGGAGTGAGTTCCGGAAGAGAAAGTTTCTTCCATACTGAATATGGCATAAGATTAATGCTTGCACCAAGATCTGCTAGGGCAAAGCATTCAACCATTCCTGGAAATACACAAGGTAAAAGAAATTTCCCAGGATCTCCAAGCTTTTCAGGAAGCTTCTTCAGGATAACTGCAGAGCAGTTCTCGTTAAGAGGAGTCTTAGCCATTTCAAACAGCTTTTCCTTATTGCTTAACATGTGTTTGAGAGTCGATGCAAACTTGGGCATCAGCATGATAGCATCCGCAAAGCTTATGTAAAAATGTAACTCTTGGAAAATTTGGAAAAATTTATCCATTTGATGACTAGCTTTCTCACGGAGCTTTTGCTCATTCAAACGTGATGGGTAAGGAATAGAAGATTTGGATTTCTGATTCTCAACAGGAGCTATAGGAGGTTCAAAGACAACTCCTGGATTAGACTGGGGTTTCTGGACAACTTGAGGTTGGACTACCGAAGGTAGGACGTGTGCCGTACTTCGTGGGCTAGAATAATGCACCTTGTCCGTAGTTTCCTTGGTAATTTGACTCATTGGCACAGGTGGAGGAGGCATTGGAGTCGTAGGTCCATTGTGTGTCCTCGGTTCACTTTCCACTACCTTAGGGAGAGAAGAAGAAGAAGAGGTAGTAGGAACAGCAGGTCCAGTGTATGAAACACCACTTCGGGTTGTGATCGCCTTGGCATCGCCCCTCGGGTTAGCGATCGTGTTGCTCGGTAAAGTACCTGAGCCCGAGGGTCGATCATTTAAAGACTTCTTCAGATCAGCAATCTGACTGACCAACAACCTGTTCATTTCATCTTGGGATTTCATGAACTGCTTCAGTAACTCATCAGATGATGGTACTGGAGGAGTAATGACGGGAGGAGCTGGGGGGACAATTTGAGGCCGTATGTTTTGATTATAGCCAAAATTCCCTTGATTAGGATTCATATTCCCATGAAATTGATTCCCTCGATTGAAATTGTTTTGATGAGGGTTTCCTTGATGTTGGAAACCTTGATTGGGTCCAGGATAGAAATTACCTTGGTTTTGATAACCTTGGTTCATTCTTGGTTGGTTCTGATTCCGGTTTTGCATGTTGTGATTTTGGTTAAAACCGGGTGGTGCCTGATTAGTGTTAGCACGGTAGTGTGGTTCATTTTGAGGACGGTATTGATTACCTCCTTGTTGTGAACTACCGGCTAGAGCATTTGCTTCAAAAGGACTACCATCGGTGGCAGTACAATTGTAGTAAGCGTGAGGACCACCACAAGTGACACAACTCTCAACTTTCTTCACTTCAGCATGTGTTGGAGTCTGAGTGAAGGAGACTTTCTTTTGGTTAGCAAGAACCAAAGCCTGAACAATGTCTGTGAGTTTATCAATCTTAGCATCGGTGCTAGATGTACTCACTGGGGATGAAGAAGAGGAAGGTCCAGCATTAGACTGATATGTCTTAGCTCTGAAAGGACGGACCTGAGATTTGTTCTCAATGATCTGCAAGGCCTCTTTTGTGGTCTTGCTCAGGAAATTACCTCCCGCGGAGGCATTCAAAGAGTCTTGATTGGTCTGATTGAGACCATTGTAGAAAGTATCCATTTGCATTAACTCGGTAAAACCGTGATGCGGACACTTGCGAAGCAACTCTTTGTAACGATCCCATGCCTCCCCGAATGATTCATCAAATCTCTGAGAAAATTTCATTATCTCATTCTTAAGACTTGTGGTTCGGGATGGAGGATAGAACTCGTTAACGAACTTGGTGACAAGGTCTTCCCATGTCTCTATAGAACGAGGGGGTTGTTTCTCAAGCCAATTCCGGGCTTGTCCCTCTAGAGAAAATGGGAACAGAAGAAGCTTGATAGCTTCGTGTGGGACATTCTTGTACTTGATGGTAGATGCTATGTTGTTAAACCATCGAATGTGTGCATGAGGATCATCCCGCTCAAAACCATAGAATTGGCTTTGGGTTACTAGATTAAGTAACCCGGTTTTGAGCTCGAAAGTGTCAGCCACAATGGCTGGGACAACAATGGCATCTCCGTAACCCTCGATGGGTGCTTGGAGAAGCTCATTCATGGGTTTGTCTTCTGCCATTTCGACAGGTGGTGGTGGTGGTAGACGTTCCTCAGTCACGGCTGAAGGAGCTGAACGTCCTCTACGTCTTCGAGGAATGTTTCCAAGTTCAGAAAGTGGACTTGTAGAACTGGAAGAACGAGTGCGCATGCACTAAGTATAAAAACCAATTTTCAAAACAAATGAGGCAAAACACAAGTGAACTTAACCAATAATCACAAATGAAATGGCTTCTTTGAAAAAGGTACACCAAATCACAAGTGACACAAAGGCAAGTTTTAAATCTGATGTTCGGGAACTTATTAATGGTCGCACCCCCAGTTAGGTAGTGCACTGCCTTGATTTGCGGTGGTTGATTTTTATGTATTTAATTAAGTACCACTGAAAAGACGTAGGTTAGATTTGTGCTGATGGGTTCAAAAACTTTTGGACAATATTTTTGTTATCGTCCCGTTTAACCAAATCGTATCTCTTTAACAATCACCTTAAAAGAGAATACAAAATAGAAAACGTTCCGATTGTTTTGTTGTTTTTATATTTTTTTGGAGTTTTTAACACTTTAGGAAAAGTGTTAATGGAATTTTTGATTTTCTTATAACTTTACAAAAAACTTTTTGCAAATGATGGGTATGTGCAACAATGGATCTGAAAATGGCTAAGCACACGCTAAAGCCTCCCCGGCAGCGGCGCCAAAATTTTGATCTGTGCTAAACCGTCAAGTCTAAACAGACTTAAAACAGCTTAAACACAAATGCAATGAAGATCAGAGAATATAATGAATTCCCAGGTCGTTAAGTCCCACGGAGACTCAATGGTGTGTAAAACTGATTAAGATAATGGAGTGATCACTAAGGATAGTGATCTGCAAAGGTTATGATTAGAATTACTACACTACTGATTGATTGAAATGGAATGGAGTACAGATTTGGAAAGCACAACAATCAGATCAAAGAAACGTAAACGTAAGTTTTAAAAACTACGTATACGCACAAAATAAAAAGTGAAAACTAAGAAATAAAAGGCCTAAAAATATAAAAATAACATTTTTGGAATCCTAAAAATAAAAGAAAATTATTAGAAAAAGAAAATTATTTTTAACACTATTTAATTAATTATTATTAATTAAAAACTAATTTAACTATTTAATAAATACTCTAAAATAGAAGAAATTACAAAATAAGGCTAGAAAAATAAACTTATGATTCTGAAAAATCTAAAATACTATAAAACTAATTTTAAAACTAAAAATATATTTTTCACACTTTTTATATAATTATTACTAATTAATTATTATTTAAAATACACTTAAATACTAGAAAATAGAAAATAAACTTGGAAAAATAAGATTTTGACTTGGAAAAATCTAAAATATGATAAAACTAATTTTAAAACAGAAAATATATTTTTTAGGCTTTTTAATTATTTATTACTAATTATTTATTATTTATTAACTATTTATAATTATAATAAATACAAAACAGAAAAGGAAAAATATGAAACTTTTTCTAAAAATCCTATATGATGACAGAAAACAAAGAAAAATAGAAAAACAAGATTTGCTTATTAAGAAGATGAAAAGAAAAATCAAAAAGCTAAAAAATATTAAATAAACGCTATCACTATTTTTATATTGATGTTTTTCTGAATTTTCTTTTTGAAAACTACTTAAATACTAATAATATGAAACTTTAATAAAGACAAAAAAATTTACAAATCACAAATAAGCAGTTTTGATGGCTTATTGATCCAACAGTGGACTAAGAGCTTATTTTGGTGTAATAAGCTCAAACAAGCTTGCACACTGAAACAAAGGATGGAATAGGATACAATAAGCTGAAAACTACTCAAATGAAGCTAAAAGGTAAGAAGAAGCAAACTGATAAGCTAGATTAAAGACAATAAGCACTTGGCTTTTTCACAGAAGTGGGACAAGCTTGAGGCTTGTTGCAGCCCTAGTAAACAAGCTCCAAAATGAAAGACAAGAGTTGGAACCTCAAGATAGCCTGGTTGGCTACCCAAAGAAACAAGAATTACAAGATTTGGACAACTAAAGAGCTCTATGCAATCTTTTCAAAATGGGCTTATGTTCTGTGCACAGGGCAGTTTTATGAAACAGGTACTCTCAAAAAGCTAAGAAATAAGCACTTAAGAAGCTGAGAAACAGAGAACTATCATTTTTGTATTTTTCTTTAGCAACTAGACTTTAAAAATCCAAAAGATTACAAGCTGGATCCTATTAATAAACCCACAGTGAAAATATCTTTTTTATTCAAAAACGACCCAATTGACAATTTGACTTTTTGACAAAAACTAAAAGTTGACCAAAATGAGATTTAAACTGATCTTAAACACTGATTATGATGTTATAAAGTGAACTAAGACTGATTAGAGCAAGATTAACAACTTTTAAACACAAAATCAAGATCCTTGATCTTAAAAACTCCAACAGTTAATCAAGAGAATTGGATAAAAGAGATTTTGACTTTTGATGTAACAAGCACTAACTTTCTTGACTTCTTTGAGTTAATATGACCAAGTGAGACACAAGTCAACAATAAACAACTACTCAAGCAACCTTAAGACAGTTTTATTACTCAAATCCAAACAGACCCATATTGACTATTTTGAAGATTTTTCAAGGCAAACCACAAATTTAAACCATAACAATTATTGCAGACCTTATAGCATCATTAATTAGGACTAAAGAAACATGAACCAACAGTTACAACAACATAAAACTAAGAATTAAGACAAGAGCTATTTTAACTGTTATAAAGAAATTTATGTAAACTACCAATTTAAAAAAATCAACCAACTGTTTTTAAGGATTAAATACACTTAATTACTACTAATGAACACTAAGAACAAGAAATTACAACAACTAATCAACCACAACAGTGAAATGCAAAAATACTTAAAAAGGCTTACAATAGCTTCCAAGCTCCAAACTGAAAATCAGAACCAGTGAACACCCCTATAAGCTTACCAATAAGCTACTAACCCAAGGCCATCCATAATACACCTTGCTCCAGCTGTGAACACCTTCTCCAAGTGATTTTTGATTTTATACCTATTTAATTGGTATTTTTGAGATTTTTGACCTTTGGAAGCTAAACTGAATTTTATTGTTTCTAATAGCTTATAAAAGCTATATGGGAGCTTATGTGACCTATTTCAGTCCATATAATCAACTAAAAACAACATTTGATTCACATGATATTTTTGAAATTGAAAACTGCATAAACTGAAGTAAACTTTAAAACTTGGAATTACTTATTAAAAGAGGTTCAAATACACTTGAGAGACTTAGATAAAGTACTTGGAATTAAAAACATACATTGAAAAGCTTAAGTTAAAGAAAACGACTAAGGAAAAATAAAATTACACTAGATAGTGTGATACAATGCATCTTCTCTTTCCTTTATAGACTTTTCAGCATTCCTTGATGTACTCTGAATCTATCCCACCACACTTGAGCCCTTGGATCACTCAAATTAATCAGAACCATACACCTTGCTTTTTTTGGCGCCAAATATTTCAATTGAGCAGGTTTTAGCTTTAATTGGGTTTGGTTGAGATAATTAAAGGTTTTGGAGTTTAGAGGGGGGTGGAGGGAACATAGTATGGAGGGGGGTTGAAAATGTGGTGAAAACCACTCTGGTTTTGATGTTTCAGTGGTTGAGGAGGAAGTGAACAGTGACCCTGGTATTAACGCGCGAGTTGAGAGTTTTGACTTTCTTTGACCAGGCTTTAATAACAAAGGGGAGGGGGTCAAAAGGGTTTGTGGCAGGGGTCAGAATGTATTGTGGCCTGGCTCAAGGGTCAGCCAAAAGAGGGTCAAGGGTCAACTGGATTGGGCTAGCATCTGGGCTTGTGTTTTGGGTTTGGATTGGATTTATTAATAAGGATCCGTTTGGTTTAGTATAAATGTCAAGGACTAAAAATGTAATTCGACCAAACTTCAAGGACTGAAAGTGATATTTTTCCAATGCTCTCACAAGGACCAAACTTGACAACTTTTGATAGAACAAGTATCCTTTTTGCATAAAATCCATTTTTTAAAAGTCCAAGGACTAAATTTGCAAAATTTCAAAGTTTGAGGACCTTTCTTGCCAATTGACCAAAGAATCATTCAAGGATCATTTTTGATAACTTAGAATACTTCAGGGACCTTGAATGACAAAACTTCATATTTTTGAATTCCAGGGACTAGATTTGACAATTTTCAAAACTTGGGGGACTAAAACTGCCAATTTTGCAAACTTGATACATTTTTCATCTGATTTTGATATTTTTGCATTTAAAACACATAAAACACTGATTTGTGATATTTTGATTATTTTGATGTGTTTCTGAGTGTTTTCAGATGATTTTGCAGTTTAGATTACACAAAAATGATGAGTATTTAGACACTCATCAGTGCGTTTATCACAAAGTTCTTTGGATTTATTTCGTTGCACTTCGCATCACTCGACCCATGCCTGTTGTAAATTTATTCGCGGACAAATATACATCTCGCTCATTTCAGATAGCGCAAATTTTTTATCTTTCAAAATCATGTTATGCAATATGATACATGTGTACATGATTCCCCGTAACTTGTTGACAGTCTATTGATGCGCCGGCTGGCCAATAATATGACAACGTCCTTGGAGGACACCAAAAGCTCTTTTAATGTCTTTTTGAGCACTTTCTTGTTTTCGTTAATACAACATTTTTGTCGGAATGTGCAACCTTTAAATGATTTGACAAAAGATGGTCACTCTGGTAAATCCCGTCAGCTAGATAATATCCTTGATCAAATGTAACTCCGTTTACTTCAAACGGAACCACGGGGGCGATGTCATCAAGCAGGTCGTCGAATAACGGAGAATTATACAAAACAGTTAGATCGTTATTTGCACCCGCTACCCTGAAAAATGCATGCCAAATTCACAAATCGTATGACGCAATGACTTCAAGCATTATAGTTGGATATCTTTTTATCACCCCTGTGAAATTGCCCTTGCCATTCTTTCGGACAATTTTTCTATTCCCAGTACATATAATCAACGCTTCCCAACATTTCCGATAACTTATGAACCGCGTTATGTGCGTTGTATAAGTTGTGAATATCATTCACGTATGGTTTTCTTAAAAACTCGGGCATATACAATTGGATTATGCACATAGTAAAATAATCTAGACAATCGCGTCTACAATGTTCCCATATTTGTAAATACTCATCTAATGTATCATATGTTATGCCGTACGCCAATTGGCGTTTGACGGATGTGCATTTCATAATCACACTAAAACTCATTTGACCCGCAACATCGGGTCGGACTCTAAAGAAAACAAAATGATTGGGAAGAGGATGATGAGAATGGGGTGAGCGAAAAAATCGAAAAGACCGAATAAACCGAAAACCGAAACCGAATCGAACCAAAAATAACCGAACCGAACTAATAACCGAACCAAATTTGCTAAAACCAAACCGAACCGAACTACTAATTCGGTTCTCGGGTTGGTTATGGGTTTAGCAGTTTGAACCGAAAACCGAACCGAAAACCGAATTCATATAAATATATTTTTTTTTTATATATTTATATATATATTTATATACATATTTATATATTTTTATGTATATTTATATATAAATAAATACTATTAAAAGGTTATCATAATATAATAAAACACTTTTTATATTTGAAATATATTTTTTTGCTAAATATTTATGTATTTTTGCTTAAAAAATAGTGAAATTCGGGTTATTCGGGTCAACCCAAGAACCGAACCGAATTAGAATTCGACCGAACCGAACCGTAAACCGAATTTGAATTTGGTTTGGTTCGGTTCTCGGGTTGACCTAAAAATAATTTTTAACCGAATTAACCGAACCGAACAAACCGATAACCGAACCGATCAACACCCCTAGATGAGATTATATATTTTTCAATACCATGGACTATTTCTAAAAATAATTTACGGCTCATAAGAAAGTGACGCCTAAAATTTGTGTCCAGATATTTTGGGTTATTGCCAAAATAGTCGGCCATTAGAAGTGTTTCAGCAACATTACGTTCACAGTTGATGTATCTACGACAGTGTGAACTTCCGGCTTCTTGTTGTTGCAACGATTGCTCAAACTCATATTGTTCATCTCCAGCTCCGATGTCTCATCAAGATCACTTTCACTGGAATGAGATGAATTACTCATGTTTATTGGTTATTTAAGATGTAGTGGTTTGAAAGAAAGGTTGTGTAAAATTTGTTAAAATGTGTTAGTATTTATAGTGTGAAATATATGTTTTTTTAAAAAAAATGATAAATCAAAAAATTAAAACGTTGTGTAACGCTCCCTTCTGACAGAAAGGACGAGAGTTTGCTTCGTTGTGCAGACGACAAGGTTGTGTTTGACGAAGGACAATAATCGTCCTTGGTTTAGCGACGAGTTCACAACGAGGGACGACAAGCTCCACGTCGGAGTAGCGAAAGAGCTTCGTTGTCATATCCCAAGCTCTCATATGTAATAAAAATTAACTGGCCCATGCATTCATCATGTGTAATAAAAAAAACCTTTAAGATAAATAAATTTCGATTAATTAAACTAAATAGTATTAAATATTAAACAAATAAATAAAAACAAAATTAAAAACTAACTTGCGTATAAATGTTTCAATAATTAGCATATAAAATAATAAACAATAAAATGTACTAAATAATTAAAATGCAATTAAACAAATGTTAATAATATAATTATTAAAATTAATGGTTAGAACATGGCATTGAACAATTTAATACTATGTTCTTTGTGTATCTAATATGAGTTAATGTATGTATAAACATTTAAAGAACAATACACTAGTGTTAATCGACTCACCTTGATTTGATATCATCAGCAGCATATCCGAAAACAAAAAAGAAACAAAGAAGCGAATAGATATAAATCAACAAATTAAACAAGCATCAAATTAAAAAAAATAAACACATAGCAACTATAATGAACTTTTTAGCAAGTTGATACTTTTGGGTATCGAGTTCATGCATGTCATCTAGATCGAGATTAAAATCAAACATCATGTAATTTTATAAGATGTACCACTTATACTAAGATATACAAATACAAATACATGAACCGAGCTTTAGATAATAAACGAGTGTAGAAACCCGCGCGATGCAGCGGGATTGGCTTAAAAGGACTTACTTTGTATCGACACTTAAACCTTAGGGACTAATTTTGCCAGGTTGCTATAGTTAGCAATTAATTCTATAGGACTTACCTTGCAACGTCGCTTAAACCTTAGGGACTATTTTTGCCAGATTGCTATAGATTGCAATTAATGATGCAGGACTTATTTTGCAGCGCCACTTGAACTCAGGGACTGTTTTTGCCAAGTTGAGAAACTTTGCATTTAATGCTTGCTTTGTGAAGCAACCATGTACGCTTTTTAGTATATAGATACAACGAGTGTGGAAACCCGCGCGATGCAGCGGGATTGCTTTTGTAGTCGTGAATTTGGATAGGGACTATTTTTGCCAAATTGCTACAAAGAACTTACTTTGCAGCGACAATTAAATTTTAGGGACTATTATTGTCAACTTGGACTTACTTTGCAACGACACTTAAACCTCAAGGACTATTTTTGCCAAGTTAGGAAAGTTTGCAATTAATGTTGGGAAAATGGGCTTTTGACACTTGACTTGTGAAGACCAAGTGCCCCGCTCAATAGTATATATAATAATATATATGTGAAATGTATATATACATAATAAAATTGGGTGTTATAACAAACACCCTTTTATAAACCTCAAACATAAATCGTACATAACTATTTTGCATACCATAAAATCTACAAGTTTTACTTTATGACACATAAAACACTCAAAAGACTACAATTTACAGAAGACTATAACTTGACCAACACTTGAGAGTTTAACTTGTTTCAAGCATGGTATCTATTACTACTTGCTCACATACAAACGACAAGTACATCAAATCATTTCTTCAATCCTTAAGGCCTTAAATCATAAACTTTACCTTATTCATATTAACCTAAAAAACATTCAACAACTAAAATGTAAGCTTTACGCTTAGTAAGTAAGCGACAAGAACAAGCTATCGTATAATTATTCCATACTTCCATTCTTACTTTGCATCACTAGTCTATATGACTAAACCAACTCATCACTTGCGTAAATAGCACTTTATCAAATTATCAACTAACATCAAGAATAACCATCGTATCTCATAGCTAGTTATAAAACTAAGCTAACAACTTACCTTAGCTAGTTATGATAAGCTAATCTAATCCTTAGCATTTAGGTCCATGCTATCTCATCCCCACTTCTATTCACATACACACTCATCATCTTGACTCACAGGGTTTAAGTTTGCTAAACCTTGCTTCATATAATCATGTCACATTCACAACAAATTTACCAATATGATGAAGCATATATAATAACAAGTTATAACCAAATTACTTACCTCAAATGATGGCTAATCTACGAAGAAGGCCACTTGATTCCTAAATAAGAATTAGTAACAACTTTTAGCACTTCCTTAATGCATAACAAAATAAATGGAATAACACCTTAGCTTTAGAGGATTATCTTGACGAGCTTAAGCTTCGTAGAGACAGAATTGTTAAGCATTGCATGTATATAAACTTATGAATTATGGTTAATAATGGTGTATGTTTATATAGAACTAAGTTAAAAATCGGTTTATTTTGTCGTTTCATTTTATTTTATTTTTCTTATATAAAAGTATGATAATTAGTTATATCATATCACTATTTAATATAATGTCATTTACGGAAACTTGAACTTTTTCTTACCTAAAAATAGCAATTTATTTATGGTATTTATGGATTACAATGTTAGAAATTTACCTAAAATTTCTTCTAATATTTTGCAATTTAGGGTTTCAAAAACGAGCAATTTGATTTATTGATAGCAAAATCAAGCAATCTGATTGGTTAATAGTTTTTCATTACTGATTATCCTAAAATATAAAAAGATTAATTAGTTGCATAGTAAAAGTAAAGGCAAATAGCACAAAAAGGTATACAAGTTAGGGGTTATTTTCATTCAAGGTATTCCACTTTTTTCAAGCTAAAAAAAGTAGCCAACTTATTTTATTTTTTTTGCGAATTTGGGTATTTTCGTTAAATATTTAACGATCATCCATTAAGTTTTACATTTTAAGTTCATCACTGCAGCCACTACCTCCAATCATTCTCGCCACAACCAACACTGCCCACTACCACCACTACCAAGCACCGTCTCTAACACCAACCCCCACCCAGCACCATCGCAACCCACCCACCCAAGAATACCACCACTACCCACCGCCACCACCACCAACCTAACTATCATTGTTTTACCCCAAACACCACCCAACACTGTCGTTACCACCACTTGCACCTCCTAACCAAAACTGTCATCATTACCAACCTAACCCACTGGGGGAGGTTTTACTCAGGGTTCGAGTCTCGCAAGAGACAAAAAATCTAGGTTTTCCTTCTAGTGCAAAGCCATGAGTTCTAGGGGTTTCCCTTCGCGGGTCTCTTCTAGCGGTTCAGGTCCCGGGGCCTGCCCGTTTGGATGGTTTAACTCGGGGGTCGGATATCAATTGCTGTGACATTCTTAAAAAAAATAATAAAAGAAAAGAACCTAACCCACTGCTGCTATCACCACTATACCCACCACTGTCAATGGCTGATGATGGGAGGTTGGTGGTGTTAAGAGGAGTTGATGGTTTGCGGCGGTGGTGGGAGGGGTTGGTGGTGGAGGCAGTACTTGGTAGTGATGGTGGTAGCAACAATGATTAATGGTGGTGGCGGCGCTCAGCCTTGAAATATAAAACATAACGGATGATCGTTAAATATTTAACAAAAATAACCTAAACTGATCGAAGTAAAAAGTTGGCTCTCTTTTTATGTAAATAATAATAAATAAATAAATAAATAAGTTGAATAGTTTGATTGAAAATGACCTATAGCATTATGCCAGTATAGCTTATAAACATTCTTAAAACTGATAATGGGCCGTAATTCCTTGTTAGATTAAATGATTATGGGCCGTTAGTCTGCTATCGAGTGGCTGGGCTTACATGCGTTTGGATTTTTGACAGTGTATATATAGATATGCTTTGACCGAAAGTTCTAATAATAAATCATCAATGGCCCATCACTCGTTTCTTTCAGAAAGTCCAAATTCATTTTGTCGAACTCTAATACGTAGTTATAATTAGATGTTTCGTGATATTCGACTGACATCAGTTGCATAAGAATCGCCAAATGACAAAATGAAGCTAGTTCTAGCATATTGTTGTTTTAGTCTTAGTGTCGTTGTACATGTTTGTTCTATGTATTTTTATTGTGTGGTAATAATATTGATGCCTTCTATAAATGAAATCAAATATACCACATTATAACCAGGGGTGGAGTTCTGAGCGTGCTCCAAGGATTTTTCTTACTTAGTGTAAAATTATGTCGAATACCGCCGTTTCTCTGAAATGCACCGTTTTTAATTTCTTATATCATTAGTGTTTTTAGTTTTATAAAATGTACAACCCTCCTTCTCTTTGAGCCTTTGAGGTATGCTATGTTCACATAAGCTTTACAAAAAAAAAAAAAAAAAAAAAAAAAAATGATGTGACTAGCTACTTTTCGATCAAGCCAATTACAAAAAGAAAAAGAACTACTTTAACAGACAAGTAAACTTGACACATTTTGTAAAACTTTTGTGAACATATCATTTTTGTTCCCCTTTCTTTGTGAATTAATCCTGGGTCCACCGTTGTGTTTCAATCACTGTTCTAAAAGTTTCGCAAAGGCCCCGCAAAGGTCTCGCAAAGGCGTGAGGCTTGACTATGCCGCCACGCCATGCCGCTATGCCGCCTTATGCCACATGTTGCTATAAACTCGATATATATGAATTATGATATGAATATATATATTTTTTCTTACTTTGTGCCGCCTTATATCACACCTTATAGACGCAAAAGTTTCGCCTTGGCCGCAAAGGCGTAAGGCTTGATCATGCCGCCATGCCACGCCTCACGCTATTTATAACCTTGGTTTCAATACATTGACCTACATATACGAAGTGACATCATTTTACCAAAAGCCGTCATCTAATGGTCTATTAATATTGCATGCATTTGTGTAATTTGTGTAGTTAACCAATAATTACCTAACATGGAAAATGAAATTATAGGAAGTCATCAGGTATATGTATGCCTTTCAAACATATGCCGTTAAACCTCAATTATCTATAATTTGGAAAATAAGTAGTGCACAATAATTTTTTTCTTGAGTATAAAATAAAGAAAAATGAACTAAAATATGTAATTTCATTAAAACTACTAAACAAATTAAGAAAATGTATATTTCTTGATATATTAGTCGACTAAATAAACACGATAGTTTATGTATTACACAAAATTTTGGATCAGGGTCATTTCGAATAAGTCAATATTTTAAACAATAATTTAAACTAGACGGCAAAAATCCATCAGGTCCCATAAACCCCGAACCCCCCTAGGTCCACCCCATTATCTATAATTGATGAAACCAAGTACGACATCTTTCGTGAAACTTCGAGTGTGTTATGTCAAACTGTACATCAAGGACGTGAACACTGGTGATCTTTCGATCTACAAGTTGCTACAAACGTCATTTTCTTCAGCTTTTTAATAATTGATGTTCGTGACCAATAAAAAATTTTCAATGTTAAAAAAATGTCTAGAACCATTAATTAAACCATACTTTAGTTTAAGTTTTCTCGAATTTCTTAGGGTTTGCCCAAAATATTTTTTTATTTATCTGAGTGACGTACTAGAACACAATTTCAGTGACTACTGCTTACATTCCATTTTAACTTTCTTATATCGGATTTTTAACTAATTTGACTTGATTTTCAACTCATCTTTCTTATCAAACTCGAAATGATGAAGTTTAATGTGATCATGTTGATCCAAACGTCGAGAAAGAAAAAAAGAAAAAGAAAAAGAAAAAAAAGCAGCCCTAGGACAAAACTGGCGTTCTTATTAAAGCCACCTTTATTCAAAAACTTAAAAAATTAATGTATTTCGATAGGTCATTTTCTATGTATCTTGTACTTTTCTAGTACTGACTTAATTCTTGAAACTTCAAGAATGATGCTTGAAATTGATAATTAGCAATGAAAAACGCCAAAACGGGCTTTAATTAACCATGGTCCACTTATGATATTACTCCTATATAAAATGGAATAGACAATACCGTCATTTTAGATATTATGTAAAATGTATCGATATCAATATACAGAATAATGATCTAACGTCATATTAACGTTTTAGCATCACGTTTAATGAAATTAGAAAGAAGTTGATAATTTAACAAAGAACTAGCAGGGTATATGCGTGTTGCGGCGACGGGTGCTCTGTAATACAATTTTCAACGAAAAATGCTTTTCTAAATTTTATATTTTTCATTTTTCTTTTTATTGACTTTACGGGTAACGTTAATTTTTAATTTTGAGTAACTTTAAACAATGTCAAATTAATTACAGAGTAAGATAAAAATGTAGAGTGCACATGCGATGTTGTAGCAATTTAAAAGCGTCACATTTTTTTATTTTTATTTTTTTTCAAAGATGAAAATATATTAACTTTCAAATTTGTACATCATAAGAAATAACAATCTGAATTGGACACACCCCAAAATAGAAAACAAAAGCAAAATCACATACCGATACCTAATATCAAAACAGATATCTCTGATGAAGTTATTCTCAGACACCAAAACCAGACAGTAAATTCGTCAAATGCAGGTCCAAAAACTGCATTCTATATCATTCATAGCTTTTGCCCATTCACCTTTTAATGCATCATACCATCTAACTACATTTCCATTTCACTTTTCCACTATGGTCATTCAATCTGCAACCACAACAACCAAAGTAGGACAATTGAATGGCTTCGCTAGGAACCCATGACCTTTCCAGACAAGGGCTATGCCAAGTGACCTATATTTCCATCTCTGCAAAATGGCTTTAGTCACTTGGGAACGCACACATTGAAAGAAGCCCAACCATTACCTCCTTGACAGTGTATTGGGTGGACCAAGAAGGATCATCTTTCATTCCTCTCTATTCCACCCATCATACACTGTCCCCCCAGCCAGTTACCCTTCACAATGGGAGACACTACTTTATGGTACATCCATATTGAATTAGACCTCCTACATAGCCTATCATAGTTGTCCAGTCTCCTCCCAAAGCCAAACTGGAACAAACAATGTAGCTATTATAGGTACAGTTACACCAATTAGGACTCCAAGATACAAGGTATCTCCCCATTGTAATGGCTTGATGTAAGAATAGTAGCAAATATGTGGAGATTTATTGCTCTTTTCCATGTGTCCAAAATTCCATTCATTCCATAGTTACATAATTCCAATTATCAAAAACTGCAGCCTCTTCCAAACACCCCTTTAAGTCCTCTGTTATACTTCTAGTTGAACTGCACATCCCATTCCATGGCTGCTAAACTAACAGTTGAAGACTTTTTTGTTTTAAGAGACACTAATCTTGATCTAACCTCATCCCAGATGATTCTGCACAACATTTGTTTATCCCTTTCTTCATTATTGAAAATTCTACCATTTCTCTCTTGCCAAACATAGTAAACATTTGCAGCCAAGCATAACTTTCCAATAATACACCAAATGCTATTATGATTCTTCTGTTTAGCCACATCTGTTACAATGTCCATCCAATTCATAGCATTAGTTTGAATCTTTGCTTTGGTCTTCATAACAGTTCATATGTCACCAGCATAAGAGCATTGGAAAAACAGGTGGTTATGGGAATCAGGAGTACTTTTACAGAAAGGACACGAACATCCCTTTGAGGGTACTACTTAAGAATTTTATATTGTGTAACCAATTTCCCCTTAATAGCTAAACATAGAATAAAAACATGCCTTGGTATACACTGAGAGTACCAAACCAGTTTATCCCATGTCACTTTTGTCCCCTCACCCTTCATATCTTTCCATACCTAATTTATTTTAAATTTCACCATACTACCTTGATTTCTAACCCACATCAGACAATCAGCTTCATTTGTAAGGTAGGAACTTGCTTATTTTGGAGAAAATCATACTTATTATACACATCCATAGGCCATTTCCACCCATTCTCATCAACCATGTGGAAAACTAGAAGGGGGGGGGGGGTGAATAGTTTTACCGATTAAAACTTCGTTTTAAAGTATTTAGATCAACTTATGTCAATCTATTTAGAGTGTGCGTTGAATCTTGATAGATGAACATATAAGTAAGTAATGCAAAAGATAAATAGTAAAGGAACACAAAACCGCGACACGAGTATTTATAGGGGTTCGGCTACAAGGACACCTTCCTTGCCCTACTCCACTCCCCGAGTACCCCACTCGAGAGTTTCTAAGCACTACACAACACAAGCTCCTTAATGTGGCGGAGAAGCCCTCACAACGTCGCCTATTCTTTATCCGGTACAAGGCTAGACACCGAGTTCTTCCACGAGGTAGAATCAAACCTATCACATCGTCGCCTACACTTTATCCGGTACAAAGCTAAATACCGAGTTCCATTACAAAGGAGGAACTACTACCCAATACTACACCACAACACAACTACCCAAAGGAGACACACTCCTTGTTACAACACTAGAAAGGATATCAACATCCTTTAACCCTAACTACATAACTTGTACATCGATGCACCATATCGAATGTACACCTTCGACACCGTTCACTAATGCCTTCAATACGACACTTCTATGGAGGAAGGAAAGAACTATCAACAAGATGCACTTCAATGGTCTTGATGACGACGAAGCTTAGCAACTCATGACCTTGAGCTTGCACGTCTTCAAGAGGTGGTGATCTCGCCTTTAAGAGAAACATAGAGAATCACACAAAGATAAAACTACATAGAATGATCCTTTGGATATGTGGTTAGTGGGGTTAGAATATTAAGACAAAGTATATCTAATAGTGGTAGTGAGAAAGAGAGAAATGGCTCCCTATTTATAGACAAAATGTGTCTACTGTATCACGGTTCCGGCGGATCCCTCACCAAAGGGATTCGGCTAGTGCAAATCCTGGGATCTGACTACTGGGTCAGTTTAGTCCGAATTTTGGGTTGCAAATCGGGTTATGGGTTATGGGTTATGGACCATGAGTCATGGGATTGGATCATGGATACCCAACAAGATGCAATGTACCTAGTCATTCGGGTTATGGATCTTGGGTCATGGGTCATGGACTTTGGGTCATGGATCATGGATAATATCCAACATGACTTCATGTATGATGTCATGCAATGGGTCATGGGTTATGGACATGCTCCATGGGTATGGGTTATGGACTTTGGTTTTTACCCAACAAGATTCATTGTATCTAGTCAATGTATCATGGGTCATGGGTCATGGGTTATGGACTTTGGTTTTTACCCATTACTTACCTATTACAACATATACAAAGTACATATACATGTCTATAAAATGTAAACAATATTACTTGTTAATGTTATGTAAAAATGTCTTTGGTTTTTTATAACTTATTTACTAAACATGTTTTGATGGTTTTAATATGTTTAGTAAAAGTGTGTTAGTAAACTATTGGCTCAAAGCTTTTACGTATTTTATTTATTTCGTTAAAATGATTTTACATTTGTTATCGACAAAACATTAGAAGATCGTAAAATATAAATAAACGTTTTTATGGTTTATTTGTATTAACAAACCACATCACACAATTTACTATTGTCATTGAATCCAGCCAAGTGAAATTCTCTTCTACTGATATTCTTTAATAGAGTTTGTTGTTCATCCCAATTGTCATACCATGCAGAAATAGATCTCCCATTACCAAACATCGTATCTTAAGTGTGGTTCCACAGTGTTTCTGAGTTCAAGTATATTCTTCTAACATCAACTATCACTTTTAAAGCACTGAGTATCCCACACACTTCTCCCTTTTAATTTCACATTATTGATCCATTTTACCCACAATGATTCTTTATTGGTAGCAATATTCCAAAGGTGTTTCATGAGGAGAGTACTATTCCAATCTGCTAAAGACTTAAACCCCAGACCTCCTTGGTCCTTAGGCTTACAAATCTCTTTCCATGCTACTCTAGCTTTGCCCCTAGTTAAATCTCCATTATTCAATAAAAAACCTTTAAAAAGGGATTCAATCTCTTTGATGACAATCATAGGATGTTTAAAAACAGAACCCCAATAAACTTGCATGGCTGACAATACTGAAGCAATCAGTTGACTTCTTCCACCATAAGATAAACTTTTATTCTTCCAATCACATAACTTTTGTTTCACCTTGTCAGTCAAGATTTTGCAGTCTTTAACACCAATTTTCTTATCCATTAAAGGCACCCCTAAATATCTCACAGGTAATTTCCCAATTTTGAATAGAAGAATATTTAAGAGATGACTTTTTTATTCCTCACCGAGGCTTCCACAAAACATAGTACTTTATTCAAATTCGGGTACAAACCTGAGACTTCACTGAATTTATTGAGAGCAGTTTTGATAGTATTCACAGAAGTAGTATCACCATGACATAACACTAATAGATCATCTGCAAAACATAGGTGGGTGATTTTGAGCTTTTTGCATCCAAAGTGGTACTTAAAATTTATTTCCTTTCTGATTTCTTCTTTTAGAATAAGGTTTAGCACTTCCATAACAAGTGTGAATAAGTAAGGAGAGATAAGATCTCTTTGCCTCAATCCCCTCCCTCCTCTGAAATAGCCAAATCTTTCCCCATTTACACAGATAGTAAAATTTGTAGTTGAGATACATTCCATAATCCACTTAACCATGGTGCTATGAAACCTAAAATTATTTAACACCTTTTCTAGAAAGCTCCAATTTACAATGTCATAAGCTTTTTGGATGTTAATCTTTAAGGAGCACCTTTTAGGACCATTAGCACAATTATATCCTCTTAGAAGCTCTTGTGTAAGGAGAATATTATCTTTATTGCCCTGCCAGGCACAAAAGCACTATAATATCCAACACCACTTTAATTCGGCTTGTCAGGATTTTGCTTATACACGTATAAACCACATTGCAACAGGAAATTGGTCTAAAATCAGTAACCTTGATAGGAATAGGGATTTTAGGGAATAAAGTAATAAGAGTGGCATTTACTTCCCCTAATAGTTTTCCAGAAGAGAAGAATTATCTCACAGCATTACAAAAATCTGTCTTAACAACCTCCCAAGCTTTTTTTTTGAAAATGTTGCTGTAAATCCATCAGGACCAGGAGCTTTATTGTTTTCAATATCAAAAAGTGCAGCTTTGATCGCCTCACTAGACACTTCCTTAATCATATCATCAACAGCTTATTCATCAATCCTATTACAAAACAATCCTATGTCATCATTAGCTAACTCTACAACACTTGAACGAGCTTTCTTCAAAGTGCTTTAGAAACTGAGAGCCCACTTGATCTTTCTCATAAACAATACTATGGAAAACTAGAGGGGGGTTGAATATTTTTACCGATTTTAATTTAATTTTCAAAGATCTAGATTAAATATTATGTGAATTCTTATGGATGGATAAATAGTACGAAGCAATAAATAAAGTATGTAAAGAATGCAAGTAAAGTAAAGGATAGAAAGTATCGACACAAGTGATTTATAGTGGTCCGGCTACAATGAAACCTTCCTTGCCCTACTCCACTCCCCGAGTACCCCACTCGAGAGTTCAAGCACTATGTCAAGAAGCTCCTTCAACTTGGCGGAGAAGCCTCATAACGTTGGTTACACTTTTTTCGATACAAAGCTAAATACCGAGTTCTTCCACGAGGTAGAACTAAACCTTTACACAACTATTATATAACAACTATGTGAAATATGAATTACAATATATGCTATAGAAATCTTGTGGTTGGACAAATCAATCAAGGACCCTTTGCTTGGATGACTTATAGAGTAGCGTGATCTCGCCTTCGTGAAGGACCTAAAACAGAATCACAACAAAAGATAGAAGAACTACTAGAATGATCAAATGATCACAGGTTATGAGAGTGAGACAATATGTGAGAGAGTTGTAAGAAGAAGGGTGAGAAACAATGAAGAAATGGCTCACTATTTATAGGCAAAAAAGTCTTCTGTCCCACGGTTCCGGCGGATCCCTCACCCAATGGATCCGGCCAGTGCAATTCCAGGGATCCGGCTGTCTGGGTCAGATTAGTCCGGATTTTGGGTTGTAAACCGGGTTATGGGTTATGGGTTATGAGCCATGGGTCAAGGACTTTGGTTCATGGGTACCCAACAAGATACAATGTATTAAGACAATGGGTCATGGGTCATGGACATTGGTTCATGGGTCATGGATAATACCCAACATGATTTCATGCCTGATGTCATGCAGTGGGTCATGGGTTAAGGATTAGCTCCATGGGTATGAGTCATGGGTCTTTAATATTATCCAACCTATTACATAATATATTACAACATATTTATTATTACAACATTTATGTAAATGACCAAATGTATATACTTTGCAAAACAACATGTATTCTTATAATTTTACTTATGATAACTTTATATTTGTTATCAACAAAACATAAAGAGATCACTAAATCTAAACAAACATTTTTACGGTTTATTTGTATTAACAATCTCCCCCTTTTTGTTTATGACAAAACATAAAGTTATGGTGAGTAAAACTTAATATTAGATGTACGTTTTGAAAGTGTATATGTGAGTTTTACTCTCTTCTCCCTCTTTTTGTCGAAACAAAAAGTGAGTCGAATAAAAAAAATGATCCACAAAGCACTAACTCCCCCTTGACGATAGTTCCCCCTAGAATAGGGTGTCAAGTGAGAAAGAACAAAATAATATCTACAAAAAAAATTTAGTGATAATACGTAATATAATCTTGTAGAAAACGAGAAACAAGAGAAAAGACCAAGGTACGTAAACAAATCCTTGTAATAAAACATCAAAATGTAGTGGTATATATGCCACATACAATTATAAAAGTAAGAACAAGGGTTTGTTCTTTAAAAAGACGGTTTGTTCTTTAAAAAGACCCAAAAGAAAAAAATAGAGAGAAATAAAATATTATTGTCATTCTTTCCTTGCTTGCATAGGGTCTAATGGTGGAAGTTTTGGTGAGTGATAACGTTAATGCGATCAAGAATATGGTTGAGAATGAACCATATTTCGTCCCTTATTTCTAGTGCGAGATCCCTAGTGGATTGGCAATGTTCGCAAAAGAGATAATGAGGAAGGATGGGTGGATGTCATCCGGCCAAGTTTGATTATTGGAGTACATATTAGGTGGTGGAAATGTTGGAAAATATGGATCGAAGTCCATGATATTGGTGATTGGTGGTGGTAAGGAACCTAGATGTTCTTGTAAGGTGTTGGGTTGTAGAGGTGGTGAGTTTTCAAGCTCATTGAAAAAGGTATTTGGAGATGAGGGAGGTGTCAAAAAGACTAGCTCTTTTGGGTTTATGTTTGAGGCTAGTTGTGTAGATTTTGATGGTTGAGATGGAGCGGGTGGTGGACTAGACAAGGGTAGCGGAGTGGTTTTTTGAGTCCTAAGGAGTTCCGCTAAAGTGATTTGAGAGTCAAGTCGAGACTCGGTTGGGGAATGTAGTGGTGAGTTTTGAGGAGATAATAGAGGTGCTATATTGTAGTCATTTGATGGTGAAAGAGTAGTTGGTGATGAGCTATTTGACAAAGGTTTAGCTAAGCAACAAGGTCGGATACTAATCCGAGCAGTTTTCCTAGTTTTAGGTGGTGGTGGTATTACGGAAGGTGGCAGGATAAAGTTATGGATTTCTGGAAAACGGTTGTTTTCACTAGAGATTTCATCATTGTTTGAAGATCTTTTGGAAGACATGATGAGGTTTGTTTGTGAGGTTGAAAGTGATGGATATGCAAGCATTTTGGAACCTTATGAATAGGACAAATAATGCATTGTAATGAATGCTAAAACAAAAAATATAGACTATAATCTAATGATTAGATATGAATTTAAAGCAAATGATCATGAGAGCACAAGCATTAAGGAAAATATTAATTAGTGATAGGAGTAAAATGTTGAAAATTTCAAGCCAAAATAAGAAAAGGAGGTGACAAAATCAGCTACTGTGCCCCGGTTCCCAAGGATCCGATCCATTAGGGATCCGTCCAGCGTTAATGCTGGGATCCGGGGAACTGGTGTCCTAAGGCAGAAAAAAAATATTGTTTTTGGAAACAATAGTGCCTGGTGTATGCCTATATGAAAAACATATGGAGTTGCGGTTATCTCGACTCTTTTAAAGAAAGAAAAATAAATATAGAGGTGAAAAAATATGTATGTATATGTATACGTGAGATAACCCAAAAACTCCTTAATTCATTTTTGATTAGTTGAATGTACCCGAAAATACATATTAGTTATGTATTCCCTTTAGCATTTAAAAGACATATGAGATGCAATGAAAAAGGTTTTTACTTTGTATTAACGATGAGAAAAAAAAATTGTTTGTCCTAGGCCGTGAGATTTATTTTAAGACAAAATGTTACGAAGAGAAATATTTGCGAAAATATTTTGAGGAGTTTCTTGAAGAGAAAATATCTTTAGTATTTAAAATAAATATCCATATTGTTTGTGAATCGTGTGAAATAGAGATCCTAGACTCAGAAGAGGAGGTGAAGCAAAAGTTTACGTACCTTGTAGAGAAAAAGTATTTCAAGACGATTGTTCCATAAGGCCAAGACCTAAACGAAGTAAGTTGAAATGCTCGCGCTTCAATGGTTTGGTGAGGACGTCGGCTATGTTGTGTTCGGATGACACTTTCTCAATAGAAATGTTCCCCTTATTGAACATTATCTCTTAAGAAGTGATGACGGATTTCTATATGTTTGGTACAAGAATGCAACACTAGATTTTTGCTAATATCAATAGTTCATTTATTGTCGCATAGAATGGAAATGTCACTAAGATGGATGTCATAGTCAACTAACGCTTGTTTCATCCATAGTGCTTGTTGGCATGCTTTGCCCGCGGAGACATATTCGGCTTCGGTTTTTGAGATAGCTAATGTCGTTTGCTTATTTGAGAACCAAGATGTTAAGCAACATCCCATAAGGTGCAAACACCACTTGTACTTTTTTGGTCAACGTAATCACCTGCATGGTCATAATCTGTATATACAATAGTTTATACCCTCTCCCCTTAGGATACCATAATCCCAATTGAGTTGTACCCTTAATGTATCTAAATATTCTTTTAACAACTTCTAGGTGTGAAGTTTTAGGGTCTTCTTGAAACCTAGCACAAAGACATACACTAAACATGATATCCGGCCGATTAGCCTTGAGGTAGAGAAGACTACCAATCATGCCACGGTATTTGGTGTTATCAACGGATTCACCGTCTTCATCTTTGGTGAGCTTGGTATCGGAGGACATTGGTGTTCTTATTAGTTTTGACTCCTCTAACCCGAATTTCTTTAACATTTCTTTTATGTATTTGGATTGATTAAAGAAGATACCATCTTCTAATTGTTTGATTTGTAGACCAAGAAAGAAAATTAATTCTACCATCATACTCATTTCAAACTCATCATGCATGATTCTTGAGAAATCATCACACGTGTCTTGACAAGTTGATGCGAATATAATATCGTCCACGTATATTTGAACAATAATTATTTGTGACTCCTTTTTCTTTGTAAAAATAGTGTTGTCAACTAACCCATGGTATAGTTGTTTTTTTTTTATTAAAAACGCTTTGAGTCTATCATACCAAGACTTTGGGGCTTTTTTAAGACCATAGAGAGCTTTTTTTAGTTTGTACACATGATTAGGTTTTTCAAAATCAAAAAAACCCGGAGGTTGAGATATATAAACTTCTTCATTTATAAAGCCATTCATAAAATCACTTTTAACATCCATTTGAAAGATTTTAAAATCATGAGCACAAGGATACGCAAGAAGGATTCTTATAGACTCTAATCTAGCTATGGGAGCATAGGTCTCATCAAATTCTATGCCTTCTTGTTGGTTATATCCTTGAGCAACAAGTCTAGCTTTATTTCTAGATACGACACCGTTTACATTTAACTTGTTATTATATACCCATTTTGTTCCAATTATTTTTGGTTTTTAGGTGGAGGGACAAGTGCTCAAACGTTGTTAGAAACGAATTGATTTAATTCCTCTTGCATATCCATAACCCAACTTTCATCTTTTATGGCTTCTTGAGTGTTTTTAGGTTCTATAGTTGACACGAAACAAAAGAGACTACTTTGGTTTTGGACTTGAGACCTTAGAGTTCTTTCATTTAATTTTCCTATTAACTTTTCTACGGGATGATCTTTAGACTCTTTAACATTGATGATTTCACTGTTTAATGGTTCATCTTCCTTGTTTACATTTTCTTTTATTTCTAAGACTTCACTTTTGATTAACTCGTCATCGACAAGATGTAAAGATGTTTTAGGTGGACTTTCTTCAAATTTGACATTTAAGGATTCTTCAACTTTCATGGTTTCTTTATTTAGTATTATGTATGCTTTACTATTAGGAGACTATCCTAATAAAATACCTTCAGTTGATTTTGGATCGAATTTAGTTAAATATTCTTTTGTGTTAAGTATAAAACAATTACTACCAAAACTCGAAAGTGATCTAACGAAGGATTTTTTTCTCTTAAAAAATGTATGGAGTTTTACCTAAGAATGGTCTAATTAAGACTCGATTTAGTATATAGGTTGATGTGTCGATGGCATTGCACCAAAATGTTTGATTAATAGATTGCTCATTAATCATGGTGCGACTCATTTCTTACAGGGTTCGATTTTTCCTTTCAACTACCCCATTTGATTGTGGAGTTCGAGGAGCCGAGAAATTGTTGGTAATACCATTAGCATCACAAAAGGCTCTGAAATGCACTTCATTGTCAAATTCCCGACCATGATCCGTTCGGATCGACACAATAGGAATTCCTAGTTGTCTTTGAAATTTTCTGCTTAAGATTTCAAAGTGATCAAACTTTTCAGTTTAATTTTTAAAAATTTAGTCCGTATGTACCTAGAGTAATCATCCATTATAACCAAGGTATAGAAGTTACCTCCATAACTTTGGATAGCGGACGGACCAAATAAATTTATATGTAGTAATTCTAGACACTTTGTTGTAGAAACCATATTTTCAGCTTTATGACTAGCATGGACCTATTTTTCGATATCACAAGCATCAAAAAATGATGTTCATATTTTAGTTTAGGTAGGTTTCTTACAAGTTCTTTGGATGATAGCGATTGAAGAAGTCGCATATTGGCGTAACCCAATCTTCGATGCCATAAGATCGAAGTATCATCCCTAGAGGTAAGACAAAGTTTGTCTTTTGGTTCATTTCCGATTTTAATAACGTAGACTCCATGTTTTCAAATACCTCTTCCTATAGTAATACCATTTTTCAAGATTTTACTACCGGTTTCGCTAAAGAGTACGCTGCACTTTTTATCACATATTTGACCTATACTTAGTAGATTAAAGTTTAGGTTTCTACATGACATACGTCATTAATGGTCAAAGATTTTTGAGAGATTATACATTTTCCGATGATTTTCCTTTTACTATTGCCGAACACCACATTTCCTCCATTGAAGGATTCATATGTGGATAAAAACGCTTTATTACCGGTCATATGCCTTGTGCACCCGCTATCCTTGATCCATTCGTCCGGATCCAAGTCAACCTTTAGGCACACCACGTTGGTGTCCTTTTCCATAAGACAAATTTCCTCCTTATCTTTCTCACTCATTCCCCATGATACGCTCACGAACGCCTTTTGTTCATCGCGTTTGGGACACTCACTAATAAAGTGATTTGGATCCTCGTATTTAAAACATTTGCGTTCATCCTTCACTTTCTTGTCGTCTTTGCTTTTCCATAAACATTTCTTGTCGTCATAGGGTTTCTTGACATATATTACTTTTCTCCGAAAGAATTTCTTGAAGTCTCGTACCGCCATTGCATACTCCTCGTCTTTACTTTCCGAAGACGAGGTTTCTTCATCACTCGAGACTTTCTTGGCTTTTAAAGTGAGAGATTTATGTTTCTCTTTATTTTCCTTCAAGACCTGGGATTCTTTTACGAGTACGAGCTCATAGAATTTTAGGTTGCCTATGAGTTTATCGAGAGTGAGGATTGACAAGTCTCTGGATTCTTCAAGGATCGTTACCTTCGGTCTCCACTTTAACGAAAGCGCCCTTAGAAATCTCCTGACATGATTATGACTAGAAAAAGACTCATCAAGTACTTGTATGAAGTAATAATAGTATTAAAACTAGCAAATGAATTATCAATACTATCCTCATCCAATATTGAAAATTGTTCATATTGTTGAACAAATAAATCAATTTTGTTATTTTTTACTTGTTGATTTCCTTGGTGTGTTACAACTAAAGAGTTCCAAATTTCTTTAGCAGTTTTATGCATAGATATTCTTTCAAATTCCTTTTTGGGTAAGGCATTATATAAAACCATTTTTGCCTCACTATTTTTGGAAAGATTTTTCTTTTGGTCGTCAGTGAGACGATCATGAGAAATATTTTCTTCATTTTCGGTTTTATCATCTTTTACAGTTGCTTGAAAATCACCTTCAACAATAATATACCAAAGATCCATATCTTTAGATTTCATAAAAGTTTCAAATCTATTTTACCAATAAATAAAACAATTAGTTCAAGTAGTGGAGGTCGTTACATAGATTGCCCTTCTCTATAGTTTTCAAAATTCATTTTGATTGAAAAGTTTTTAAAATACAATTTACTTTAAAACTTTTTGAAAACCTTGCTCTGATACCAATTGTGGAAAACTAGAAAGGGGGGGGGGGGTTGAATAGTTTTACCGATTTTAATTTAAGTTTCAAAGATTTAGATTCAAGCTTATGTGAATTCTTGTGGATGGATAAATAGTACGAAGTAATAAATAAAGTAAGTAAAAAATGCAAGTAAAGTAAAGGATAGAAAGTAGCGACACAAGTGATTTATAGTGGTTCGGCTACAAGGACATATTCCTTGCATTACTCCACTCCCCGAGTACCCCACTCGAGAGTTCAAGCACTATATCAACAAGCTCTTTCAACTTGGCGGAGAAGCCTCACAACGTCGCTTACACTTTTTCCGGTTCAAAGCTAAATATCGAGTTCTTCCACGAGGTAGAACCAAACCTTTACACAACTATTACACAACAACTATGTGAAATATGAATTACAAGATATACTACAGAAATCTGGTTGTTGGACAAATCAATCAAGGACTCTTTGCTTGAATGAATTGAAGAGTAGTGTGATCTCGCCTTCGTGAAGGACCTAAAAGAGTATCACAACAAAAGATAGAAGAACTACTAGAATGATCAAATGATCAGAAGTTAGGAGAGTGAGATAATATGTGAGAGAGTTGTAAGAAGTAGGGTGAGAAACAATGAAGAAATGACTCACTATTTATACGCAAAAAATCCTTCTGTCCCACGGTTCCGGCGGATCCCTCACCCAAGGGATCCGGCCAGTGCAATTCCAGGGATCCAGCTATATGGGTCAGATTAGTCCGGATTTTGGGTTGAAAACCGGGTTATGGGTTATGATCCATGGGTCATGGACTTTGGGCCATGGGTACCCAACAAGATACAATGTGTTAGTGCACATATTACGATATTTAATCTATACAGTCTCGTTTGTTTTGTTGATGACAAACATGTAACTTGTAATACATAAAGTAAAATGTATAAGTTACTTGTAATTATATTTTGTCTCAACATACTTTCAACACCTCTCGACGACTCATGTCCTTGTATGCTACAACACAGGTTCGTAATGTTTATTATGATGCGTTATGATCAAACCCCTAACAAACCATTAAACATGTTTAGTTAAATAGTTTATATAAAACACTTAAGTAATCTTGGTTACTTACATTTTATAAAATACATAGACAAAAGTAAATGTGTTGGGTAAATACCATGATCCATAACCCATACCCATGACCCATGACCCATGATCCATAAACCATTATCTAGATACATTGTATCTAGTTGGGTACCCATGACCCAAAGTCCATGACCCATGATCCATGAACCATAACCCAAATAAAGAGGAGCGTCCACGGATCTCTCAGGTTGCCCACGGATTCCTTGGATTACAAGGGCCGGATCCCTCTCAGAAGGGAACCTTGGGGCAGAAGCTTGCTTTGGTATTTTTGCCTATAAATAGCAAACCACTTCTCACCATATTTTCACACCTTCACACATACTTTCAAAATGAGTAAGGTCCTTGTATCAATTTTTTGGTGAAGTCAAGCATAATATGAAAAGTGTTTTGTTGATTTTTGTCTTTGAAGTTTTGTTGTTAGATATCTTGTTAATCAAGCTTGAATAAAGATTAAAATGGGTAATATAACTTCACTAAAAAGTCTACAAAGGTTAAACCTTTTCGTCGGGTCAAAACATGTATTTTTGTAAATCTCTGTCAGATCCACGGATCCCTTTGTTATCAAAGGGCGGATCCGTCTTACAAAGGACAGCTTTTGGTTAAATTTCAAAAATTTATAACTAATTAACCGTAAGTCCGTAGAAGTCGTGCCACCTATCGTTTTAAAGGTATTTGATTCTACTTTCATTTAAAAATGATTTCATAAACTTATTCAAAAAAAAATTATAGAATGTTGATTTATAATAGAAAGTCATTTTTCGGTCATAACTTTTGCACAAACTTTTGATCTAATTGGAGACGGATGTTTTCGTCTTTGAATAACAGTGTGCATTCTTTTTAAATTAATGTTTTGATCATAATTTATAAATATAAAAGAAACTAATCAAGCTTGGTATAAATATTTATATTTAACACAAAGCGATGAAAAGAACTTTCGTATGCTATGCTAAATGATTAATTGTCTTACCTTGCATTACTTGATTGTTTGCTTATCTCAAATAGTTTTTGTGCTTGTTTATTGAATAACATATGTGGTTTCCTCACCTTGCTATTCATTCTCTTGTTTATCGATTTAGTAATATTTTACTAATCAATATGCTATTTGAAGGAGTGTTTGGGATATCATCTAGGTGTGTCGAAAATGTTAGTTTAAATACTTAGATAAGTCATATAAGTTGAAAAATGTTTAAAACATGTAATATACTAAATGGCTTCTTGTTGAGTTTGTCATGTGTGCAACATAAATGTTTTATGTGCTTATATGATTTCTTGATTTCATATTTTCTTGTGTCGTTTTCTAAAAACAACAAGAATGTACATCGGATCATAACCTACACTTGTGTTGATGATGTACTCTCCTGTTTTCCTTTTCATGATTGCTTTCCAAGCTTCATAGTAGGATTGACAACTTGATTATTTCATCCGATATACTCAAGTAAATTATTTTGCAACGCAAATATAATTGGTCATATCCAAAAATCCAAACTCGAGCTTTCCAACAACATATGTTGAACTAGCTCATCCAACCATTTTTGTTCACCATATGGACAACTTTAAATTTTTATATTTAAACATGACACCTTCGCCACCTTAGTTGTTTCAGGCATAATATTAATAAAAACAAAGCAAAGTATCATCATTGTTACTCTTCGATAGGCCATTGTAGGAATATAAATTTTCCTAACTTGAGAATGAATACTGGAAAACTTATTGTACTAGAAACTCAATTTGACCTAACGGTTGAATTGCTTCCTTGATAGAAGTTGGGTATGTAGAATCACCCGTAAAAATGGTCGTGTTTAGCCGTAATTGAGCACCGCTAGTAATAGTCTCATATTCATTCTCTCACTTGAGAAATCTATACTCCTGTGTTTTCATAAAGTAAATTTATAATGGAAATACTTTGCGTTGTCTTAGGATTACTAATCAAACAAGTTGTAAAATTAATTTTTTTTCTTTTAGTTAATCACAACCACTTGCCTCATCAAGCGATTATCTTGCTTTGATCGAGAAGAGCTACATGACTTCATGGATGAAGCTCATTGTATGCTAATCACCATCCGTAATGACTATACACAGTTCATTGCTTCCGTTGACCAAAAAAACCTTCTAAAACAATTCACTTTCTTAAGGACGCATATACATGTGTTTCTTACTCTTCAATACTAACACATAGGTAAACATCTTTTAGCTAAAACCAACTCACAAAATGGTACTTGCTTCAAGCCTTTCTAAATCTAACACTTACTCTTCTAAACGCAATTCCTTCATCTCCACAAACAACAACTCCACCCTCTGGATCTAAATATAGCCTAGATTTCCCTAAACTAGCCCCTCACAACTATTTTGTCTTGAACACCACCATGTGCTCTTTTCTTTCTGGACACATACCTTGCATGTCATTGTTAGTGTAAATGATTTACTAATCTAGACCATAAATCTGTTTTGAGCTTCTTGAATAGTGCTTGTTAAGTTTGCTAAACCTCTGTGTTATTTGTCTGCTCAATCTCATTTGATTGCCTATATATTATTTCTACATGCTCTCCTTGCTATGCTTAACTTGTATATATGTATACTTGGTGTAGAAATCATTAGTTTCAAAATTTGAAACATAGAGCAAAATTTTGCAATCATTCTGTTATGGAAATCTGTCTCAGACACCGGATCCCTTGGATATAACTAGATGGATCCCTAAAGTGAAGGATCCGTGGGATCCGGGTGGACATAAGTTCCTTTTAAGCCTCCTTACATCAATCCAACTTTCCAGACCTTATTGGACTAGTTAAACATGCTACATTATGATCACTTAAACTTTCTTTAGGCGCAATTGATCTCACATTCACTCATGGATGACTTAGGATCACATTCAAAGTATTTTTGATTTATCATTACTTCAAAACTCACCATATTTTCGCTCCAATGTTTACACATTTTTTCTCCCATCTCAAAACACCTAGTTTGATATTTCTCTCAGTTTTGAAAAAAAAATTTTAGTCATCTCTACCTTAAAATGCTCTAAAAACTAGTTTTTCGTTTCTTGTGATTTTTAAGGAATTTTATAAATTTTCCTTTGATCACCATCTGGTCTCTATGATCATTATCCATCCTAAAAACACTTAGTGTCATCCATGATCATTCATTTGTGTTTCTAAAACTCCCTTTTCTCCACAAAAGTCATCATTGACAAACCTCACTCATTAGTCTTGACCACTTAGGTATCATGCCATGTAAGATACCTTATGGGACTTACTAACTTAGGATATGTAAGTACTAGACCTTGCTATAACCCAATTATCTCCTTTTCACCTCATCTGTTAGCCGAATCCCTAGACTAAAGCTAGCCACATAATTCTAGTAAGGGAACCGGTTTTAACCGGGGAACAGAAGGTACATTATCTCTTGAGATAATCATTTCAAATGTTCCTTTTCCACTTAAACACTTGCTTAACACATAGGATTATCAATTTATTATATGTTTATAAATGAGTTGTGTTTATGTGATTATTTATGTGTTCTTTTTTTCTTTTCATGATATTATGTGAACAATTTCTCTATTTCTATAAATGTTTTCCTTTTGTACTAACTAATTTGGATTCTTGTAGGTTGAGAATGGTCGATTTCATCATCAAGTCAAGTTATACTCATTCACACATTTTTTATATTCTTAATGTTGCATCATCCTAACCATCTTCCTCCACTTTTGTCACTACTCACAAAGTCATCATGTCTACCACCTCTATTGAGTCATCAACTGAGTCAACAAAAAGAGTCACCTTGATACCTTTCATCATCATCCCTTGCTACTCTTGAGTCACTTTATTACCTAGTAAAAATTGACCTCTCATCACCTCTACCACAACTTCCATACCTCTAAGTCATATTGATGATTCTATCATTATCGCCGTGTCCAAGGTCAAGTTCATGAACTACGTGATAAAGTATGTTTCATGTTCTACCACATCCTACTTGTGTCAACCATATCCTACAAGTGTCTCACTACCACTACAATTCATGGTCACTCAACCATCCTCCACAAACACCTATGTTGTAAAAAGCCAATTGAATTTCGTAATGAAATGCGTCTCATCCCCAAATACATTTATTTTCTTACCTTGAACAACCTTACAACCTCTAAACCAACCACGATGATGCAAGTAGTAGGATTATTCTCTTTTTGACACTAATCCTTTCTGTTAATACAAATAAACCGTAAAAACGCTTATTTATATTTTACGATCTTCTAATGTTTTGTCGATAACAAAAGTAAAATCATATTAACGAAACAAATAAAATACGTAAATGGTTTGAACTAATAGTTTTCTAACATATTCACATTTCCACATAAAACACTAAAACAAGTATAAGTGATTTTATGATCTAGATATATATGTACAACAACTAGTGTTTACATATTGGCTTAACAAGTATAAGTGATTTTATAATCTAGATATATATGTACAAAAACTAGTGTTTACATATTGAGTTAACACATACTTAAGCTAAGTATACTAAAATGGGTAAAAACAAGTATATACTAAAATGGGTAAAAAACAAGTATATACTAAATAGATAAAAAAACTAGCAAATGGTTTTGACCCATAACCCATGGTTTTATATATACCACTTATACAAGTTCAATGTATCCTTAAGGTACATTGTATCTAGAAAGAAAACCATGGATCAACCCATAACCCATGACCCATGACCCATAACCAAAAATACCCATGGGCAAAGAGGAGCGGACCACGGATCCCTAGCTTTGTGCTAGCCGGATCCCAAGTGGAAGGGATCCGTGGGATCCGGGGAAACAGTAGGTTTTTCCTCTATAAATAGTGAGCCATTTCTTCATTATATCTCACCCCTCTCTAACATACTTTCTCCCCTGAGTTAAATCTCACTAACCTTAGATCCAAGAGATCTATGTTTGTAGTTTTGTTTTTGTGTGATCTTTTAAGTTCCTCTTAAAGGGAAGATCACCAACTTTGAAGTCGAGTAAGCTCAAGTCCATGAGTTGCCAAGCTTCCTCATCATCAAGGCTATTGAAGTCCTCTTGTTGATGATCCCTTTCTTTCTTCAAAGAAGCGTAGTGTTAAAGACATTAGTGAAAGATGTCTCAAGTGTCAAGACGAAGATATTAGTGAAGGGTATCTATCGTCTATAGGATAAGCACTTGTGGTAGGTGCTTAGAAGTCAAGACAAGAAGCATTAGTGAAAGGTGCTTAGAAGTGAAGACACAAGACATTAATGAAAGGTGTCTTGTAGATCTAATCAAAGACATTAGTGAAAGGTGTCTTGTAGATCTAATCAAAGGCATTAGTGAAAGGTGCCTTAGATGTACATTCGATATGGTGTGTTTTGATGTACTAGATAGACTAGCATTAGATCCAAGGATATTGATGTCCTTGATGATGTTGTAAAGGAGTAGATCTCCTTTGGGATTAGTCGTTGGTGTAGTGTGGTAGTAGTTCCTCCATTGCAATGGAACTAGGTACTTAGCCTAGTACCTAATAAAGGGTAGGCGACGTTGTGAAGGTGTAGTTCAACTAAGGTGTGAAAGAACTCGGTGGTTAGCCTAGCACCGTATAAAGGGTAGGCGACGTTGTGTTAGGTGTGGTTCGCCTTGGTGTGAAAGAACTCGGTATTTAGCTTTGTACCGGAAAAAGATTAAGCGACGTTGTGAAGGCTTCTCCGCCATAAGGAGATTGGTGTAGTGATTACAAACTCTCGAGTAGGTGACTCGGGGAGTGGAGTAGGGCAAGGAAGGTGTCCTTGTAGCCGAACCACTATAAATACTTGCATTGTGGTTTTGTGCTTCTTACTCTTATCTTTTCATTACATATCTTTATATGCTTGTTTATCAACATCCAACACACACAACCAAATAGATTGACGTAAGTCGATCTAAATAGTTTAAAAGGAAGTTTTAATTGGTAAAACTATTCAACCCCCCCTTCTAGTTTTCCACAATTGGCATCAGAGCTTCGTTACCAAGTTTCTTGAAGTATATTGTACTTTAAAAACTTGATACGATCCATAGTTAATTGAAAACTACAAAGAAGGTTTTCCATAAAAACAAGGGCTAATCATTTTAAAAATCATCATACTTGCCACTTTATCCTTTTATGTGTAACGAATAAAAAAAATTGCTTATATGTGCAATAAACTTGACATTTTTATCTTTTGTGTGTAATATTCAACCCCACCAAACCGGTTTTGTCCAGCTAAGCAGGTAATATGCCACGTTTTTTTTGCCATCTCATCACACACATATTACACTTGGTTTGCTTTCCCTTTCTCATTTGTTACAGATAAAAACACACACACACACACACTTAAACATAAACTCTAATTCATCAAATTAATCAAATACGTACAGCCTCTTTCAATTTCTCTATTTGTATTATGTGTTTTTAGTGATTATTTGTGAACTAATTGAATTTATATGTGGCAATTTCATATGTAACTATTTGCACCATATAGTCATATTATATATGTGTATAGTGATAAGCTTTTTGTTCAAGTGGCTGGGTATAAAATCAGAGAAAGAAAATAAGAAGACAACAACAAATGTTTTAAGAAGATTATGTGTATCATTTGGCAATTTTATTCAATGGCTTCAAAAAAACATTAAGGTATATAAATGCATATGTATTGATTAATTATGACTTTGTATGAAACTGTATATGTATTAAGGTTTTATCTATTTTTTTATTAAATGTAGCTTCGCTCAAGATTGGCATATGTGGAACCGTCAATGTCAACAAAATCCCATGTGGATGAAAATGCAGAAATGGAACAACAGTGGGTATCTACGAAAATGGATCTGTGCAGAAAAATTGGTTGCTACAGAAATATGCACAAATGGGTTGATACAGAGATGGTTTTGGTGGCAAATTGATGTATCATTGGACCCGACTAACCCGACCTGAATAGTCTTGTTCGGGTCACACCGGGTTTTATGACACCCCTAGTCACAAGTCATATGCAAATGTTATATTAAAGAAAACAGGACCAAGAGCATGACACACAAGAAGGCTTGCAACAAAAAATACAAACTCAAAACAATGACTAAAACTATACCCAACCATTATTGTACCCATTTGGCCACGTCAAAAAAAAACCAAAAGCTATAAACATGCCCCATCCAGTAGGGCAAAAGGATAAAAGCATATTTATAGAAATTGAATAAGAAGAGACAAGACCAGGAAACTATAAAGGACCATACCCCACAAAAGCCCATCAGATGCTAACAACTTTTGAATTAACTCACATTGCCAAACACCCTGTTAACTGTTTGAGAAGCTGTCATGCAGTACCAAACTTAGCCGAAACTCTTAAGACTGAAAACCCATAAATGACTTGACTTCAGAACCTGTAACACACAAACTTAATGCAGCTCAAACACAAAAAACTTAAACTTGCAGCCTGCACCACCTGATATACAGACTGAAGAACCTGTAGCACACTTTCATAACCCTTCAAACTTTAACATCACCATCAACTTCTCCACAAGACAATATACAGATGAACATAACTGATCACAGGAACCAACTATTGCAGACAACATTCTATTGGATAATTTAAGTTGAATATCAATAATTTTATTCAGACTTGCGACTTTCCCTTTAATTGTTGTCTCAATCACACGAACCATAATAACAATAACCATACTATATGACATAAAGCATTACCAAAGTAGAAGTGTTCTTTCATAACATAAAATGTTTGTGCAAAAGCACTTTACAATGTTACAACCAGAACACTCATTCCTAATTAAACCTTTCCCTTACAAAATAAGGCATAATAGTGGCAACGAGTACATCACTATTTCAGTTTCATTACAAGTTTTTGTTAACCATTAAAAACTAAACAAACTAGTTAATTTTTGCACATCTTACAGTTTTTGTTATTAGTTATTATTGCTGATCTTGCTTGTCTTGCTTTTACTGTGTTAGGAATTAGAAAATTCCTTAGTGAAGAGTCTGTCACCCCAATTGTTATCTAGCTTAAGTTAGCTCGTAGACTTGTCGTTAGTTTCGTTATTTAGTAGTTTATTTATTAGTTTGTAGCGTAGAATAGTTTAGTGCAACACCGTGGAGGAAGGACGGGTCTTTACCCACTGTATCCCTGATCCACAGGCCGATAGGAGGTCGAGTATTTGTAAGTATAAATACCCCTTCCATCCATGGAAGGGGTGGTGCTTTCAATCTAATATTCCATACTTTTGTGAAGTAACTCTCTACCAAGAAAACACCCAACTCTCTAACTTTCTCTCTCTAATGGCAAACATGTATTTTGATCATCCAAGACCACCCGAATCATCAACACAATAATATACACGATCCTACAATTGGTACCAGAGCCAAGGTTATGGTGTGTTGATGATTTATTGCGGTTTAAATCGTGTTTGTGACTGTTTGTGTGTACTACTTGTCTTGGTCGGATAATGTTTTTTTTTCAAAATATCGTGATAAACAGTGTTTTACATGGTTTCAGTTGTATATCCTTTATTGGTCAAAAATTATGTCCTGTGTCACGTTGTTTTATCCAAACCGTGTTATACTTTTTAGACCTTGTCTTGGTAAGAAAACCAATATGATATTGTTAAACAGAGCCAAAACAGTTTTTATTGCGATAATGTTTTTGCATGGGTCAAAAGGTCTTTCGCATATCACATCTTTCTGGGTAAAGCAAACTGTGACATTTTTCTGTGGTCAAAGTCACATTTTTATGGGTCAAAACTGTTGTTTCTGGGTAAATTTTGGCCGGAAAAGTTGTCGGAAAAACTCATCGGAAAACTCATATATTCATGCTAGCGAGTTGGGTCATTCTTCCTAGCGACTTGTGTCAAGCATAGTGGTGACTTGTATTTACAAGTTGTCTATATTCTTTGATTTCAAGTAGCGAGTTATTTTGAAAGTTGTCTAGCGACTTGTTTTGATAAAATGTAGCGATTTAAGGTTGTTTGACTATTGAGTCAAATAACAGTGCTAGTGACTTGGCTAGCAACTTGGCTAGCGAGTTGGCTTAGCTACTTGGCTAGCGACTTGGCTAAATAATGTTGCTAGCGACTTGACCCGTAAAATAACGACTTGACTGTAACAGAAAGGATGAAGAAGAGGATAGACCTTGACCACTTGACCACTACTCAAATACCATGAAAACCATACACCATGACTACGACCACTCAAAACTTAAACCATATACCAAAACAACTCATCACGACCTCAGTTTCAATATAAACCATCATCAGTCCGAAACATCCAAATCAAGAACCAACTACTCCTACATCTAGACTCACTTCAAGAACCCTCACATCACTCCCCAACTCTCAATCAAGACTCAAAAAGAATATATACATTCATGATCTCAGATTCATAATCAATTTTTTTTCAATCTTATAGATTGTTTCAATTGATTCATGTTCCTCAAAGATCCACTTTTTAAGTCGACGCTTCAATTAATTTTCGAATCAAAAGAAAGATTATAACAAGGATGTTATATCTTGTCTTAGATTCGTTCATGAATTAACAAGGAAAAAGAAATCGAATACAAAACGGAAACACAACAATTACACCTACCCGAGACCATATTCTTATGATCTTGAAGTCTTTTTCACTGATTACTTGATTCGGATTAAGGAGCACATGAAGACAAGGGTTGGTTTAGGATGTATTTGTGATTCGTTTAAAAGTAATTGATTTCGTTATTGATGATGGAAATGGAAAAAAGGCTTTGATTGAGATTGAGATGCGTTTGATGTAAGATTATGATATTGGAGATGCGATTTCTTTCTCAGATTGTTGGTTGAGAAGAAATGATAAGTGATAGGCATAATATTCAGTATCTGTGTTTTAGGTTTAGGATTAGGGCAATAACACTAAACCTATTGCTTATAACCGGATATAAGAAGGATGTGTTGGATCCCACATGGGCTTTGTAATTGAATTCGCTTGGGCTGTTGGAATTCATACTCGTAATGGGCCATATGTGATGAATCTGATTTGGACCACGATATATTTTTCTTAAGCTTGGACTGGGTATATAAGTCTATTTGGACTTGGAAGTGAAGGTTTGACTGAAGTTAGAATTGGGTGTGTTGAACGTAATATGCGATTGTGGCCTTTTTGTCTATAATTCATTGGATCTCATATGTGAATTTTTTATGTGTGTATATGAAATCTGAGTCATTCAAGTTATAATGATATTTGCTATTTGATGAGCATTGATGATGAGAATGGATGATTCAATTTGCGACTCAACGCGATTTGATGATGAGAGTTGTTTTATGGGATTTGATTATTATGGGATTTGTCGATGTGATTTGATGATGTGACAGGTTGTGTTAAGCTGTTGATAAGAGCTGTAATGAAGGGGTTTTTGTTACTTTGGCCTATACATCTTCACGAATCAAATTTTGTCAAGGCTCGAATTTAAGATTAATTAAAGTTGACTACGGGTTTGTTGTTCGGTATTTCGTATTTGGATTTGAAGTGAGGTTTTCCAGGCGTGTCTGCTTATTTCGTCTTCTTTCTTTCTACCCTTCCGCGAAGATGACTTGTTTGGGCATTTACAGAGTGTGATAAAGACTTGGGTATTTAGTTACGGTTGTGATACTTTCTTGCTTAACCCACAACGTAGCTATCATTTCGGTGTCTCACGCAGTTGAGGATACGTCAAGATGTTTTGTACCTTGGGTACACCGTTTCTTTTTCACAAGGATTAGTACAAGCTTAAGTAACAAATCTGGGGAATTCTACTTCATTTTCAAGTTTGGAATATCGGGTTTACTTCTCCAGGAGGTCACAACATTAGTCGACATAAGGCGTGATTGATGTGTTTACCAAAGTGTTTATTGGATGGTTGATGTTAATGTTGATGTTGGATAATGAACCGTTGATGAACCGCTGCATGTTCCCCTAAAACAGATATTCTCTGAAACCAAAGTCATCATAACACATTCAAGCTGATATTGTTTACGGTTTTGTCTTGATTTTGTAAAATCCCGCGAAAGAACCTATTTCTCGGTTTAAATCATAGACTTGTAAAATCCCGTGACAATGGAAACATCCTGGTATTAGTAAAGTGCATTTCCGGATCTATGTTACGGTTTATTCTTGGTTTCGTAAAATCCCGCGAAAGAAACTATTTCTCGGTTTAAACCATAGAGTTGTAAAATCCCGTAATGATGGAACCATCTTGGAGAAGAGAAAGTGTAACTTTGGATCTTACTTGATGCTGATACTACGGTTTCTGCTTCAAAGAAGGGATAAAAGGGTGTACTTCATGAATTGGGTGTGTGTTTGGGTATTTGTCATGGCAGTTTGGTTATTACAAGGTTTTACGGGGTTACGTGCTTTTAACCATGGTCGGGATGAAACCATTATCATAGTTCACTTAAAATGTCAAAGGAGGCTAGATTTGAGCTTTTAACCAAAAGATGTGACAACGGAGTTAATTCACTATTATTTATTTGAGGTTGAAGTGAATTATCACGGGCGAGTGTACTTAGTATCTGAAGGTATCGGGGATGGATGGATGAAGATTCTTCATGATCCTTGTTCGAGTTTATTATCAAAAACAAAGACTTGGAAATCTAGTTATTGTTGGGTGTCTTTTACCTTTTCTTTTACCACTTGGGGGAACTGGGCTCTTATCACCTCAAAATAACTATCACTTAAAGGAGTTACGTTGTAGTGCTCAGTGTCACATTAAATTGTGGATTTTCAAGAGGTGATATACGTCTTATACTCGATGGTTGGTTGGTTGAAGAGTATAGAGTACTTAGAGATTCAAATGGGCATGAATTCTCGGCACCGCTCTTTGTTTCATATGTGCAAGTTTAAGTCACGAGTTCGGGTTAGTTTACTTCAGGGTCAAATTCATCATATTGGGTTTTCTCCATCAGCTGTCACGACAAAGAGCCTACTGAATGATAATGGGGTTGATTACATGTTTGTCAAGAGATGATGAAAAGAGAGAGATTATGACGTCTGTTCACATCAGTTCAGGCCTCGTACTCTAAAGAAAAGAAAAGTGTACGTCTCAGTGAGCTTTATCTTTGAAAGAAGAGAAATCTTCTCATGACGTATGAACACAACAGTTCATGCCTCGTTCGCTAAAGAAAAGAAAGGTGTACGTATCAGTGCGCTTTATCTTCTGAAGAAGAGAAATCTTCTTATTATGACCATTCTCATCAACATGCTTCATACTTTTTCCATGTGCTTCAGTCATCAAGTGAACCGGGCTACTGTTGATTGTTTTCTGATTCCACTTTCTCAACTATAATGGCGATGGCGACATCCTGTTCTAATTTTGCGGGGGAGAAGTGTGAATTGACTACATTTGGATGATTTTCACTTGTTTAGTCAAGAATGGCATCTCCGTATGCAATTCTTGAGGGGGAGAAGAAGTGTGAATTTTTTGCATGATTGATTAATATTTGAGAATATATGGTCAAACGGCTCCTAACTCATGTAAGAACCGAGCTTCTTCTTATCGGATCATCTTTACATGGAGTTTCTTCTAAGAGCCGGTGGTTGACATCTTCACTCGGATTGATGAGTTTATCGACTAAGTGCTTCCGGTTAATGCTTCACGTATACATCAACATGATGATTCCGAACAATCTCTCTGTTCTTGTTTGATGTGATTGGTAGTTTGGTGTTACCATCTTGTGTGTTCGTTGAGGCCTGATTGCTGTTTTTCTTGATGAACATCCTTCTGCTCTTATTTGATTGGGAAGGATTTTAGCTAAGGGGATATGCAAGATGTAAGTTAATTGGGATGCTTTTTGGTGAGATGCTTTTTGGTGTGAGTTGAAGATGTTAATTATCTATTCCCCTACTAGACAATATTGAAGAAGGTCGAGTCTACAGTCTGTTCTACATTTTTCTGCAGCATGTTAGAAGACTAAAGACGAGTTGCATTTGATTATCCAAAGACTTCTTCATATCCCGGGCATTGTCAATTTAGGGGAGAGCACTAATTGGGGGAAAGTGATATGTCAGATTTAATCCCCAATTAGATTTGCTCACAATGCACTTCAGCAAGTTGATTCCCACAAGAGTTCAAGTGTTCTTCTCAACAAATTTCTAGTATACGGGCTTACAATGAGTTGCTGATTCTGAAGTGTCAAAACCAGCAAGGAGAAAGGAGACTCACATATAAACACAAAGCGAGTAAACTTGATGAACTTAATTCTTCTAAGTGATTGAAGATATCCCGGGAAGACAAATGTTTTTACCGTAGAGAAACTCAAGGTTTGACTCATGACGAGTAAACTTGATGAACTTAACTCTTCTAAGTGATTGAAGATATCCCGATAAAACAAATGTCATGACCGCAGAGAAACTCAAGGTTTTACTCTTCAAGGCGTTTAGTGTTCTTATTTCAACTATGTGGGGGAAGAGATGTTAGAAAATGTTTCTGAAGATATAAAAGGTACATTGGTGTGTGATGATCTCGATGTTATCGCAATCATCAGGGGAGAGAGAATTGTGAACATTGGGGATGCTCAGCTGTTTTACTTGAGGGCTTAATCTGTGATTCAGAGATATAATCACTTATTCCGGTGTTGACATCCGCAGAGATTGTCACCCGCAGAGATAATCAGTGATTCGGCCTGCTTCTTCAATGTTATCGGTTGTTCTCTCTTTGGGGAATGTGTGTACTTCGGGTCCTTGAGCTTCATACACGATCATCAGGGAAGAAAGCCATTGTTTACCACAAACATTGGGGAGGTGTTTTCCTTCCGGGCATGATGTGTATTCGGGAGAGTTCTTGAATATTGGTGTACTTCGGGTTCTTGAGCTTCATACACATTCATCAGGGATGAAAGATGTGAACATTGGGGAGTTGTTCTTCATTACCCTCATGATGTGTATTCGGGAGAGTTCTTGAGCATTATACAAAGAGACTGACTGCATCAATTCAACTACTTGGGGGAAATTGTTCTCTTGACACCTTTTGGAATGGATCGCTTCAGACGTCAGTTGAAAGGAAATTTGAGAAGTGTTATTTATGTGTGGGATGAAACGTTGCTGATGTTCTATTGGATGATATAACCCCGAATGGAGAATCTCGATTATCGGTCTTAATAGGAGCAGCGGGATTTATGATAATGGTGTGCTTCTCTGTGCACCTGGCTAAGGAAAGCTTGAAATAGAGCTTCGAATCTGCTCATCCAAAGGATTTTCGATTTGGGGGGAAGCTGCCAGAGTCTCTCTTTCAGATGGTTCAATTTCTTTCTTCAATGCAAGAGCCCTGGAAGCTTTGGTGGTGAATGTTTAAGAGATGATGACTTCTATCTTCTACAACGGGGCTGTTCGATATCCTTATCTCGGTACTCGTATCATCATCTTCTTTAACTATATCATCTACTCTATCTTTTTATATATTTATTCGAAAAACAAAATACAAAAATATAAAACCAACAAAAAGAAAATAGAAAAATATGAAACCAACAAAAGAAAATAGAAAAATATAAAACCTTCAAAAACCCATAAAAATCAGAAAATTTCAAAAATACCAAAAATATGTTTTCACATGACATGTCTTCTGGTATCGATAACATCTGCGGTCTTAGAAATGTCATTCAATAATGGCACGGGACCATAGATGAAGTTCGAGCAGGAGGTGTAAATATTCTTTTCTAAACATGTCTCAAAATATGGCTTGCAGTTACTTCAGACTGTGACCCGTGCTTAAACTATGGCTTGCTATTATTTCTGATAGCAACCCGTTTTTCAAAGAAGGAAAGTGCTACGCTTAAATAATTTTCAAATATTTCGTGCACTTATCCTAAAACAATTTGAGGAAAGTATGTCGAAGGACTGCTGTTCCTACACAAATGTTTTTCCGTCTAAAATTCTTCAGAAAAATATTTGTTGTTTTTCAAAAATGGTGGTAAATGAGTTGCTTTAAAAACAATCAGATTCAGAGTTTTTGTGAAAATTGAAAACTCAATCAATGACTTCAGCGCTTTTAATCTTTTCAGAAAATAAGTCATTGATTGAGGGGGAAAATGTTTTCAAATTTATATCATCTAACGGACTTTCTTAATTATCCTACGTGCTTATCTGTAAAAATATAATTGCCTATGTTGAAGGACTAGGTTTCTAGGATATGATTGTTAGGTTTAGATGATTAGAGTTTGAGAAACACATTATACCCATACCTTACATGATCTGATTGATATGTTGGATTGACCTTTATTAGTCGATTGTTGTTTGGGTGTTGTCGACCACCATATATTTGTATGTGTGCTCACTAACATATGCAGGTATATTGGTATATAAGAATGTTCCCGATCCGGATCCCACTAATGAACATGATTGGATGCCGCAAGGAAAGGGTAACGATATCTTGGGTTGACAAATGAAGAAACGGAGCTTAATTGGACTTCTATGGAGAGTTGGCATAAATGCAACGTAAGAGGTCTCATTGCATCAGCAGATGGTTTTCTTCTAAGTGATTGAAGAAACGGAGCTTAATTGGACCTCAGTTGGCATTCAAAATGCAACATAAGAAGAAGTCTCACTGCATATGCAGACGGTTTTTCTTCAAAGCCCTACAGCAACAACAGAAGCTTCTCAACCACCTAACGAATCTTTGTGCAGGATAACATTTTTAAACAATTTTTGAGTAAATTGAATTAAATTGTCTTGAAAATGGAAAAATGTTGTTTTGAAAATATATTGGACTAAATTTTGAAAATCACCGGACTTCATTTTATCAAAACTTGAGTCACTCAATTATCGACTACGGTCATGGATTGAGGGGGAGAGTGATTTAAAATAAAATATTTTCAAACGATATTTCTTCACAAAAGTTTCGCTTTGTACAATATAAGTGGTGATCTGAAGATTTAATGTTATGTCATGGTATGATTTTTTCTTTAGAATCAAGGTCTTTCAAAATGAAATTTTTTCTGTTCTTGTTTGATTGTGAAATTGTTTTATTTTACTAAAAGATCTCTTAAAAACTATCATACCTGACACTAACAATCTTTAATATTTAAATCTGTTCCTATCTGTCATCTTTCAGAATTAAATCTTGCCACGTCTTTCCCCAAAATTTTATAAATGATTTAAATCAGTTGGGATCACAAATCTCAAATGGTTTGATATTTCTGATCGGGGTAGAGATCGTGTTTTAAATCTCAAATCTGTTTTAAATGGAATTGGTTTTAGTCCTTTAAAGGCACTCCTGCCTCCATGTGCCAAACGATTTCAATATACATAATGCACATGTTGAGGAGGAGGATTTATCCAAAAACCAGATGAGTATTTAAACAAGGCCACATTTTCTCCCATGTTTTCTAAACCTAATTAAATCACTTGGGATCCAAAATCTCAAAGGATTTGATATTTTTGATCGGGGGAGAATTTGTGATTTAATAATGAAATTTGATAAAAGTTGATCGTTTTGATTCAGTTGTGCAGGCTGCTCTCTCATATGTGCTAAACGCTTTCGAATCTCGAAGCACATATTGAGGGGGAACAAAACCATCGAGGTACAAAAGTTTTTTAAAAGAGATTATAAAGTACCTTGATTGTGTTTTCAAATGGTTTTCTTAATGGATTTTGTGATTGTGGATGTGCTTCAAAAGAACTCTTGCCTCTATGTGATAAAAATAATTTCAAAAATCCTATGCACATATTGAGGGGGAGAATTTTACCAAGAAAATCAAATGGCTTTTTCGTATGAAAATTGTGATCAAAGAAAATATTTCAAAGTCCTCTTGCCTCCATGTGCCAAACAATTTCTAAATCATACGCACATGTTGAGGGGGAGGTTTTCTAAATGATCAAAACTGTTAAGGTACAAAATGCTTTGATCTCGTACCACAAGTACCTTGATTGTTTTTCCAAATGATTTTTCAATTGGTTTTAAGGAAGAATGAACAATACCAAAAGACCGACCAATTTACTTTATGCATGAAGTTATAAGGATGGTTAGGTTAGGTATTCGTTCCCACGATCCGCCAGAACCGGAGGGATCTACCCAGGGACAATCCACTAGATAGTGTAGAGTCCTTAGGTATATTGAAAAAAGGATAAAAGTGAGGAATGGGAAGAGTGCAGACTGAGACTGAGCTAGTACTGGAATAAACCCAACAAGGTTCTAGTTATGAAGTCTCGGTAAGCACTGAAGGGGTTGAAGAATGAAAAAGAATTGAATGTGAAAAAGGGTGAAAAGAAATAGCCCTCCATCAATTCAACCTTAGGGCAGATACCGGGTTCAATACATATGCTACTGGTTGTTACTAAGGTAACACTGGTATTGAAGACTAGACGTCATGGACCCAGTGACGCTCTACACTAAACTTCCCAAGCCACTCAAGTTCCTCTTAAAAGGGCTTGTTTCATTCTCACGGGGAACCGACATAATCTATCGAATTTCTCTTAGAGATGGTTGATATTGAAGTAGGAGACTGTAACACCCCGACCCGACAAGGGTAAAGATATCACAATACGGTTTCATATCAGAACTTTAAATACTATTCAATAGCGGAAGCCTTTACAAAATATTCAAAAGAAAACACAAATAGCTAAACTTCCAAAATAAATCTAAGATCTCTATGGTCAAATCTTGCTCTCAGCTCTACTCTCAAGCCCAGATCAGCTATCCCATAAGCTCATCTTGAAATGCTTAATACCTGCCGCAGGAAAAGAAATGTGCGGCTGAGCTTACAAAGCCTAGTGAACGGATATAACAGAAACAAAAGCTAAACAAAACAAATATACGAATAACGATAAAAATGAAATAATGACGAAGGATCTTTTAGGATTCTGCGGAAGCACTAATATATACAGAAATCCAAAGAACCACATAACAGTTTAGACTTCACATAGCACCTTACTAACGCAAACACAAACATATCAGAACAACCAAACACATAGCATATCAAAATAACAGATTACGTATAAGCCAAACGGAAAGTCTAAGAGCTAACGGAAACGCTTCCTAGAAAATAATCATGGCATTCATACAAGTCAATGAAGCAACATTTAAAGCACTTAATTCAATATTATAGCAGCGGAAATAGCAGACAGGTCATGGAAGACATAATAGCTAAACCAGTTCTCAGATCAAATCCTAACCTTAGCAGAGTTTTAACATGGCAGGTCACATATACAAACAGATAATTAACCTTCAAAACACTCAATTGTGCACTAGCACATTCATCTCGCAGATCAACGCATTCACGTAATGATAACCAATCATAATATCAGATATACGAATCAGGTTTTAACGTATTAATCTTATCCTAGCATGGCAACTAATAATCACTTAAACAAATACGTCATCAGCACATTCATTAACATATCATATCAGAATACATAATATAAACACTCGAAATACCAAATCATACAGAATACTTAACACAGAAGTAACAGATAAAGATTTAGTCAACTACCACGAGCCCAGAAACATATCAGATCATAACATATCATAAGTAACCATTGTATTCGGAGGGGTGACCTCGGAATACCATATATAATATGAGGGGAGACCTCAGGTAATCAATGGAGTAGCTAGCTCCCAGAATTTGTGAAGACGCGTATTGCACACGACATCATTCACCAGAAAACATATCAGATAACAGATAACAGATCTAGGATGCATCCATACGCCCCTTCCTTACACCATCCAGAGACGTGGCAGAACATCACTCTACTGCCCTAGAGTCATATCAGAGGTGCATCACTGATACGGACATGGAACCCCCATGACTAGTGAAATATTTGGCTCGGGTGTCAAACTAACTCAGGTCAAACAGATTGTCATAAATGACACAGATCATAATTCATCATAAAGGTCACAGATAACTTATCAGATAACATCATATCATAAGGTTCATATTCAGATATTCAGAAGTCAGAAGTCATATCACAGTGGCATATCATACATTCATAAGCAGAAGTTCATAATCAGAAGTTCATAATCAACCGTAGCAAAGTTCAACGATTGTGCATATCAAAATCTTCCTAACATAAGTTCACATCAGATATTGGATAGTTCACTAGAACATAAGTTCATATAAGCAACAGATCAAACATTCAGAAAAGGGTTCATAGCAATGGCATTGGGAATCCTAATAAGTAAAATAGAAAAACGAACGAAAAGAACATCATACAGAACCTTTACTAAAAAGGTCAGAATATCTGTATGATAACACAAGTGTCTTAAAGTAAGACAGAATATCCGTACCTTAAAGCAAATGAGAGAAAAGCAACGAATGAACGAATACGAAGATGTAACGTCGCGTCTCCTCCAACGAATCTACACGGATTATGATTTATTTAATACTTATTAGTATAACGGATTAATCTCATTAATACTTTTAGAGTTGTCAGATTATTCTCATTTTTAGTGACGGACAGAATTCCAACATTCGAGAGTATTAATCATTTCTTAGCCACACTTATGGGTTACATATGATAATTGGTAAACTTAAGGGTTTAATATGATAAATATCTTATTTGAGAACTTATATGATCATCATTCATAGTATAGGGTTTACAAATGTCAAGACGGATTTTAGGATTCTCTTTCAATATGGTTCACATAATCTTTTATAACCTACATGAAATAACGAAATTACACACTTAGCTTTTAACCCAAATCAACTTCCTATTTATGTTCTAGGGTTTCCATACTTTTAATATCATTTAGTACGCATTTAATTCACATGTTACTTCTTTTAATGATTTATACTTTGACCTAGAACGTATGAAAACTCAAACGGAAATTAACTTAACTCATGCATGTCCTTACGTAATTCATTTACACATGTTGACCCATAATTACCCAAAATTACATGTTGCACCTTTAACATCTTTAATTATACGACCTAACCTTCTATTATCAGATTTTACACTTTTAGCCCAAAGGTTTTAGAATTTACAAAACATACCCCTTTAAGTTAAATACAATTCGAATGGCCCTCTAAATATCCAAAATCACACGTTTAACCCCCACACTTATTTTATACGTTTAGTACATGTATTTTACTGTTTCACAAAAATAACCCTTAAGTTTCATAATTTACAGAACCAACCCAAACCTTTTATGTAGAACCGAATATTGCATAATTCAAATACAAGCCCTAAAACTAGATTGAACCAATCATTAGCTCATCATTATTACTTCGTTTATTACCCTTAATGATAACAAGAAAACCCTAGTTCATGCAAACCCTAATCGTTCCTTTTTAAAACCTTTCCTTATTTATGTGCGATCGAACAACAAAACTCAAGACAATTCACACAAGCTTCGAATTCACAATTAGGTATTTTATTCAGGTCTTATAACATGTAATAGCTTCTGGAAAAATCAAATCATGGTCTTAAAAATTATCATAAGCTCATTCGTTATATTTATACGCTTTCTAGGGTTTTAGTTCCAATTAATTCCATACGACTTATTAAACTTGCATGGCTAATTTTTATGTGTTCCATATGACTTATAGGACTGAATGTAACATTAAAAACATACCCTTGATGAGCTTTGGTCGTTAGAACAAGAAAACACAAAACTACCACTCGCCGAAACCCTAATCGATCCAAAAACTCACCACGATCAAAACAGCAACTTAGGACTTCGAATACTATTTTTCTCACCTTCTTCACCTTCAAACTTGTCCAAGAAAAATGGCCTTAAGCTCTGGAAACTGGAAGTCGAATTATTTAGGGTTTTGGGAGTCGGTTTTAGGGTTATCGGATATTAGGGATTTCATTAAACCGAATTTTGTATATATACAGGATTTATGATTTTTCTTGTGGGCTTTATAATGTATTGGACTTAAAATAAATGGACTTTTAACAATATAAATCTATATTGGGCTTTTATTAATTAAATTCTTTTATAAAACTATCTAAATATATTCGGCTAATTATAAAAATACAAAACGAATTTTATAAAGTTATAAACTATAAAAATTGCCTTTTTCAAAGTGTTTAATATTTTATTTAGATCATGTGGTTTATTTCTTAAAATTTTCTGAATTTACATAGCTTATTTGGTATTCTTATGAATTAATTATTCATACTTTTGATTGTAGGGGTATTTTGGTCTTTTTGTGAATTTTAGAAATTCAGGTATTACAGAGACCCTCTCCCTAGTCTCCGGCACAGGAACCAAATATGCACGATTGAGTCTAGAGCCAAGAGATCATCCATAATATCTCGTTAGGACACTAAATTCTTGAAGACTTGCTGTTTCACACAATGTGGAAAGTAAGAATATATTAAGAGTCCTACGCATTATCCTTGTGGTATTGCCAGAACATCCGAGTGATATGAAAATATTCACGATGAAGATGGAAATCCTTCTAGAGCCATCATCTTACAAGCTCTTGATGGGTGACATGTGAAATCTTGCAAAAGATCAAGCTTGTGACAACTGGATAGAAACGATGGGGAGATTCATTCTTTAATCAACCTTGGTCCAGGAATGGAATTGACGAATACTTTTGGAAAAACCGTTCGATGTGCAAACCTTCTTTTCTCTAGCACGTCGAATGTGTATTCATTTCAAATTCAAAAAGTATATCTGATTGAAAAATACTTTTAGAAAAACCGTTCGATGTGCGAATCTCTTCTTTTCGCTAGCACGTCGAATGTGTACTCATTCTCTAATACAAAAAGTATTTTGATTGAAAATTGATCTTTCTCATAAAACCTTCGTCGTATTGCAAAACTCTTTCTTCAAGCAATACGCGATTGTTTTTCAAATCATTTTTCATCAATCAGTGAATCTCAATTTGCTGGTTCACTCACTCCGTGTTGTCTTCTTTGAGACATTCCGGTTTGAGAACAGCTAGAACAGCTGCGAAACCCTGTCAAGGAGATTCTTAGGAATCCTACCTGATCACAGGCAGTATTTATACTGATCAACGGGGAACCGTGGGCCGTGTACCTCAATTCAGTGAAAGTGATCAAAGACACTTTCGTGTGTTTTATTGCTAACTGTTGTTTGCAGGTACATTTGGACGGTTGCAGCTGATCAGAATTGAGGAGTCAATCCAAAGCCGCATGCTCACAGCATCCACACTTAATTTGAAGAAATCATGACTGGTGCATATCTACATAACCTGGCTCTGATATTTCATACTATGCTTATGCTTCGCTGCTGCAAATATCATGAACCAGTAAGGCTTCCGCTACTCTGATGGAAAGATGTCATGATTCAAAAGTGTGAGCATGTCGGTCCAAAAGTCACAACTTCACATGATGGCAACACAATAAAGGGTGATCCAGAGATTTACTGTGGCTGATGATCTCAATGAAAGCTCGAAGATCATCAAAGATGTGGATCAGTTCAAAGACCTCCACTCAAAGTACAAAACTATGCGGACTTTGAAGAGTCGCTACTAAAGCACAAAGATTGCGGAAATGAAGAATTCAAGTCTACGAGCTCAAGAACAAAGTCAAGAATAGAATGCTAGGATTCGAAATGTAAAACATGGGGTGACCTCCCTTAGGGGGAGATTCTTAGGAATTAGAAAATTCCTTAGTGAAGAGTCTGTCACCCCAATTGTTATCTAGCTTAAGTTAGCTCGTAGACTTGTCGTTAGTTTCGTTATTTAGTAGTTTATTTATTAGTTTGTAGCGTAGAATAGTTTAGTGCAACACCGTGGAGTAAGGACGGGTCTTTACCCACTGTATCCCTGATCCACAGGCCGATAGCAGGTCGAGTATTTGTAAGTATAAATACCCCTTCCATCCATGGAAGGGGTGGTGCTTTCAATCTAATATTCCATACTTTTGTGAAGTAACTCTCTACCAAGAAAACACCCAACTCTCTAACTTTCTCTCTCTAATGGCAAACATGTATTTTGATCATCCAAGACCACCCGAATCATCAACACAATAATATACACGATCCTACATACTGCATCCTTAGTTAATCTTCCACTAAACCCACCCCTCACTAATGCAGCTTTCTTATATCTAGTTGTAGCTTTCTCAGTTCTTGCAGCCTCATCATTTCTTGTAGTTTCATCAGTTCCTGTTCCTTCCCTTCTTGCAACTTCATTTGAAGTCCCTACTACTCCCACTCCAATGACTTGTGACTGTTGTGTACCTAGTACCATAAACATGTATAATGTCAAAGTTTGTGGCTGCATAATAAACATATAGGGGTATGTAAATTTAAGTGTACCTGCTATGTTATAAGCTTGTGTATGTATATGGTTTGTGGGTGGCAAAGATGAATGTAAGGGTTCTTGTTCTTCAATTGTGACTGATCTGGTAGCATCCATTTCCAACCATTCTCCCATCGTTCTTAACCTCTGTGCTGGAATTAATCTCCCAGCCTTTGTTTTTCCTCCTCTCAACTTCACATGACTAGTACCCATTTTTTTCTTGTTGACTAGAGGAATTATCCGCCCATCAATAAACACCACTTTACTATTTGAATCCCCCTTTTCAAACTCATATGTATCATTGTTAACAAACCTAGGTACATCATTAACCTCATCCAAAGTATCCAAAGAATCTGTGTTAGAATTCTTTTTTGGTCTGCCACGTTTTCCATTTTCTTTTAGGACTAAAGGAATTGGATCTTTCTTACAACCCTTTTTGTTATGCCCACTTTCCCCACAGTTATGACACGTAATAACCACACCTGTCCTAGGAATCCTAGTGCTAGACTTTGGTTCATGTGCAGCCCTCACCCTCTTTTTCCTAGGTCGACCGGGCATTTTCTTTGGCATAGGACCCAATATCCTAGATAAATGCATCACCCTCTACTTTAAATGCATCACATCCCTTCCTTACTTCAAACTGGTTTCCACCACATGAAATTACATGCCAAAACCTAGAAATTCAAATTAACAAAGAAAAATTATCAATCAAATGAAATAAATGAGTTACTATAATACTGAAATTGAATTTTATCTTTGTTGATCCTTTGAAAGTTCCAAGATCTTTTGAATATTTGGACAAATATCAGAAGTCCATTTCTCCATCAACAGTCTCATTGTGTTCATCCTCTCCATCACAAGGACTCTTATGGACTCTAACATTGTTATGATAGGTTTATGTCTTACATTCACCAACACCGAATTAAAACATTCACTAAAACCATTCTCGACTGCTTCACAACATACGCCAACATTGAAAAATGCTCTTGACCAAGTCTTTGGTTCTTTGTTCACCAAATACTCATGTGCTCTAGGGCTAGCTCTTTTGATTTTCTCCATAATCTTGTTATGTAGTTGTGGGAAAGAAGCTTTGGAAGCTGCCCAAAAGAGTCCTCTAAATTCAACACTACTGTATTGCTTTCGAAATCCCTCATAAATGTGTCGAGCACATTGCCGATGTTCTGCATGAGGCATGACCTCCTTCACAGCTTCAATTAAACCCTAACAAAACAGTTTAATATAAATAATGTTAAACCGCAAACAAAATTAAAAATTATATACAATGCAAAAATAGAAAATTTAAATTACCTTGTGTTGATCAGACATGAGTGTCAAACCATTACCATTTGGTAAATCCAAATCATCAGCCAATAACTCTAAAAACCAACTCCAATTTTCTTTATTCTCAACGGACACCACAACCCATGCTACCGTAAATATGTGGTTGTTTCCATCCCTACCAACTGCAGTTAATATTTCCCCGGTATTTGGTTTTTTTAAAAAACAACCATCCAAAGCTATTATCCTTCTACAACCTAATTTCCATCCATCTTTCAAACCATGGAAACAAACATAGAATCTGTCAAAATAGGTCTTCTCATCTGGGTTCACTGTGACTCCTATTTTTATAGTACTACCTTCATTTGATTCTACTAATGCCTTTGCATAAGACCTTAGCAAACCATAATGATCTTCAATACTAGCATCACCTTCAATCAATGCATAATTCTTAGCATTCCTACACTGGGTACGACTAACTAGACATTTATATTTTTTCATCACTAATTCTTGTATAGCATCTAAAGTAATATTAGGATTGTTCCTGATTTTATCCCCAAAATGTCTTCCTATCCATTTGTAACTAACAAGCCTACCATAATTGAAATTTCTTACACAAGTATGAGTATCTTCCAAAGAAATCACCTGAATTGTAGTCTCTCCCCTCAACTTCTTAGCATAACACCTCCATTTGCAAACTGTTTTGTCTTCGTTGTTTGTTGGAAACTTCTTATATGCTCTCTGTTTACCTTTACTTGGATCCTTGATTTTTTCTTTCCTACGATCACATTTAGCTATAACCCTCTCATTGGAACTCCTCTCAAACCATAGTGAGAACCCATTTGCCAAGGCGTAATAGGTTAGGCAATCCTTAAATTGAGCAATAGTTGCAAACTTCTCTCCAAGTTGTGAATAAGATACAAAAACATATAATAAGTACACTAATACATATACTTAGGAAACAATTTAAAAAAAATGAAATATAAGTAATACCTTTGGTTTCTTCAATTTCCAGTGTGTAAGATCATCATAAATAGGATACCTTTCCTTTGATTTTTCTACTATGGTAAAAGGGTCTATTATTCCCACTCCATTATCTTTTATTTTCCTCAATAAAGCTTCCATATACTTTTCATGCTGTCTAACTAATGGATTTGAACCAAAGCCATTAAAATATTCATTCACTTTAGTTGTATCTTTGTCAGCTTCAGTAGGTTCATATTGTTCATCAACTTCATTTGCACCTTGTTTATAATCAAGCTTTCTTTTTCTAAGTTCAATTACCTCATTTTCACCATTACTCAGATAATCAAAAGACTTGTCAGACTCATCACTATCAGTCTCTGAATCAATATGGCCATACTCATCAATATTTTCTTCACTGTCACTTTCATTGCTTGATGATAAAGGATTATCATTCTCTCTAATAGATATACCATTTCCCCTACGAACATTCTTTCTTTTCTTTGTTTTGACACTGTCATCTTGTGTCATTACAGCCTTACCCTTATCTAATATCTTTTGTCTAGCAAGGACTTCTTCATCGATATTAGCACCCCTAGCAGCATCATTCATATCCTCTACACCCCTAGCAACATCATTCATATCCTCTACACCCCTAGTAACATCATTCATATCCTCTACATTTTCAGCATCCTTATCAAAAAGTACATTATCACCTTCCATGGCTACAGAGTTACCCTCATCCTCCAAATCACAATGCCTAGGAACTAAAATATCTTGAACCTGTATAAAAAAAACTATACGAAAAACCCTAATTTCAAAAACCTTACAAAACTAAATTTTATTAATAAATTATTACAATTGGAGTAATAAAACATTAAATAGAAGACACAAAATACCTTTTTGCTTCAACAATTATGGAAAAAGACAATCAATTGGAAATATTTAATGGTGCTACCGAATTAGGGTTTGAGAGAGTATTTGGGATTTGAAAGTGATATATCAATTGTTGTGTGGGTTTACTGTTTAGTAAACAAAGTTTTTGTGCTTGATAAAGTTGGAATCTTACAGATTTATGATAAAGAAATGGCATGTGCAAAGAGTGTGGGGAGGGATGAGATGGAATTTTAATATACATGGTGGAAATACAAAAAATGTGTTAACACATGTAAATAACCCGTAACCGGTTGGTGGGGTTGAATATTACACACAAAAGATAAAAATGTCTAGTTTATTGCGCATATAAGCAATTTTTTTATTCGTTACACATAAAAGGATAAAGTGGCAAGTATGATGATTTTTAAAATGATTAGCCCTAAAAACAAACACCATGTTTTTCAAAAACTATATGTTTGGATGTTGAGTTGATAACAACATTTCTTTATATATATTTTTTTTCATTTAATTGCAGTAATCTTCCTTGTGATATTGATTAGTCAAAGCTCATACCCACCAAGCTTTAGGAGTTGCTTGGTAACAAGAATACCTTCCTTAAGAAGGTATCTTAGACGCAAAGGAGAAGGAATCGTCTAAGTGACATTTGTCATTTGTAAAAGACATTCCTAAGTGCATTCGAGGTATGACTTTCTACTTATATCTAAATGATATTTGTTTAGTATATAAGTGTTATTTGCTAGGCTTTTATTTGAGTAGATTTTTGTGTTTACACATGATTTACATGTAGCTTCGTTAGGAAGCCTGTTTCTCACATACGTGTTATTTTTCTCGTCTATAGTCATATTATATAGAGCTTATGCTTTATTTCTTCTAATAAAACAAAAACACGAATTTCAAAAATTCCTCCTTCCCTATTAATAAACCCACTCGACGCCCACTTTTTCAATCATCACTTTTTCAAATTTTCCAATTTCAAAAAATTCCCTCTCATTCAAAAACTTCATCTTCCTCCTCATTCCATCTCTTCCTAAACCAAGAAGATCCGTCATCAACATGGTTTACCTCGCACTCGTGCTCATCGCCCTAACACTCATCGCACTTGTGTTCCCTATGATGAAGTTCACATACGGAGACATTTACTTTGTGTTGTTAATCTATATTGGGGTCATTTACCCAATCCTTTGTATCATCCTTAGCATTGAAATGCAATATTATTGATAATCTATTTTATCTAGGATGTTTGTGTTATTATGTGTGTTTCATTCCTTTTGATCTATATGTGTTATATTCTTTCGTGATACATTAGATGTCATGTATGCATGCTAAAAGAAAATGTAGGATAAAACATACTTCATGGTACAATAATCGTAAAACCTATGTTTTTATTAAAACTGGTTCTGTTACTACAGATCCACGGATCCCGAAAGTTACACTAGTCGGATCCCTTTTGAAAAGGAACCGTGGGATCCGTCCTACTGGAAAACAGTTTTCATGCAAGATTAAAAACCACTATCTTTCTAAAAGTAATAATCCACTAGAGCTTCAAAACCATGAGTTAGCTAAATACTAATTGTTAATAGAATATCTAGTAAAAACGTTAGATTATTATAGGTTGACCATAAACGTCTTCCCTTATTAACCCATCACTTCTATAGGTTCAACTATGACGCATGAATACGAGTTTGATTTTTCACTCACTAGCGTCTACACCCCGAACATTTCCCTTGAGCCCAACACACCTGGTAATCATGTCCGTGGGTTCAATAATCTCGAAAACCGTCACTTCCATGAAGGACGTATTGTAGACACCTCTCTACAATTCGAAGAAGGTATCAATACCTCCTTCCGAGCCATAGGACTAGAATGTCTTCTTGAAATCAACAAGAAGATATGTCCAAGGTTCATAATGGAATTCTTCCGTCAAGTGGAACTCGTTCGTAACGAGGATCGCTCTCTATCTCTTTGGTTTTATATCAAAAACCAAAAATTCACTTTAAGCCTTGGGCATTTTGCTCACATCCTCCGAATTCCAAACCATGGACAATGTGCCTTCACCGAAGATTGGTCTCTTGATTCTCTCTTCAACTTTCGTGAAGAAAATAGTCCATATTGTTCACACATACCCTCTCCGGAAGATTTAACGCGCATGATATGCAAACCTCGACCATATTACTCCAATCCAAACATTATCCATACACGGGATATCCGAGAAGAGTATAAGCCTGTTGCTCTCATTCTACGTGAAAATGTTTGGAGTCTTAGGGGAAATCGAGATATTCTTCCTGCTTGTTGTGCTCACATGTTGTATTGTTTGCTAACACAACAACCATACAATCTCGCCTACTTCTTCGCAAGGCGAATTGCAAATCTTCAAGGCTCCAAGAATAAACTCATCCCTTGTGGAATGTTCTTGACACGCCTCTATCACAATGTTATGCACTTCCATCCTCAATTTCAAAGTCCGTTGTACGTACTTGTGAACAAGATGATGGAACCGCTAAACATATCTCTCATGAAGACTTTCGTCATTCATGATTCCACCAATACCCATCAATCACATAATGATCCTCCTAGTGAAGACACTCAAGGAACCTAGAATAGTCAAATAGGATCAATTCTACTCTGTAATCCTATCTCTTCCATGAAATAAAACATCTTACATTTGATTTCCTAGTTTTAGAACTCACTTAAACAAAACTTGGAATATAATGCATTGTCAAAGATCATTGCATACCTTTAGTAAAGGTTCAGTCTAACAGATAGACGGATCCCAAATGTTGTACTAAACGGATCCCTACTTCTAGGGAACCGTAGGATCCGGCAAAACAGAAAATGCAATTGCAAGCATTATATGTCAAACACATCCCTTAGAACACCTCACACTAAGCTAAACATAGTGTCTTAAGATTGATTAAGACTTTATCAAGATAGGTTGACCTTTCCTACTCTTTCCAACTCACATAGATCACATTATAAGGCTTTGTTAGATCTACCATTTCAATCCATCACTCTTCCGCTCCTAAAACTCACACTTTATTCTTCTTATATGATCTCTCACAACTAGGTTAGAAGTCCTTCGATTATGACAATATTGATCATTAATCAATCTCACCTCATAATTGATCAAAGTTGATCAAATCCTAGTTTTTCCCATCTCATAACCATTAGGATATTTTCCAAAACATAATCCTAAGACACAACTGATCTCTAGGATCATTTAGTTTCATTTAACTTCAATTGACATCTTTAATGTCATCCTTGCTCATCCATTGGTACTTGTTGAAAGTTCCAAATCCTTCCATAAATAACAATCATTAGCTACACCACTCATTGCCTTCAAACACTTAAGCACCCCTTCATTTAAAACACTTAGGAGAACTGAAACACTTAAGGTGATGTAGGTCTAGGATCTTAGAAACATCATTCCCACTCTTTCATAAACTGCTGAACGCCAAATCCCTAGAACTAGCCTAGATGGATCCCTCTGAGAAGGGAACCGTGGGATCCGGATGACAGTCTATGAAAAATCTTACTAAAACAAATCATTTCAACTCAAACACTCCATCCCATCTTAAATGAGTTCCTAGAACAGCACAACCTCTGTAGTTGACTCTTGTGCATGCTAATCATCACATTCCAATAAATCTTAGTGGCTTGGAGCTTAAATGTACTTTCCAAATCTTTTGGTTTATAAACCACCTTGTTAGGACCTCCATAGTCATCACTCTCATTCTAACTTTCAGCCTTTGCAATCTCTTCAAATCATCTCATCATGAGAAAAACCCCAAGTAACAACCTATCCACCAAAGAACCACCCATCAAAAGGGCTCGTGTTGTACACAAAATCTCTTCAACCGAATCATCTCCGGTCAAATCAACCAACCTTCATCATCCAATCAAACCAATTTCTAAAAGGATAGTACCCACAAAACTACCTATACCAAACACAACCATACCTCCTAGGCCAAACAATATAATCTCCACTAAACCATCACCTTTGGTTCCTAGAGCTATCTCTTTTACATCCCCACAATCATCACCTCACCTCTACAATTTAGAGGACTTGCCACCTAGGCCGTCTCATCCGCTTCCGCCGACAACATTCTCCTCATTAGGAGGAACAATGATTCAAAATCAAGGTGTTGAGTCAACACTTGCTCCGGCTTCCTTTTCGCCGTTTCCATCATATAATCCCATTTGGATTATAAGAAATCATCAAAGTCAACCACCCGACCTTATGGAAGTTGACACATCTTTACCACCATCATCATTCTTGATCGAACCATTCCTAAATGGACCTCCACCAATCCCTCCATCATTCGAGGCTCCTCAAACCACTTCAATTGATCCTTTGAATCAAGCCACTTCATTTCATCCACCACCACTACCTAGCCATGACAAAGATTGCTATCATTGTCAACATGTTGAAAGTTTGATACATGAAGTACGAGAAGACCAACGTTTCATGTTCTATCATCTCCTCGAACGTTTCGACGAGATTAAACCTAAACATAACGTGAGCTAGAAGATTATAGTGGTGTCTAAGCTTCAAGCGTTAGTTTGTCTAAGAAATTCCTAGTTATGTATTGTCTATTTTCTTATTTTTGAGTCATGTATATCATAACTCTTGTTTTATTAAATGGAATTACATGCTACTTGTTATTTTTCTGAGAATATGTATTCATATCTCATTTATGTGATAACATTACTTGTTATATCACCCTGATTTTAGTCATCAGCCAGACGGATTCCTCAGTATTGCCTAGACGGATCCCTACTAGAAGGGAACCGTGGGATCCGTGAAGTCAGAATCTTTTTTTTTTCCTTATCACATTTGCTGGAAATTGTGAATTATACTTGTTTTCTAACCCTTGTTTTGCAGTTATTCAATTAACACATAAAGTATTTGACATCCTAAAGCTAGGGGAGCTTGGTGTCAAAACAACACGTTGCAAAATTACTTGCAACATTTGATTTTAATTTCATGACTTCCCGTTGCAAATATTGCAATCATCTAGGGGGAGCACACCCGTCACATAGACGTAATCCTTTGCATAAGTTAGTTGCAAATGAACTAGATTAGAATTAGTTTCTTGACGCCCTTACTTAGGGGTGGACTCGTCAAGGGGGAGTAACGACGAGATCCTTTCCCGTTACTTGCTCTCTATATTTTTTTTTCCTTTCACATGTTTTTCTTAAAAATGATGTGTTGCTTTCTTTCAAACACTTTTTGTTTCGACAAAAAGGGGGAGAAGAAAGTAAAAACTACAAATTCAAACTTTTACGCATTTTAGCTTTTCCTTAAAATAATTTTATGTTTTGTCATCAACAAAAAGGGGGAGATTGTTAATACAAATAAGCCGTAAAAACGTTTATTTATATTTTACGATCTTCTAATGTTTTGTCGATAACAAAAGTAAAATCATATTAACGAAACAAATAAAATACGTAAATGGTTTGAACTAATAGTTTTCTAACATATTCACATTTCCACATAAAACACTAAAACAAGTATAAGTGATTTTATGATCTAGATATATATGTACAACAACTAGTGTTTACATATTGGCTTAACAAGTATAAGTGATTTTATAATCTAGATATATATGTACAACAACTAGTGTTTACATATTGAGTTAACACATACTTAAGCTAAGTATACTAAAATGGGTAAAAACAAGTATATACTAAAATGGGTAAAAAATAAGTATATACTAAATAGATAAAAAACTAGCAAATGGTTTTGACCCATAACCCATGGTTTTATATATACCACTTATACAAGTTCAATGTATCCTTAAGGTACATTGTATCTAGAAAGAAAACGATGGATCAACCCATAACCCATGACCCATGACCCATAACCAAAAATACCCATGGGCAAAGAGGAGCGGACCACGGATCCCTAGCTTTGTGCTAGCCGGATCCCAAGTGGAAGGGATCCGTGGGATCCGGGGAAACAGTAGGTTTTTCCTCTATAAATAGTGAGCCATTTCTTCATTATATCTCACCCCTCTCTAACATACTTTCTCCCCTGAGCTAAATCTCACTAACCTTAGATCCAAGAGATCTATGTTTGTAGTTTTGTTTTTGTGTGATCTTTTAGGTTCCTCTTAAAGGGAAGATCACCACCTTTGAAGTCGAGTAAGCTCAAGTCCATGAGTTGCCAAGCTTCCTCATCATCAAGGCTATTGAAGTCCTCTTGTTGATGATCCCTCTCTTTCTTCAAAGAAGCGTAGTGTTAAAGACATTAGTGAAAGATGTCTCAAGTGTCAAGACGAAGATATTAGTGAAGGGTATCTATCGTCTATAGGATAAGCACTTGTGGTAGGTGCTTAGAAGTCAAGACAAGAAGCATTAGTGAAAGGTGCTTAGAAGTGAAGACACAAGACATTAATGAAAGGTGTCTTATAGATCTAATCAAAGACATTAGTGAAAGGTGTCTTCTAGATCTAATCAAAGGCATTAGTGAAAGGTGCCTTAGATGTACATTCGATATGGTGTGTTTCGATGTACTAGATAGACTAGCATTAGATCCAAGGATATTGATGTCCTTGATGATGTTGTAAAGGAGTAGATCTCCTTTGGGATTAGTCGTTGGTGTAGTGTGGTAGTAGTTCCTCCATTGCAATGGAACTAGGTACTTAGCCTAGTACCTAATAAAGGGTAGACGACGTTGTGAAGGTGTAGTTCACCTAAGGTGTGAAAGAACTCGGTGGTTAGCCTAGCACCGTATAAAGGGTAGGCGACGTTGTGTTAGGTGTGGTTCGCCTTGGTGTGAAAGAACTCGGTATTTAGCTTTGTACCGGAAAAAGATTAAGCGACGTTGTGAAGGCTTCTCCGCCATAAGGAGATTGGTGTAGTGATTACAAACTCTCGAGTAGGTGACTCGGGGAGTGGAGTAGGGCAAGGAAGGTGTCCTTGTAGCCGAACCACTATAAATACTTGCGTTGTGGTTTTGTGCTTCTTACTCTTATCTTTTCATTACATATCTTTATATGCTTGTTTATCAACATCCAACACACACAACCAAATAGATTGACATAAGTTGATCTAAATAGTTTAAAAGGAAGTTTTAATTGGTAAAACTATTCAACCCCCCCTTCTAGTTTTCCACACTTTCTTTGTAGGTTCATATATATATACACACTTTGATGTGTATGGGATTCTCGTCTATATATGGACGAAATTTTACACTAATTTTTTCTTTGTAGGTTCACTCATATACATGGATTTGTATATGACACACTTGTCTTCGGACGTGGTTTACTTATTTTTTGTAGGTTCTTCTTGATGCCCTCGAGCTAGGGGGAGCATCCGTCGAGCATATACAAAGTACATCATATGACTTACTCGTCCAACGATGAATATTTTTTTTCACTAATTTTTTATTTTGTAGATTTTCAAAACACACTTGGAGCACTTGAAGCCCTCAATAAAGGGGATCTTTCGTCAAAGCAAAATCATTGAAAATTCTGCAATACTTCGTCTTAGTTTCCTAAAATACTTGACGCCCTTAACAAGGGGAGCAACCGTCAAGGGGGAGCATGCACATACTCATTCTTCAAAATTCCTTTATGTTTCAACAAAAGGGAGAATTCATCATATATTTTTTTTCATTCCTTAACACTAACCTTGATGTAGGTTAAGCCTAAAAAATTTGATCCATTGAGCTGTTGGCAACAATGGTTATAATTCAAATGATCTTTCTATGTATTTTTTTCTTTGTGTGATTCTCTAGGTTCCTCTTAAAGGCGATATCACCACCTCTTGAAGACGTGCAAGCTCAAGGTCATGAGTTGCTAAGCTTCGTCATCATCAAGACCACTGAAGTGAATCTTGTTGATAATTCTTCTCTTCCTCCATTAGTATTTCGTGTTAAAGGTATTGGCGTGGTGTGCCAATTGTGTACAACAATGGGAGCAATAAGGTGTTTTCAATTTAACTTCACTAGGGATGATGCAAACTCGCCATTCTTGGGAGAAATTAAGTTAAAACTCTAAGGACATACCCTTTTTGTTTCGACAAAAGGGGTAGAAGAGTGTAAACGGAGAAGGTAATGTAAAGGAAGTACGGACACAAGTAACTTTGGCATTTTACCTATCTATTACGTTTACATATATTTTGTCATCATTAAAAAGGGGGAGATTATTAGTGAAAATATTACGATATTTAATCTATACAGTCTCGTTTGTTTTGTTGATGACAAACATGTAACTTGTAATACATAACGTAAAATGCATAAGTTACTTGTAATTATATGTTAATACAAATAAACCGTAAAAACGTTTATTAATATTTTGAGATCTCTTTGTGTTTTGTTGATAACAAATATAATGTTATCTTAAGTATAATTATAAGGATACATGTTATTTTTGTAAAGCATTTACATATAGCCATTTAAATACAAAAATGTAGTAATTAAGCATTTGTTGTAATAGTTTATTATGATGGGTAAAAACCGTAACCCATGGACCATAACCCATGGATCTTAACCCATACCCAAGTTGGCTAGATACAATGTATACTTAGATACATTGAATCTAAAGAAAACCCATGGACCAACCCATAACCCATGACCCATAACCAAAAAACCCATGGGCAAAGAGGAGCGTTCCACGGATCCCTAGGATTACACTAGACGGATCCCAAGTGGAAGGGACCCGTGGGATCCGGGGAACAGTGAAGATTTTTGCCTATAAATAGAGAGCCATTTCTTCATTCTAACTCACCCCTCTTCTTACTAAATCTCTCAAACACTCTCATTCTCTTCTAACATATAGATCACTTGATCTAGAGAGTTGTTGTTCTTTCTTTCTATTGTGATCCTCATATAGGTCCTTCTCTAAGGCGAGATCACGAGCATTCTACAAGTCATCCAAGCAAGGGGTCCTTGATTGATTTGTCACTCCGCAAGATTTCTGTAGCGAATATCTTGTATTTGATATTTCACATATTTTTTGTGTAATAGTCGTGTTGGTTTGGTTCACCGTGTTACGGACTCGGTATCTAGCTTTGTACCGGAGAAAGTGTAAGCAACGTTGTGAAGGCTTCTCCGCCAAGTGAAGGAGTTTGTTGACATAGTGCTTGAACTCTCGAGTAGGTGACTCGGGGCTTGGAGTAGGGCAAGGAAGGTGTCCTTGTAGCCGAACCACTATACATCGGTTGTGTCTTTTCTTTCCCTTAGCTTTAATTTATTTACTTGCTTTATCATTAGATCTATACTTTCTCTACATCCATAAGATCTCACATATTAACGAATCTAAAGTTTTTGAAACTAACGTAAAATCGGCAAAACTATTCAACCACCCCTTCTAGTTTTCCACATTATATTTTTTCTCAACATACTTTCAACACCTCTCGACGACTCAAGTCCTTGTATGCTACAACAAAAGTTCGTACATGTTTGTTATGTTGCGTTATGATCAAACCTTAACAAACCATTAAACATGTTTAGTTAAATAGTTTATATAAAACACTTAAGTAATCTTGGTTACTTACATTTTATAAAATACATAAACAAAAGTAAATGTGTTGGGTAAATACCATGATCCATAACCCATACCCATGACCCATGATCCATAACCCATTGTCTATATATATTGTATCTAGTTGGGTACCCATGACCCAAAGTCCATGACCCATGACCCATGATCCATAACCCATAACCCAAATATAGAGGAGCGTCCACGGATCCCTCAGGTTGCCCACGGATCCCTTGGATAACAAGGGCTGGATCCCTCTCAGAAGGGATCCTTGGGGCAGAAACTTGCTTTGGTATTTTTGCCTATAAATAGCAAACCACTTCTCACCATATTTTCACACCTTCACACATACTTTCTGTTGGTCCAAATAATTGAGTAAATCCTGATATATTAAAGAAACAAATTCATTAATAATGAAGAACAATTAATACAAGATTTCTCAATACCAACTAGACTACATGATAACATCCTCAACTTTTTACGGGGATAATTTCGGTATATTATCCCCATTGAATTACAAATAAACTCTCATTGATCCAAGCTATGCTTGTGTTTCAATGAGAGGATGATCCTATCAACTAATACTATGTATTATGTGTTTGTTTAGGATACATACCTATCTCTATTACAATACAGATATATATATATAGGAACTAATAATACAAAGACATGTGATGATGGTGACATGTGGTCCCTCATGTGGTCCATCTTCATCTTCCTCTTTTGGAAAAGCACCAACCATCCTTTTGAATGTGTCATCACAATATTCCCACTCTTTTGGTAAAGTCTTTTACTTTATCTTGACTTCTTCTTTTGGAAGTTCTTACCCATATTTTTCAGTCTGTATGTAGATATAGTGTCTTCAGGATCACTGAGACATTTGTCAAATCTCAGTGTCACTGGTGTTGTTTGTGGCTCATATATGTTACTTACTAACACCGTATCAGTAAGTAAAGAGCACAAAACAACACTCACTGATTTCTTTTATCATTGAGTCACTCACTATTTATTTAGTGAGTTAGGCTATTTTATTTTCAAATCTTGTTCAGGGTGATTGGGTCAATCTTTGGACCCAACAGTCTCCCCCTATTTGAATATACAAATAGCATAAGGTGATTGGTAAAAGTGTAGGACTGAGGGTTTAGTCTGAGGGTTCAGGTTGTTCAGTGATTGGGGTTCAGTACCCAGGTTCAGGCTTCAGTTAGTGAGGGATCAGGTATGGGGTTTATTCAGTTCATTGACTGGTTCAGATTCTGATCGGGGTTCATTATGGGGTTCAGGGTTTCAGTTCCTGTGGTTCAGGGACAGGGGGTTCAACAACCAGGTTCAGTGACCTGGTTAAGACCTGATGTTCACTTTGCCAGGTTCAGGCCTTTGGGTTCAGTGACTCCTTTGAGATTCTTTATATTCAGGGAGTATTCAAGTTTATTGACCCATTCTTGTTCAGTCTTCATGAGTTTAGTGACTCGGGTTTCCGAGACTTAAATAACATTCAATCTCACTTTGGTTTTCAGGGACTCATGTTTAGTGTCACTGAGATGAGATTATAGGTTCCAGTAAACGTTCAGAGACCCGTATGGTTTTCCAGGTTCATACATGTTTTCAGCTACTCGACTTGCTTTCAGTCACTTTGGGTTTCCGAGTCTTGAGTTTTCAGAACCTTGAAGGTTTTTCAGAGACATAAACCATTTTTTTTAGACTCAGGTTATCAGGTTGTGGTGTTTGGTTTTTTTCAGGTACTGAACTCCCTTTCAGTCACCTTGAGTTTGGTTTTAGATTGTGGTTTGTGGTTGAGGTTCGGTTTTGGTTTTCAGGTTTTGGTAATGGGAGCTTAGTGACCAAGGTTGAGGGACCTGACCATTGACCATTCAGAGTGTCATTCTCAGCCCGAGAGACACCTTTAGGTTCAGGGAGTCGGGTTTCAGGGACTCGGTTTGCATACTCACTTTTAGGGACAAGGGTTATTATTCTTCAAAGACTCTTTAGGGAGTTCTCATATTCACGCTCCTGTTTAGGCTAGGCTTGAAAATCACTTACATACTCCCTGATGTTGCACCACTGCATTTGTGTTCTTCTTAGAACACTGAAATACCCAATCAGTCCCTTAAAAACTATACTTCCAACACTCCTTTACAAAACACCCTCTGATAGACACATTAGAATTCAGTTTCCATGTGTTCACGGAGTTGTGTTATGATACTTCACCAAAATTAAGCACTTTGATTCAGGTCAGGTTCAGGGTCTGGTTTTGGTTTCAGGGTCAGTGACTAGAGAGTTCAGTGAGTGAGGGTCTTCGGGATTCAGGGATTCAGTGTAGGGAAGGCTTAGTGCTAGTATAGATATTGATATCATCCCGATTTTACATACCCGCCTTAATGTTTCCTGATCCAATACTTAAAAAGGATATGCAATCAATGAAAATGCCAAAAAAGCCTTTGCTGAATTTTTCAGTTCCCCTGCCACACTAAACACACGAACTTATGAATTCAGCCCATTGATGACTTGCCTCATTCCAGTCATTCATACCTTTACCTGATCATTTACTCTCTTTTCTAACCACTTGTCTATCCTCAACACTTATAATCCTAGCCACATTTCCTGAATCAGTTTCAAACTGATTAGGCTAAGATCAATAACCACCAATTAATCTTTATAACTCCCTGATTCATACTCCCTGAGTTACAAACGATCAGTTGACTTGATTCACTTGTGTACCCTGATTCGAACAACTCCCATATGCTTCTTTCTCATCAGTCTATGAGTCACACTTCTCACCAGTTGAGTCACAAGCATACACTGACCCGTATCACAAGCTGATAAACACCATTTTCAGTACACCCTGACCAGTGACCAATCAAATTTATCAGTCGCCTTGTACCATCATATTCAGCCCGTACGCACATTAACACACCCTAAACCATTTCAGGGACACTGTTAAACATTACCACTCAATTTCCATCTCAATCTCCTTGAACCTGATTTTTTCAGAGATGTTATTTCAGGCTCAGCTCGAGACAATCATCAACACTCTGATCTTAATCATCATACCCTGATAAACATATCACCATTCTACTCTACACATGTTCTTACAAAACACGAAGTGATATACAATTTCAGATGCAAACCCATCATCTAATATTTATTATCCCAAACAACAATCCTTGTACACTCAGCCGCCTACTTTTCTTACCCCGAATAACCTCTTATCAATTTTGACCCGACCCGAAATCTGTGTCATTTGTTTGACATGGGTTTTTTGTTTTTTATAGGGTTTTGATTTGAGGTTTTGTTGGTAATTGATAACCCCGCCGCTGCTATCACTGGTGTTAGGATAAGGAATTTGTTAGGTGGGTTTCGTGATTGTTTTCGGATCTGTGATTCGTGTGGTGGTGTTGATCTTCCGTGTTTCATTTGCTGAGATTGAGAGTGGCAATTGGTAGGGATAAGATTTGTTTGTGTGAACTGGTGATGTTTGATTTTTCTGGATCAAAGCAGGTTTTGTAACTGATTTCCTTAATCAGTTTCATTGAGGGTGGTTTTTTTATTGAGAGTTTTGAGTTGTGAGTTTTGAGTGGTTTTTTTTGTAAAATGTATGAAAGTTTTTTGTTTATGGATAGATCGAAATCTGGGTTTTTTTTGTGAGGGGATAAGATTTTTGTGGAAAGATATGGGTGGTGTGGGGTGTTTTGTTTTGTCATTTTGTCAAACATCAGTGTTTTCTCCCTCTCAAAAATTGCTTCAGTAGCAGTTTTTGAAGGTTCATACTTGATTTTTTTGACAATGAAGAATGCTATCAGCAGTCATTTGAACGGATCTGGAGTTGCTCCCTTTTCACAATCGTATTAAAACAGCTAAAAGCAATAAACAAACAGATTGTGAATAATGACTGAAATCAAGTAAGTAAAAACACACTGATAAATTTTCAACGTTTATATTCTTTATTAAAAGTGAATCAAAAAAATTACCCAAGTACTTGCGGAATAGTACTTGGGATTGAAATGACAAGTATGGTATCTCCTCACTAAGCTCAGGCTAAGTTTGAGCACAACTACAAGGAACCACTGAGCTATCTCAGGGACAGAGTTGTATTTGGAGGAGTGGAAGATGGCTTGTGTGTGTGTTTTACAATTAATCCACAAGCTTAAAATCTTCCACTCCAACTCTTATGCTATTTATACAAGTATGGTTTTTAACTCTTTCCTAGTAGACAAATTGATAGGTTACAGAACACAAAATACTGATGTATTTTGTCTCTGTTTACAAAGGCTATATTGGGTAAGTGACAAGGCTGCTTTCTTCTAGTCAGTGATGACACTGAGCCTGATAGTTAGCCATTCAGGGAAATTTGACTTTGGTTGATAAGAACTTTGTCTTATCTGTTCAAACTTATCCCGTCTTGTCCCGCTCATTCTTTAGTCTTCATAGCCTTCAGTCTTCAGTCTTTAGTTTGTCTTCAGTGTTAGTGGTTGGTGAGGAGTTTCGGGATTCAGTGAGTTATTGTCATCACTCACTGAATCTACCATCTTCTTCTTGACTCATTCTTCACCCCTTAAGTTTCGCCTTACTGAGGGGAGAGACTTCTTCTTTGTCTCTTACTGAGTATGCTGAAGACAACTTACTGAGAGACTATGCGCTCAATGACTTGTTAATGTTTAAAGGATTAAACACTTAGGATATTTTTTATTCAAATCGTAGTCATAAGGGGTTTGGGTATTTACTGAACCCAACACTTTCTCTCCACCATTTCTAACATACTTAGATCATTAAGAAACATGTAAACCACCCTCATCTCATATGATCATAATGCTTCTAACTTTCATTTGTTGTAAGCATACTCCAGGAGTGATCCTCCAAAGTAAGCCTAGAGATCTTACATCCTTACCTACTGAAGTGATCACCCATCACAAGCATACAAGCACATGAAGATATTCTACAACAAGCTTGGGAAACTTGTCATCTTCATTCATAGAAGACTAACTACATCATGCTTTGTGTTCTTGATGTTTGGTTTAGGATTTCATATCCATTAGACACATTGTCTTGGATATTGTCTAGTATCGTATTCTTGTATCTATAACTAGATTATATGGTTTATGTGTTTGTGCCATAAAACACAAGGTTTTTTATGTTGGGCCACAAAATATAACGAGTGTCATAGATGTGTCATGTTGGTCGGGTAATGGTTCCTCCTTTGTAATGGAACCCGGTATCTAGCCTTGTACCGGATAAAGTGTAGGCGATGTTGTGATAGGTTTGGTTCTACCTCGCGGAAGAACCCATTATCTAGCCTTGTACCGAATAAAGTGTAGGCGACGTTGTGATAGGTTTGGTTCTACCTCGTGGAAGAACTCGGTGTTTAGCTTAGTAGCGGATAAAGTGTAAGCGACGTTGTATAAGGTTTTCTCCACCGAGAATGGAGTTTGTTGATCTAGTAAAGTAACTCTCGAGTCGGGCACTCGGGGAGTGGAGTAGGGCGAAGAGGAGCTTCGTGACCGAAGCACTATAAATCTTCGTGTTGGTTTGTGTATCTTTTTACTTATCGCTTTACTTTTATTCTTGCTTTATTTGTCTATGTGGTTGATGTTTATGTTTGTGATGCATACTTGGTCTTTCATATAGTCATAAACTATATTTAACACTTTACATATTATGACACGCTTGACCAAGAAAAAGCAACCGGACTAATAATAGTGAAACTTGATTTATAATGAACCATTAATCTTGCGAAATCTTATGTGATATTAAGGGGTTGGCCTTACATGCTGTAATGCGTTAAATGTATCCTCGCGTCGAGATTAGCAAATGCAATGGTTTATACTATATTTGATACAAAAGTTTTAAGTTTGAAACGGAAACGTATTCACCCCATCTACGTTTTCCAGATAATGTATCTAGACAATGGGTCATGGGTCTTGGATCATGGGTCATAGACATTGTATCATGGGTCATGGATAATACCCAACATGATTTCATGCATGATGTCATGCAATGGGTCATGGGTTATGGATTAGCTCCATGGGTATGGTTCATAAGTCTGGATATTACCCATCCTATTACATAATATATTACAACATATTTATTATTAAAACATATATGTAAATGACCAAATGTATATACTTTGCAAAATAACATGTATTCTTATAATTTTACTTATGATAACTTTATATTTGTTATCAACAAAATATAACGAGATCCTTAAATATAAACAAATGTTTTTACGGTTTATTTGTATTAACAAATACCATCTACACCCATCACAGTGTGAGTCATACTCCTTGAAAGCCTTCTTTTTTGAACTTTATGGAAATAGGCTGAATTCCAATCCCCTTCTTTTAGCGAATCCACTTTAGCTTTCTGACATAGAAGTGTCTCTTCATCCTGTAGAGCATTATTGTATTCCCCAAGAGCTTGCACCTCTTCATTCCTTAGCATTTTGTTTAATGGATCTGTATCAATCTTGTCTTGGATATCATTAAGTTTCCCTCTAACTCTTCCACTTTATCAAATAGATTGCCATTCTTCTAGTTGATTTTATTGAAATGAGGTTTTAAAGCCTTTATATTATGTACTAGTTTGAACATAGCATGCCCTTGTGTAGGAACTTTCCATGTTTCCATGACAATATCACCAAACTCAATATTGTTTGTAATATAGTTAGCCATTTTGAATGATTTATGGACTTTCTTAATAACACCAGGACAACATAAAACTGTAGGACTGTGATCTGAATTGCCATAAGGAAGAAAAACAACATTAGCATAAGTGTGGATACTAAGAAATTTAGAATTGCACATCACTCTATCCAACTTCTTAAGCACAATTACATTAGGATTCAGTAAGCTTTTGTTCAAGTGAATTGAAAACCAGAACTGCATACATCCTCCATTTCAATGTCATTAACACAGTCTTGAAAGTCTTTCATGCCCTGTGATACATAAGAAACACCCTCAGAATGCCCATTAGTGTTAACAATAACATTCATATCTCCCATAATCACCCAACCTTCATTCATCACAATCCTACTATAAAGGTCCAAATATTTCCATAGCTCTTTCCTTCTCTTCCATGATTAGCATCATATATGAAAGTACAAAAGAACTTGTCTAGTACTTTGAATCAAATGACATTGAACACTACTTCTATTCCATCCAACTATAATTCTACACTCTTTGATACTATCATCCAAGTTATGTTGCGAGCTCCAATTCCCAAACATTCTATCACAAATCTTCACAATTCTATCTTTTTTCAAGTGAGTTTCTAAAACTGCACAAACACTCAAATGTTCATTCCTAATCAATTTTTTAACCTCATTAAGCTTTTTTAATTCCCCCAAGCCCCTAATATTCCATGCAGCAATCTTACAATCCATAGGAAACTAATTAAAGATACTCTTACCACCACTGCCTTGAACTTCATTCTCTGACATGAATCTTGCATTAGCAGACTTGTCCATAAACACATCATTCTCATCCAATTCAATCTCTTCTTCACTTGTTGCCACATTAGCTCTTTTCTTATTAACAGCATCCCTCATATCCTTGTAGTAGTTAAACATAAGTCTTGTCCATTTCACAGTTTCATTTAGAGGAGGGTCTTGATTTTCTAACACATACTTATCCACAATATCTCTCTTATCAGCACTCAAATCTGTTATAATCTCATCATCATCAACATTAATCAGTGGAGCATACTTATTAGCAGTTTGTCTTATTTCATTCACAACTTTTTCTTTGAGGTTTCAATATTTGCTTTGTCCCCAATTTGGTGTTTTTGATTAGGATTCACCCTTCCGTCATTATGCTTATTATTAGTCTTGCCATCAGTTTTAGGAACAAAAGCGTACTTTGGTACCATGTTCTTCCTTCTACCATCAAACTTCCCCTTATTTTGATTACCAGTCCTGTTTTGTTGTTGTTCAATTCCATTATTGTTTTTCTTAGTCTCATTCACAGTTTTTCCTTTACTATTATGGCCCATTTTCATTCCTTTTTTCATGCTATCCTGACCACATTTCTCAGTACTATGTCTAAACACATGACACTTATTGCACATTGGAGGTTTCCAATCATACTCTACCTTTACAGTTTTAATAGCAATTATTTGGTTACTCTTATTCCCAATAATGTATCTCAATAGATTCTTGTAAACCTCTTTTAGCATCCACCTCAACAAGTATCCTAGCATATCCCAACCTTCCAACACCTTGATTGCACATTTTTGCAGTCATTGCATCCATAATCACTGGTTTACCTAGTCTACTTGCTAGTGTACTCAGCCCTTTAACACTCCATGCTTCCAATGGAATGTTAACCATTTTGATCCAAATAGGCAACACATCAGGTTCAATCTTGTTCACATCCACACTGATATCCCATTTTTGTACAACCATTGGTTTATTGCTAACAATCCATACACCATTTTCAACAACCTCTTGTAGTCCTTTTTCATTACTGAATTTGAACACAAAAGTACCATTGCCTATATTCTGTATACTTCTCAGCCCATATTTACCCCACATTCTAAACAGATTGTAGTTGATCTCTAGTGCATACATCTTATACCCCACAAATAACCACAAGCAGTCAACTCCTATTTTTTACTCCCCCAGTGATAATTTCTTCATCAAAAATTACCACCTCAGAACCATCATCCTTAATGCAGGTAGGGATCAGACACAGTTTAGTATTCATCTTTTCCAAATTACTCTTAGCTCTATTAACATAACTAACAGTATTAGTGTTTCCCTTTGGAGTTCCTACACAAGTTTTAGCTTGGTTAGACTGTTCATTGGGTGTTAATTGACTTACAGTGGTATTCTCACTTTCAGTGCAATCAACTACCTCAGGCACAACTCCATTGTCATTTTCCACATCATCACTCCCTGTTCCTTTAATCAATTCGTTATTTTCACCCCATGTACAGTTCTCTTTATTCTGCAAACAATCAGTTTCCTCCCCTGCACTCTGCACAGTTACCTCAGTATTCTTATCAATTTTATCATTAATAATTCCTTTTCCCCCATTATCTGTAGCACAGTCATCATTACTCACATTCCTATTGCTATCATCATTTCCCCCCAATATTTGATCCCTACTTTCAATAATATTCATATCAATTTCAGTTTCACTTCGTTTTGTACTCATATTCCCTAAAATATAATCATTATACTTTGAGGGAAGCTTAATTTGCTTTTTATTCGATCTCTTCTTATTCGACATACTGCAGGCTCAAATCAATTAAAACAATCTACACCTTGATAGCTAGAATCACTCTGAAAGCGTTAGTTTTTTACTTACTGAGTTAGGTCAACTTATGTCGCGATTAGGTTGAATACAATGTACATTATATTTATACATTATAAAACAAATCTATACCTCCTCATTAATAAATATGATTCTTTTTATAAAAACAATTGCATCATATTGAATTTTAAAAGGTATCTGTATCATGTTAAGAAAAATGTACTTGTAACTTTATTCATGTGGAGAAAAATTTACTACTCTAAAACTATTTAGTTTGTATAAATTGTTTGTTAAATGACTTTTTCATAATATAACACTAATATAAATGGTTGTGTTACATTGGTTGGAAACCTTATTTACTTACAGATTTACATTAAGGTTTTAGTTTATATTGTAGTTTTGTTACTTTTTCAATGCCTCCTAACTCATTATCTTTATTTCTTCTATTTTTATCAACATTTTTCGAGTTTTCTCTTTCATGGCTACTTTTCAGATTCATGTCATAATATAAATCTACATATTCAACTCGTTGCACCAAAAGAAAAACCGCTTCATCGCTTTGGCCGGGTTTTGACTAAAACCTATTGGGTTTGGCTTTGCCGCTACAACTGAACGGGAGATTGGTCCGGTCCATTTTGAAAGAAAACATACTACTTCATGGTCTTCTGTTATGCCGGTGCTTGTTTGTTTTAGATTTTAGATGTTGCGAAAATATTTAAAATTTTGTTTTAGTGACTAATTGTTTACATTTGATTATTGTGCTTCTATTTGAGTTTGTTATGTTGTTAATCGTAAATATTTTGAAGCAATAATTGGCATATTTCTTGTTGATATTATAATGTTTATGATTTGAAGTTTTTATTTTCTGTGTAACTTTGTGTTGATATTGTTTTTGTTCATCATGTAGCCGTATTAGCTTTGTGCCTTACAATTTTGTACACAAAGGAACAAGAGATGTACCAACTATATATTGTCTATTTTGCCGAGACGTGCAAGAATGAGGATGTTGACAATCTTGAAAATGAGAATGCATTTTGCGTAATATAGGTCTTTATAATATACATATTAATTTGTATTCTTTAGTTATAGGGTGTTTTATTAATAACATTAATTAGATGTTGACCAGTTAAATTATTTTGTATGTGTTTGTGTATCAATTGGTTGTATCTAGTGCTTAGTGATTTGTAATTACTTAAAATATACATCTAAAAATCTTAAAAAATTAAGAGAGAGAGTATAAAATATTTTATATATCTACTTATAAAACATGTATAATTTTCTTTAAACTAAAAATTCTTAAATTTGAGTAGCGTGTTTAGAAAATAAGTTTACATGTTTGAGTAAATTGAATTCTTTTCAAATATGATGAAGTTGAATTCCGTTTACCTTTCAAATATCATCAATATGGCAACTTTTAAATTTGGGCAAGTTTTTTATATAATACATACGTTTGTATTATTAGACGAATACCTCCATACCCTGAAGGCAGGTAAGGGGGACGGAAAGCAAAACTTAAAGAGCGTAAAGCGACGGGGTATAGCGACAAATAATTATACTTGCGAACTTATGTTTTGCTGTGATCTTTGGTGTAACACTTACGAGTTTAATTTGTAGTCATTGCGAGAAAAAAATCTATGAGTTATAAACGAAAAATGATATAAGTTTGATGACTAAACATGATTTAAACTATTAATTTAGTAGTGGATGTTGTTAACATCTTTAATCAAAAGTATTTAAATTTTTTTTTTATTTAGACCGAATTAATTATAATGAGTAAAACTTGCCATTTTTAATCAATAGTAAGTTTAATAAAGAGTTTTAAGAGGTATTTTAAGCAAAACACATTACTTTCTTTTATGTAATTTTAAGTTTCAAGAATATGTAATGGGTATTGATTTGCACATTATTTTATTTGATAAAAAACACGATTTTGTATAAGTTTTATAGCACAGCGTATAACATTGTAATTCACAAATTGTGATGAAAGAATAAAATTGTGGTTGAAAATCATGTAATACAATCTTTATAAGTAGTAGTACAATCTTTTCTAATGTTGTAAGGGAGGTGTTTCGTGTTCGATTATTAGAATTTAAAATGCGATAATTGTAATTTCAAGAAGGCAACAAGGGGAAGGTCGTTCTAAAAAGAGAAGATAAGAAGTAAGAGAGATAGGTGATTCTTAGAGCATTAGGTGTGGTTTCTTTAAGCAACTTCGCCGTCCGACGTGGACCTTCGTCGTCGTTCGCCATGGTCTTGCTCTTCGTCTGCACAACGAGTCTCTCTCCTCTGACACAAGCACAAACCAAACTATTTTGTTCAAGTGTATGTTTGTTGTGTGTGTAGTGTGTGTTTGTGTGTGAGGTTTTAGGGAAGAAGAATTTTTTTTTTTTTTTTTTTTTTTTTTTTTATTTTGATTTTTTTTTATAACTATTTTTGAAGTATATTGTATTGTATTTTTATTTTAATAAATAAATTTAGTTTATATTATTAAATATCATCAATCATCTATACTAATAATCGATAAGTAGGGTTTGTGTCAGTGTCACACTGTCACCTAAGCAATCAATAAATATTTATTTGATAATTACGAAATTACACAAACAAAATAGTCATATAATACACAAGTTTTAGCTTTCACTTATATTTTGATTATTTTACGTTTTATGTATGAACATTGCACAAAACATTAGTCAAATTATCACAACTGTAACTATTTGTTGTAAAAAAACGCTGTTGTTATACACGAGTACTCACCTAGTGTAGTATAGATAGGTAATTATGCGTAGAATTTGACATAACAACTTTAAGTTTGTTTCAAACATGCATGTTTGATGCGAAAAACCTCTAATTAACATTTTAATTAACATTTTAGTGATATTCTATATCACTGTAAGTTTGTTTGCATGAAACATGCATGTTTGATGCAAAAAAAACCTCTGATTAACATTTCGGTGATATTCTATATCACTTCTTCATCGTTAGACCTCGTTTATGAATATTGTGACTCTTTCATGTTATGTATAAGGAACATGTTCAATATGATCCAGATTGCTAACCTCATGTCAATTAAATCACTTATGTTGGTTAATTATCATACATGCATATGATATCTACGTGTAACTGAAGTTTCAAACATTTACAACGTATTATCAAAAGTTGATGGTGCTACTTTGGCTCAACGCCTCAATGTATATCTACCTATACTATAAATGAGAGGGTTGAGGTTACTGTGAGGCTCCAAAAATATGACACGTAAGTATGTAACAGTTTCAAACTGTTGGAGGCTTTGAAAATATTTGAGTGTAAATGTAATATGCCCAGCTAATGCCACGTGGAGGTCAAAAGCTCCCAACTAAAAGTATACACTCTCATCCTATCCACCACCCATCATTCATTTCTCTCTTTCAAACACCTCTTTCATTTTCTCTTTCCAATCTAAATTCATATCAATCTTATGCAAATGGCAGCCTCTTATATCTTTCCGGAAGATGGAAGATCGGTCATTTCTTTCGACACATCGTGAGTTGTCTTCGGGTTTTTGTTCTTCTTTTTTTATGTGATTTTTCTCTGTGGTTTTCTTTACATACTTGGCTTGTATGGTGGTGTTGGTATTGTAGGAAAAAGCTTAATGTATTGTGAAGAAAGAAGACATTATACCAAGGATATAAAAACAACTATTTCACAACAATCTTATTTCTTGTAAGTAAAGACTTTTAGTTTGTAAAAATCACGATTTGTATAAAATATTCATGTACTTTTTTTTCTGAGTTTTAATTTTTCTTCAACAATAAAGTATTTATGGGATCTTTTGTAGTTCTTTCATTGTGATACCCTTTCCCACAAGGTATTTTGGAGTAGGGTTTGTTTTACCAGGCCTTTTTTTTTGGCATGGCTTTCAATATAGATGTTTCTTGAAGAAAAAAAAAATCATTTTTATAGTTTTTTTCATATAATTTCTAATCAGAACAATAACTTTTTGCAGGTCAAATGACTCGAAGATAATGGTGTCGTTAGTAAGAGCGAAAGAAGATCTTAGTGCTCGTTTAGTTGATAGCGGGTCATGAAGCAGAGCAACCAAGAAGATGTTGGGAGCTCATGGCCTTTGTGGTTGTGGGTATATTATTTGGTATGCGAAAGTGCTAAATTTTGTTACTACTATATGTGCAGTTAATACAATATTTATTAAGGATAACAGAAGCCAACGTTATTTTCATTTTTATGGTAAAACTAATTATATAGTGTTTAGTCACTAAAAAAGATTATTCAATGCTTTTTCCCAATCGTTATATAGCTCGGGTCATGTGAATTTATGATATGGAATTATGGAGCATGTGATAAAAAGTTTTATTGTAATTTGTGGTGTGAATTTTTAGTCGAACATTTTATGATACTAAAAGTGTTCTTATACATTTGTTAGCTAAATCACCTTTCCATTTTTATGAGATAGTAACTTATATTTTAGTTTTATTATAAGTTTATATATTAGTTAATTTTTTATATAGGTCTAATATTTTTTTTATTTGTCAATTGTATGTTATTTCCATTATATGTTTTCTAATTTGTAGTAGAATATTTATATTCTATCTCCATTAGATGTTTTGATAAATATGTTGAATTTGGATAGTAAAAGATATGATACTACTGTTAAGTACGGAGTAATAAAAATACAATATATGGTCGTATAATGTGGGAGTTGTCAGCATTTGTTGGAGTGGGTGGAAGAATAGGTATGAGGGTGGTACTAACACAGTGGGAAAGGTCATGTGTTGAAAGGGGTAGAAGGTAGCTAGGGTGAGACCATGAACTAGAACAATAGGAGCATGGGTTGCTTTTGACTTTTTTTTCTATCATGTATAAATGTATTACGTAGCATGATCTTTGTAAAAATGAAATAACTTTATCACTACACCTTTACATAAAGAATGTTGAAAATGTCGAAGAAAGATAATTTTTAGTTTTATCAAATTATGTATATAGAAGATATAGGTGCTTCAGTAGTTAAGAATGAACATGAAAAAAATAAAGAGCGGTAGGAATGAGTGATAGACAATTTCGGTGGGAGGAAGATAACTTTTTCTCTTTTTCATATGTCAAACTTACTCATTTTACTTTTGCCAAATAGTAGCATGTCATTATAGATATAGTATGAAAGATTTGACACTTGCTTGAGTAAAAAGATTTTTTTAGCATTTGCCAAGATTCCTGTCAATATATGGACATTATTTTGTGTAGATAATTACGGTTTACGGAGTACTATGTTAGATTTATAAATGACATTTCTTTTCACAATGACGAATCTAACATGCCATTTTCTTCAGTGTTTATTTGCATATTGTATTTACTAAAATTAGAATTCTTTTGTATTTACTCTTTATCAATCTTCAACTTCTTATCTAATGTAGGGGACGTAACATGAAACTTTGTTAAAGAGCGAAGTTACTTTGCAATTCATAATATGAGGTCATTAATAATATGAGTGTAATCTTATTGTTAATGTAAAAGATTATATTGTATTATTTATAGTTATCTTTTATTTATTGTAATTTTAACTAATTTTTCTATGTCTTTTAATAGCGTAAATATTTAAGTTATAGAAGTGTTTTTAGTTGGTCTTTAAGGATAAAAATTGAAAAATAAGTTCAACAAGTGAAATTAGAAGAGTAACAAGTGAGCTTGTCATAGTGTTTGACAATTGCCTGACCCAAGGGTGGTGTGTTTTTGGTGATAGGAGTGGGTGACAAAAAAATTGTATTGTGTTCACTTTCTCCATTTTCATTGCACATGTGGTACAAACCCAACTTTATATTTCTTGTTACTTTATTTTGGTGGTTTTCTTCCTTGATAAGCTCACATATTTTAAGATCGGCATATACATATCTTTAAGTTATCAAATATATACTCTAATGGGCTAATGGGCCGTGCTTAGCACGGCCAAAGAACTTACCTAGTATATATATATATATCAAACATATAACAACAAAAGTCTATTAAAGAAAATCGTACTCGTGTTACTCCGTATTTTTTATTTCTTCATACACGTAAGAAAACATTTTTACATGTTTTGGGGTTTGAGAGTCATAAATAATTTATGAGTTTGTTAGGATGTCAAACATCAAATGTGACGTCATGTCCTTTTTTTTCATCTCCATGCATGTGTTCATGTCAAAAACATGTGTATGTGTGTGTATGTACTCGGTATGTGATTATATAATGAAGTTCAAGAAGATCGAGTCATATCTCGAATACTATTTGTTAACCATCTTAAATACTCATATTAGTTAAGTAAAAATCTGGACATCAAAGTTTTGTATTACATAGTACAATCTCATGATGTCGATATATAATGACAAACAACGATATCTCTTGAATTAGTAAATCTAATCATATATCTAGAGTGGTCTATCTTTTCAAACTATCAACTTATAGAAATAACGTGTAATTTTTAGTGAAAATTAAAGCCACATATTGGGTATGTTTGGCACGGAGCGGTGTGAAGTTTTTTTGGAGCGGTGAGCAATGAGCATTTTGATTTTTACTAGTCGTTTGGCAAATGAGCGGTGAACTTTCCTATTTTTTAGGAATGCTCAATTTTCCAATGATTCTTTAAAAAGCTGTAAGCGGTGAGCAGTGAGTTGCACAACTACTGCTCACTAGTACAGCTCACTGCTACTTTTGCCAAACACACTCAATTGTCATTGAACTTACGTGTGGTCAAGTTGTTGAAACTTACAGATTTAATTTAACTGAAACCGCCAAAACCCTATCGACATGGGATATGTTTGTACGGTCGGGTCAGTGATTGATAATTTGAAACAAAATCCCACTTTTATGTTTCGCCACTCTCATTGAGATCCGATCATTTTAAAAAATGAGCTATTGTTTCTTTTTTGAATGAAATAACGACATGTAGGCTACAAACAAGGCTTGAATCATAAACCAATAAGTTAGTTTTAGTCCTTTTTACAACTTGGTATGGTACTTCAGACTCTAAAGTGTACCGAAAACAAATCCGTACGTTGTATGCATTTCGGCTTTTAGTTCCATGTAACTTTTTATATTTTTGGTTTCGACATGGCTATAAAGATTCATTGTGCCTCTCATTTTCATCTTAATTAACATGTATTACTATACTTATGATGTTTTTGTTAATTGCCGACATTAAAAAAAGTACTTCAAAAACATGTTTTATAAAAAAACCTAATAAATTTGTAAAAACGATTCCCTATGGCCTATGTCAACATGAACTTTCGTGTTGCTATTATTAATTAGGAATTATTTTGCTTATTCTTGTGTTATAATCCATTGGCATTTTCTAAGATCTATCTAACTACATGCATACATGTTTTATACGAATTACAAGAGTTACCAGTTGAAACTGTTATAAAATATATCTTTAAGTTCAGTTATTTTTTGGTAAAATTGTGCCCAATTTCTACTAGTCAGAACTATCAATTTATTTTAAATATTTTCTATAATTTATAATAAAAGAATAAAAGAACATGTTAAGTATATATCTAGTAAATACATCATAAATCACGTCTTTTAAGAGTTTGGTCACCCATGTTGTTAAAGTAGGATATGCACATCCAGAGAGTTTGAAAATAGATTAGATGGCTCAAGACCGATTGTGGATTTTAGACTCATTAGAGTTTATTGTTATGTTTAATGTAGTTTATAAATAGTGTTCACTAATGAAAGGCAACTTACGAGGTTTTATTAATCTACAATAACACTGGAGCGGGTCTGATTCTTAGATTTAGGTGGTTAAGTTGAGCCGCCTCTTTTATGGCCTACCGTCAAACCTTAGCTGTCGCCATTTATCCCTTTTCCAAAAAGAAAAAAAAATTGTAGTTTTTGGCCAAAACTAACTTTGCTCACATACCGTTTTGGCCATAGTTTTTTAATCGTTTGGGGTTAACTGTCCGTTAGTGTCATTCTCTTCGTTTTTCAAATATGCACAAGACCAAAATTGAATTACCTCCGTCGGATGCCGGACGCCCTGACACGCGCCGGCGGAAGATGACTGATGCGGGGAAAAAACTCTTTATATCTACTTTGCTTTTGCTAGTTGTTTTTTCTTTCTTTTGCTGCTTCTGCTGCTACTTGAAGGTTGCTTTCGCTTGTTGTGGGATATCTTCATTAAACAAATTAAGATGTTGTGTTGTCGACCAATGAGTATCTTTGCTTTTACTGCTTGTTTTTGCTTTTGCTTTTGCTACTTATGTTTGAATATTTGTTGTTGCTTGTTTTTAGATGTCTTCACAACAAAATAATTATATATTTAATGCTCTAAAGTATTTACTCTGGTGTGAGTTTTCACGATTTCACCGCTCGAACTACCAGGAAGAGTGTTAGACAATAGATTAGATGACTCGAGCCCGGTTGTGGACTTTAGGCTCATTAGGGTTTATTGTTATGTTTAATGTAGTCAGTTAATATTAATCAATAATGAAAAGCAACCTACATGGTTTTATCAATCTAACAGCTGCTACCTATTGTTCCAAGGGCACTACTTGGGGTGCCATTCTCCATTCTATCTACAGCCTTAAGAACCAAGGTATGGATTTGATTTCCATTTGTATCCGCAATATTGGAAATGGGCTTTCGACTCGTTTTTGGGAAGATATTTGGTGTGGTAACCAACCTCTTAAACTTCAATTCTCTCGCATTTATATGCTTGATATCGACAAGAATTGTTCCATTGCCAGCAGGGTTTCGTTAGTTGACTGTAACACGGTGTTTAGACGTAAGCCGAGGGGTGGTGCCGAATCTATTCAATTTAATGCCTTAAAGGATGTTATCGGGAGCGTTTCTTTATCGGACAAAAGGGATTCATGGAAGTGGTCTTTAGACGGATGTAATAGTTTTTCTGTTGCTTCGGTTCGCAATATGGTGGACTCTCAAATTCTTGACGTGGATCACGTGGCCACTCGTTGGAACCGTTTAATCCCGATTAAAGTTAATGTGTTCTTGTGGAGATTGAAGCTTAATAGGCTTCCATCGAGGGTTAACTTAGATCGGAAAGGTATTGATATTGGTTCCATTCTATGTCCCATTTGTATCGATGACACCGAAACTGTTAACCATATTTTCTTTAACTGCGGGTTGACCCAAGATTTGCGGGGTTTGTTGGCTATATGGTGGGAGTTGGACATCCCTTTTTGTGCTAATATATCGGAGTGGTATGATTGGCTTGATTCTTTTTCTGTTCCAAGTAAGGTTCGTTTGGTTCTTGAAGGGGGGGGGGGGGGGGGGTGTGTGGGAGGGGGGGGGGGGGACCCTCTTGTGGTCTATTTGGAATTACTGCAATCACTTGCTTTTCACTAATCCTCCTCCTAAAGAAGTCGATGCTTTGGGACGCTATAATTTCTCAATCTTATTTATGAATTTCATCTAGAAATCCTAAGTTTAAATGTAGTTGGGTTAGTTGGTTACAATATCCGTTAACAACTATATTTTCTTTGTAATAAAAGCCGCCGTTCCAAAAAAATATATAAATAAAAAAATCACACAAAGAAGAAAGAAAAAAGTTAAGCATTGACCGACTTATGAGATTTATATTTTTACATGTGCGATATATTAAGTGATAAAAGAAATGTCCAAATAATTGTTTTTAAAAATGAGTTTGAAACAATATCACTAACTATATATAAAAATTGAAAGAAGACTATTTCTGACTAAGCTGTTGTTGGGATTTTAGAACCAGTTAACCATTAACCTCTACGAGTACGCAGCGGATATTGGATCTAGTAATAGCAATTAGATTAACACGTAATAATAAACAAATAATTAATACAATATTAATTAATTAAAAGGTATATAGAAAAGTTAACCTTGCTTGACAATTGATCTCTAGTAACGGAACAAGAAACCAAAACGAAACCTTAAGTATCTAAAATAGATACCTCGAAGAGTATCACACACAAACCCGATTAACATATACGTTCGATATATGGCTAGTCAAGAACGTATTAATAACCCAACAACCTTTGTCAACTTGAATATAATATGGACAAGAAAAAACTTCAAAACTGTGGAAAACTAGAAGGGGGGGTTGAATAGTTTTGCCAATTAAAAATTCCTTTTAAACTACTTAGATCGACTTATGTCAATCTTATTTGGATGTGTGTTGGATGTTGATAAACAAACATATAAAGGTATGTAATGAAAGATAAGAGTAAGAAGCACAAAACCACAATGCGAGTATTTATAATGGTTCGGCTACAAGGACACCTTCCTTCCCCTACTCCACTCCCCGAGTCACCTACTCGAGAGTTCGTAAACACTACACCAATCTCCTTATGGCGGAGAAGCTTTCACAACGTCGCTTACACCTTTTTCCGGTACAAAGCTAAATACCGAGTTCTTTCACACCAAGGTGAACCACACCTAACACAACGTCGCCTACCCTTTATACGTTGCTAGGCTAACCACCGAGTTCTTTCACACCAAGGAGAACTAATCCTATCACAACGTCGCCTACCCTTTATTAGGTATTAGGCTAAGCACCTAGTTCCATTACTATGGAGGAACTACTACCCATCACAACACAACACCTAATCTCAATGAGATCCACTCCTTGTTACAACACCATCAAGGATATCACCATCGTTGAAAATAAACAAATACTTATATGTATAACGATGCACCTCATCGATTATACGACCTAAGCATTCTTCCCTAATGCCACTTGATTTGATTCTTAGGCATCCTTCACTAATGCCTTTGACACAACGCTTGGCACCCTTCACTAATGCCTTCGTCTTGACACCTTTAGCATTCTTCACTAATGCTTTTGACACGGACGATAAGCACATTTCACTAACGCTTTTGTCTTGACGCTTTCGGCATCCTTCACAAATGCCTTCAACACAACATCTATGGAGGAAGAAAGAACTATCAACAAGAGAACCTCAGTTGTCTCGATGATGACGAAGCATGGCAACTCATGGACTTGAGCTTGCTCGACTTCAAGAAGTGGTGATCTCGCCTTTAAGAGGAACCTAGAGAATCACACAAAAACAACAAACAAACTACATAGATCTCTTGGATCTGAGGTTAGAGAGATATAATACTTGGAGAAAGTATGTGTGAAGTGGTGAGTTGAAAGGAAGAAATGGCTCTCTATTTATAGAGGAAATTTTCTACTGTTCCCCGGATCCCGCGGATCCCTTCCACAAGGGATCCGTCTAGCTTAAAGCTAGGGATCCGTGGGACGCTCCCCTTTACCCATTGGTATTTTGGTTATGGGTCATGGGTTGATCCATGGGTCTTTAGCTAGATACAATATATCTTTTGAGTGCAATGCACCTAGTCACATGGGTATGGGTTAAAACCATGGGTTATGGATATCATCCATATATGATATAAGCATGATGTCATGCAATGGGTTATGGGTCAAGCTCCATGGGTCATGGGCTTTGGGTTGTACCCAACTACATTCAATGTATTTGCCCAATGGGTTATGATACTTAAGTTTCTACCCATTTATATTACCCAATATACTACATACTAGTTATTTGTATATTTTACCCAAATATTTAAACACTATTTGTTGTACATATGTAATATTAAATCATAAAATCACTTATACTTGTTTTAGTGTTTTATGTGAAAATGTGAATATGTTAGAAACTATTAGTTCAAACCATTTACGTATTTTATTTGTTTCATTAAAATGATTTTACGTTTGTTATCGACAAAACATTAGAAGATCGTAAAATATAAATAAACGCTTTTACGGCTTATTTGTATTAACAATCTCCCCCTTTTTGTTGATGATAAAACATAAAATTATTTTGAGGAAAAGCTAAAATTCGTAAAAGTTTGAATTTGTAGTTTTTACTTTTTTCTCCCCCTTTTTGTCGAAACAAAAAGAGCTTCGAAAGGAAACTAACACATTGTTTTAGGAAAAACATGTGAAAGAAATAGAGAGCAAGTAATGGGAAATGATATCGTCTTTACTCCCCCTTGACGAGTCCATCCCTATGTAAGGGCGTCAAGAAAGTAATACTAATCTAGTTTGTTTGCAAGTAAGTTTGCAAAAGATTTCGTCTAAGTGATGAACGTGCTCCCCCTTGATGATTGCAATTTTGCAAAGGGATGTCAAGAAATGTAATCCTAATATTTCAAGTAATTTGCAATGTATTGCTTTGACACAAAGCTCCCCTAGCTTTAGGATGTCAAATTCTTCATGTGTAAATTGAATAACTACAAAATAAAGATTAGAAAACCAAGTATAATGCACAATTTCCTGTAAATGTGATCAAAGTTAGTAGAAAAATAGTTTTCTGTGTCACGGATCCCACGGTTCCCTCCTAGTAGGGATCCGTCTAGGCATATTAAAAGGATCCGTCTGGCTGATGAATAAATTCAGCAAATGGTGGTATAACAAATAATGTTATCACCAAAGTGAGATATGTATTATACAACATAATCATATACTCAGAAATATAACAAGTAGCATGTAATTTCATTTACTAAAACTAGAGTTATGCTATGCATGACTCTAAAAATACATGACTAGGAATTTCTAGACCAACTAATGCTTGATATTAGGACACCACTAAAATCTTCTAGCTCAAGTTTGTTTAGGTTTAATCTCGTCAAAACGTTCGAGGAGGTGATAGAACATGAAACGTTGGTCTTCTCGTACTTCATGTATCAAACTTTCAACATGTTGACAATGATAACAATCTTTGTCATGGCTAGGTAGTGGCGGTGGAAGAAATGAAATAGCTTGATGCGAAGGATCAAGTGAAGCGACTTGTGGAGCTTCAAACGACGGAGGGATTGGTGCAGGTGCATTTGAGAATGGCTCGACCAAGAATGATGGTGGTGGTAGAGAAGTGTCAACTTTCATATGGTCGGGTGGTTGACTTTGATGATTTCTCATAATCCAAATGGGATTATATGATGGAAACGGCGAAAAGGAAGCCGGAGCAAATGTTGACTCAACACCTTAATTTTGTACCATTATTCCTCCTAATGAGGAGAATGTTGTTGGCGGAGGAGGATGAGACGGCCTAGGAGGTAAATCCTCTAAATTGTAGAGGTATGGTGATGATAGTGGAGATGTAAAAGAAATAGCTCTAGGAACCAGTGGTGATGGTTTAGTGGAGATGATATTGTTTGGCCTAGGAGGTATGGTGGTGTTTGGCATAGGTAGTTTTGTGGGTACTATCCTTTTAGGAATTGGTTTGATTGGTTGAGAAGAGATCCTTGCATTTTTTGGCTTAACCGGAGATGATTCGGTTGAAGAAATTTCGTGTACAACACGAGCAATTTTCTTGGGTGATTCTTTGGTGGATAAGTTACTACTTGGAGTTTTCCTTATGATGAGGTGATTTCAAGAAGTTTGTAAGGGTTTCTTAAGTGCTGAAAATTAGGATGAAGGTGATGACTATGGAAGTCCTCACAATGTGGTTTATAAAGCAAGAGATTTGGCAAGTTCATTTAAACCTTAAGCCACTAAAATTCATTAGAATGTGATGATTAACATGCACAAGAGTCAACTTCAGAGTTTGTACTGATCTAGGAACCCATTTAAGATGAGATGGAGTGTTTGAGTTAGAAAGATGAGTTGAAATGATTGTTTTAGCAAGGTTTGACATAATCTATCACCCAGATCCCACGGTTCCCTCCTCAGAGGGATCCGTCTAGGCTAATACTAGGGATCCGGCTCTCAGCAGCTATGAAAGAGTAGAAATGATGTTTCTAAGATCTAAGATCTATATCACCTTGAGTGTTTCAGTCCTCCTAAGTGTCTTAAATGAAGGGGTGCTTAAGTACTTGAAGGTAATGAGTGATGTAGCTAATGATTGCCTTTTATGGAAGAAATTGGAACTTTCATGAGTACCAATGAATGTACAAAAATGACACTAAAGATTTTGAGAGTGTCAAGTGAAGCTAAATGATCCTAGAGATTAGATAGTGATTTAGATTAATTGTTTGGAAAATATCCTAGAGGCTTAAGATGGAAAAACTAGGATTTGATCAATTTTGACCAATTTTGTCGTAAGGATGATTATGATCGATTTTGCTATAAGAGGTTTCCAACGTTTTAGATATGAGGGATCATGTGAAAAGTGATGTGTGAGCTTGAGAGTGGAAGAGTAATGGATTAAAATGAAACGATAGATCTACAAGCGTCTTTGGGTGTGATCTAGGTGAGTTTATGTGTGAGTGGGAAGGATCTACTTAACTTGATAAGGACTTAATTTGCCTTAAGACACTATGTTTAGCTTAGTGTGAGGTGTTCTAAGGATATGTTTGAAATACAATGCTTGAAATTGCATTTTCTGTTTGCTGGATCCCACGGTTCCCTAGATGTAGGGATCCGTCTAGCAAAAACTTTGGGATCCGTCCATCTGCTCAGCAGAACCTTTACTAAAGGTATGCAATGATCTTGACAATGCATTATATTCCAATGTTAGCTTAAAGGGGTTCTAACACTAAGATATCAAATATAAGATGTTTTATTTCATGAAGGAAATATGATTACATTGATAAAGCACGAGTACAAGAGGATTGATCCTATTTGAAATACTACTAGGTTCCTTGAGTGTTTTCGCTAGGAGGATCATCATGTTGTTGATGAGTGTTGGTAGAATCAAGAATGAAGAAAGTCTTCATGAGAGATATGTTTAGCGGTTCCATCATCTTGTTCACAAGTACGTACAACGAACTTTGAAATTAAGGATGAAAGTGCATAATGTTATATAGGAGGCGCGTCAAGAATATTCCATAAGGGATGAGTTTATTCTTGGAGCCTTGAAGATTTACAATTCGCCTTGCGAAGAAGTAGGCGAGATTGTATGGTTTTTGTGTTAGCAAACAATACAATATGTGAGCACATCAAGCGGGAAGGATTTCTCGATTTCCCCTAAGACTCCAAACATTTTCACGTAGGATGAGTGCAAGGGGCTTGTACTCTTCTCGGATGTCCCGTGTGAAGATAATGTTTGGATCGGAGTAATATGGTCGAGGTTTGCATATTATGCGATGTAAATCTTCCGGGGAGAGTATGTGTGAACAATATGAACTATTTTCTTCATGAAAGTTGAAGAGAGAATCAAGAGACCAATCTTCGGTGAAGGCACATTGTCCATGATTTGGAATTCAGAGGATGTGAGCAAAATGCTCAAGGGTTAAAGTAAACTTTTGGTTTTTGATATAAAACCAAAGAGATAGAGAGCGATCCTCGTTACGAACGAGTTCAACTTGACGGAAGAATTCCATTATGAACCTTGGACATATCTTCTCGTTGATTTCAAGAAGACATTCTAGTCCTATGGTTCGGAAGGAGGTATTGATACCTTCTTCGAATTGTAGAGAGGTGTCTACAATACTGTTGGAATCACTCCTAAACTAGTATTCAAGTGTTAGTAATTAATATGTAATAGTTAGCTTAATTATGGCTTTTATCTTAGTTATCATGCCAAGGCTTATGTAGAAAGCCCATGAGCCTTGGCCCAAGCCCATAAGAAGGGAAGGATGCTAGTTGTGTTGCCCTAGCTCCTTGCCCTATAAATAATCCTTGTAAACCCTCACTTGAGGGTTGGTTGTTCAATTTACACATTTCACTTTACGCATAACTCTTCATATATTTCATACGTGTGTGTGTGTGTTTGTTCATCCTATCACCTTCTCTATATTTCTTCTATTGATGCTTGTGTTACTAATATGGTGACCTAACAGTGGTATCAATCGCCAAATAGTTGGGTGAAAATAATTTGTTTTTGAAGTTTTAGTGTTACGCGTAACTCTCGGTTCATAAACTTTCTCACGCATAAAAACTCATCTTTTACACTTTACAATCCAAGATTCTTGTACTTTCAAGGTTTTTAGGTGTTAAAATTTCAGTTTTTGGCAAAAAGTTTCGAACTTTACGTGTATTTCATTGGTTTTAAGCTCGATTTTAAACGTGTGTTCATTTCTACGCGTAACGTGTCTACAAGTTTTGGATCATCAAGTTTCACACTTTTGTGTTATTTTGGTGATATTGAAGCTGTTTCATCACAAAAATCTGGTTTAGAAACACTTTGGGCTAAAAATCCGTTTTGGTTAAGTTTTATGCATAACAAAACCCTAGTGTTACGCGTAAGCTTTCCTTGGTTAGATCTTCAGTGAAATTGGTTTACTCAGTGTTTTCTTGCTTGGATAAGCCTGAAAACACTTCGACTTTTGATATCTTTTACAGTGAGATTAGTGTAAAGGATTTTTGGGCAAAACCCTAATTTTACGCATAAGCTTAAAATTACGTGTAGAACTCTTTACGTCTAAGCATTTTCTTACGCCTAAGCCTTGTCTTAAGCATAAGCTAAATCTTACGCATAAGTTTTTTACGTCTAACTTTCAGTTTACGCCTAATCTTAGTGTTTCTTAATTCTTACGCGTAAGCTAATCCTACGCGTAAATATTACTTTTACGCGTAAGTTTGGAGTTTTTACGCCTAAGCATCACTTTGCCTACACTTGGTTTCTACGCCTAAGGATACTTCATCAACAACGTTTCATTCGACTACAAAGATCCATTTTACTACACAAGTTTTCAACATGTCTCAACCACCATACTCTAACTACTTTCCTTACACGTATAATCAACAACAACAACAACAACTCAGTCCACAACATCAACAATTCAATCAACAACAACAAGTTTATCAACAACAATTTAACCAACAACATTATCCACAACAAGGAGCAATTCCACCTCAAATGGTTCAACCACCACCTAGTCTTCAAGTACAACCTTACACAAACTTTTACAATCAACATCCATCAAGGAATACTATGAAGGAACCGTCTTGGTTTGCAAATATGTGTGAAGCTTTAAGTAGCCAACAACCCATTCATGAGGCAGGATCACTTGATAGACCTCCAATGCTCACTCTTGGAAACTATGATCAATGGGTAATTAGGTTCTTTAGGTTTTGTGATCTAAAGAAGCCACATGGAAAGTTCTTAAAGAAGGTCATCTTGGAAGGTCCATTTCAGATGCCTATTGTCGTTACACCCGGAGATCCAAATTCTATTCCACCAAGAGATGATCTCACAAACATTGCAACTGTCGCTGACATTTCTGGTGATGAACTTCTACATTTCGAAGCTGATGAGCTAGCAATGCAATATATCCTTTTAGGATTACCCAATCCAATCCTTCGAAGTGTTGATGCTCAAAAGACTGCAAAAGCAATGTGGGGACATATTCATCTTCTCATGGAAGGCACTGAACTCAATCAAGAAGACATGGAATCCAAAATCTACTTGGCTTATGATCACTTCATGATTGAACCAGGAGAGACATTAGAGTCATATCATCATAGATTCTCATACATCATCAATGACTTAGACAAACATAACATCATTATGCCAAGAATTGCAGTCAACACTAAGTTTCTAAGTAGTCTTGGTCCAAATTAGGAAAACTATGTCATTTTTATCCGTCAAGCTAAAAATATCCATCATGCTACATACGGATTGTTGTACGACTATTTGACGTTGACAAAGAAAGGGCTATCCGTGGACTCCCGACCCCACCGTCACTTCCGGACAATCAACAACTTACTTTATGGGCTCAAACTAGTTATCCTCCTCAACCCGCTCCTCAACCAACTGCAAAAATTACACCATATGATCTGTCATAGCAACAATCTCAACAAACTCAATTGGTTCCATACAACAACAACAATGATCAAGCACTTTATAGTGAAGCTAATGAGGACTCTGATGCTTTCGATGCATTGCAACAAGGATTTGTTATGATTGCTAAAGCCTTCGGCCGTTATACAAACAAATCCAACAATCGCATTCGTTCCTCATCCAACATAAGGAATCAGGCTGTTGTGAACAATGGACGTGTTGAAGTTCAGGATCGTGGTAATGTTCGTCAGATGGGAGGTGGTCAAGGGTTTAATGCTATGGGAAGGAATAACATGGGTGCTCCACAACAACATAGAGCTCAAGTGGTTGAACAGGGGAATGCTCAGAATGATCTTCGTTGCTATAACTATAATGAGAAGGGTTACCTGGCTAATGCATGCCCAAAGCCGAGGACTAGAGGCAGTGCTTATCACAAGGAGGCTTTACCTTTAGCTCTTAAGGGTGAAGCTGGTGGAACTCTCACAAACAAAGAACATAACTTTATGGAAGATGCAGACTCAGATGATGATATGGAGGACTTGCAGGCTAATGCAGCAGTTATGTTGATGGCTAATATGCACGAACTCCACATGAGTGACACAGGCCCAGTGTATGACACTGATGGCTTATCTCAGGTACCCGAACAAACCATATTCATCACTGATCTAATATCTCAGCCAACATCTGAATCCAACGAGGCTCAGACTGTTCAACATGAGCCATCCACATCTCATTCTGACGATTCTCAACTAGATCCAGTAGTTACATTTGACGATCAAGATGACCTCATGGTTACCTTTGCTAATCAAATTGACTCCGTGGTCATACTTGAGGATCTGAACAGTGATAATGTTGTCACTCACGTTGAACATGCTGAACCTTTGCCTAATCCAGATGTTGACCTCTTACTTAAAGACCAACAATCCCGAATGGAAGAATGTTGTGCACTGAATCAGCAATTACACAGTAAAAATGCACTGTTAACCAGGGATATTGAATGCTTAAAACGACAACTCAATTTTTTTAAAACTCAAGAAAAACGTGAACAAGGTTTTGAAGTCGCTTTTGCTAAATCACACCAAAACGAAAAATCATTAGAACGACAGATACGTGATCTAGCCGCATCCAAGAATGCTTTGTTGTCTCAAATAGAACAACTGGAACATGAACATAAAAAACAACTTAACGCTCTTACTTTGGAAACTCAAAAGGCCAAGGCTGAGTTGTTAACTTGTCAAAAGCACTTCTCTGCGTATAAAAAGCATTCAACGAAACGAATGGATGACTATCTTGAAGAAATTTTCGGCTTACAAAACAAACTCAAAGAGTTTCGAAATGTTGTTTATAAACACGGTGAGTCAATCACAACTATTCAAAAGTTTACTTTAAAACCAAATCCAAATGGATATGGACCGAATCTTGCTGATTACAAACCAAAGCTTTCAAACAAAGCATTAAAACCAAATCCTGAAGTTCACAGTGCAGAACACAAAATTGATGACTCTGTTATTAGTGTTGTTGAATATCATCATCAAGAGGAATTAGATGCAGAAGACGAGAGTCGATCAAAATTAGAAAATGTTGTTTATAACAAACCATTTAACTATTCAAAATCCGTCACTTTCGTCACATAAAAGGATTCTTCTAACACACCTTGGGTTATCACACCAATGTCTGAGTCTTCTAATGTTGCTCCCCAACCAAATTATGCACAAATTTATGGTCCTTTACCTTCACTCAGTGAAGTAAAATCAACACCCGAAAATCGTCAAATTCTTAGATATTTTGACATTTTCACTTCTGACATCAAACTTTTAGAACGTGAGATTGAATTTAATTCTGAACTAAAAGTTGAACATTTTCAATCGCCTCAGGTGCGAGAACCAAGAGACATTTTTCAGAAAAGAATTTTACCCCGTGTTAAAAATTTGAAAAATTGTGCATTGTACTGGGAAAGGGAATTTCATAAGGAACTTGGACTGATGAAAATAGTTTTCGAGAAAACAGAAACATCGATTTCAAATACAAAACGCAAAAAGAAAATGTTACGAAAAGATGTTGATTGACTCTTGGAAGATGTTATTTGTGCTGATATACATAATGTTGTGTTATTGCATTCTATTTCATATGAATTTGATTATATCTCTGCTGATTATGTTGATTCTGTTGAAATTGTTGAGAATACTGATAATGTGCCTCAAATCGAGTCCTTAAAAGTTGAAAATGAACGACTATTAAACGAGCTTTCAAATGCAAAATTTCGTCTTCAATGGTGTCAAAAAGACTGTCAAAATCGTGAACTTGCTTTGCAAAACAAAATCAACCAGTTGCATTCCAAAACTTTTAATCCAAAATTTGAGCAACTGGATGATCAAAACGAGTCTTTGAAATGTCAAATCTCAAAATATGAACAAGAACTTGCAAAAGTTAAAAAGGAATATGGCGTCATATTTGATTTACTCAAACAGACTCGTGATGAAGCATCAAACGAACTTTATCATTATCTTGCACACACTAAAGAAGTCATGAATTTTTCTGGAAATCTTCGTTCTGAAAATCAAGATTTGTTGCACACTATCATTGAGTTAAAAGAGAAGTTAGGAAAGTATGAACAAGTTAAGCTTAGCAACATTAAGAAACTTGCACCTGTAACACTTAGAAAAAGTGACACTAGAATGCCTACTAACAAATCACAAGATACTAATGTGCTTCCCTCTACTGAAACAGGAATAGTTGCCTCTTTTCCCAACGTCAGCACTTCACAGCCTAGGAGCAATACTAGGAAGAATAGGAAGTTGCGACCTAAGAAAAGAACAATAACGAATGCTGAAGTAGAAGAACACCCTAGGACTTTGAATAAGACCCAAGTTGCACCCACTTTAGATATTGCGTCTGACAAATATAATGGAAAAAGTGATGTAACGAATGCTGAACCTTTAAGTACTTTTGATATTAAGTCTGAAGCTTCTTGTGTTATATGTCGTAAAAGTATGCTTTCTGTTTGTCATGATAAATGTGTTGCTAAAACTATCTTGTCTCGTTTACGGAATCCTAAGAAACGGAATACCTCTAGGCCCACTAAAGCTTCTAAGTCTGTGCTTGGTAAACCGCCCTCTTTAGATTCTAAGAAAAGCATTGATGTCCCTATAGCCCCATTATTACCTCCAAGGATCGTAGTACCACCTAGTGCATTCACTAAGACTAAAGCAAAGACTAGTTGGAGATGGCAAAAATGGTTACATAATACACTTGGCTTTACATGGATACCTAAAATCATGGACATGTGTGTTTCATCTATATCTTCATCGGAACCCTCTAACTCTTCGGGTTCCACATCTACCTCTATTCCATCTGTGTTGTCTGTGTTGAATACAGGTGATACAAATCATCCTCTGGGTTGTTGATAGAGGATGTTCCCGACACATGACATGCAATCTCAAACTGTTATCAAACTTTATTGCAAAGTTCATTGGCACTGTCAGATTCGGTAATGATCACTTTGCAGCTATCATGGGCTACGAAGATTACATCAATGGCAACATCGAAATTAGCAGAGTTTATTATGTGGAAGGTCTCGGTCACAATCTCTTCTCAGTCGGTCAATTTTGTGATGGAGATTTGGAAGTTGCTTTTAGGGAGAAAACTTGTTTCATTCGTGATCTACAAGAAAACGATCTTATGTCTGGTCAACGCACATCAAGTCTTTACACAATCTCAATGCAAGACATGATTGCTTCATCTCCCATCTGTCTACTCTCTAAGGCTACATCTACAAAATCCTGGCTATGGCACCGTCGTCTCTCACATCTAAACTTTCAAACCATAACCAACCTTTCTCGATACAAACTAGTTGAAGGTCTCCCAAGATTTCGGTATTTTAAAGATCACCTATGCTCAGCCTGTGAACAAGGGAAAAACACTCGTGCTCATTTTCCTTCAAAGGTGGAACACAACTCACAACATGTGCTTCATCTTCTTCACATGGATTTGTGTGGCCCGATGCGCGTGCAGATGATTAATGGCAAACGCTACATCTTGGTAATTGTAGATGACTACTCAAGATGGACTTGGGTTTATTTTCTTCGAAGTAAAGATCAAGCTTCATAGATGATCATCACCTTTCTCACGAAAATTCAAGTTCAGCTCCGGAACACAGTCAGACAAATAAAAACAGACAAAGGAACTGAATTTGTGAATCAAACTCTGTGCATTTTATGAGAAAGTGGGAATTGAGCATCAAACATCTATTGCACGTACACCAGAACAAAACGGAGTTGTTGAAAGATGAAACCGCACGTTAGTGGAAGCTGCAAGAACGATGTTAATTAATGCTAAACTTCCAGATTACTTATGGGCTGAAGCCGTGTCAACTGCATGCTACACTCAGAATCGCTCAATGATTACCAAGCGCCACAACAAAACACCTTATGAGCTTATCCACAACCATAAACCGAACCTCAAACACTTTCATGTAAATGGATCCCTTTGTTATCCGAATAATGATCGTGATGAGTTTGGTAAGCTAAAAGCCAGCTGACATTGGAGTCTTTATAGGATATTGTGAAAATTCTAAGGGTTTCCGGATCTGGAATGGTCGTACAAAGCAGGTTATGGAAACGATTCATGCAAATTTTGATGAGCTTACAGAAATGGCTTATGAGCATAACAGCTTGGAACCCGGTCACAACCGTTTAAACTTCCCTCAAACCCCATCATCAGCTGAACCAAGCCCCCAGCTTACTCGTCAACAAATGGAAAAGCTATTTGCTCCTCTGTTTAGTGATGATATTGATGAACGTACTCCAGGTGTATCCAATGTTTCCGCTACTCAACCTGATCATATTCCAATACCTGATACACCTGTGACAACAACTACTGTTGAAGAAGCACCACCAGTTGACTCTACAACAATAGTTGAACAAACTGCTTCCAACGACGCTGAATCAGCTGATGATGTTCTGAACAATGAAGTACCCCCACCTGCAGATTTTGATCCAAATGCGTTCTTCAACCCGTTTTCTAATGACTCTGCTGCACCAGATGTTGCGAAATCATCTACAAGCCATTTGAATCCTCCCAATCTGCATAATGTATATCAACATCAACCTTCCACACATCGTTGGATGAAAGACCATCCTCTTGAGAACATTATTGGTAACCCCGAATCAACGAGTCGTAACAAGACAACGTCTTCACACAGACGGTGAACATTGCATTTATGCACTCACTGTCTGCCAATCTGAACCTAAAAACATTAAAGATACAATGACCAAAGACAACTGGATTGAATCCATGCAAGAAGAACTCAATCAGTTTAAACGTCTTGAAGTATGGGAATTGGTTGAAAGACCAACAGGGGTCTTCGTCATTGGTCTAAAATGGATTTGGAAAAACAAATTGGATGCTGAAGGAACCGTAAGATTTGACAGGAAGAGGGTATTGACTTTGAAGAATCATTCGCTCCGGTTGCTCGTCTTGAGGCTGTTCGGATATTTTTGGCATTCGCGGCTCACATGAACATCACGGTCTTTCAAATGGATGTCAAAACTGCCTTTCTGAATGGGAAACTGAAAGAAACGGTCTATGTCAGCCAACCAGAAGGATTCGTTGATCCAGAGTTCCCAAACCACGTTTACAAACTGAACAAGGCTCTCTACAGTCTCAAACAAGCCCCTCGGGCGTGGTGCATTACAATTTCCTGGTGATAAACTGGTATCATGGCAATCGAAGAAGCAGGATTGTACATCGCTGTCCTCAACCGAAGCAGAATATGTAGCCATGTCGGCATGTTGTGCTCAAGTCATTTGGATGAGAACACAACTCAAAGACTATGGTTACGTATTTGACAGAATCCCGATGTACTACGACAATCGGAGTGCTATTGCGATCTCGTGCAACTCTGTTCAACATTCAAAATCAAAGCACATCGATCTTCGATATTATTTCATCAAGGAGCACGTGGAAAAGGGTACTGTTGAATTATACTTTGTGGGTACCAAATACCAACTGGCAGATCTCCTCATCAAAGCCTTAGCTCCTGCTAGGTTTGATGAGTTGGTCCACCGGATTGGTATGCGGTGTTTGACTCCGGAGGAACTGGATGAACTTTTAAAAAATTCTTAAAACCAATCAAACACCAAACCTCTTTTGTAAATATTTTTCAAAAACAAAATACAAAATTATAAAATCTGATAAAACAACAAAAATATTCTTCTATCTATATTTATTTTAACATGGCAAGTACAAATCTTACGTCAACTCTTTTATCTTTTAAAATTCAGTATTTTTTCGGTCAAGTGTTGAGGGGGAGAATGCAAATATTTTTCGGTTTCATAAAACCTTGTACTTGTATGTTACCTCATCCCGGTTGTGTCTTTAATTATGGTCGTCACATTTCTAGTTTACTGACACTCCTCGGACTAAAATTTATAAAATTTCATTATTTCTTAAGTCGAGGGGGAGTGTCGTCATGTTTCTTTCCAAATATCTCTCGTTTGGTAACCAAAATGGAAGTTATGGGCGTTGGATGTAAATGTTTAAGGTGGAGGGACTGAATGTGTCAAAATTTGAAAGTATATACTCCACCTAACTTTCATAAACACATTTACTCATCACATTTATTACCAACTAACCAAAACCTATGCCTAAGATTCAACCTTCAAAACCAGACTTTTGATCATCAATTTGTAAGTGTAAAAACGTTCTTTGTAATTATCTAAGCATAGGTTTTGAATCGTTTTGAAAACCAACGGCTAGATTTTAATCTAGGAGTGATTTTGTGTCAAAACGTTTATCTAATCACATTGACACCATTTCTATCATAAATACTCACCCAGAAACTCAAATTGAATGATTTTGAAAGTTAGGGTTTTATGCGTAAATTGGGTATTTTCAAGAGTGAGTGTTTTAGGTTAATTAGATGGTTAAGAGATGTTGTCTATATGTTGAATTGATCATATCCACACTCACAACTTACCCAGAAACATCAACAGTGAAAGAATTAAAAGTTAGGGTTTAAGTTTATACATTTTGGGTATTTTTGATTCATAACGTCTTCGATGTTAAAACTTATACATAACATCTCATTAGGCCTCTAAGATATCCCAGAAACATTTTGGTGCAAATCATGTGGTTAGAATTCTTATTCGTAGGAATTGAACTCTAGGGTTTAATGTTTAAGCGTAAATGATATTCTACGCATAACTGCTTAACTGAGTATTCATGTTTAAAACTGAAAAGGATTGAATATATGTGTTCATATTGGTGATTTGATGAATTTATTTCAGGTTATTATGCGTGAAATTCAGAATCAATGTTACTAGAAATTCTACGCATAAGGATCACCTTACGCGTAGCAAGTTATGCGTAAGAGTAATCTTACGAGTAACCTTTACGCGTAAGGTTCTACAATGGGGACTACGCGTATCCTGTGAAGGATATGTGTAAACAGTAACCTCTACGCATAAGGTTCACTCTTACGCGTAAGGTTCCATATACGCTTATGCGTAAGCTTTATGCCTAAGGCCCTCTTTTCCTACGCGTAATATTTCTTACGCGTAAGTCAAGATCCTACGCATAAGCTTATGCTTACGCATATAACCACTCCTGTTTACGCATAAGCTTGCAAAACCTACGCCTAAGCCTAGTTTTAACCAAAATTATGAATTGTTACGCGTGCAAACTTGTAAATAAATAAATCATAACGCCACGAAACCAAAAATGTCACTGATAAGCTTAAATGTTTAATAAGTTGTGAAAAATAAGTGAAAACTTGGAGTTTAAAACTCAAAGTTAATCAACTCACGAAACTTATCACGACGTCTTTGGACTATTGGACTAACAAGTGACATTGGACTCGTAACAATCATCGACATATCACATTCAATAAATAGACAATAAAATCAACTGTTGACTAACATAATGTCTTTCGATATGTTGGTTCTTTTGGCTAAATATCTTTCAGATCACGACATGGACGCTCAAATGCAAAATGTGGAAGCACCAATTGTTCTCACTGTTGAAGATATCTTCCCTAATGGTTACTCACCGAAGATCGGAAAGAACAACCTCATAATTGATTTTGATAACTTCTCTTGTTCTGAGTCTTCGTGTCAGATTGCAGTGGATATTATGAAAAATCACCCTTATCAGAACATGCTCACAAACTCTGCTACCGTACCTGAGATCTACATTCACCAATTCTGGCACACTATACGACAGGTGAAAGGTCAAAGTGCCGTGACTGTGACTATTAACAACAAACAAGTCACCATCACGCCAGCAGATTTGAGGGCTATTCTTTTGATTCTATCATCGAGCCTACTGAATACAATGCTACTCCAACGGAAGAGATCATTCTCCAGTTCATGGTCGACATCGGCTATGATGAAGCTACCGGGGTAATCACAAAGCACTCATCTGTTGATCTCAAGAACATTCCCCAGCCATGGAGAACCCTCTACATAATGATTGCCAAATCCATTTCCGGACGTGATATTGGTCATGAGCATCCCAAGCTCATGGAACTACAAATATTTTGGGCTTTGGTCAACAAGAAAGACATAGAAGTTGAAGCTTTGATATGGGATGATATGATGACTTTCCTTAAAAATCTTGGCACTAAAATCCCGTATATCAGATATACCAAACTGTTGATGTAACAACCCGCATTTTTCGAGTTATTTTTCATACTTTTTAAAAGTTGCTATTTACTTTTACTATTCACTTTCACTATTCATCCCGTAAAATTTTTAATCCACATTCTCGTAAGATAAATTATTTTAGTAATAACCTGAGAGTTCGACCATCGTTAGATCATTTTCGCAAAAGTTGTTAAGAAAACATCGTTTTAAAATTTCATTTTGGTCGGAACATCATTTAGTCATCACGCGCATAATGAAAATCGTCTCTGATAATTTTCCTCACATCAGATAAATTTTTAGATCACTCATGATTAATTTTAGAATTTTTAAGATTTATTTTTTTTATGTTACCAAATAAACCCAGCGCAGAACAAAACTAAACTTACGTTTTAAACAATTCTATTTACGTCCAGACTTAACGATTCATGCATTGTGTTTCTAATATGTTTTTGACACTTTTACATTTTTTGGAAAAGTCAAACATATTTCCCTCCTCCTTTGACCATAAAGGAATTAACCTTGTACGTTCTACATTTTTGCTTAAATCGCATAACTTTTAAACTTCACAAATAACTGTTAAGTTATCCCGCGTATGACGAAAACCACATTTTGACATCTCATATCACTTTTAGACTAATTTTAGTCTACTCTAAATAAATTCACGGTCGTTTCCCTGAAATTTCGTTCTTTTCTGATAAACTGCGAATTACGCGTTTTTTACGCGTATTTCCAGCTTTAAGCAGCGTTTTCGCACCCAATGAGACTTATCACCCATTTTATATTTTTAGATAGAGTATAATGATGAGTTTCATCATTCCTGCAAGTTTCATATTTTTACAATACCCGGTTTTACGTTTTATGGCTTCGGTTAGCATTTAACGGAACCAAAACTCACTCCGTAATCAAGATAATACCAAAACTATCCACCGAAGTCATCTTATCTCTATATGAACGAAATTAGGGAGGGGATTCATCACCTTGGTGTCAAAATCCTAAGCATGCTTCCTTTAGATCATTTACATATGTAAATTTAACCATGGTTAGTTTTTAACCCAATATATAGTTAACTAAAATCTCTAGCCTATAAATACCAAGCATAAACCTTCATAATTTCTTTCACCACCCCTTCTTAACATCTAAAGTTCTAAACCTAAGGCATTTCTTATAGATCTTGTAAGAACATTCATGTGTTCTTGAAGAAAACTAGCGTTTGATCTTCGTTCTTGGAAGTTTTCAAGAAAGAGTCGTTATAATCTTCAAATAACTTCAAGTCTCCAAAAAGACGTCGTTATAATCTTCATTTCTTCTTCGGGTTCTCAAGAAGGCGTTGTAATAATCTTCTAATAGCCTTGGGTTTTCGAAGATTGCAAATTCTACGTCGAAGCTCCGTTAATATTTTATTTTTCCATAATACTCAAGCATTCTATTTTAAGGTAAGTATATATAACTCAAACTTATTTAAATACTTATAAACTTTGTTAGTTTATTTATTGTATTTATTAACTCTTAATATATCATATAATAAAGTAATTAAAATACATGTTTTACGTATTAAGTGCTACAATAGTAGGGAGCTTCATGTGAGGGGTTTCATTTGAGTAAAATGTATCGACGAGTTGCTGGATTTACGATTTAAAGTGTCCTAGCTCCTCGAACATTTACTGCATGACCTCTGAATTGTGATGGCCCGAACGGTAGTACAATATCTATAAACTAACTATGTTTTCACATGTTAAAGATCTTTCTATAAACATCAAACGATAATTGTCTACATCATGATCAACATAGATATATATATATAGAATGGTTTATGTTTTCCTAAACATTGTTCCAAACCTAAGTCACAACATCCTATTCTAGGTTGCTCGTAGAAGTTCTCACGGCATATCCATCATTCTCATTATACAATTGATATCATTTACTTTGAGGTGAGTTGATAGCCCCACTTTTATTACTTAATTGTTTTACAAACTCTTGGAGGAGATACATGCTTTATTTTAAATTGAACATATTGCTTTCAAACTGTATGCTTATCTGAATGTATTATTTGCACTAAGTACTACTATTGCCAATCTTAAGTCCCTACTATCATGAACCATTAATCACTTGCGAGTGAACGCGAATATTGTGGATAGGCCTATTGGGATTGACGAATCCCATTTGTGTTGACCGGGTAGGCAAACAAACGCACTATATTTGAATATCTATTGGTTTATTGGCAAATTACCTATTAGGGCAACTGTTACTATTTTATCAATTTCTATTGACAAGCTGTTAACATTTTCGGTATCATGAGCTTAGTGCAATAATATCTCTTTTGGTTTTCAAACCATTGGTGTGAATTTATAACTCACACTACAAACATTATGTGTTCAACTGATTTCCTAAACTCTATGAATTTCACTCAACCTTTGTGTTGACAGTTTTAAGCATGTATTTCAGGTCCATAATGTACGAGGCTGGCACGGATACTCAAGAAGGCTATAAATTTTATTATCATTCAAAAAACCATTTAATGTATTTTGTAAACAATGGAACCAACTAAGACCTATTTTTGTAAACTCTGATATTTATATAAATCGAATGATAAATCTTTTAAAACGACTCCATTAGAGTTCGTTTTCTATTGTTATGACTGTTGTGCCATGAAGTAACACCCAGTTTGAATTCCGCTGCGTATCACGAAATTGGGGGTGTTACAGATTGGTATCAGAGCCACAGTTATAGAGAAATTGGTCTAATCGAGACTTAAACTATAACTACTTTTTCAAACAAAAACATTTTATAGCCTTCCGTTCTCCGTGCCTTCCATCCTCCAGACGATTATGTGACTTTTAGGCATTTTAAGCTATACAAACATACTAGTATATTGATATATACACTCGACATAATTTCAATCATAAATAATGTACTAAACATATATGCGTATGCCTATTCTAAGGCATTACGGCACAATCATATTTTCCCAATCATGTATCTACTCGTGCATTTTAGGATTACGAAACTTTATCCAAGGCATTGTAACTGATTACAATGGTCTTTCCTACTTCCCAGACATTGTGAGATACAATGGTCTCATTCATTTTTCAAGACACTGTAAATCCTACAATGGTCTCTATTACATTCTCAGACACTGTAAATCCTACAGTGGTCTCATTTATTTCTCAAGACATTGTGAGTTACACAATGGTCTCTCCATCTTTTCTTAAGACATTGTGAGTTACACAATGGTTTCCCCATCATTTCTCAAGACATTGTGAGTTACACAATGATCTCTCTATCATTTCTCAAGACATTGTGGGTTACACAATGATCTCTCCATCATTTCTTAGACATTGTGAGTTGCACAATGGTCTCTATTATTTCCTAGACATTGTGAGTTAAACAATGGTCTCAACTATTTCTCAGACATTGTGAGCTGCACAATGGTCTCAACTACTCCTCAGATATTGTAAGTTATACAATAGTCTCTAGAAATTATCTTATAAACATTATATGATATTGTTTTACATGAAACCCGTCACAGCCTATGAATTTCCCTAATGGAAATACAAGTAATGGGATTTCTAAAGGACAAACTAATTCATCATCTACAAAAGCTGAAGTTCAGCAACTTTCTCTACATTCATCAAAATTCTCTTCTGAAACCTTCATTGTTAAAAGTTCGTGATTCTAGCCAAGTATGGACTATTTTAGAATTACTTAAGATTTCCTTTCCACACGTATCTACCCATACTATCTTCTATGCAATGGAATGTGAAAACACAGGTTACAAGTCTTTTATGGCCAGGACTTGCAACTGGATGGTTTGATATCGCCTTTGCTTAGTGGAAAATTTCTCAAAGCTATGGACATATCACAAGTATACCTAATTTAGGGATTCGAAAAATTTATCGAACCTCGGCTAAATATAGCCTAATCACCTATATTTAACCTAGGGATAGTGGAACATAGTCTGATTAACTATGTTCGACTTAAATTTTTCAAACACTGAGAACAGTTATACAAGGGTTATATTCAGGTTAATTTCCTACTTAAACTCGATAAACCACTAGAATTCATTAAAAAGATCTAGAGACACGATAGTGTCTTATCACTCAGCAAAATCTTAACATCTTATTTATACTACCTAATTTCATTCTTGAAATTTTCATACATGAGATAATCCGAACTACTATCTTGGGATAGTCATCAAATCTTCTCGTCATTCCTTAGAAGTACTAGCCTGATTAGGTTTCAAGGATATCATTCCGCCATATTCCCTTAAAATTCACTTTTGATTTTAAAACAAACTTGACATCTCTACCTAAGAATAATGGTAAGCGTACACTACACTCTTCTAATCATCAACATATCAGTTCATTATCTGAACCCCATTGTAAGTCAATATGTAAAACTTCACAGTATCACGTTTCTTTGAAACACTAGTAGACATAAACACTATAAGATATGACCTTCATCCCGAACCACCTAAGACATGATCAAGTTTGGAAATGGTTTGGATAACCACTTGCCACTAGCAAGACTTTCCCTACAACGACAGTTTCCACATCATTACAAACCATTTCACATCACAAATATCTTACACCTTTGATTAACAATAGTTACCCTAACAACAAAAAAACTATTCCATTTTGAGGCACTACATAGACGAATGTGTTAGTTAACCATTTGCTGGACTAAGCTGTTTAGAGATCACCCACGAAACAACTAAGGAAACCATACAAATATAAATTAGGCTCCATGCCGCACACTATCACCAAAAAACTCCCTGTTAGAAATTAAGGTTTTATTGATAGCCTCGATACAATAAGATATGATTCGTTTTGAGAATCGGGAAAAGCCAAACTTTAGGTATATTGGATTCTATAAGATTTTAAAAAAACCTTTTAGGTTATCAACTTAAGCCACATAGTACATAATACATTCTATGACTAGAAACTTGAGAACACAAAGATTAGAATTTGGCATATACACACTCATTTTCCTAGACACCTCAACATCGGATAACACACATTGAATTCCGGGACGGAATTCCCATTAAGGTGGTGAGACTGTAACAACCCACATTTTTCGAGTCATTTTTAATATTTTTGAAAACTTACTATTCACTTTCACTATTCATCCCGTAAAATTTTTAATTCACATTCTCGTAAGATAAATTATTTTAGTAATAACCTGAGAGTTCGACCATCGTTAGATCATTTTCGCAAAAGTTATTAAGAAAACATCGTCTTAAAATTTCATTTTGGTCGGAACACCATTTAGTCATCACGCGCATAACGAAAACCGTCTCTGATAATTTTCCTCACATCAAATAAATTTTTAGATCACTCATGATTAATTTGAGAATTTTTAAGATTTATTTTTTTTATGTTACCAAATAAGCCCAGCGCAGAACAAAACTAAACTTACGTTTTAAACAATTCTACTTACATCCAGACTTAACGATTCCTGCACTGTGTTTCTAATATTTTTTTGACACTTTTACATTTTTTGGAAAAGTCAAACATATTTCCCTCCTCCTTTGACCATAAAGGAATTAACCTTGTACGTTCTACATTTTTGCTTAAATCGCGTAACTTTTAAACTTCACAATTAACTGTTAAGTTATCCTGCGTATGACGAAAACCACATTTTGACATCTCATATCACTTTTAGACTAATTTTAGTCTACTCTAAATAAATTCACGGTCGTTTCCCTGAAATTTCGTTCTTTTCTGATAAACTGCGAATTACGCGTTTTTGACCCGTATTTCCAGCTTTAAGCAGCGTTTTTGCACCCAATGAGACTTATCACCCACTTTATATTTTTAGATGGAGTATAATGATGAGTTTCATCATTCCTGCAAGTTTCATATTTTTACGATACCCGGTTTTACGTTTTATGGCTTCGGTTAGCATTTAACGGAACCAAAACTCACTCCGTAATCAAGATAATACCAAAACTATCCACCTAAGTCATCTAATCTCTATATGAACGAAATTAGGGAGGGGATTCATCACCTTGGTGTCAAAATCCTAAGCATGCTTCCTTTAGATCATTTACATGTGTAAATTTAACCATGGTTAGTTTTTAACCCAATAAATAGTTAACTAAAATCTCTAGCCTATAAATACCAAGCATAAACCTTCATAATTTCTTGCACCACCCCTTCTTAAAATCTAAAGTTCTAAACCTAAGGCATTTCTTATAGATCTTGTAAGAACATTCATGTGTTCTTGAAGAAAACTAGCGTTTGATCTTCGTTCTTGGAAGTTTTCAAGAAAGAGTCGTTATAATCTTCAAATAACTTCAAGTCTCCAAAAAGACGTCGTTATAATCTTCATTTCTTCTTCGGGTTCTCAAGAAGGCATTGTTATAATCTTCTAATAGCCTTGGGTTTTCGAAGATTGCAAATTCTACGTCGAAGCTCCGTTAATATTTTATTTTTCCATAATACTCAAGCATTCTATTTTAAGATAAGTATATATAACTCAAACTTATTTAAATACTTATAAACTTTGTTAGTTTATTTATTGTATTTATTAACTCTTAATATATCATATAATCAAGTAATTAAAATACATGTTTTACGTATTAAGTGCTACAATAGTAGGGAGCTTCATGTGAGGGGTTTCATTTGAGTAAAATGTATCGACGTGTTGCTGGATTTACGATTTAAAGTGTCCTAGCTCCTCGAACATTTACTGCATGACCTCTGAATTGTGATAGCCCGAACGGTAGTACAATATCTATAAACTAAATATGTTTTCACATATTAAAGATCTTTCTGTAAACATCAAACGATAATTGTCTACATCATGATCAACATAGATATATATATATATATATATATATATATATATATATATATATATATATATATATATATATATATATATATATATATATATATAGAATGGTTTATGTTTTCCTAAACATTGTTCCAAACCTAAGTCACAACATCCTATTCTAGGTTGCTCGTAGAAGTTCTCACGGCATATCCATCATTCTCATTATACAATTGATATCATTTACTTTGAGGTGAGTTGATAGCCCCACTTTTATTACTTAATTGTTTTACAAACTCTTGGGGGAGATACATGCTTTATTTTAAATCGAACACATTGCTTTCAAATTGTATGCTTATCTGAATGTATTATTTGCACTAAGTACCACTATTGCCAATCTTAAGTCCCTACTATCATGAACCATTAATCACTTGCGAGTGAACGCGAATATTGTGGATAGGCCTATTGGGATTGAAGAATCCCATTTGTGTTGACCGGGTAGGCAAACAAACGCACTATATTTGAATATCTATAGGTTTATTGGCAAATTACCTATTAGGGCAACTGTTACTATTTTATCAATTTCTATTGACAAGCTGTTAACGTTTTCGGTATCATGAGCTTAGTGCAATAATATCTCTTTTGGTTTTCAAACCATTGGTGTGAATTTATAACTCACACTACAAACATTATGTGTTCAAATGATTTCCTAAACTCTATGAATTTCACTCAACCTTTGTGTTGACAGTTTTAAGCATGTATTTCAGGTCCATAATGTACGAGGCTGGCACGGAGGAGCACGGATACTCAAGAAGGCTATAAATTTTATTATCATTCGAAAAACCATTTAATGTATTTTGTAAACAATGGAACCAACTGGGACCTATTTTTGTAAACTCTGATATTTATATAAATCAAATGATAAATCTTTTAAAAAGACTCCATTAGAGTTCGTTTTCTATTGTTATGACTGTTGTGGCATGAAGTAACACCCAGTTTGAATTCCGCTGAGTATCACGAAATTGGGGGTGTTACAGTTGATCCAAAGAGCTCTAGGGTATAATCCTGATATTCCCTTGAGACTCGATGACCCCAAACAACACTTCGTGTAGTATGAGCCCACACTCATTGTCAGATTTAAGGACTCAACAACAAAGAAACAAGGTGCAGTGTTGCTAGATCATCTCCTTAATAATGATATCAAAGAACTTTACTCATACAAATGATATCTGGCAGCAGTTGAAGCTGGAAAAGTAGGTTTCATGGATGAAAAATATTCTGGTACACCTACTAGGAAAACCAGGAGAGGCAGTGCAGGAAGCATCACGAGCACTGAGAGTACTAGAAGGTATCCGAAGAGGAGTCCATCCCTTAAAAGGAAAATTCCCTCTAAAGAAGCCATTCCTATTCCCAAACCTGAACCGCAACAAAAGCTTACGGACGAGGACTCAGAGGACACTGATACGGACGAAGAGGTCATCTACTCTGAAATTCCAATCGATGACACTCAAACAGTAGCAAAACCTCCCAGTCCAAAAGCTGATAAAGGTAAAGGGAAAACTCCAGTGCTTGAGCATGAAGAGGAAAGCTCAGAAGAAGAACCAATGGATGAATACAGAGCTTACAGGAAAAAGGTGAAGAATCAAAGACTCCTTCACGTTGACAAGGAATTCTAACAGCAACAAACTCGTGGACCAGGAGGGTCAAGTGGTGGTGCACTATCTACACCAGTTCCTGATGCGGTTAATCAACCCGATAAGGGAACTGGTACCACCACCCACGAACAACAACAAAGGCAACTGGAGGACTCTATCACTTATGAATTTGAAGAACCAGAAAGGGAGAAGTCTGAGAAAATTTCTGATGAAGATGCTGAGGTTGCAGTTAAAGAAAAAGCAGATAAAGAAGCTCAAGCTCAAGCAGATGAAGAAGCTAGGATCAAGGCTGAAGAATTGGCTAAGTCTGGACAAGATGACGAAGTTGATTATGATGATTTTCTTCTAGACAGCCTAGCACACTCCAAGGAAGAAACTTCTGAGCCACCAAAAGACCCTGAGTCTCCTCATGTCTCATCATCATCAGACTCGTCTTCTCACTCTTCACTTCCACCATCCAAAGGCACAACCAGATCCACATCCAAGTCAGTGAAGAAACCAACCGACTCTTGGATATCCTGAGCTAAGACAAAGATTGTCAATGCTGTCAAGCAAGTCAGGAAGAAAGACGTAACCAACAAAAAGCTGAATCAACTCGCTGAGAGTATCAATCTTCTACATGACGAGATAGACAAGATGTCAAGTGAAAGGGAGTTTATCCAGAAGTTTATGCAACGTGATGTCCAAGGGGAACTGAACGAGATAATTAAGGGATATACTCACAAGTTCCTTCTCGACACTGTTCCTGGCGTGACAAGAGAGATGTTCAACTGACAACTCTATCCGAATCTCATGCAATTGGCCAAGCAAACTATAAGATCAACACCTCTAACCATAACAATCAACCCAACTGATCCTATAGTGTTCTCCGATGCTGAATTTGTTTCCAGGCTGGTAACGCAAATGTCAAAACAATCTGCAACATTTACCTCTGACGAAGGTAAATTGTTTGAAGCATTGCTGGAATACCAACTCAAAATAGCATGCAGAGTAGAAGCTGAAAGGCCTAAGCGTCCAAGAGACGATGACGATAAGGATAAGGATAAGGAGCCTAAAAGTCCAAATAAGTCTGGTGAACCCTCCTCTATGCCACCACCACCCCAAAGGACTCCAACACAAAGACGATCCCCTCCACGCTCTTCTGCTGATAAACCTCAGGACTCTGAGTTACCACCATCCACAGCGAAAACCGGTGATCATTTCGAATACACTGGTGGTGACGATAAGGAGATCCCAGAGCCCCAACAACAACCCACCTCTCCCGACACAACAAAGAAACCAGCATCCTCATCAAAGCCCATGAAGAAGAAGAAGACGACTAAGACTGATGTTGTCTCATGGCTAGATGACGATACAACCGCTGAATACGACTGGTTTTCTTAACTTTGTGATGCTACTCCCCCAATATCAGAAGGTCAAGAAATGGTAGATGGCCGTACCATGGAGCATGTCAAGCTAATACAAGAAAAATTTTAAGTGAAGAAAATGGCGAAGGCTGAGCTCAAGCGAATAAAAAATGATGCCTTTCAACTGCTCAAAGATAGCTTCATAAGTGCAATTGAAGTGGAATACCACCTCGACAACATTGCACAAGCCATGTCGAACAACATCGATTGGCTCAATCCCGGAGCTAACATCGACTTCACTCGCAAAGACAAAGCTCAATATTACACAGATTGGACCATACCTCTACCCACAATTGGCCATCCGGATCAACCAATGATTCCATTCCGCTACTTCTTCAACAAAGACCTGGAATTTCTTCTACACCGTAGCAATGTATCTAAGAAATACGCTACATCACTTACACTTCCGTTCCCGGAAGCAATATACTCAAACAACATTGCAATCGAGGAAAATGCCACCCACATGTTCTTTGACACCGTGGAAAAGTATGATCTTGATGCCATGTATGGGATTCATCACTGGCCTGAACGTCGAAGAATCTACTACAAGAGCTGCCAGGTACTTACATCTAAGCATGAAATGTCAAGTGATATAGGGATCGTTGCTATCAAGCATGTCACTCTCTCGTCTAAATGGGACTACACATTTCTCAAGAAAATAGTGGTCAAAAGACAAGACGAAGAGGACTATGAATTCTGTGAAGCGGACTTTCAGAGATTACCTCTCAACGACATTGAAGATATGTATCTTGCCAAGGTACAGGGACGAATGAGACATTTCTCTATAGATATACAACGTGAATACATCAAGTCCTTGCTCATCTTCATCAGAAGCATAGTGATCCAGGAACGTGTAGAAGACATACAACTTGCCGTAGAATCGTATCAGATGCGTGTTAACCTCACTAAACCACAACTCGACCTTCCCGACATTAACCATCTTCCTCAGTACACCCTCATCAGCAAACCATTTGGAGTAGTCTACCGTAGTGAACTATACCGAAATTGCTTAATGGCGTGTAAAGATCTTCATAAATTTGGGGATCATACACTGAAGAAAGTCAGGGATGGGTTAGCTTACCGGTTAAAGGGGTTACAACAAGGCATTGGGTCACCGAAGAGATGAAATTCAAGGGAGAGAAGGGATGTGAAGAAGATCATCACGCGGATTGATGAAAGGTTGTTTAGAATGGATTAGTTTAGAACTTTGGAGAGTTTCGTAGGTGGTCGTCCCAGCATATCTCTCACAGGCTATCAACGTCCCGAACGCATTCCTGGAGTTATTTTTGGCCTTCCGGATTCTCCTGGTAGCCCTTGATTTGGTTCACTATCTTAACATTTGGATGTGTGATTTTTTAATGACAATGGCTTGTGCACACATAACAGTGTAGAACCCGTACTTGTAATGAAAGGACCCTGTGGTACGCTTCAGTGCCACAATCCTTGTAAAAGGAGCGAAAGCTTCTTACTTTTGAGTAAAACTAATCAAAACTTTCATTTTCAAAGTTTTGCTCAAAAGAACAAGTACTTCCCCTTATGATTTTTCAAAACCTCAAAAGTCAATATCACTTATTGAGGGGGAGTATTTGCTTAAAAATTTTGTTCACCAAATTGTTCTTCGTGGTAATCTTCCCGCAAAACTCGAAATGGACATATTCGATATCAAAATTTCATCAAAAATAACATTTATATACCATTTTTGAGGGGGAGAAAAATTATGTGATAAGAAATATGTTGTGAATTTGCAAATGAATCGTTGTACTACAGACTTAACCAATGAATTGATGAGATCTTAAATGTTAGTAACTCGAAAAGACTTGTCCGGGACGGGTAATAATTTCAAGCTAGTTCGCTAGTAATGTAAACGTGTCTCGCAAAGGACTTGTCTGAGTAAAATGTACCATTCGAGAAACTCTTGGTAGACATGAACTTTGACGGGTTTGACAACCTTTCGAGGCTTGTCCACACCTTAAAGGTAGTTATTAGAGCTAGTTGTCACCTAAAAGCTGACAATGTAACTCTTTAACTATGCAACGTAACCGTGTCTCGTAGGGGATTGTCTATCTTGAGTTGATCAATTCAAAAGTGCGCGCTCTTCTCTCACCTTGCAGATTTCTGTAAAAAATACTTAAGCACGTGTGGAGGGGGAGCATTTATGCAAAGTCTTAAACTCTCAATAGTGGTATTAAATGTTTTTACTCATAACCACTTTGAGATATTTTCATGATAATGATTTTATGGCAACCTAGGTTAGTCATGGAGTTATAAGGTGACTAAGGTTAGGAATAACCGTCCTATGATCCGCCAGAGCCGGAGGGATCTACCCAAGGACACCACCAATAGTTAGAATTAGAAGTCCTTAGGTATGATCATAAAAAGGAGAAAATGAGAATCGGAGAAAGAAGGAGTTGAAGAATTAAAAAGAAAAGTAAAGAAAAGGGTGAAAATAAATAGCCCTCCAGATTATTCAACTTAGGGCAGACACCGGGTTCAATTCATATGCTACTGGTTGTCACTTGATGACACCGGTATTGAAGATCAAAGTCGTCATGGACCCAGTGACGCATGCACTAAACCTTCTTAGCCACTCAAGTTTCTCTCAACAGAAGCTTGTTTCATTCTCACAGGGAACCCTATGTTAACTATCGGCTTTCTCTTAGAGATTGCTGATATTGAAGAAAGAGACCCTCTCCCTAGTCTCCGCTCAGGAAAACCAAAGTGCACTATTGAGTCTAGAGCCACGAGATTCATCAAAAGATCTCATAGGTACACTTGACATTTTATCACTTGTCATTCAACAATAAGAACGCAAGTGATACATTATCGTGTCCTTCACAGATCTTAGCAATTTGTCGAGAACATTTATGAGAGGTTCACATATGTGATCCTCAGTGATTGAATGGAAACTCCTGCCAGGGTCAACATCAAACAGCCCTGACAGCAGGTCACTTCGGTAACTCCCCGTGGATTACGCTTAGTGTGTCTCAAACGGTCTACAGTCGTGGGGTGATGCTTCGGTATACCTCAGCGACTCATCTGAACTGTAGATGTACTTCGGTACATCGTGTTATCTCACTTGTGGGACTCCAGTTCAGGAACAGCCTTTGTGAGAATTAGAGTTGTGTTTCACACTATGCTGTTAACACTCTCAAAGTTCAAACTTGTAAGCGCTGGATTATTTCTAACCCATGTTTTATGTTTTTCTTCTTATGGATGCTTGCGGGTGGAAAAGATCGTGCAGACTCTCCACATGCTCATACCTACAACATCACTAATAGAAGTTCTCTCAAAAGGCAACACAAAGTCAAAATGATTCTTCGTCAAAGTCAAAGAATCTACAAAGTTTAAAGACTAAGAGAACTTCATCAAAAAGAACAAAGATCAAAGAGCAAAGAAAATGATGTGGAGAAAGATGTGGAGACACTAAAGAAAGATGTGGAGACACTAGAGCAACGAAGCGGACCTGATGCAGACAATCACAACATACTATCACTACCATCACAAAGAACAAAGATCAAAGAACAAAGAAAATGATGACGTCAAAGCAGAATACTTCAAAGGAAACAATTTCCCTACACTGGAGAGATTGTTCGAATCAAGGCACTTCTTCTCACAAGAAAGAAGAATGTCAGAAGATGTCAAAGCTACTATTACATCAGCACCTTCAACGTTTATACCATCAATCACTAACACTTAGGGGGAAATTGTTGGAATCACTCCTAAACTAGTATTCAAGTGTTAGTAATTAATATGTAATAGTTAGCTTAATTATGGCTTTTATGTTAGTAATCATGCCAAGGCTTATGTAGAAACCCCATGAGCCTTAACCCAAGCCCATAAGAAGGGAAGGATGCTAGTTGTGTTGCCCTAGCTCCTTGCCCTATAAATAATCCTTGTAAACCCTCACTTGAGGGTTGGTTGTTCAATTTATACATTTTACTTTTCGCATAACTCTTCATATATTTCATACGTGTGTGTATGTGTTTGTTCATCCGATCACCTTCTCTATATTTCTTCTATTGATACTTGTGTTATTAATATGGTGACCTAACAAATACGTCCTTCGTGGAAGTGACGGTTTTCGAGGTTATTGAACCCACGGACATGAATGCCAGGTGTGTTGGGTTTAAGGGAGATGTTTGGAGTGTAGACGCTAGTGAGTGAAAAATCAAACTCATATTCATGCGTCATAGTTGAACCTATAGAAATGATGAGTTAATAGAAAGTGATGTTTGTGGTCAGCCAATGATTATCTAACGTTTTTATTAGATTTTTATTAAAAACGGTTTTTAACAAGAAAGACACTTAACTCACTTATGGTTTTGACATACTAGTGGAGTATTACTTTTAGAAGAAAAGTGGTTTTTAATTTGCATTAAAAACTGTTCTCCAGTAGGACGGATCCCACGGTTCCTTTACAAAAGGGATCCGGCTAGTATGTCTTCCGGGATCCGTAGATCTGTAGTTACATAAACAGATTTTATGATGAAAAGCATAGGTTTTTAGATCTCATAGTTTTATACCAAGATATGTATTTTAGCCTACATTTTCTTTTAACATGCATACATGACTTCAAATGTATCACAAGAGAAAGAAATAAAACAAAGAGAAATGATAAACACATTATGATAATAACCTAGATAAACTTAGATTATTAGTAATATTTCATTTCAATGCTAAGGATAATACAAAGGATTGGGTATATAACCCCAATGTAGATTAACAACACAAAGTAAATGTCTCCGTATGTGAACTTCATCATAGGGAACACAAGTGCGATGAGTGTTAAGGCGATGAGCACGAGGGTGATGTAAACCATGTTGAAGATGATCCTTCTTGGTTTCGGTTCAAACGAAATGGAGAGGAAGATGAAGTTTTGAATGAGAGAAATTTTTGAAATTGGAAGATTTGAAAAAGTGAGGATAGAGTGATTGATGGTGGGAGTATTTATGGGAAAGGAGGAATTTTTGAGATTCGTGTTTTGTTTTATTATTAGAAAAATATGATTTTTGGATTAAGTGAGATAAAACACAAGTTTTATAAACCATGATTTTTTAGACGGATGAGTGACAAATATGTGGGAAAAAGCTTCCTAATGAAGCTATACGTAAAACATATGTTTACACGAAAGCTACTCAAATAAAAGCCTAAGAAATCACACTTATTTATAAGACTAATATCATTTATAGATAAGTGGAAATTCATACCTCAAATGCACTAGGAATGTCTTTACAAATGACACAGCAAATGTCAGAAGACAATTCCAGCTCCTTTATGCTTAAGATACCTTCTTAGGGAAGGTAATCTTTATTATCAAGCAAATCCTATGGCTTGATAGATGTGAGCTATGACTAATCAACATGACAAAGAGGATTAGTGCAATTAAATAAAAAGTGAATAAGAAAAATGTTGTCATTAAATCAACATCCAAACATATAGTTTTAAAAGACATGGTGTTTGTTTTTATGAAAAACCTTCTTTGTAGTTTTCAATTAACCATGGATCGTATCAAGTTTTTAAAGTACAATATACTTCAAGAAACTTGGTAACGAAGCTCTGATGCCAATTGTGGAAAACTAGAAGGGGGGGGGGTTGAATAGTTTTGCCAATTAAAACTTCCTTCTAAACTATTTAGATCGACTTATGTCAATCTTATCTGGATGTGTGTGTTGGATGTTGATAAACAAACATATAAAGGTATGTAATGAAAGATAAGAGTAAGAAGCACAAAACCACAACGCGAGTATTTATAGTGGTTCGGCTACAAGGATACCTTCCTTGCCCTACTCTACTCCCCGAGTCACCTACTCGAGAGTTCGTAAACACTACACCAATCTCCTTATGGCGGAGAAGCCTTCACAACGTCGCTTACACCGTTTTCCAGTACAAAGCTAAATACCGCGAGTTCTTTCACACCAAGTCGAACCACACCTAACACAACGTCGCCTACCCTTTATACGGTGCTAGGCTAACCACCGAGTTCTTTCACACCAAGGAGAACTAATCCTATCACAATGTCGCCTACCCTTTATTAGGTACTAGGCTAAGCACCTAGTTCCATTACTATGGAGGAACTACTACCCATCACAACACAACACCTAATCTCAAGGAGATCCACTCCTTGTTACAACACCATCAAGGATATCACCATCCTTGAAAATAAACAAATACTTATATGTATAAATATGCACCTCATCAATTATACGACCTAGGCATTATTCCCTAATGCCACTTGATTTGATTCTTAGGCATCCTTCACTAATGCATTTGACACAACGCTTGGCACCCTTCACTAATGCCTTCATCTTGACACCTTTAGCATTCTTCACTAATGCTTTTGACACGGACGATAAGCACCTTTCACTAATGCTTTCGTCTTGACGCTTTCGGCATCCTTCACTAATGCCTTCAACACAACATCTATGGAGGAAGAAAGAACTATCAACAAGAGAACCTCAGTTGTCTCGATGATGATGAAGCATGGCAACTCATGGACTTGAGCTTGCTCGACTTCAAGAAGTGGTGATCTCGCCTTTAAGAGGAACCTAGAGAATCAAACAAAAACAACAAACAAACTACATAGATCTCTTGGATCTGAGGTTAGAGAGATATAATACTTGGAGAAAGTATGTGTGAAGTGGTGAGTTGAAAGGAAGAAATGGCTCTCTATTTATAGAGGAAATTTTCTACTGTTCTCCGGATCCCGTGGATCCCTTCCACAAGGGATCCGTCTAGCGTAAAGCTAGGGATCCGTGGGACACTCCCCTTTACCCATGGGTATTTTGGTTATGGGTCATGGGTTGATCCATGGGTCTTTAGCTAGATACAATATATCTCTTGAGTGCAATGCACCTAGTCACATGGGTATGGGTCAAAACCATGAGTTATGGATATCATCCATATATGATATAAGCATGATGTCATGCAATGGGTTATGGGTCAAGCTTCATGGGTCATGGGCTTTGGGTTGTACCCAACTACATTCAATGTATTTTCCCAATGGGTTATGATACTTAAGTTTCTACCCATTTATATTACCCAATATACTACATACTAGTTATGTGTATATTTTACCCAAATATGTAAACACTAGTTGTTGTACATATGTAATATTAAATCATAAAATCACTTATACTTATTTTAGTGTTTTATGTGAAAATGTGAATATGTTAGAAACTATTAGTTCAAACCATTTACGTATTTTATTTGTTTCGTTAAAATGATTTTACGTTTGTTATCGACAAAACATTATAAGATCGTAAAATATAAATAAACGTTTTTACGGCTTATTTGTATTAACAAAAACAATTGTCTCTTTCCTGCCCAAAGAATTTCTGTCCGAGAACAGTAAAACAACCAAGAAGCTAAAAGCTTCTTTACCCGATATCGGATAGAACAATCCGATATCACCTCTTCTTTGTCCGAGAACCAACAGGGACAGAAAACCAAAACCCTTCTTTTGTTTCTGCTGCTAAGTCGACCAGGACACATAAACAATGAGACCTCCAATTATATCTAAACACTTGAATCAAAACAAGTTCAAAATTAATCAAAAACAAAACGCTAAGTCGACTAGGAATCTGATATAGGAAAATATGGATCGGTTTAGGTTACTGGAAGGGTATGCTCATGCGTGAGTTTTGACAGAAGATATGTTTGCTTTTATACAAAACAAACCGACCTCCAACATGGGTTTATAGCTTCGTCGACAAGTTTGAAACCCAAGCAAACCAACATACTCTTTTTCCCATTCGTTTTTGTAAGCTACAAGGCCCAAGGCATCTTAGATAAACCGACCCAAGTCCAAGAATCTGTACATGGGTCGTTTAAACAAAAACGGGTCAGGTTGCATGTAAAATGGGTATGTATATTTAAGTATTATTACGTTCGACACGTATACTCATGTTTATCATGCGTGCCCCCATCGGCTCACACACTTCTAGTCGTTTACGTGTGTTTATAACTCCCACAAACCAACAGGTCCCACTTGGGAGTTGGAGTGTCGAATGGCACACAGAACTAACGACGGAAACGCCTAGCAAACGCTCTCACTCGCTTTTTAACTAAAAGTGTATGAGAGAATAGTTTTGTAAAAGTTTCTCAGTAGCATGGTCATTCAATGTCTTGCTCTAATCATCCTTTGTTATAGATACCATTAAACCATGGATTATGGATCTCAAATCATTCCATATAGTTTAACCATTTAGAATCTCATTATAGAATTTAATTAGATATACCAAATGTAATCAAGTATCATCTTGCATTACCCTTTGGGTTTGGCCGAACAATTATCTTATTAAATCTTGAGAGGCGCCATGGTATCTTTCTACACATGTCAAGTGGAGTAACAAATCCTTTATTGACTACAAGTGTTGTAGATGCTGCTTCACATCACTCCGAAATATAGCTTTTATAACTATATTATTCAGATAGCGTTTTGCGTATACTTACAAAAAATGATATCCACAGATAACAGAACTTGCTTGTATCTCAAGTCTAAGGATGTAGATAACAAACCATTTTCAATATTTTACTTATGACAAGGATCCAAAAGTAAATGTTTAAAAATTTGGGAATCCAATATGCATCTATAGTGAATACATATGAGTTTGGTTGGAACAATCCGAATTCTCGTTAGAATTATAACCAACACTCATATTTGCCTTATCATAACAATATTCCCATATTGTTAACCGACAATGGACATATTTAGAATAATAAACTTATTCAAGGATTAAACATGCAAATATAGGATAACAATTATTATATGAATGAATAACAAATACCAAGTATCTTTATTCATCATAAAGTAAAAATTGTCTTTCAATCCCAATTATCCAAATACTAAAACAGATATGCATGAAACTCATTTAGTAAGTTGAAGTCTAATGTTTCCAACATTCTCAACCTTTCTTTTACAAGAAAAACTAAATAGTTATATGAGTGTCTATATAGTGAGTGATTTGAAAAATAAGATGAGTGTCTTATCTCATATGCTCATATTATTGCAAGAGTTATAGTATGGAGATATCGTCTTACCTTGCATGAGGTATTAGAAATCAACGACATACTGACAGTCATCTTCACAGTTTCTAAAAGTGTAAAGTATTCTCATTCCCTAATGTGTAATGCAACAATGCTCTATGTTGAGCATAACTAGTTAGCAGATTTATCATAAAAAAAGAAATCCTACTACAACTAGTATTAATAATCCTCTAGCATCATTTGTACTTATACAACATTATGCTTTATAATTCGTAAACATTTATAAAAACAATAATCTAAACACTCTCAATTAGATATTGTTGTAGTCAGCTCATTTTGTTTTTGTACAAAAGCAACAACTAGTCTTATACACAATATAATATATACATGATAAACCCTTAGTTTAAAAACACAAGGTTTTCATCCACGTAAATTATTCCAAGTGAAATATATCATTGAAGACTTGCTTGAATGATATATTGCATTTGTGTTAGACTTAATTTTCCTCATTTGTTTATTCCAGATAAGTATTTATTCCAAGGTTGTTTGTTTTATTCCCTAAATTCCAAGTGAAGTTTCATTCCAAGCTTAAGGATCAATATCTAGCTTAAATAGAATGATATCTTCAACATCTAAATTTTAAGGAAAAACACATTGCTCCCACTTAATGTCAGATATACATAAGAGTTGTCTTAATTCAATCAGAATCATATTGTAATTAAATTCAAGATCTCAGCTCCTAGATGCATGATCCAATCCAAAACATGGATTGTGATAACGCTACACGCGTCGTTCGGGGTCAAGGAAACTTCCTTTTCTTCGAGCAAGTTTTATAACACCCTAGGCAGTGAACCTAATCGTTGTAGTGTAGTAATTAGGGTAAGCCACGGGTATTGATATCGTTCTCTAGGGGAATAGGAATGCTAGTAAGAAGTTACTACGCTAAGGTTAAGGTTGAGGAAGATTATTTTTTATCTTTTTATATTTTATGAAATGGAAAGGTACGAATCTCGGGTATTGGATTTGGGGGGTTGGTATTTCTACCGATTACTTCTACTATTATATAATTATCTAAACTAAGGTTGTGGGAGTCTATGTCTAATTAATGTGTGCTCGTATGATAGTTTAAAGATGTGTTTACTTAGGTTGTACTACTCCTTAATTATCTCCTATTGATGGTTGAGTTGTCACGTCTTATTCTTAGTTGCGTTGTGTGTCTAAAGTTGTAGGGTATGCGTTTCTCCCTAACTCTTTGAACTTACCAAAGGGTCTCGTCTACAAACCCACTAGGGATGATAAACTCCTACTCTAAGGCGCTCTTTGGACGGTTTAGCCTACAACTACTCAGGTAATTATATTCTAAGGTTCACAAAGATGAATCAAGCATTAAGTACACAACGAATGACCTATCGCATTACTAGATCATTAATCAACTAAGATAAGAAACAACCAATCAATATTCAATAATTAAGTTTCATACTTTCTAAGCAAACACACAAATAAATTAGCTGGACATGGAAAACATGCAAGCATACACACAAATAATCAAAGACATAATTGAATTAATGAAGTAAAGACTTATCTTGATGTAAGATAGGGTTTAAAACCCTAAAATACTGTACAAGACACCTTAGGTTCGGTTTTAGGTTTTCACTCCAAAAGACTCTCTACCAAGACTGAAAAATTCGGATTCTATATGTAAGATTACATATGCGACGGCGTCACCTTATGTTTCGTGACGCCGTCGTGTCGCCGTCATTAGGGTTTCGTCTTGGCCACGTTAACCTTGTGACGGCGTCACCTTATGACCGTGACGCCGTCCTCTTCAGCTTCTGACGTCGTCTGGATTGCATCTAGGCCGTCTGAGTAGCGACGGCCTACTCTTTCACAACTAGACGTCGTCGCTTGAAAATACGAGTTTTGGGTTCTGGACCGTCACAACAATTTTGGGACGGCGTCGCCATTAGCACCTGACGCCGTCGCCTTCTAATTTCAGCAACTATGAGTGTCTCGATTTTGACTTTGGCCATTTTCTTCATATATTCGCGCCTTTTCGTCCAAATAAGTGTCATTCCAGCATTTTGCCTTCAAGAGACCTAAAAAGTGAAAAGGAACGATATTAAGCAATAACGGATACAAAAGTGATCAAATAATGACTTAAACGACCCCTCAAAATGGTACCTTTTAAAACCTTATCAGATTGCTCAAACTTTGTATACTACATAAAGATAATATAAATTCATAACCTTTTTGATTACACACCGTCCTCGCAAAAGGTAATCATAAAGAAAAGTTATAAAATCTTAATTGTCATATTCTTCATACAAATCACATGTATGACAATTAAATATCTTTATATAATTAATGCATGTATATATAAGAAAATTTAATCACAGTCAATTGCTTAAGTATAGTCAATTGCTTAAGTATGATTAAAAACTTCCTATTAAATGCCATGCATTAATATATATACAATTTTGTCCTTGTGAGTCATTCTTCAAAAGAAACTCATTCCAACCTCATAGGTTAACTGTTAGGCGAAATAACCATCAAGCTCAAAACTCGATTTGCCCTTTAAGGACTGCATCTTATCATTCATAGTTCTAAAACATTTATCAGATTCAAGATGTGATAATATATTTTATTAGTAAGCTGATTTACAACAATCTTCTAACTTATATCCCTCAGCATTGATGTAATATCACTCAAGTGATGAGGCATCCTTTCGGATTTATGAATGAGAGTAATCATTATACTTCGGTAAACATTTTCATGTTTAACCTTAGTATGACATTAAGAAGTAGATTTTAGAAGGTTAAGTATTTTGTTCACAAAAACTTTGAGGTTTGTATATGCTCCCACTTACTTTTGTAAGTAGAGATAATTCTCTAAATACTAAGTATTTAAGCAACAATAAATTGTTCTTTATTGGGAACCACAAAATACATTTTAAGTTCTCATCTCAAGATTTGTTAATAAAATGCTTCATAAGATTTTAACAAATTCAGAACTTGAATCAAGACATAATGGAATTCCTTCCAACAACTCAAATTAGGGTTTATAGAAAAACTCTAATTTAGTATCACTCTTTAACCAAAAGTTCTAGCAGTAGTTTTGTGTTTTGTCAAGCTAGGCAGAACACCAAAACTACAATCTTCAAGCTAGGAAGTGTAGAAAAATCAAAATCCAAAAGGGTTTATGATTCAATTGGTTTGAGTAGTAAAACCTCAAATCCCTAATGAATTAGGGTTTTCAGTTATGGTTTGTCTTGAATACCTTCTAGGTTTGAACTATATTGAGTGTATCCTTGACACACGAGGTAGAGCAATTAAAGCTATTATGAACCAAACAATATGAATAAGGTTTGATTCAACACATCAGACATACCATAATGAAGTGGTATCCTATGAGTTATTAGAATTATGAAACTATATCAGATTTCTATAGATAACTTAATTCTCTTTGGACCAAATACTTGTCAATTGGGTCAAGCCAAATTGCATATAAAGTGTTAATACAAATATCGTCATTAAACGTTATTTATGTTTTTGATCTTTACCTAAGTTTTGTTAATGACAAAAGTAAATATAATTTTTATAAAGCTTAAAGCTTGTCAAGTCTAATAGATATTAAAACAAGCTTTTCATCACTCAACCATTTACATTGTGATTAATCATAATGTATGATAAGATTTTTTAGAATGTTTTGGTTTCTTAAAAACTAAACATTACATATGTATTTTCATATTTCTAAAAATAGAAAAACAAACATATGACATCATGTGATGCATCATTGAAATCATTGGAAGATTTCACAAGATTCTTTATGTAGATTTAGGCTCTACATATCTTACACAATCTTGCATAGATAAGGTTGGCTTTGGCAAGATTTTGAGATCTTGCTGTCAAACCTCGGCGGCACCAAAATTTATAACGGGCGGAATCCTTTAAAGGGTTCCGTGGTGTCTGCTGAGAGTTTTGGCTATAAATAGCAAAGCCAAACCAAGTAGTTTTTCATCCCTTTCTATCATACTCTCATACATTTCTTCTCTCTAACCTTTCTAACTCAGTTTCATATCATATTAGTGATCTCTTTTGTAGCAAAGAAGATCAAGTCACATTCAAGCTTCAACGAGAAGTTGGAAGTCTTGTTTGTTTGGTGTTGTATGATCTTTTGTTGATTCATACTTCATTGTTGTACCAAACCATCATAATCTTGTGAGTTTGAGTGGTTAGTATTTTAGTCCTCAAAATACATTGTGTGTGGGAGTAGTTGTACCCTTGGAAAGAACTCGACATCTAGCTTAGTGTCGGAAATAGTGTAAGCGAAGTGTAAAGGTTTCTCCGCCGGTGAAAGGAGCTTGTTGACTAGTGAAGTTATACTCTCGAGTGTGAGACTCGGGGAGTGGAGTAGGGCAAGGAAAAAGAGTCCTTGTAGACCGAACCACTATAAACAACTTGTTGTGGTTTGATTGTTTCTTTCCTTATTTACTCTTTGTATATTGTTTACATATTTTATTAACATATCTAAGATCAATATCAATTGATCTTTCAATAAGTTTCAAAACAAAGTTTTTAATCGGTAAACTATTCAACCCCCCTTCTAGTTTTCTAAAATTGGTACCAGAGCCTCGTTGCTCAAGAATTTCTAAAATATATAGTATTTTATAAACTGGAAAGGATCCATGGATTCTGAAAACTTTAAAGAAGGGCAATCTATGCAAAGACCACCACTCTTTGAAACCAATGGATTTATCTATTGGAAAAACCGTTTTGAAACATATGTAAAATCAAAAGGTATAGATCTTTGGTTTGTTATTGTTAAAGGGGATTTTAGTTCTACAACAAAAGACATTTCTGTTGATGAACAAAAAAAATTAACTGCTTAAAGCAATGAAGCTAAAATGATGCTTTATAATGCTTTGCCTAGAAAAGAATATGAAAGAATTCTCATGTGTGAAACCGCCAAAGATATTTGGGAATCTTTGATTGTTACACATCAAGGAAATTCACAAGTCAAGGATAACAAAATTGATCTTCTTGCTCAACAATATGAGAATTTGTTATCCCTGAAGATGAAACCATTGATTGTGGCTTTGCTCATTTTAAAACTATTATTACATCACTTAAAGCACTTGATGAATCTTTTTGTAGTAAGAACTTTGTCAGGAAATTTCTTAGAGAACTTCATCCGAAGTGGAGAGCTAAAGTGACGGCCATTGAAGAATAAAAATATCTCTAAAAAATGTCACTAGACGAGCTAATCGGAAACCTCAAAGTACACAAAATGGTGATGGAGAAAGATTCGGAAATCATCAAAGGAAAAAGAGAGAAAATCAAATACGTTGCTCTAAAAGTAAGAACGGAATCAAGTGATGATGACGAATCTTGCTCCGGTTGTGAAGATGAAGAGTACGCCATGGTCGTTAGAGATTTCAAAAAGTTCTTTAGAAGAAGAGAGGAAAGTTTGTAAGACAACCTCGAGAAGAAAAGAAGCCATTCTGAAAAGATCGGGATGACAAAAAGGGTAAAGGTGAAAGAAAGTTCTTTAGATGCGGTGATGCAAGTCATCTAATAGGAGATTGTCCTAAGCCACCTAAAAGCAAAACTCAACGAGCTTTTGTTAGTGGCGCTTGTAGTGATAGTGAAGATGATGAAGAATCAAGCAATGAGGAAATCGCTCTAATGGCACATGAGTCAAATGAGGTACATTCCGACTCATCTTATTCTTCTATTGATGATGACACTTTGCAAAAATAATACAATCAATTGTGTGAGCTAAGTCTAAAAATCATAACTAAAAATAAATTTTTAAAGACTAAAAAGGAATTTTTAGAAAATGAAGTCTATGAGTTAAAAGAAAAGGCAAAACGATTAGAAAAGGGAAAAGCAAATGACGATGATTTCAAATCATGTCAAGAGCTTAATCTTGAAATAGAAAAACTAAAGCTCACACAAGATGTTCTAATCGAACATAATTCTAAATTTAAAAGGTTTAACAAAAACATCGCGTGTGCCGATGAAATAGTTAGAATTCAAAAAACACCAGGAAACATGAATGGGCTAGGATTTAATGAAGTATTAATTCCAAAGAGTCAAAACAAAATGGCCGAAAAAGACAAACAAACTGTCAAAACTGTTGCAGTGCAGCATGGACCAGACTGACCCAAAATAAGGGATCCGTCCGTTGTAAAAATTGGTGTCGTGGGAACTTCAGCAGGACAGAATGTTTGTGATACGGACCATAGCAAATTTTTCAAAGTAACAAAGAAAACCAATGATAGTGTTAAACTAAAACATGCTGTTACATTAGGAGTAGGACTTGCTAAAAATGAATTTAGATAAAAAAAAATTACTCAACAACGACGTAAAACACCTTTTGCCAAACGCCCCTTTCCTAAGAGTAACCACAACGGTTGGAATCATAACTTCCCTAGACCATATCAAACTCCAGATTACATGTCATGGTACTCTTACCCATCGTTTCCATACATGAATCAAATAAATGGTATGTTTAACCTAAACGGACCCATGAGATATTGGGGACCAAACGCTTGAGTTATTTGCTTCTTAGGTATGCT
>BPTQ01000007.1:300031764-300055575 GCA_019973895.1 Chrysanthemum seticuspe | reverse complement strand
AGAACCGTCAAAACTGGACGCTCTGTCTGTATAAAGTTTCCAGTTAGCCTGTTGATCCGTGCCAAACCGTCAAGTTTTCTCACACAAGCCGGCCACTTGTGAATGGCCGACCGTAAGAAACTTAAAACGGTTCAGAAACGAATGCAATGAAGATCTGGAGAGTATAGTGTTTCCCCGGGTCGTTATGTCCCAGCGAGCTATGCGAAGAATCACCAAACGAATAGTGATCGAGAGATTTGAACGGAAAAGGAGATTGTGATTATTATAACTACAGAAATAGCCTATAATTACAAAGGCTTAAATGCAAATTAAAGGAAATTAAAAAGATAAAAAATATTAAATAAACGCTATCACTATTTGCAAAATGATGTTTTTGATTTTATGTTTTTATAAAACTGAATTAAAAAAAACTACGTTACGTACAAAAGAAAATGTGAAACTTACACAATATAAATCCTAAAAATATGAAAATGACATTTTAACAAACCTAATGATAAAAGAAAATATTTAGAAAAAGAAATTTATTTTTAAAACTATTTATCTAATTATTATTAATTAAAAACTAATTTTAACTATTGAATAATTACCTAAAATACAAGAAAATAGGAAATAAAGTTAAAAAAAATGAAATTATGACTTGGAAAAATCTAAAATATCAAAAGAGAATTTTCAAAACTATTTTTGTATTTTTCTGATTGTTTTTGTATTTTCTAGGAATTAAAAACTATTAAAAACTAATTAAATTGCTTAAAAATACAAATTTAACTAAGAAAAATTTGGAAAAATATTTTTTTGGCTTTTTATATTTATCTTAACTTAATAAAAATGAAAAATTATTTTTTTGAAACTTTTCTTAATTAATTGTATTAAATGCTAATTAAAAAGGATTAAAAACTGATTTTAATTAAGAAAAATAGTAAACTGACCTAGAAAAATCTGAAAAATTCAAGATAAACTTAAAATAATATTAGGAATCTAGGAAAAATGGAAAAACAGGTGCTTGTGTGCAAGAATTTGAAACTGCTATGCAAGTGCTTATAAATAAGCACTTTGAAATAAGCAAATGAGAACCAATAAGCACCAACTGTTTGCAGAAGCTCTAATATACTATAAGAACCAAAATGCAACTTAAAACAACAAACCTAAACCACTGAAATACAAATTACAAAGATTTGGCTTATTTGAGTATAAGTGCAAAAACAGTTTTGAGGAGCTCAGTTGCAGCCAAAGAATAAGCACTCAAATAAGCTAGACATCAAAAACCAAATATGAAGACTTAAACTAGACCTGGGTGGGAACATGTAAACCAAAAACTAGACTTTGACAAGCTCTTGAGAGCTCTGTGCAAAGGGTTGCACACACCTGTGCACACTCAGTTAATACTGAGTGTGTGCACAGGGGAACTAAGGCCACATTGACAAGCCATTTTGAGACTTCTAAAAAAATTTCAAAAATCTACTAAAATGGTAATAAGAATTAAGACCAACTGAAGTTTTTAAAACACCAAGTTCCACTAGATTTGACCCAGAAATGAAACAATTAAAAATCCTCTCAGTTGAGCTCAAATCCACATTTTCAGTTTTTGACTTTTGAGACAATTTGGAAATTTTGACTTTATTGAACTTTGAATCCAATTTATGGACAGGTTATGATGTTAATGGATGAAATAAGCTCAATGCAATCTATTTCTATGTAATTTAAACACAAAAGAAGATTTTTGATTTCCAAAAACACAACAGTTAAACAGTTAAGGCAGTTGATAGATGATATTGACTTTGAGATTGCACATGCACAAAATTATGACTGCAATGAGTTCAACTGAACTTAACAAGCATGAACCAACAGATATTATCCACTGCATACACCTCTAAGACAGATTAAGCTATAATTCCAAACACACCTTTATATCACTGAATTGCAATCAATACTAAGTTAAACACTGAACAAGCCTAAATTATTGATCAAACTGAATTTAAATAACCTAAATACTACTTATTAAACAGATAGGAACTAGTTATAACTACAAATACAGGTTATGCATAGAAACCTTAAAAATCACTTACAAGGGTCCTTAGCCACTATGGCTTGAAACTGAACCAATGAACAACTAACCTATTCCAACCCCTAACCTAACTCTGATTCAACCCAAATCCAGCTCTGATTCAACCCATTTCCAATTCATACCCATTTCCATGCTCAGTTGACTTTCATTGACCAAATTTCAAAACTGCTTGAAACTTAAAAGTGAGCTTACAGAAAGCTATAATAAGCTAGTATAAGCTTGTTTGAGCTTATAAATAAGATGATTGAAGCTAGGACATCAAAGTTTGAAAATGAAAATTGTAACAGTGAGCTTGAAATTTGAAATAGGAACATAAACTGGAATTGATACTTAAAAGAGTTGCAATACACTTAAATACTTCTGTTTGATACAAATAAACTGGAAATTACAATTGAGAACTATTTAAGACATGATAAGCTTAAAAACGACATACATTTTGAAAAATAAACTAACTACTGCCTTCTCTCTTCTCCTCTTTCTTCTTTTTATATGCCAATCATCTCCCCCACTTGTTCTGAGCTTTTCCCACTTTCTTTTGAGGCCATTGGATGAGTTAAGTGAATTTTGGCCATTAGATCAAAATTTGGCGGGAAAAGGTATTAAGCCAGTTGGATGAGTTTGAGTGTTTGGGGAAGGGATGCAATTAATGTATCTTGGAGTGTTGTTGATGGAGTGATAAGGTGGGTGGAAAAATGAGCTGGAGGAGGGGGGTTGAGTGTAAGCAGGCATTTGCAGAAGAAGCAGTTGGGAAGAAAGAGTGTTTGGCGGGCAAAAGGGTGGTTTGACTTATTTGTTTGACTGGTGCAATATTATAAGGCAAGGGGTCCAAATTGTTATTGACAGGGGGTCACTTAGGTGTATGGCAGGTCCAAAAAGGTGCTAAAGGTTTTAAATGACAAGGACCTAATGTGTAATTTCTGAAATATCAAGGACCTCTTCTGCCAATTCTGCAAAGTTGTTCCAAGGGCTGAAAATGACAAGTTTTAATAGTTCAAGGACCAAAGCTGACATTTTCCAATTTTCCAAGGACTATTTTTGGCAAATTTGAAACTTGGAGGACCAAACTTGTAATTTCTCAAAACTTTTGACATTTTTCACCAAAGGACTAATTTTGACAAGTTATGATTTAAAAAGGACCTTTGGTGATTTTTCTTTTGAAATTAAGTGCTCAGGGACTATTTCTGACAATTTTTGAAACTTGGGGGACTAAAACTGCCAATTATGCAAATTTAGCTCATTTTTCATCTGATTTTAAACATTTTGCATCTGAAACATATAAAATGCAATTTTGGAATATTTTCAGTATTTTGATGCATTTCTGAGCATTTTTAAATGTTTTGCAGTTCAGATTTAACCAAAAATGATGAGTATTTACACACTCATCAATCCCCCACACTAAACTATTGCTAGTCCCTAGCAATCTTTTGAGAAAAACTTAATGGATTTGAATCTCTTTACCAAAAGCCATTACTTCTGGAGTAGCCAAATGTTTAAGTTCAAGTAAGAACCATGGTACACCGATAACCATGTGATTTTGAGCAAACCACCAGCTTCCAACGGAATCGCTTGGTAACAAGAATACCTTCCTTAAGAAGGTATCTTAAACGCAAAGGAGCGGGAATCGTCTAAGTGACATCTGTTGTGTCATTTGTAAAGACATTCCTAAGTGCGCTAGAGGTATGATTTTCTTTTTATTTTTTGCTTGATAATTAAGTATGCCTATTTATGTATTTATATGATTATCTTTTGTGCATATACATGTTTTACATGAAACTTCATTAGGAAGCCTCTTTCTCACATACGTGTTATATTTCTCGTCAAAAGTAGTGGTATATAAAACTTATGTTTTATCTCTTTTAATCCAATAATAAAACAAAACACGAATTTCAAAAATTCCTCCTTTCCCATAAATACTCCCACCGTCAATCACTCTATCTCCACTTTTTCAAATCTTCCAATTTCAAAAATTTCTCTCATTCAAAACTTCATCTTCCTCTCCATTTTTGTCTCAACAGAAACCAAGAAGGATCCTCTTCAACATGGTTTACATCGCCCTCGTGCTCATCGCCTTAACACTCATCGCACTTGTGTTCCCTATGATGAAGTTCACATACGGAGACATTTACTTTGTGTTGTTAATCTACATCGGGGTTATATACCCAATCCTTTGTATCATTCTTAGCATTAAAATGAAATATTATTAATAGTCTAGTTTATCTAGGTTATTATTATCATAATGTGGTTGTCATTTCGTTTGATTTATATGCTTCACATTCTTTCGTGATACATTAGAAGTCATGTATGCATGCTAAAAGAAAATGTAGGATCAAACACATTTCGTGGTATAAAATTGTAAAACCTATGTTTTTTATCAAATCTGTTTCTGTTACTACAGATCCACGGATCCCGGAAGTTATACTAGCCGGATCCCTTTTGAAAAGGAACCGTGGGATCCGTCCTACTGGAGAACAGTTTTTCATGCAAATTAAAAACCACTTTTCTTCTCAAAGTTATACTCCACTAGAATGTCAAAACCATAAGTGAGTTAAGTGTCTTTCTTGTTAAAAACCATTGTTAATAAAAATCTAATAAAAACGTTAGATAATCATAGGTTGACCACACACATCACTTTTTGTTAACTCGTCATTTCTATAGGTTCAACTATGACGCATGAATATGAGTTTGACTTTTCACTCACTAGCGTCTACACTCCGAACATCTCCCTTGAACCCAACACACCTGGCATTCATGTCCGTGGGTTCAACAACCTCGAAAACCGTCACTTCCACGAAGGACGTATTGTAGACACCTCTCTACAATTCGAAGAAGGTATCAATACCTCCTTCCGAGCCATAGGACTATAATGTCTTCTTGAAATCAATGAGAAGATATGTCCAAGGTTCATAATGGAATTCTTCCGTCAAGTTGAACTCGTTCGTAACGAGGATCGCTCTCTATCTCTTTGGTTTTATATCAAAAACCAAAAGTTTACTTTAACCCTTGGGCATTTTGCTCACGTCCTCCGGATTCCAAATCATGGACAATGTGCCTTCACCGAATATTGGTCTCTTGATTCTCTCTTCAACTTTCGTGAAGAAAATAGTCCATATTGTTCACACATACTGTGACAACTCGCAATTTCAGGTCATTTCTCAAGTTTCACTATTTCATCATTTATCGTAAACTAGGTTTACGAGTATCAAATTCGCGTAACCTTAATGGTTTAGCGGCGAATTCATGATCAATCATCAAGGACATCTCATATAGACTAGGTTTAGTCTACATTTCATTGGCATTATTATCATCATATTAGTTCATGCATGGTTTTGCATTTTTCATTAAAACGAATAATTTCATATTAAATAAACGCTATCGCGTAAGTTATTATTTTGAACATTTAATCCAATACTTCCAAAAATTATCCCGACATATTTTTATACTTACATTTAGTTTATAAAAATAATATTATGAGTTTACCCAGTGTTGTAAATTTATTTGGTATATAAATTGTTAAATTTATATTATTACGACGTTTTTCTTAAAAACTACACGATAATTATTATTTCACTCAAATTTTGCAAGAAAGGTATTTTTACAATTTGTATGACCTCAATATATTTTACTTTGATCCGTTAAAATTTATTTTTAGCTATCGCTACCCTAAATGCTCAAATGTATATACAAGTTACAAGTTATCTTTACTTAATTTATTTTACTTATACATTTTACTTACATAATAAAAAAAAAAAAAAATATATATATATATATATATATATATATATATATATATATATATATATATATATATATATATATATATATATATATATTATTAAATATATACCCCCTTGTCGACACAAGGGGGGGATGATTCACAAGATTTGCAATATTTTCTTCTTTATACATTTCTACACTCAATCTTCTTACACATTTTCAATCAAATAATTCAAGGTGTAAGTAAAAGATTTCTCTCCTCATTTCTTTCTCTCCAAAAACCAGCCAAACCAAGGGGTAGAAGGAAGTCATCAAAAATTTATTTTTTTTCAAGTAAAGTTTTATACAATCTAGAATACACTCTTTGTTTAGGTTTTGAAATAAAAACCTAGGGTGTTTAAGATAAATCCTTTGTTCTTGTCACCTCATCAAGCAACTTGTAAGCATATCATATTCATTTTTCATCTTCCATATTTATTTCATATTCATTTCATTATATTTGAGCAAAACATGCAAGTCTTATGGATGTTTATACCACTTTTTACATTGTTTTTAAGAGTTATACATATATAAGTCATCCTATAATTAATCCTTGTTATATACCACTCTTGATGATGTTTAGGAACCCATGACACCCTAAGAAGGTGTATGGTAGGATTAGAATAGCTTCGGAGTTGTTTTGAATGGATTGGAATAGGTTTAGCACGAGAAAAACCCATTTCGACAAGTCTTAAAAAGGGTCTGATCTTATTTTCGAAATCTAGAAAATCCGACTGTAGATAAAATTTTTTGGCTTAGATATTTAGAAAATATACTTTAAAACGAAACCGTGGCCGCTTGAACGGATTAAAACGGAGCTATAACGAAGAAGATATGAATTTTTCAAGTTTGACTACGAAATATATTAATCCTGAAAATTTCAGCATGTTACGTATGATTTGTACGAGTCAAAAATGAGTCTTAAGCGTTATAAATTATTTCGACATACCAAAAATATATTAGTATACTTTGATACGAAGCTAAGGACATATAATACGTAGAAAAACGGATTTGTAACGATTAAATTATACACGTTTACACAAAATTGCCGTAACTTTATTATTTAAGAAAAACTATACTATTTCTATTAGACAAGTGTTACGGTAAACAAGTGACCATATTGAAGGCTATTTTTAACATTGACGTAGAACTTTTTATAAAGCGATGTCTTCAAGTAAAAGTAAGTTCGCCAAGCATATTTTCCAAAATGTCCAACCGTTTGTTTAGCGGGGTTGTAATGAAGTAAATGCGGCTGCTTAAACTTTGCTAAAAATCACCCTTAAGCAATATTTTGGACGCAAATGCCATACTTAACCTATATTTTTCTATATGATCGAGACCTCTAGGATGAAAACTTAAATACTAAGACTTTGAGATGACGATACAAGCTTTCCAAAACCGTTGAGTTCGTTTCCTAACGTTCGACGTACACCATTTTACGACTAGCTTTTCGAGGCCGTTTTAGTCACTTTCATGAATTTTCCAACGACATTATTTTACGACGAAAAGTTATAATTTCATAATAAATCATTAAGAAACTATTGTAGGATGTCATTTTGACGTAAATACTTGCAAAGTAATTTAAGAATGGTCAAGACGTCAAAAGAGTATTTTTCGACGAAGAGTATTATTTTCTAAATTCACAAGTGGTATAGATATCATACGAATTGCATGCATAACATTACATCATGACTTAATGTATATCATATCATCCATAATAGGTCGCGGTTAGAGGTTGCGCCTCATTTCAGTGTATCCACTTTTGCCATCGCATTATTGTCCAAGTGAGTTCATAACCCCACTTTCTATTACTTATTTGTTTTACAAACTCTTGGGGGAGATACATGCTCAACTATTTTAATCGAACACAAATGCTTTGAACTGTATGCTAAATCCAAATGTTTTATTGTCACTAAGTAATCAATTGCCATGTTTGAAGTCCCTACATCATGCACCATTAGTCACTTGCGAGTGAGCGCGAATATTGTGAATAGGCCTATTGGAATTAACACTTCCGCTCTTATTGACCCAGTTAGGGGAAATCGAGCGCACTATATTTGAATCATTAAGGTAAATTGGCAAGTTTACCTATTAGGGCTGCGATGAAACGATTTTACCAATTTCTATTGGTACGAGGTTTACGCATTGGTTGTCATGAACTTAGTGAAATAAATGCTGTTTTGTTTTCAACGATGAGTGTGGAACAATGTAACTCACACTACGAATATTGTGTTCAAACGAATTAATTAAACCTATGAATTTCACTCAACCTTTGTGTTGACTGTTTTAAGCATGTTTTATCTCAGGTATCTAAGGCATTCACTTCATGGCATGCATGTGGACATATCATAGAGTCGCGGTGACGACGCGTCTCATTTAGGTTTTATGAACTTTAAAACATCGTTTGTTTTGTAACAAACTTATTTCCGCACAAGTTGATTTTCATTTGGGACCTATACTTTGTAAACTCTGATTATTTTATTAAATCAAACGATGTATTTTCCAAACGACACATTAGGTCGTTCAATATAACTGTGATTGTGATGCTATGACAGTCAATCCCCATGAATTCCATTCCGCTGCTAAACAGGTAATTTGGGGGTGTGACACATACCCTCCCCGGAAGATTTAAATCGCATAATATGCAAACCTCGACCATATTACTCCGATCCAAACATTATCTTCACACGGGACATCCGAGAAGAGTACAAGCCTCTTGCACTCATCCTACGTGAGAATGCTTGGAGTCTTAGGGGAAATCGAGAAATCCTTCCCGCTTGTTGTGCTCACATGTTGTACTGTTTGCTAACACAACAACCATACAATCCCGCTTACTTCTTCGCAATGCGAATTGTAAATCTTCAAGGCTCCAAGAATAAACTCATCCCTTATGGAATGTTCTTGACACGCCTCTATCACAACGTTATGCACTTCCATCCTCAATTTCAAAGTCCGTTGTACGTACTTGTGAACAAGATGATGGAACCGCTTGTGACAACCCGTACTTTCAGGTCATTTCTCGACACCGTTCATGTCTCATTATTTCAACATTTTTAGTAAACTTGGTTTACTTGTTTCAAATTCGCGTAACCTTGAAGGTTTAGCGGCGAATTCATGATCATGACATCACGTACATTTCATATGGACTATGATTAGTCTACATTTCATTGACATCATGTGCATCTCATTAGTTCATTCACGACATTTCATTTCACTTTATACGCGTAATTTTTATATTTAATAAACTTTATCGCGTGAGTTATTATTTTGCATATTTAATCCGTTACTTTCAAAAATGATCCCGAGGTATTTTTAAACTTACATTTAGTTTATAAAAAAAACTATATTTTTAGTTTTCCTAGTGTTTCAAATTTATTTGGTACGTTAATCGTTAAAGTTGAATTATTACGACGTTTTTCTTAAAAATTGTACGATAATTATTTTATCACTCAATTCTTACAAGGAATGTATTTTTACAATTTTTATTATCTCAATACATTCTATTTTGAGCTATTAAAAACTCACTTGTACCAAAATTTCCATTTATCCTACAAGTTGCAAATTTCTACAAATTACTTACACTTTTTATCAAAGTTTATACAAAATATATATAAGTAATAGTTTAAAAAAAAAATACAAATATCTTACATCCCTCCCCCCTTGGCCGACAAGGGGGAGGGTGTATTAATTGATTGGTAAGGTTGTGATTATACATGTTTCTACTCTTTCTCCTAAAGTCTTATACATTATTTCACATTCATTTTTCACATAAGTCTCCAAGTGTTAGTAAGAAAAATTCTCTCTTTGTTTTCTTTGGCTTCTCAAAACCGGTCACTACATCAAGGTGCTAAGGGATCAAAAGTTTTGCAAGATCAAGTCATTTACAACCTAGTTATACTCTATATATGGTTTTGAAATAGAAACCAAGGGTATTTAAGTTTAATCCTTGTTACTTTCACCTCATCATTTTCACTAGTAAGCTTGTTTTTATCATTTTCATGTTTCCTTTTCATTTTCATATGTTCCTTTTCATTTTTGGAGATAATATGCATGATATGTGATTTATACCATTTTACATGATTTATTGAATTATATATATACATAATGGTCATCCTATAAATATTCCCATGGTATTCTTTGGTCTTGATGGTGATTAGGAACCCATGACACCCTAAGAAGGTGTATGGTAGGATTAGATTAGTTTTGGAGTTGATTTGTAGGGATTAGAATAGGTTTTGTCCGAGAAAAACTATTTTCAATACGTATTAAAAAGGTTCTGTCCTTGTTTCGAATTTCTGGAAAAACCTACTGTTGGTACGAAACTTTGGCCTTGATATTTAGAAAATATACTTTAAAACGAATCCGTGGCCTTTTGAACGGATAAAAACGGACTTATAACGAAGAAGTTATGGATTTTTAAAGTTTGACGACGAAATAAAATGTTTTCTGAAATTTCAGCATGCAGTTTTAGTTTGTTCGGGTCAAAAACGAGCCTTAAGCTTCATAAATTATTTCGACTAGTCAAAAATATATTAGTTTACTTTGATACGAAGCTAAGGACATATTATACGTAGAAAACGGATTTGAAACGACAAAGATATGCACGTTTTTATAAAGTTGCCGTAACTATTATTTTCTGAAAATCTATATTATTTTTACGATACAAGTGTTACATTAGCTGTAACGACCATGTTTGCGGCAGTTTTTAACAAGGTTGTGAAACTTTTTGGAACGAAATGTCTTCTAGTAAAATCAAGTTCATCGGCCATATTTTTCAAAACAACAAACTGTTTGTAAAGCGGATTTATAGTGAATTAATTACGGACGTTCAAACTTGGCCGAAACTCAATTTTCTGCACAATTAGCCAAAACCACCATCTTTAAACCTTGATATCTTTATGATCGAGACCTTTTGGACGAAAACTCCTGAACTGAAACTTTTAGATATCGATACAAACTTTCCAAAACCGTCGAGTTCGTTCTCTAACGATCGACGTACACCGTTTTACGACTAGTTTTCCAAAGCCATTTTCGTTAATTTCATGATTTTTCCGACGACATTGTTTTGCGACGAAAAGTGGTAATTTCACCAAAAATCATTATAAAACCATTATAGGATGACATTTTGACGTAAAAACTTGAAAAGTGATTTTTGAAGGGTCGAGACGTCAAAAGAGTATTTTTCGACGACGAGTAATATTTTCAAAACCCGTAAATGGTATAAATAACATATGGAGTGCATGCATAACATTACATTGCAACTCATGACATATCATATCATTGATAATAGGTCCCGGTTGACGCATCACATTATACCTCAGTGTACTCACTTTTGCCGTTATTGCAGTTTATCCAAGTGAGTTTTCATAGCCCCGTTTTACATGCTTTCGATTATTTTCAAACCCACGGGGGAGAATACATTGCACTACATTTTTTTTGTACGATACCAAGTATGTTAAATTCATTACATTGCTTAAGTTACCGCATTTGCCAACTTGAAAGTCCCCATTACCTGAACATGAACCGTTAATCTTTGAAGCGAGGATGAGTGGATAGATCTATCGAGGGTGACGCCTCCATCCGGGTTGGTGAATCCCAACCAGGCAAACGGATGCATTTCATTTGATAACATTACGGAGTTGTCTGGCAAACACTCTGCAGGGGCATACATTATTGAACAGTCTAGTTTCGGGGTCATGGGCTTAGAGCAATTGTAACATTATTTTTACGTGACTGGATTGTCATGCATGGTCTATACTTGTGTAGTCGTATAAAACATTTACATAAACCTATGATTTCTCACCAACATTATTGTTGACCGTTTTTAGCAATGTATTTTCAGGTAACTGAGGCACTATCATCATGACATGGTTTAGGGACCTACATTTTGAGTCGCGGCGTCGACTTACATTATGTACATTATGGCACTTTATTTCAAAACATCGTTTGGATTTGTAACATATTTGTATTTCCGCAAACTTTGTAAACCTTTTGGGACCGATGTTGTACTCTGATTGTTTTTATGAAATATCCAACGATGTGTTTTTTAAAACGACACTTTAGGTCGTTCAATATAACTGTGATGTGGTGCTATGACAGTCAATCCCCAGGAATTCCATTCCGCTGCAAAACAGGTAAATTGGGGGTGTGACAGATTGGTATCAGAGCTACAGTTATAGAGAACTAGGTTGCATTATTGACCCTAGACTATAGCTACATTATCATAGCATCTCATCATTTCATCATAGTACATATTTATTTTTATCATGCGGATTCACTTACACTTTGTTCGAGATTATTTACATTTATTTCACATCGGTTGTCACAGACATGTCTTCAGATTCTCACCCTATCACCATATCATCGGACTCTAGCTCGGATGATGTTCCAGCTAACCCCATCATGGATGATGATTCATCACACTCCACTGAGATCGTATCTTCCATTGGATCTACTCCAGCCTTCCCACTGATCATGACCGACACTGAGACCGAACCCTTCGAGGAGGGCGAAGTCGCACCCACTCCTCACGTTAGCCCAGCTCATAACCCGTTGCTCGCACCATCACCACCACCAGCACCACTGCCAGCACCATCATCACCATCATCATCATATTTCCTTAGAGATCCTTTACCTACGACAGACTTGCCGCCCAAAAAGCGTGCTCGTTTTGATATCCCTACACCACCATCCACTGAGCCCGAGCCACCTGTGAGATTCGAGTTAGGAGAGAGTTCGAGGGCAGCTGCTGCACGACAGCCTTCTATCGAGGCATTAGGAGCCCGTATTGATGCTCAGCAGATCCAGATTGATAGTTTGACGCGACAGTTGCAGGAACTGTCGGTAGATAGGATTGAGCCCATCGCTGAGGAGGTCGAGGGTTTAATATTAGGCAGGGTTTGTATTGACTTATCTCATCAGAGTATTCAGCATAGACAGATAGAGGATAGAGAGCATATCACGGAGTTGAGGCAGGAGATGCCCGAGTTGTTTGACAGAGCCGATATGGCACGAGATGAGTTACAGAGTCAGTCCCAGGAGTTATCTTTAGCTCGTGAGACTATTGTTACTTTGCAGGGTCAGATGGATGAGTTGAGGAGTTTGGTGGATAGTTTGGTTACTCAGGTTCGCGATCTTCAGGATAGGGCCGGCGGAGCACCATGAGGTGCCTTATGTAGACTTTTGTCATGTATAGTTTTGACCATTATTATCCTAGTCACAAGGTGTGTGACGTAGTTTAAAGAACTTGTTGTCTTTTGATTGTTGTACAAACAAATATATCAAGTATTGACTCTACTATGTAGGAATGGTTTTTATTATGTATGATATCGGTCCATGTAGGCCGAAATTTTCATGTATATTATCCACGTGTGTTGTGATTATATTTGTGATATTTCGTTATTGTTCCGTTGTGATTCCATTTACTTTATGCATGTTGTGGTTGTGGATATATTTGTATGATGGTTGTTTCTACTTACGAGTTCTCATGATTGTTTCATCTTGTGATTTTGAAGAGTTATGGCACCGAAGAAAGCTACAGTTGAAATGACCCAAGCAGCAATTCAAAAGTTAGTGAATGATAGCATTGCTAATGCACTAAGAGTCGAAAGAGAAACAGTGGCTGCTGCTGCTGCTGAGGCCGCGGCTGCTGCTGAAGCCGCTAGACTAGCTGCTGCTACTGGTAATGCAGGAGGATCTGGGGTTAAGAAATGTTCGTACAAAGATTTCAAAAGTGGTGAACCCACCAAATTTAGAGGTACCGAGGGAGCTACAGCCATGGTTCGATGGTTTGAAAAATTGGAATCGGTATTTTTGCTTTGTAACTGTCCGGATGATAGTAAAGTTAAGTTTGCTACGAGCACATTACTCGATGGAGCGTTGTCATGGTGGAATTCATACGCTCAACCGATTGGTATGGAGAATGCCTTCAAGCTTACGTGGGAGGAATTTAAGGGCTTGGTGACTAAGAAGTTTTGTCCTCGAACAGAAGTGAAAAAGTTAGAGACGGAGTTCTATGAATTGGTCACAATTGGGTATGATATTGACACTTACATTCGGAGATTCCAGGAATTAGCCGCGTTATGCCCATCAATGGTATCGGATAATGAAAAGTTGCTAGAGGCTTTTATTGGAGGACTTCCCGAAGTGATTCAAGGAGATGTGACATCGTTTGATCCACAAACAATCGAGGAAGCTATTCGAGTTACTCAGAAGTTGATGGCACAAGTGGTGAAGCGAGGTAAGTACACCACCACCAACCGAAACAACAACAACCCCAACAACCGTTTCAACAACAATAACCGAGCCAACTACAACAACAATAATAGCAACAATAACAAGCGCAAGTGGGATAACACAAGGGGTAGGAATGCTACTCAACAACCACCCAAAAGGCAAGAGGTTGCTAAGGTTTATGTCGCGGGTCAAAAAGAAGGAAAAGGATATTCGGGGGTATTGCCGAAATGTAATAAGTGTTTGAGTCACCACAATCCGGGTCGATGTCCTGATCCGTGTGAGAATTGCAAGAAAGTTGGCCACCGTACTAGGGATTGCACGGCACCAAAAGTTACATGTTTTGGTTGCGGGGAACCTGGACACTACAAGAGGGATTGTAAGAAGGGAAAGAATCAAGCAAATCCGAATCAAGGAGGTATGGCACAAGGAAGGGTTTACGTTATTGGAGGCGGAGAAGATAGGGAGGACCCGAATGTCATCACGGGTACGTTCCTTCTCAATAATCGTTATGCTACAGTTTTATTTGATTCGGGTGCCGATAAAAGTTTTGTGTCTACTGCATTTGCACCTTTGCTCAACATTAAACCAACTACATTAGACATATCATACAACGTCGAGTTAGCTAATGGTAGCGTAGTTAGCACCAACACCATTGTCCGCGGTTGCACATTCAATTTTCTTAATCATCCCTTCAACATAGACCTCATGCCCGTAGAGCTTGGTAGTTTTGACGTCGTCATAGGCATGGATTGGTTATCTAAGCATCGCGCAAAGATCATTTGTGATGAGAAAGTTGTTCATCTTCCCTACAACGGCGAAACTTTGATTATTCGTGGGGAACGAAGTGGAACGAGAATTAGTATCATATCGAGTATCAAAACGGTGAAGTACATTAAGAAAGGTTGTCTTGCTTTCTTAGCCCATGTAACCGAGAAAAAGTCGGAGGAGAAGCGACTTGAAGATGTACCTATTGTCCGTGAATTTTCTGAAGTTTTTCCCGAGGATTTACCGGGACTTCCACCGGCACGTCAAGTAGAGTTTCAAATTGACTTAGTGCCCGGAGCTGCACCGATTGCGCGAGCACCGTATCGTTTAGCACCATCCGAAATGCAAGAGTTGTCTAATCAATTGCAAGAGCTTCTAGACAAAGGATTCATTAGGCCGAGTTCCTCGCCTTGGGGAGCACCGGTCTTGTTTGTGAAGAAGAAGGATGGATCCTTCCGAATGTGCATAGATTATCGAGAGTTGAACAAGTTAACGGTGAAGAATCGTTATCCACTCCCCAGAATTGATGACTTGTTCGATCAGTTGCAAGGTTCTAGTATTTATTCCAAGATTGATCTCCGGTCGGGTTATCATCAGCTTCGAGTTCGGGAAGAGGATATTCCAAAAACAGCGTTTAGAACACGTTACGGTCACTACGAGTTTCAAGTGATGCCGTTTGGTTTGACTAATGCACCGGCGGTATTCATGGATCTTATGAATAGAGTATGTAAGCCGTATTTAGACAAGTTTGTGATAGTGTTCATCGACGACATCTTGATTTACTCAAAGAGCAAAGAAGAGCACGAAGAGCATTTAAGGACGATTTTAAGGCTACTCAAGAATGAGAAGTTGTATGCCAAGTTTTCGAAGTGTGATTTTTGGAACCACAAAGTGCAATTTCTTGGTCACATCATTGATAGTCAAGGACTACAAGTTGATCCCGCAAAGATTGAAGCTGTGAAAGATTGGGCTACTCCAACGAATCCTACAGAAATTCGACAATTTCTAGGACTAGCCGGGTATTACCGAAGGTTCATCGAAGGTTTTTCGAAGATAGCAAGGCCTTTGACCAAGTTGACGCAGAAAAACAAGAAGTACGAGTGGGGAAAGAAACAAGAAACTGCTTTTCAGTTGTTGAAACAAAAGCTTTGCAGTGCGCCAATTTTGGCACTACCCGAAGGCATCGAGAACTTTGTTGTATATTGTGACGCTTCGCATAAAGGACTTGGGGCTGTTTTAATGCAAAATGAGAAGGTGATAGCGTATGCTTCTCGACAACTTAAGACTCATGAGAAGAACTACACCACTCATGATCTCGAGTTAGGAGCCGTAGTTTTTGCGCTCAAGATTTGGAGACACTACCTCTACGGTACAAAGTGCACAGTGTTTACGGACCACAAGAGTTTGCAATATATTCTTGATCAAAAGGAGCTTAATATGAGGCAACGTCGTTGGTTGGAGTTACTCAGCGACTATGATTGTGAAATCAAGTATCACCCGGGAAAAGCCAATGTTGTGGCTGATGCTCTTAGTCGGAAAGAGAGGCCTAAACCTTTAAGAGTTCGATCATTGGGAATGAAAATTATTTCTCCTTTACCATCGAAAATCCATGAAGCACAAGTCGAGGCACTTAAGGAGGAGAACCGACCAAGTGAAAAGCTTTATGGTATGCCCGAAAGCGCAAACGGTTTTGTAAAGAGAGCAGATGGAGTACTATGTTTCAAGGATAGAATGTGGGTTCCATTGTATGGCGGAATACGGGAATTGATTATGCATGAGTCGCATAAGTCAAAGTATTCTATTCATCCAGGATCGGATAAGATGTATCAAGATCTTAAGAAGCTTTATTGGTGGCCGAACATGAAAGCGGAGATTGCCACGTACGTTAGCAAATGTCTTACCTGCTCTAAGGTGAAAGTCGAATATCAGAAGCCTTCAGGTTTACTCCAACAACCGGAAATTCCTCAATGGAAATGGGAACGTATTACTATGGACTTTGTTACGAAACTTCCTAAGACATCGGGAGGTTACGACGCTATTTGGGTAATTGTTGATCGCCTTACCAAGTCAGCCCATTTCATACCGATTAGAGAGACTTATTCCATGGAACAACTCACTAGACTTTATGTCAAGGAAATAGTCTCGAGGCACGGAGCACCAATTTCTATCATTTCCGACAGAGATAGTCGATTCACTTCAAACTTCTGGAATTCATTGCAAGATTCATTCGGAACCAGATTAGAGATGAGCACAGCATATCACCCACAAACCGACGGTCAAAGTGAAAGGACCATTCAAACGTTAGAAGACATGCTGAGGGCATGTGTGATTGATTTTGGAAATGGTTGGGCTAACCATTTGCCATTGATTGAATTCTCGTACAACAATAGTTATCACACCAGTATCAAGATGGCACCATTCGAGGCACTCTATGGTCGTAAGTGCCGATCACCTGTTTGTTGGGCCGAGGTAGGAGACGCACAACTTACTGGTCCAGAAATGGTACGGGAAACCACTGAGAAGATAGTTCAAATTCGTGATAGACTTAGAACTGCCAGGAGTCGACAGAAAAGTTATGCGGATGTTAGACGCAAGGATTTGGAATTTCAAGTGGGTGACAAAGTTATGTTGAAAGTATCGCCTTGGAAGGGCGTGGTACGTTTTGGAAAGCGTGGGAAATTGAACCCGAGATACATTGGACCATTCAAGATTTTGAGCCGAGTTGGTCCGGTAGCTTATCGACTTGATCTTCCACCAGAACTCAGTCATGTGCACAACACGTTTCACGTTTCAAACCTGAAGAAGTGTCTTTCGGACGAATCGCTCGTTATTCCATTGGACGAAGTTCAGCTTGACGACAAACTCAACTTTGTGGAAGAACCTGTAGAAATCATGGACCGCGAGGTCAAGCAGTTGAAACAGAGTCGTATTCCTATTGTGAAAGTTCGTTGGAATTCTCGACGAGGTCCTGAGTTTACTTGGGAACGGGAAGACCAGATGCGACGCAAGTATCCTCATCTTTTCGCCGACACCGTTAGACCTAACAACGATTGAATTCAGGGACTGAATTCCTTTTTGGATGGGCGAATGTGACAACCCGTACTTTCAGGTCATTTCTCGACACCGTTCATGTCTCATTATTTCAACATTTTTAGTAAACTTGGTTTACTTGTTTCAAATTCGCGTAACCTTGAAGGTTTAGCGGCGAATTCATGATCATGACATCACGTACATTTCATATGGACTATGATTAGTCTACATTTCATTGACATCATGTGCATCTCATTAGTTCATTCACGACATTTCATTTCACTTTATACGCGTAATTTTTATATTTAATAAACTTTATCGCGTGAGTTATTATTTTGCATATTTAATCCGTTACTTTCAAAAATGATCCCGAGGTATTTTTAAACTTACATTTAGTTTATAAAAAAACTATATTTTTAGTTTTCCTAGTGTTTCAAATTTATTTGGTATGTTAATCGTTAAAGTTGAATTATTACGACGTTTTTCTTAAAAATTGTACGATAATTATTTTATCACTCAATTCTTACAAGGAATGTATTTTTACAATTTTTATTATCTCAATACATTCTATTTTGAGCTATTAAAAACTCACTTGTACCAAAATTTCCATTTATCCTACAAGTTGCAAATTTCTACAAATTACTTACACTTTTTATCAAAGTTTATACAAAATATATATAAGTAATAGTTAAAAAAAAAATACAAATATCTTACATCCCTCCCCCCTTGGCCGACAAGGGGGAGGGTGTATTAATTGATTGGTAAGGTTGTGATTATACATGTTTCTACTCTTTCTCCTAAAGTCTTATACATTATTTCACATTCATTTTTCACATAAGTCTCCAAGTGTTAGTAAGAAAAATTCTCTCTTTGTTTTCTTTGGCTTCTCAAAACCGGTCACTACATCAAGGTGCTAAGGGATCAAAAGTTTTGCAAGATCAAGTCATTTACAACCTAGTTATACTCTATATATGGTTTTGAAATAGAAACCAAGGGTATTTAAGTTTAATCCTTGTTACTTTCACCTCATCATTTTCACTAGTAAGCTTGTTTTTATCATTTTCATGTTTCCTTTTCATTTTCATATGTTCCTTTTCATTTTTGGAGATAATATGCATGATATGTGATTTATACCATTTTACATGATTTATTGAATTATATATATACATAATGGTCATCCTATAAATATTCCCATGGTATTCTTTGGTCTTGATGGTGATTAGGAACCCATGACACCCTAAGAAGGTGTATGGTAGGATTAGATTAGTTTTGGAGTTGATTTGTAGGGATTAGAATAGGTTTTGTCCGAGAAAAACTATTTTCAATACGTATTAAAAAGGTTCTGTCCTTGTTTCGAATTTCTGGAAAAACCTACTGTTGGTACGAAACTTTGGCCTTGATATTTAGAAAATATACTTTAAAACGAATCCGTGGCCTTTTGAACGGATAAAAACGGACTTATAACGAAGAAGTTATGGATTTTTAAAGTTTGACGACGAAATAAAATGTTTTCTGAAATTTCAGCATGCAGTTTTAGTTTGTTCGGGTCAAAAACAAGCCTTAAGCTTCATAAATTATTTCGACTAGTCAAAAATATATTAGTTTACTTTGATACGAAGCTAAGGACATATTATACGTAGAAAACGGATTTGAAACGACAAAGATATGCACGTTTTTATAAAGTTGCCGTAACTATTATTTTCTGAAAATCTATATTATTTTTACGATACAAGTGTTACATTAGCTGTAACGACCATGTTTGCGGCAGTTTTTAACAAGGTTGTGAAACTTTTTGGAACGAAATGTCTTCTAGTAAAATCAAGTTCATCGGCCATATTTTTCAAAACAACAAACTGTTTGTAAAGCGGATTTATAGTGAATTAATTACGGACGTTCAAACTTGGCCGAAACTCAATTTTCTGCACAATTAGCCAAAACCACCATCTTTAAACCTTGATATCTTTATGATCGAGACCTTTTGGACGAAAACTCCTGAACTGAAACTTTTAGATATCGATACAAACTTTCCAAAACCGTCGAGTTCGTTCTCTAACGATCGACGTACACCATTTTACGACTAGTTTTCCAAAGCCATTTTCGTTAATTTCATGATTTTTCCGACGACATTGTTTTGCGACGAAAAGTGGTAATTTCACCAAAAATCATTATAAAACCATTATAGGATGACATTTTGACGTAAAAACTTGAAAAGTGATTTTTGAAGGGTCGAGACGTCAAAAGAGTATTTTTCGACGACGAGTAATATTTTCAAAACCCGTAAATGGTATAAATAACATATGGAGTGCATGCATAACATTACATTGCAACTCATGACATATCATATCATTGATAATAGGTCCCGGTTGACGCATCACATTATACCTCAGTGTACTCACTTTTGCCGTTATTCCAGTTTATCCAAGTGAGTTTTCATAGCCCCGTTTTACATGCTTTCGATTATTTTCAAACCCACGGGGGAGAATACATTGCACTACATTTTTTTTGTACGATACCAAGTATGTTAAATTCATTACATTGCTTAAGTTACCGCATTTGCCAACTTGAAAGTCCCCATTACCTGAACATGAACCGTTAATCTTTGAAGCGAGGATGAGTGGATAGATCTATCGAGGGTGACGCCTCCATCCGGGTTGGTGAATCCCAACCAGGCAAACGGATGCATTTCATTTGATAACATTACGGAGTTGTCTGGCAAACACTCTGCAGGGGCATACATTATTGAACAGTCTAGTTTCGGGGTCATGGGCTTAGAGCAATTGTAACATTATTTTTACGTGACTGGATTGTCATGCATGGTCTATACTTGTGTAGTCGTATAAAACATTTACATAAACCTATGATTTCTCACCAACATTATTGTTGACCGTTTTTAGCAATGTATTTTCAGGTAACTGAGGTACTATCATCATGACATGGTTTAGGGACCTACATTTTGAGTCGCGGCGTCGACTTACATTATGTACATTATGGCACTTTATTTCAAAACATCGTTTGGATTTGTAACATATTTGTATTTCCGCAAACTTTGTAAACCTTTTGGGACCGATGTTGTACTCTGATTGTTTTTATGAAATATCCAACGATGTGTTTTTTAAAACGACACTTTAGGTCGTTCAATATAACTGTGATGTGGTGCTATGACAGTCAATCCCCAGGAATTCCATTCCGCTGCAAAACAGGTAAATTGGGGGTGTGACACCGCTAAACATATCTCTCATGAAGACTTTCTTCATTCTTGATTCCACCAACACTCATCAATCACATAATGATCCATCTAGCGAAAACACTCAAGGAACTTAATAGTATTTCAAATAGGATCAATCCTCTTGTACTCGTGCTTTATCAATGTAACTCTATTTCCTTTATGAAATAAAACATCTTACATTTGATATCTTAGTATTAGAACCCTCTTAAACCAACCTTGAGATATAATGCATTGTCAAGATCATTGCATACCTTTAGTAAAGGTTCTGCTGAGCAGATGGACGGATCCCAATGTTTGTGCTAGACGGATCCCTACACTTAGGGAACCGTGGGATCCGGCAAACAGAAAATGCAATTGCAAGCATTATATTTTAAACATATCCTTAGAACACCTCACACTAAGCTAAACATAGTGTCTTAAGGCAAATTAAGTCCTTATCAAGATAAGTAGATCCTTCCTACTCACACATAACTCACCTAGATCACACTCTAAAAAGCTTGTAGATCTATCGTTTCATTTTTAATCCATTACTCTTCCGCTCTTAAACTCACACTTCATTTTTTCACTTGATCCCTCACATCTAGTCTTAGAAATCTTTCGATTATGGCAAAATTGATCATAAATCATCCTTACCTCAAAATTGATCAAAGTTGATCAAAGTTGATCAAATTCTAGCTTTCCCATCTCAAAGCTTCTAGGATATTTTCCAAAACACCATCCTAAGTCACAAACTGATCTCTAGGATCATTTAGCTTCAATTGACACTCTCATCTTTAGTGACATCCTTGCTCATCCATTGGTACTCATGATAGTTCCAAATCCTTCCATAAAAGACAATCATTAGATACATCACTCATTACCTTCAAGTGCTTAAGCACCCCTTCATTTAAGACACTTAGGAGGACTGAAACACTCAAGATGATATAGATCTTAGATCTTAGAAACATCATTTGGACTCTTTCATAGCTGCTGATAGCCGGATCCCTAGGATTAGCCTAGACGGATCCCTCTAATGAGGGAACCGTGGGATCAGGATGACAGTTTATGTCAAATATTGCTAAAACAATCATTTCAACTCATCTTTCTAACTCAAACACTCAATCTCATCTTAAATGAGTTCCTAGATCAGTACAAACTCTGAAGTTGACTCTTGTGCATGTTAATCATCACATTCCAATGAATCTTAGTGGCTTAAGGCTTAAATGCACTTGCCAAATCTCTTGGTTTATAAACCACATTGTTAGGACTTCCATAGTTGATTCGCGCTAAACCGTCAAGTCTAAAAGACTTAAAACAGCTCAGACACAAATACAATTAAGTCCTGGAGAATAGATTGAATTCCCGGGTCGTTAAGTCCCAAGGAGACTCAATGGTGTGTTAAACACAAACTCAGAGGATAGAATGATCACTAAGGATAGTGATCTGTAAAGGTTATGATATGAAATTACACTACTGATTGATTTGGAAAGGAATTGAGCACAGAATTGGAAAGCACAACAACCAGATCAAAGAAACGTAAACGTGAGTTTTAAAAACTACGTACACGCACAAAATAAAAAGTGAAAGCTAAGAAATAAAAGGCCTAAAAATATGAAAATAACATTTTTGGAATCCTAAAAATAAAAGAAAATTATTAGAAAAAGAAAATTATTTTTAACACTATTTAATTAATTATTATTAATTAAAAACTATTTTAACTATTTAATAAATACTCTAAAATGAATGAAAATACAAAATAAGGCTAGAAAAATAAACTTATGATTCTGGAAAATCTCAAATACTATAAAACTAATTTTAAAACTAAAAATATATTTTTCACACTTTTTATCTAATTATTATTAATTAATTATTATTTAAAATACACTTAAATACTAGAAAATAGAAAATAAACTTGGAAAAATAAAATTTTAACTTTGAAAAATCTAAAATACTATAAAACTAATTTTAAAACAGAAAATATATTTTTTAGACTTTTTAATTATTTATTACTAATTATTTATTATTTATTAACTATTTATAATTATAATAAATACTAAACAGAAAAGGAAAAATATGAAACTTTTTCTAAAAATCCTATATGATAACAGAAACCTAAGAAAAAGAGAAAAAAAAGTTTTGCTTATTAATAAGTTGAAAAGAAAAATCAAAAAGCTAAAAAATCTTAAATAAACGCTATCACTATTTTTATATTGATGTTTTTGTGATTTTTATTTTTGAAAACTACTTATATACTAATAATATGAAACTTTAATAAAGACAAAAAATTTACAAAAGTCAAATAAGCTGTTTTGATAGCTAAAAAGCCCAACAGTGCCTTAAGTAGCTTATTTAATGGAAATAAGCTCTAACAAGCTTAACAGATGAAACAAAAGCTTAAAGTGGATTCAAACAAGCTTAATGAGCAGATCTGAAGCTAGAACATGCAAGAAAGCACACTGATAAGCTAAGAAATAGCAATAAGCACTTTGGCTTTTGAAACAGAAATGGGACAATATATAAGCTATGTGCAGCCCTACCAAACAAGTTCCAAAATGAAAAATAAGACTTGACAACTCAAGAAGACCAGGTTGGCTTTCCAAGGAACCAGAGAACTCAAAGTTTGGACAAGTAATAAGCTTAATGCAAGCTTATCAAAATGGGTACACTATCTGTGCACAGAGCAGTTATGCAGAACAGGTACCAAGGATAAGCTATAAAATAAGCACTTTAAAAGCTAAAAAACCAAGAACTAATATTTTTG
>BPTQ01000007.1:299640213-300025408 GCA_019973895.1 Chrysanthemum seticuspe | reverse complement strand
TTGGGCTCCCCGCTACGGTTCCGCTAGTGTTGGGCTTCACCACAAAGTATGTGACCTGGACGACAAGGATGATGGAGAAGAAGAAGAAGAGAGGGATTCCATCACCTTTCACTTGGCTCCTGTGTATTACCTGGATGCTGAGGTTACGGTGGAGGTGGTCACGGTTACTCAGTTCAATGGTTTCTTTGTTGCCTGTTTCACGTAATAAGTTCGGGTGCTTCATGGCGTGTGCAGGATGGAAGCCATCAGGTTGGAGTTCACCAGGTCTTTGGGTTTAGTTTAGTTCCTCAACAAAAACTTGATCCGCAAAGCTTATGTCAAAATGTAACTCTTGGAAAATTTGGAAAAATTTATCCATTTGATGACTAGCTTTCTCGCGGAGCTTTTGCTCATTCAAGCGCGATGGGTAAGGAATAGAAGATTTGGATTTCTGATTCTCAACAGGAGCTACAGGAGGTTCAAAAACAACTCCTTGATTTGATTTGGGTTTCTGGACCACTTGAGGTTGGACTACCGAAGGTAGGACGTGTGCGGTACTTCGTGGGCTTGAATAATGCACTTTGTCCGTTGTTTCTTTGGTAACTTGACTCATTGGCACTGGTGGAGGTGGCATTGGAGTCGTAGGTCCATTATGTGTCCTCGGTTCACTTTCCACTACCTTAGGGAGAGAAGAAGAAGAAGAGGTAGTAGGAACAGCAGGTCCAGTGTATGAAACACCACTTCGGGTTGTGATCGCCTTGGCATCGCCCCTCGGGTTAGCGATCGTGTTGCTCGGTAAAGTACCTGAGCCCGAGGGTCGATCATTTAAAGACTTCTTCAGATCAGCAATCTGACTGACCAACAACCGGTTCATTTCATCTTGGGATTTCATAAACTGCTTCAGTAACTCATCAGATGATGGTCCTGGAGGAGTTATGACGGGAGGAGCTGGAGGGACAATTTGAGGCCGTATGTTTTGATTATGACCAAAATTCCCTTGATTAGGATTCATATTCCCATGAAATTGATTCCCTCGATTGAAATTGTTTTGATGAGGGTTTCCTTGATGTTGGAAACCTTGATTGGGTCCAGGATAGAAATTACCTTGGTTTTGATAACCTTGTTTCATTCTTGGTTGGTTCTGATTCCGGTTGTGCATGTTGTGATTTGGATTGAAACCGGGTGGTGCCTGATTAGTGTTAGCACGGTAGTGTGGTTCATTTTGAGGACGGTATTGATTACCTCCTTGTTGTGAACTACCGGCTAAAGCATTGGCTTCAAAAGGACTACCATCGGTGGCAGTACAATTGTAGTAAGCATGAGGACCACCACAAGTGACACAAACGTCAACTTTCTTCACTTCAGCATGTGTTGGTGGCTGAGTGAAGGAGACTTTCTTCTGGTTAGCAAGAACCAAAGCCTGAACAATGTCTGTGAGTTTATCAATCTTAGCATCGGTGCTAGATGTACTCACGGGGGATGAAGAAGAAGAAGGTCCAGCATTAGACTGATATGTCTTAGCTCTGAAAGGACGGACCTGAGATTTGTTCTCAATGATCTGCAAGGCCTCTTTGGTGGTCTTGCTCAGGAAATTACCTCCCGCGGAGGCATTCAAAGAATCTTGATTGGCCTGATTGAGACCATTGTAGAAAGTATCCATTTGCATTAATTCGGTAAAACCGTGATGCGGACACTTGCGAAGCAATTCTTTGTAACGATCCCATGCCTCCCCGAATGATTCATCAAATCTCTGAGAAAATTTCATTATCTCATTCTTAAGACTTGTGGTTCGGGACGGAGGATAGAACTCGTTAACAAACTTGGTGACAAGATCTTCCCATGTCTCTATAGAACGAGGGGGTTGTTTCTCAAGCCAATTCCGGGCTTGTCCCTCTAGAGAAAATGGGAACAGAAGAAGCTTGATAGCTTCGGATGGGACATTCTTGTACTTGATGGTAGATGCTATCTTGTTAAACCATCGAATGTGTGCATGAGGATCATCCCGCTCAAAACCATAGAATTGGCTTTGGGTTACTAGATTGAGCAACCCGGTTTTGAGCTCGAAAGTGTCAGCCACGATGGCTGGAACAACAATGGCATCTCCGTAACCCTCGATGGGTGCTTGGAGAAGCTCATTCATCGGTTTGTCTTCTGCCATTTCGACAGGAGGTGGTGGCGGTAGACGTTCCTCAGTCACGGCTGAAGGAGCTGAACGTCCTCTACGTCTACGAGGAATGTTTCCAAGTTCGGAAAGTGGACTTGTAGAACTGGAAGAACGAGTGCGCATGCACTATGTATAAAAACCAATTTTCAAAACAAATGAGGCAAAACACAAGTGAACTTAACCAATAATCACAAATGAAATGGCTTCTTTGAAAAAGGTACACCAAATCACAAGTGACACAAAGGCAAGTTTTAAATCTGATGTTCGGGAACTTATTAATGGTCGCACCCCCAGTTAGGTAGTGCACTGCCTTGATTTGCGGTGGTTGATTTTTATGTATTAAATTAAGTACCACTGAAAAGACGTAGGTAAGATTTGTGCAGATGGGTTCAAAAACTTTTGGACAATATTTTTGTTATCGTCCCGTTTAACCAAATCGTATCTCTTTAAGAATCACCTTAAAAGAGAATACAAAATAGAAAACGTTCCGATTGTTTTGTTGTTTTATATTTTTTTGGTGTTTTAACACTTTAGGAAAAGTGTTAATGACTTTTTTGATTTTCTATAACTTTACAAAAACTTTTTACAAATGATGGGTATGTGCAACAATGGATCTGAAAATGGCTAGACACACGCTAAAGCCTCCCCGGCAGCGGCGCCAAAATTTTGATTCGCGCTAAACCGTCAAGTCTAAAAGACTTAAAACAGCTCAGACACAAATACAATTAAGTCCTGGAGAATAGATTGAATTCCCGGGTCGTTAAGTCCCAAGGAGACTCAATGGTGTGTTAAACACAAACTCAGAGGATAGAATGATCACTAAGGATAGTGATCTGTAAAGGTTATGATATGAAATTACACTACTGATTGATTTGGAAAGGAATTGAGCACAGAATTGGAAAGCACAACAACCAGATCAAAGAAACGTAAACGTGAGTTTTAAAAACTACGTACACGCACAAAATAAAAAGTGAAAGCTAAGAAATAAAAGGCCTAAAAATATGAAAATAACATTTTTGGAATCCTAAAAATAAAATAAAATTATTAGAAAAAGAAAATTATTTTTAACACTATTTAATTAATTATTATTAATTAAAAACTATTTTAACTATTTAATAAATACTCTAAAATGAAAGAAAATACAAAATAAGGCTAGAAAAATAAAATTATGATTCTGGAAAATCTCAAATACTATAAAACTAATTTTAAAACTAAAAATATATTTTTCACACTTTTTATCTAATTATTATTAATTAATTATTATTTAAAATACACTTAAATACTAGAAAATAGAAAATAAACTTGGAAAAATAAAATTTTAACTTTGAAAAATCTAAAATACTATAAAACTAATTTTAAAACAGAAAATATATTTTTTAGACTTTTTAATTATTTATTACTAATTATTTATTATTTATTAACTACTTATAATTATAATAAATACTAAACAGAAAAGGAAAAATATGAAACTTTTTCTAAAAATCCTATATGATAACAGAAACCTAAGAAAAAGAGAAAAACAAGTTTTGCTTATTAATAAGTTGAAAAGAAAAATCAAAAAGCTAAAAAATCTTAAATAAACGCTATCACTATTTTTATATTGATGTTTTTGTGATTTTTATTTTTGAAAACTACTTATATACTAATAATATGAAACTTTAATAAAGACAAAAAATTTACAAAAGTCAAATAAGCTGTTTTGATAGCTAAAAAGCCCAACAGTGCCTTAAGTAGCTTATTTAATGGAAATAAGCTCTAACAAGCTTAACAGATGAAACAAAAGCTTAAAGTGGATTCAAACAAGCTTAATGAGCAGATCTGAAGCTAGAACATGCAAGAAAGCACACTGATAAGCTAAGAAATAGCAATAAGCACTTTGGCTTTTGAAACAGAAATGGGACAATATATAAGCTATGTGCAGCCCTACCAAACAAGTTCCAAAATGAAAAATAAGACTTGACAACTCAAGAAGACCAGGTTGGCTTTCCAAGGAACCAGAGAACTCAAAGTTTGGACAAGTAATAAGCTTAATGCAAGCTTATCAAAATGGGTACACTATCTGTGCACAGAGCAGTTATGCAGAACAGGTACCAAGGATAAGCTATAAAATAAGCACTTTAAAAGCTAAAAAACCAAGAACTAATATTTTTGTATTTTTCTATACCAACTAGACTTCAATTCCCCAAGAGCTTATAAACTGAAACCTACTAATGAACCCTCAGTGAAATTCCCAAGTTAATTCAAAAACGACCTTTTGAGAATTTTGACTTTTTGACAAAAACTAAAAGTTGACCAAAATGAGATTTGATCTGATCTTAAGCACTTGATATGTTATGTTAAGGTGATATAAGACTGACTTAAGCAAGATTACCCACTTTTGAACACAAAATGATGATCATGGATTTCAAAAACTCCAACAGTGACTGCTTAATTAGGATCAAAGTGATTTTTGACTTTTTGCAAATAAGAACTTGATTTCTTGACTGAACTAAGTGGTTTGGACCAAGTTATGAAGATTTCCAACAAAGCTAAAAGCTAGAACACCTTTAAACACTACAAACCAAACACCCCTTTAGGATGACTGTTATGAAGGTTTTTAAAGCAAAATACAATTTAAAACCATGAACTTGATTTTAGATCTTGTGATATCAATTATTATGACTAATGAAGCCTAAATCAACAATCAAAACAACCTCAAACTCAGAATTGATGATTATCCCATTTTAACTGTTAAAACCAAGTTTTTTGTAAACTACAAATTGAGAAGAACAAGCTAATGATTTAAAGGTTTAAACACACTTAAATATGACTATTGAACTTAAAGAAACAAAAATATAAGCTATTTAATCACTACCACAGTAAAATACCAAGTTAGTTAACAATGCTTACAAGTAATTTCCAAGGAACAAACTGAGAACCAAGATCAATGAGCACCCCTATAGAACCCCCACAGGTTCACTAACCCAAGGCCATCCAAAATACACCTTGCTCCAGCCTTCTTGTACCTTTCACCATGATTTTTGATTTTATACCTATTTAATTGGTATTTTTGAGATTTTTGACCTTTTGAAGCTAAATTGAATTTTATTGTTTCTAATAGCTTATAAAAGCTATATGGGAGCTTACATGAGTTATTCTAATCCATACAAACAACAAACAACATGATTTGAAACATTTGAGATTTTGCTTAAACTTGAGATTTTGCATAAACTGAAATACACTTTAAAACTTGAATTAAAGTTTCACAGAGGCTTACTTATATCAATAGAACTTGAAATACATAGTTTTAAGATTACAACATAAACTGAAATTGAAAATTTGACTAAAACGACATGAAAAATAAAAGTTACACTAGATATCTCTTTTCAAGGCAACTCTCTCCCTCCTTTATAGACTTTTAGCAATCCTTGAGGTATTCTGAAACTTTCCCACCACATTTGAGCCATTGGATTGGCTAGAATCATCCTATCCGTCCACCTTGCATATTTGGCGCCAAAAATTCTTCAAGCAGGTTTAGACAATTAATGGATTTGGTTCAATCAATTAAGGCTTTTGTTGTTTAGAGGGTGAGGAGGGGACATAGTATGGGGGTGGGTTGAAAATGGAGTGAAACCAGGTCTGGTATTGGAGTTTCAGGTGGAGAAGAGGCACTGCTACAGTACAAGTGGTATTTGCGCGGTTTTCTCATGGTTTGACTTTGGTTGACCACAATATTAATAACAAAGGGGTTCAAAAAGGATATGGCTGGGGTCAAAAAGAGTTATGGACTGGAGGTCAAGGGCAAAGGGTCAAGGGTCAAGTGGGTTGGGCTAGAATAATGGATTGGTTTTGGGCCTTAGTGTTAAAATAGGATCCGTTTGGTTTTAGATATTAAACAAGGACCAAAAATGTAATTTCACCAATCTTGAAGGACTGAACTTGAACTTTTTCCAATGCTCTCACAAGGACCAAACTTGACTAACTTTGATAAAACAAGGACCCTTTTTGCATAAAATCTATTTTTAAAGGCCAAGGACTATTTTTGCAATTTTCCAAAGTTAAGGGACCTTTCTCGCCAATTGACCAAAGAATCATTCAAGGATCATTTTAAACAATTTAGAATACTTCAGGGACCTTGAATGATAAATTTCCACATTTTTGAATTTCCAGGGACTAGATTTGACAACTTTTAAAACTTGGGGGACTAAAACTGCCAATTTTGCAAACTTGATACATTTTTCATCTGATTTTGATATTTTTGAATTTAAAACACATAAAACACTGATTTGTGATAATTTGATCATTTTGATGTGTTTTTGAGTGTTTTCAGATGATTTTGCAGTTTAGATTATACAAAAATGATGAGTATTTGGAAACTCATCAATAGTCATCACCTTCATCCTAACTTTCAGCACTCTAGAAACCCTTACAAACCTCTTGAAGTCATCTCATCATGAGGAAAACTCCAAGTAGTAACCTATCTACCAACGAACCACCCATGAAAAAGGCTCGTGTTATACACGAAATCTCTTCAACCGAATCATCTCCGGTCAAGCCAACAAATGATAGGATCTTTCCTCAACCAATCAAACCAATTCCTAAAAGGATAGTACCCATAAAACTACCTATGCCAAACACCACCATACCTCTTAGGCCAAACAATATCATCTCCACTAAACCATCACCATTGGTTCCTAGAGCTATTTCATTTACATCTCCACTATCATCACCACACCTCTACAATTTAGAGGATTTGCCTCCTAGGACGTCTCATCCGCCTCCGCCGACAACATTCTCCTCATTAGGAGGAATAATGGTACAAAATCAAGGTGTTGAGTCAACACTTGCTCCGGCTTCCTTTTCGCCGTTTCCGTCATATAATCCTATTTGGATTATGAGAAATCATCAAAGTCAACCACCCGACCATATGGAAGTTGACACTTCTCTACCACTACCATCATTCTTGGTCGAGCCATTCTCAAATGTGCCTCCACCAATCCCTCCATCGTTTGAAGCTCCACAAGCCGCTTCACTTGATCCTTCGCATCAAGCCATTTCATTTCTTCCACCACCACTACCTAGCCATGACAAAGATTGCTATCATTGTCAACATGTTGAAAGTTTGATACATGAAGTACGAGAAGACCAACGTTTCATGTTTTATCATCTCTTCGAACGTTTGATGAGATTAAACCTAAAAAAAACTTGAGCTAGAAGATTTTAGTGGTGTCCTAGCATCAAGCGATAGTTGGTCTAGAAATTCCTAGTCATGTATTTTCTTATTTTCTTAGTTTTTAGAGTCATGTATATCATAACTCTAGTTTTATTAAATGAAATTACATGCTACTTGTTATATTTCTGAGCATATGATTACATTGTATTCATATCTCATTTTTGTGATAACAATACTTGTTATATCACCTTTGCTGAAATTAATCATCAGCTAATACGGATCCCTCAGAATTGCCTAGACGGATCCCTACTAGGAGGGAACCGTGGGATCCGTGTGACAGAAAACTATTTTCTACTAACTTGGACCACATTTGCAGGAAATTGTGAATTATACTTGTTATCTAACCTTTGTTTTGTAGTTATTCAATTTACACATGAAGACTTTGACATCCTAAAGCTAGGGGGAGCTTTATGTCAAAGCAATACATTGCAAATTACTTGCAATATTAGGTTTACATTTCGTGATATCCCCTTACAAAATTGCAATCATCAAGGGGGAGCACATTCGTCACTTAGACGAAATCTTTTGAAAACTTACTTGCAAACAAACTAGATTAGTATCACTTTCTTGACGCCCTTACATAGGGATGGACTCGTCAAGGGGGAGTAAAGACGAGATCCTTTCCCGTTACTTGCTCTCTATTTTTCTTTTTATATCTTTCACATGTTTTTCTTAGAAACAATGTGTTGCTTTCTTTCGAAGTTCTTTTTGTTTCGACAAAAAGGGGGAGAAGAAAGTAAAACTACAAATTCAAACTTTTACGAATTTTAGCTTTTCCTTAAAATAATTTTATGTTTTGTCATCAACAAAAAGGGGGAGATTGTTAATACAAATAAGCCGTAAAAACGTTTATTTATATTTTACGATCTTCTAATGTTTTGTCGATAACAAACGTAAAATCATTTTAACGAAACAAATAAAATACGGAAATGGTTTGAACTAATAGTTTCTAACATATTCACATTTTCACATAAAACACTAAAACAAGTATAAGTGATTTTATGATTTAATATTACATATGTACAACAACTAGTGTTTACATATTTGGGTAAAATATACACATAACTAGTATGTACTATATTGGGTAATATAAATGGGTAGAAACTTAAGTATCATAACCCATTGAGAAAATACATTGAATGTAGTTGGGTACAACCCAAAGCCCATGACCCATGGAGGTTGACCCATAACCCATTGCATGACATCATGCTTATATCATACATGGATAATATCCATAACCCATGGATCAACCCATACCCAAGTGACCAAGTGCATTGCACTTAAAAGATACATTGTATCTAGCTAAATATCCATGGTTCAACCCATGACCCATGACCCATAACCAAAATACCCATGGGTAAAAGGGAGCGTCCCACGGATCCCTAGCTTAACGCTACACGAATCCCTTGTGGAAGGGATCCGTGGGATCCGGGGAACAGTAGATTTTTTCTTCTATAAATAGTGAGCCGTTTCTTCATTGTTTCTCACTCCTTTCTAACACACTTTCTCCCTGAGTTGAAAACTCACTAACCTCAGATCCAAGAGATCTATGTTTGTAGTTTTGTTTTTGTGTGATCTTCTAGGTTCCTCTTAAAGGCAAGATCACCACCTTTGAAGTCGAGCAAGCTCAAGTCCATGAGTTGCCATTCTTCCTTATCATCAAGGCTACTGAAGTCTTCTTGTTGATGATTCCTTTATTTCTTCTAAGAAGTGTAGTGTTGAAGACATTGGTGAAAGATGTCTCAAGTGTCAAGACGAAGATATTAGTGAAGGGTATCTATCGTCCATATCATAAGCACTTGTGGTAGGTGCTTAGAAGTCAAGACTAGAAGCATTAGTGAAAGGTGCTTAGAAGTCAAGACACAAGACATTAGTGAAAGGTGTCTTGTAGATCTAGTCAAAGGCATTAGTGAAAGGTGCCTTAGATGTACATTCGATATGGTGTGTTTCGATGTACAAAATAGACTAGTATTAGATCCAAGGATATTGATGTCTTTGATGATGTTGTAAAGGAGTAGATCTCCTTTGGGATTAGTCGTTGGTGTAGTGTGGTAGTAGTTCCTCCATTGCAATGGAACTAGGTGCTTAGCCTAGTACCTAATAAAGGGTAGGCGACGTTGTGAAGGTGTAGTTCACCTTGGAGTGAAAGAACTAGGTACTTAGCCTAGTACCTTATAAAGGGTAGGCGACGTTGTGTAGATGTGGTTCACCGTGGAGTGAAAGAACCTGGTGGTTAGCCTAGCACCGGAAAAAGGGTAGGCGACGTTGTGAAGACTTCTCCGCCATTAGGAGATTGGTGTAGTGTTTACGAACTCTCGAGTAGGTGACTCGGGGAGTGGAGTAGGGCAAGGAAGGTGTCCTTGTAGCCGAACCACTATAAATACTCTCGTTGTGGTTTTCTGCTTCTTACTCTTATCTTTTCATTACTTGCCTTTACATGTTTGTTTATCAACATCCAACACACACATCCAAATAGATTGACATAAGTCGATCTAAATAGATTAAAAGGAAGTTTTAATTGGCATAACTATTCAACCCCCCCTTCTAGTTTTCCACACATCTTGTTGAGGAGCTTGTGCTGGCTGCTGCGCACCAGGCTACATTCGTTGCGCAACTAAGGTCAAGGTATTCTGGGGAGAGTAGCCAGAGCACAGAAGGATATGCAAATTGCGCTGCTGGAGTCGCGGCTGGCCAATGCTCAGGCTGAAGCAGAGGCGGCAAGCTCCTATGCCAAAAAACTTGCTGGAGAAAAGATGTCGCTGCTTGCCCAAGTGAGCCAGGAGCGTGCCGCATTAGAGGATTATAAGGCTAATTGCTTCTGGGCTCTTAAATATTTGGAGAATGGGAAGAACGAGCACTTCTCTCGGTTGGAGGAGTTTCGTGCAACCGTGGAAGGCGCGCTGGAGAAGCAAGAGATGAAGCTACGCAAGCTCAGCATCAAATACGATGAAGAGCTATATCCCCAGCTGGTTGCCACAATTGCTGAGCGCAGGTGGCTCATCGGCCATGGTTTGCGCCTTGCTGCCCTCAACACTTTGGAATCTCGAAAGGTGAAAGACGCCTTCGGGGGTGTTGTTCAGTGCTCGTTGGCGCGTGGCAAGGCGGAGGCCATAGAAGAGCTTCATGAGAGCGGCCTGTTGACAGCGCATGCCGCACAGGTGCCCGGGTATAATGAGCGTGCCTATGATGATTTGGTCGCTGCGATGGAGAAGATGAAGCTGTTGGAGCTTCCTCAGATTGCCCAGTTGGAGCGCGACCAGGATTATCCCATATGTTTGATTATGGAGGGATTAACCTTGGCCCGACACCGTGCTGATGATGCAGAGGCGTAGCCTGACTTCTTTTTGAAGCTTGACGTGTCACAGCTGCAATTACCTATCTTTGCTCGCCCACGCGATATCTTGAACCCATTTGCGCTTGAGAAGGAAATCCCTTTGAAAGAATCCTTAGAAGCCCATGCCATGAGGCTTGCCAAGAAGAAGGGCGTGAAGGGAAAGGCCATTCTTTGTGGTCTTGGCGCAGCGCATCTCCCGAGATCCGACGGGGTACCTGTTAGTGTGACCACGGTATCTCGCCATGATTCTGATATGTTGAAGAGGCTTAAAGAGGCTGGGGACGTTGCGTACCGTGTTGAGAGCTCATCTCTTAGGCGTTGTAATAGTAAGCATCTTTGTAGATATCCTTTGTATGAACTTGTGGTCCATAATGAAATTTCCCTTTTTTGTTGAAGGTGTGTTGATCCATATGTTTTATCGAATGTGGTTGCGATTATAATGTTTGTACTTAGTTATATTTCTTTGCATAAAAAAAGTCCTCGTTGTCTAAGAATCAAACGGTTATATAAACGCGAGTAGTATGAAGTCCATAATCGTGTATGAAAATCACGACTTAATGTACTTGAAACCTAATTTCTACGTACTTGTATCATAATCGTATATGGTGTGATATGCAGCGTACTGTAAATATCATATCAAGGAGTCAAGAGTCTTGATTCCTAGTTTGTTAAATGCGCACAGTGTGCATTGTTGCGCATCCATCGTGGAATGCACATTGAAATTATTCCAACGTCTTGAGAATAAGGTGTTTAACAAGGATGCATGATCCGATGTTGATGGGTTTGCAACCCTCTTACTCAACGAGTTATTTAGTAGGTTTACTCATCCTTTTACCATCGTGGGTTTTAGTAAGTGCATGCACGCCGTGTAGGCAAAAGATAATCTAATACAATGTTGAGACATAAATAATATGTAAATAACAAAGTGAAATGTGTCGCGGAGTTAGCTAGAAACCACGACGTTTTATTAATACTTGCAAGATTTGTAAAAAAGAAAAAAGACATTTGCCTAAGTAAAACAGAATGTAAATACACGGATACTTATTGAGCACTTTACTAAAGTGTGGGGGTGTCCGTGCGCTGGGCCGTAGCCTTTCCTAAAGATAACATCGTTTGATATTGCAAATGTTCCATGTGCGTGGTAGCTCACGACCATCCATGTCACGCAGCTTGTACACGCCCTTTCCTAATGCTTCAATGACCTCATAAGGTCCTTCCCACTTCGGTCCAAGTTTTCCTGTATCTTCTGCATGGCTTGCATCATTGGCGCGATATACAAAGTCGCCTGGTCTGAATGAGGTGCTTCGAACTTTAGCATCGTAGTACCCTTTCATTTTTGACTTAGCCCTCGCCTCACATATAGCTGCGCGTTCGCGCCTTTCTTCCAACAGGTCCAAGTCTATACGCCGTTCATCGTCATTGGTTGTGACATTAACTTCGGTAGTACGAATAGTTGGCATCCCAATTTCGGCTGGTATGACGGCTTCTGTCCCATAGACAAGAGAAAAGGGAGTGTCTCCCGTGCTAATTTTGATTGTCGTGCGGTGCGCCCACAAAACATGCGATAATTCCTCCACCCATCTCCCTTTGTGTTTGTCTAAGCGTGCTTTAATTCCTTCACCCAGACTACGATTTGCACGCTCGACCAAACCATTGGTTTGTGGGTGTTTAACTGTCGCGAAGTGCTGTGCAATACTTAGTTTCTCGCACCATTCCTTGAAAGGGTTGTCACAGAATTGTTTTCCATTGTCCGAAATGATTTCCCCAAGTAATCCGAAACGGCATACGATATTCTCCCAAACAAATCGTTTTACCTGATTACTTGTGATTGTCACGACCGCCTTTGCCTCAATCCACTTAGTGAAATAGTCTACAGCCACAATAAGGAATTTCAGTCCCCTTGCTGCAACGGGGAAGGGGCCTGCAATGTCAATACCCCATTTATAGAATGGCCATGGCGACGTAATAGGTGTTAGCTCCTGTTGTGGTCTGCGTGGGATAGGTCTATGAACTTGACAGTCGCCACACTTTTTTATCAAATCCCGCGTGTCACGGTGCATCGTAGGCCAGTAGTATCCTGACCGTAAGGCGCGTGCTACAACGGACCGTGGTCCTGAGTGCATACTGCATGAACCGGCGTGGATCTCTCGGAGTACGTAATCTGCTTGAAGGGGTCCGACACATCGAAGCCATGGTTGTAGAAATGAGCGCCGATATAATATACCATCTCGAAGTTCAAACCTCTGTGATGTGCGACGTATTCGTCGGGCGTCCTTCTGTTCCTGGGGTAGTATGCCCTTGCTTATAAACTCGACGATGAGAGTCATCCATGTAGGACCTTGCTCCTCTATCACCGTGGATATCTCCATCTCTGAGATGGACTTGCTCTTAAGAGTCTCCACCAGTACTTGTTTTGACAGGTGCGCAAAGCTTGTGGATGCAATCTTGCTCAGTGCATCCGCTTTTCTATTTTCCCCTCTAGGAACTTGTTTGATGGTAAACCTGTCGAAACCCTGGATTAGTGACTTGGTCTTATCGAGGTATTGAACCATGTTTTCCTCTTTAGCCACATATTCGCCCAACACATGGTTGGCTACTAACCGGGAATCCACATTTGCTTCTAGGTTGCGTATGCCCATTCGAGCTGCAATGCGTAATCCAGCTATCAGGGCTTCATACTCTGCCTCGTTGTTTGTGGATGTGAATTCAAAACGCAGTGCATAAGTGAATTCCATTCCTTTTGGACTCGTGAGGATAAGGCCTGCGCCTGACCCGTCCACGCATGAAGATCCATCCGTGAATAGGATCCATGGTTCTTGTAGTTCCACCTCGCTTTGTGAAGGTGCATCATCAGTATCTGGTTTCTCGATGGTGAAGTCTGCTAGTATATGCCCCTTAACCGCAGTACATGGTCTGTAGGAGATGTTATGCTCACCTAGCAACACACTCCACTTCTGCAGTCGTCCTGATGCGTCGGGTTTGGAGATGACTTGCTTTATAGGTTGGTCTGTGATCACCGCTATTGGGTGCGCCTGGAAGTACCTGCGCAACCTTTTGGCCGCGAATACTAATGCCAAGACCAACTTCTCCATTGCGCTATAGTTAACCTCCGTTTTTTGAGTGCTTTGCTTACGAAATATACCGGTGTTTGTACTGAATTCCTATTCGTCAGTAGCACCACGCTGACTGCTCCATGAGTCGCAGATAAGTACATAATTAATTCTTCCCCTGGGCGGGGCGCGACTAGCGTGGGGAGCGCTGCTATGTGTTGTTTAAGCTGTATAAAAGCTTCTTCTGCTTCCGTAGTCCAGCGAAAGTCTCCCTTTTTTGTACACTTCTTGAGCGTTTTGAAGAGGGGAAGTGACTTATCTGCTGATTTGGACAAGAATCTGTTCAAACCGGCTAATTTTCCATTCAGAGACTGGACTTCCTTCAACGTGCGCGGTGAAGGAAGTTGGATGACGGCCTTCGTTTTTTCTGGACACGGTTTAACGCCATAGGGCTCTATCAAATATCCAAGGAACATGCCTTCTGTAGAGCCAAAGGTGCATTTCTTAGGATTTAACTTCATGTTGATCTCTCGTAGTGTCTTAAATGTTTCCTTAATGTCGCGCACAAATTCGTCCTCAGTATGGCTTTTTATGACAAGGTCGTAAACATAGACCTCTAGGTTGCGGCCCACCTGTTTTTCAAATGCATTATCTACCAATCGCTGGTAGGTGGCTCCTGCATTCTTTAAGCCAAAGGGCATCTTTGTATAACAATAGACGCCTTGGCTTGTATGGAAGGCCGTTTTTTCCTCATCTTTTTTAGCCATTTGGATTTGGTGGTACCCTTTGTATGCGTCTAAGAAACATTTAAGTGGGTATCCGCACAAAGATTCTATCTTCCAATCTATCTCTGGTAGTGGGTAGTAGTCTTGTGGACATGCTTTGTTGAGATCCGTGAAGTCCACGCACATCCGCCAACTACCATCGCTCTTCTTGACCATCACTGGGTTGGAAAGCCAGTCATGGTAATAGACTTCCCGCATGATACCTGCATCCACAAGTTTGCGTACTTCCTCCAGAATGGCTTTTGCGCGCTCTGGAGCCTGGCCGCGCTTCTTCTCTCGTACTGGGGAGTATCCTTGTCGGATTCTCAACTTGTGTTCTGTAATCGAGCGTGGCACCCCAGTCATGTGCTTTGGTTCCTATGCAAAGATATCCATATTCTTTTGCAAGAGTGCGCACACAGCCGCCCTGCCTTTATCAGACAGCGATCCCCCGATCGATACTTCTTGCTCTGGGTAATCAGGATGAATTGCGACCTTCAAGTTTGATACTTTAGTTGCGCGCTGTTCTGGGATGTGTGTCGTCTCACATGTAATCGTGTTAGATTCTCCAGGTGGTACGGTGGTATTGTAGAGAGTAACAATGCCCCCTCCACCGGGAACTTGAGCATCCCATGTGCTGTAGACGGTACCGCGCGTATGGCTGATATCTTTGGCCTTCCAATAATGCCATTGTATGACGAAGGGGATCTGATCACCATAAAGTTCATCCAGGCTGTCGTGGAGTGTTCCTTATTACCAACATTGACTAGTAGGCGTATTTGCCCCAATGGCCATATCTTTTCTCTCGTAAAACCAGTCAACGACCTCATGGCCGGGCTTAACTGACTTCGTATCTCAGGTCGCAGTCGCTTGAAACAATTTTTATACATTATATCTGCGGATGCTCCTCCATCAACATACATGCGATGGATATCGTGACCCCCTGCATTAATTTCGATGGTAAGTGGTTCTACCACTGCGTTGTCCGCAGCCAAGGTGGGGAAAGAAATTTCGCTTCCACAGGAAAACTTTTGGCTGATCTTTTACCTAGTCTTTCGCTGCCATGATTGTATCATGTAAATGGTATCAGCCTTATCTTTGGGTGCTTCTTTCTTATTCCCAGTCTTTTGCTTATCTTTCCCCTCCTTGATGTTCTTAACTAAATGGTCCAATCTACCTTCTTTTACCAGCTTATCAATTAGTTGGCGCAATTGGACACACTCATTGGTGGTGTGGCCCTTCTGTCCATGATAGTCGCAGTATCCATTCCCTACGCGACGCTCCTCTGAGGTGCGCATTGGTGGGGGTCTCGGGAAGTTCGCGCCTTCAGTTGCGAATATCTCCTTTGGAGTCTTGGTTAGCGGGGTATATTTGTCATTCTCTCGTCCGCTCCCCTGACTGCGATAGTTCCTATTGCGGTTGCTACTCTGGTCAATGGATTGTCTCCTAGGCTGTTCTTGTGACCTATAGTTTGAGTAGCCTTTCTTGCTGTCTGCCGCAGCAGCTTCTCCTTGGATAAAGGACCTTGTGCGTTTCATAAGTTCATCAAAGGTTTGGGGGACCTTGTCGTTCAACTTTTTGATGAGTTCTGGGTTATTGATTCCGTTCATGAACCCTGAGATCTTTAGTATTTCGGGACATGCCTTGACATGTATGCATTCGTCTTTATAGCGTTCCACATAAGCGCTTATAGATTCCCCCTGGCGCTGTTTTACCCTGGCAAGTTCGACAGGGTTTTTGCCGCACTTCTTCCTTTGAGTAAAATTCAGGCGAAACGCCTTCCGCAACTCTTCAAAACCACCGATGCTTCTGCGTGGAAGCTTACTGAACCAGTTTCGCGCATTTCCCACTAATGTGGAATTGAACATGTGGCACCACACAGGTTGTGGCCAATTTTCGATGGTAGCAGCTGACTCGAAAATTTTTAGGTGATCAGCCGGATCACCTGTTCCATCGTAGGTTTTCACATTGGCGGGCATGTGCCGAGCGAACGCATCCACCTTTTGACGGCGCCAGGGAAGAGACATATCTTCATCCTCCTGGTCGCGATATCTTCTCCTGGACTTCCAGTGTCCTGTTTCTCTGTCCTCGTTGTCTGAGGGGTCACTGGAGGACGAGCTTCTGTTCTTTCGGAGCTTGCGCCAACTGTCCTCAGAATCCGAGCTCGAAGAGCTTTCGCTTGGGGAGTGCCATCGTCCAAGTCTGTCATGGACCCTGCAGCTACCAAACCTAGCGTGGGCATTGGTACACCGTCCATCATCTTCGTATTCTCCTAGATACTGTAGGTCAGCTGCTTCATCGTTCGCAACTCTCCTTCCGATCCTGGTAAACACTGGGGGCCGACGGTTGTCCCTCTTGCGCCTCTCCCTCTGGTGACGCGATGGGGATGTCTCATACTCTGGTTTGAAGTTGAGTCGGGCTTGCAGGCTCTGACTGGACCTCTTTTTCGCTTCCTCTTGCATGAGGGCGGCCAAGGTTTCGTAGTTTTGAGACACGAAGTCACTTGGCGCTAGTTCAGGCGCGACTCCTTCTAGCGCAAGGGTGTCTGTTTCCACCTCTGGACCCCTCTTTCGACCAGGTGCGCCTGGCGGGTTTGTGAGGTCTGTTTCTGGCACCGATTGGTGGAGAGTGGTAAAAAGGGTGCGCTGTGGATCTTCTGCGCTGGTGGTTGTCGTAGTGGCATGGGTTGTCCCCGTGCGTGGTTCTACTGTCGTGAAGACTGGGCCTGACCCTTGGTTTCTGGTCGCACTGGTTGTTCCAGAGGCCTGTTTAGAAGCTGATTCGCTTTGCTGCTTCTTCCCTTGTAGGTCACCATGCGATCGCTGGCTTAGGTTTCCGTGCTTTGTCATTCTAGTTCTTAGTGATTGGTCCCACGGATGGCGCCACTTGTTGATACAAAAGTTGGGCGTTCCTTATTTGGACTCCGGTTCTCGTATCAATTAGACTTTGATGCTTGAGACATGCGCACTAAGAAAACAAAAAACACCGTTAGGCTTATCGTGGGATTGTCTCCCACGATTATCCTCCGGCGTGAGAGTAAGTAATCGGTTTTTAGGGTTTAGTGGAGAGTTGGGTTTTGTGATCGTACCTTTAATGAGGGCCGAGATGCCCTTTATATACACACGAAGTCCTTGTTGGTTTCGTGTTCCCCAACCTTCGGCGTATCCCGCCTAAGTCAGTTGGTTGATACATATCCCATCAATAAGAGATATCCGATATCAAGACCATAAATAACTTCGGGTTTGGGCCTTCGTGAGCCCAAACCGTTACCGTGTTAGCCCACTCGTACTGGGCTCGAGTATTAGTAGCGTCCATTGGTCGGGTTCATGACCCGTATGCGGACTATACGTCATCAAGAATGTATCTTTGGTAAAGAAAGTTGTGTGAAAATTGGTTAGAATGGGGTATTATTTATAGTGTATAAAAGATTTTTATTTTTTCTTAATCATGGTTTCCGACCTTTTGGCCGACTAATCCACGGGGTTTGAACCCCTACCACACAGACTTAAACCAGGTAAAGACTTTCCTTTTCAGGAGGTTGGCGTGACCACTGCAAAGTTATTTGCACCAAGTATGAATTGAGTTTGAGACATCAAACATCTTAAAGTGATAGTCACAAGTTTTTTTGCCACTAGGCCACCTCTGAGTAGTTAAGAAAAAGTTTAAATTGAATTAAAAAAGCAAATTTTTTGAAAAAAAATAGTCGTTGAATAACGGTCTTATTTTATTCTCTCCCCACAAACTAACGCTTGCTTAGAACGAGCAGCGTCAGTTTGCGTGACACGTTGAATTGGCGCAGGTTGGGTGCCACCATACCCAGCTGTCTAAGTCCATCACACGTTAACCATTGTTACCATACATCCCACCTGTTCACACGTGATGGGCCAAAAAATTGGTGGTCTGGTGGTCGGCTTCGCCAAACGAAAAAAAAGGATTTTTGTGTGTTCGAATGTATTGTGGTTGGTTTGGTAGTGAGAGTGTACGCAAACGTGGAACACGACCACCGCACCTTATTACATCTGGTTTAAGGTACCTCGCTAAACAACCCAAACAAAATTAGAAGCAAGAATTTCCCTTAATAGACTACAAATCGAATCAAACATGACATTCTTACGATTGTCAAAAAATATGGTGACATGTTTATATGTTCCTTTCACTCTTTAGTTTGCTGCTCTTTGAGATTTTTTGACATAATCCAAATCTTCACCTTTTTCTCCAATCTTACCAACAAAAGGCCTAAAGGCATCAGTATGATACACCAAGAATGATACATACCCATTTTGAAATTCCTACAAAAACGAAAAAAAGAAGCTGTTGCGAGTTTCATGCACCAGATAGAGGCAAGACCTGCATTTACTATATGGGTTTGATGAAGCACCCTTGATGGATTCGATAAAAGCCTAAATACGTGGATTTCATTCCCAGTTCCAACCCATACCTAACAACCTTTTATATGATACAACATTCCCTCATACTCGTATCCTTCAATCATACTCCACCTAATATTACATTAGAATGCTACACATTTATTAATCACAAATTTTATGGGGGGTATTTGGATTAGCTCATATTATAGGCTTACTTAGCTCACTTTTTTAGGGCTAATTAGCTTATTAATTTAAATAAGCCAGCTCAAGGTAATAGTCTAAAAAGTGAGCTTATTGGCTTTTCCAAATTTAAATAAGACCATAAAATAAGCTAATTCAAACACACACTAAAATGAATAATACCTTGTTTGGGCTGTCCCGTTTAAAAAAATGTGGTGAGCCACATGCCCGCATCCTACACATAAACTGTAGTTCTGCACTAGATCATATAAAAATACGCATTGTACCCTATAAAGCTCCGAACATTTTGGAATACAAGTATATAAAAGCATCGATCGACTTCAGTTTCTAAAGCTTATAATCCATTTCAGAGTTAGAACCAAGTAGGCTGACTTTTACCTTCATAGTAGCTCTATCCAACTCCAAAGCCCTGGAAAATCACACTTTGGCACAGGCAAAAGACAAACACAAAGGTAACGATATATGAAAGACGTACACTCAAACTTCTTATCTGATTCTGATTAAATCAGCTTCAGTACTGCATTTTGTTATAGCTGTTATTTGAAGTTGCTTATTTTTTAACACATAAGTAGTTTGACTGAAGAATTCCAAACACCCTTTGCGTACCTGTATAATAAGAGAGGCAGATGCTTAATTATGGGGAAAAAAAGTCAACAGGAAACGTAATGATATAAAGTAAAGATGGGAATTTATTGGTTATACATACTTTCTTATGCCAAGTGCAGAATGATATTCGCAAGAACCCTGCTTTCAGATCACAATTTCATGAGATGTGTGCGAAAGTAGGAGTAGATCCACTCGCATCAAATAAAGGTTTTTGGGCCAAGCTCTTAGGGATTGGTGATTTCTATTATGAACTTGGTAGGTGCTTGTTATTAGTTCTGATAATCTGCTTTGAAGGGTGTTTGGTGTTGCGATTTGTATGTGATTACTTGAGTACAAGTAGCAAATAAGTAGTTTCTAGTGTTGGAGTGTACCAAAATTGATTCTAACCATCTGATTTACTAAAGGGTCAAAACACTTAAACAACTGATTCTTGATATTTTAAACAGCAGAAGAATATCCTAGCACTCTCTTGAACCCTGTTTTATCACGGATGCTTATCGACTGATTGTTCGTGCTGTATACGGCTGATTTTTCAGTCCCTTTCCAGATTGCTAGTGCTGTATACGACTGATTTTCTAAACTAGTGGCCATATAGCAAAACAATAGCTCAGAAGAAAGTTTTTCCGCTGTCCTCTTAGGGGGAAATCACCCTCTAAACAACAATACAAAACATTTTATCCCAAACTAGATGGGATAGGTAGAAAAGTGAAATATAAACAAAGCATTTTGTCCATACTACATGAATGACATTAACTACCAATGATTCTCATTTCCCTGAGTTTACACTATTACAATCACAAGTACAAATAGTATGAACAAATTCATATGTTCCTTTTGTTTTTGCAATAAAAAACATGGGTTAACTCGATTTTTCATTAATTATTCAGGAAGGAGTTTCTCACTGAGGATTAACAAGCACTAAAAATACAAAACCAGATATTTAGTTATTGTACATTCAATATTCTCAAATCATGAAACACATACAAAGATACACAGTTGGTCTTCTCTTTTCTTTCAAAAACTGACCTCTCAGCATTCAGGTGGAAAAACGCTTGGAACGCTAAAGAAGTGGAGAAAATAAAAAGAGTCTAAGATGCCACAAAGGAGGAGATTGAAGACACACAAGGGAACCAGTAACGGCGTTTTCCATCTCTATGTCCATCATCAATCATCGCAAGTCCCTCCTGTAGGCATAAATAGAATTCTATGAGACCCCGAATTTCTTACGGAATAGTGAAAAGGAAACAATAATATAAATGAAAGTGAATGCTCACGTCTAATAAAGTTTCAAGGGCATCAGTGGCATGACCAGTGGACCAGGATAGACGTCTCTCTACTTCTTCAACTGTCACAAAACCTTGAGCCTAAAAAGTAAGAAGTCGTATACTTTGTCAGCAAGAAGTACTGGATCATAAATTTTCAAATGATCACACAAATTAAGACGTCACTGGTGATACGGCTACTTAGCGATATTGATTTAGACGTTTAGATCATGCTACCAGCAATTGCCATACAAGTATACAACTAGACAACAACAATGACCTACATTTTGGTAATGTAGAATTTCAAACATAATTCCAAAACTGACTAAACTATGAACCAAATCATATAGAAACCATGGCATCCTTGTTACATAATTAGTCTGTGCTGACTGCTGAGCAGTTATGTACCTAAGAGTGACGTAACTATGTAATAAGTAAGGTAACATTTTCCTTACAAAAGCGAATAAATAACAGTAATAATTATTAAAAAAAAAAAAAAAAAAAAAAAAAAAGATATATTTTTGATGACACAAGAAAGCAGGAGTAGAGGGAATAGATTTGGAAGTAATAACACTAACCTGAGCCAGCTCTAGAATTTCATTGTGATCTTTCTTCAATTCAGTCGGGACAGACCGAACAAGCTTTCTTTTACCAACAGTTATCACTTCAAAACCACTCCCTAACACCTGAATAACTGTGCTGATGTTATTGACTTCTTTAAAAAATTCCATGATGATGAAGTTGAGAACATTCTTTTGATAATTTTCTAGTGACGTTTATACATACAATCACAGTACCTTCAGTTTACCAATTGCACGCAAACAATCATCTTCAGAAACTGCCTCACGAGCACCCTTACGTCTCTGACTAAGAACCTTGCAGAGTTCCTCCAAATTGATCAAACCCCCGTTATGGGGTCTAGTGGCTAAGCATATATCAACAATTTGCACCCCTGATAAGCAATATTCGTTTAATTGTTTACATGATGAAGAATATTGATGAAAACTGTTAGAACTTTAGAACTCGAGACATGGATCAAATGTTCATCTTCAAATAAACCTAAAAGATAGTTGTATTTTTGGTTTAACAAGATCAACGATAATGCATAAACATCAACAGTCACGTCTAGAGGGTGTTTGGCATTGCATTTTGTAAGCCAGTATGTGATATGGAATAAACAAGATCAGATAAGTATCCGCGATAAAATAGGGAGCAAGAGAGTGGTTGGATGTTCTTCTGCTGTTTGAAGTTGTGAGAATCAGTTGTTCAAGTGTTTGGACCCTTTAGTAAATCAGATAATCAGAATCAGTTTCGGCACACACAAAACACTAGAAACTGCTTATTTGCGACTTGTACTCAGGTAAACACTTAGAACTAGCAACACCAAACACCCTTTAAAGCAGATTCATCAGAAGTAATAACAAGCACGTACCAAGTTCATAATAGAAATCACCGATCCCTAATAGCTCGGCCCAAAAACCTTTATTTGACGCTAGTGGATCTACTCCAACTTTCGCACACATCTCATGAAACTGTGATCTGAAAGCAGGGTTCTTGCGAATATCATTCTGCACTTAGCATAAGAAAGTATGAATATCAAATAATTCAGAAATTTGCTTTATATCATTACATTTCATGTTAAAGTTTTCTTTTTATTGTAAAGCATTTGTTACCCGTATTATACAGTTATGCAATTACAAACCTAAGGGGTGTTTGGGATTACTCAGTTAAACTACTTACGCATTTAGAAATAATCAGCTATAACAAAATGCGGTAATCAGGTTTGCAGTTGTTTGAGTGTTTGGAAATTCAACTTAAGAGGTAACACAATTCAAATCAGCTAAGAAGTTTAAATAAGGGGGTGTTTGAGTAAGCTCTTAAAAAAAAAGCTTAAAAACTTATTTCGTTTTGGTACAACTGATAAGCATTTTTGAGTGTTTGAACAGAACAAAACTGCTTTGGCTATCCACCTATCTAGGCTGTCTATGAAAGTTGTCACAGACCAGCTTATTTAAACAACTTATGCATGAAAAAAAAAAAAAAAAAAAACAAGTTATTTCCTCAAAAAGTTCACATCGGTGGGGAAAGCGTCACCCCGTGCACCCCTATCGGGTACAGATTGACCCTTCCCCAAGGACCAAGCCACCATGACCTACTTCGTCAAAGCACTCATGACCGGTCAACTGGACGTGGGGGAGTGATACCAATGGTAAAAAGAACAAGTTATTTACTTATGCAATGTTAAAAGTCAAAACACAACACCTAATATAATATCTGGATTAAATTTTAAAAAGCGTATGAGCATTATGAAATCGCAAAAAGCTGACTAAGTGTTTAAAGAAACACAAGGCGTTTTGCTCCTATCATTACAAACTATTATTCGTCATCTGTTATCTTTGTCTACAATACTAGGGTATAGGGAATATACATAGTTATTGAAAAAAGAAAATAAAAGCAACCTTATGTTTACGAGCAAAGTCTTCTAACTGGGAACGAAAAGTGGAAAGCTGCTCTTTCATTAAATCAGTTCTCAGTTTCGCTACATTTTCTCCAAGTAGTCGATATTGATCCTGTTACATAAATAAATTATTATATAATCAAAAATCAAATTTTATAAAATTAACAATACAAACCCTAGCTGCTGCTGCGTTTTGTAATCCACCAATTCCTGCTCTTCGTCTCATTCTTGCCCTTTACTAATTTTGATTGATTCTTGTGCTTTGGGGTGTGTGTGAGATATGACGAAGAAGTTATGTCAACGCTGGGTGTTTATTTGGTATTTATAAAATAATGGGAGGGAACATAAGCAACAAATCAGAGTGGCGCAGCGGAAGCGTGGTGGGCCCATAACCCACAGGTCCCAGGATCGAAACCTGGCTCTGATATTTATCAAGAGTGGCTTCTGCATTACCTTTTTTTTTTAGTTAATTATTTCACTTAGGGCTTGTTTGTTTAGTTTTTATATTAAGTCCTGTTAAATTAAAGTGTCTGTCTGGATATATGTTGTCTGTATGTAGATGAATAAATGGTTGTTTGTTTTGTGTGCTGAATAAAGTGTCTTAATTAAACAAATTATTGTTATACCCTTTTATTTTAAATAAGTGATGATTAGAGGTTAAGAAGTGAAAGGGTAAATATGTAAAAGTATGATAAAGTGATGACTTAATATAGAGACCCTCATTCACATGGCTTTTTCTAGAAGGACATCCATTTAAATTAAGCACCAAACAAACACTCAATTAGTAACTTAATTAACTTACCTATTTTACAATTAAGACTCTTTAAGTCATTATCAAACACCACCTTAGTTACAGTATATTTAATTAATTACGTAATGACCCTTCAATTTTACGAATAGGCAAGTTTTCTTTAACTAAGAACAAACCGCTATATATTATACTAGACGAGTACCCGCGCCTAGCGGCAGCGATGTCTAGTTTTCTGCAAAGTTCCGACGACCCATAAGTTTCTTTCAACAAACTGTATTTGTAGCATTAGAGAATCGTTTTCGAATAACTACAATTCTGATGCGTGGTTGCATAGCAGCATAAATATATAGTTTTTAAAAAAATTATGTGGAGTCGATCTAAGTGTGTGAGTATATTTTCTAATAGGATTGTTTTAAGTTATTAAGATTTTTAGTAATAATAGATTCAAGCATTACAAAAAGCAACGGTATTATGTAGTTGGCAATATTATATTGTAGTTTAGAGGTATAGCCAACATGTGTGACCGCTTTTTCTTGTTTTGTCAGTAATTTAGGCAGTGATAACTATTTTTTTACATGTGTAGCGTTTATCATTTGGTGTGTGGCTTTTAAAATTGTAACTTTGCAAATTGGATATAACCATATAAGATTATTTTGTACTATCAATTTGTATAGATATTTATGCATTGTTCAAAGCTATTTGTTTGAGGTACAAATAATTATCGCTAAAGATAACAATACTATTTATTTTTTGTGATTTTAATAAACTTACATAACATTATTGATACACTGGACAAAGGGCTATACAATATATATTAACTTTTAAACGACGATTCATATATGCTAGTCCCTTAAATGGTGCAAGAGCAACATTTTTTTAAAATAAATTACACGTGTCAAAGCAAAATAAACCAAAAACTACAATTCCTTGGTCTCTCTTTTAAAAAAAATTGTCACGGGTTCCACAACTACTTCATCATTTCTCATATAATTTTGTCAAATTTGAAACCCGATTTCACCCGGGTGGTTCAACTGGTTGAACCGTTCCGATAAAAAAACAGGTCGATATAAACCGAGTCAAACCGATAGGTTGGGTCAAAAAAATGTCAAATTAAACCGGGTCAGCCCGCCGGGTTTGAAGCGTCCCGGGTCAACCCGGTATCGGTTTCAATTGATTGTTTTTAATTTGGTAGATGTGCTTTTAATTGGGTGTACAATTTGAATAAATTATTGTACTTTTAAGTAATGGGGTGTTTTAATAAGAGTATTAATTATATTATTTATTTCTCTCTCCATTGACCATGTTTTCAACATTCAACTTTCAACATTTTTCACTTTTTCCACTTTGACCATTTTTCCATTTTATATAGTATAGATAGATATAGATAAACACTTACGGGATGGCAAAAGCACCCGAAACCCGAACCGGTTGGGTCAGGTTCGGATGCGGGTTCGGGTATTAATTTTTTTTTTAGCCGGGTACGGGTTCTGGTAATACCCGCCCGATTACCCGCACCCGTATCCGTTTACCCGAATTTATACCCGCTTTGTTGATATTGTAATTAACTAAAATATATATGCATTATATATAATTTCTTTCATTATATTTTTTATATAAGTATCTCTATTACATAATACATTTTATTTTGTACATGAATAATTCAAAGGCATTAAATCGTTTGATACGATATTCATTTTCTTTAACTTTTAAAAAATTTGAATATATTAGGATGTTTTCCTTTATTTTGTCAGTTGATTTTAGTGTGATTTAATTTTAATACCGTCCTTTTGTCATTATAATATTCAACTAAGATAACCGATACCCGCGAGGAAACCCGAAAAACCGATGGATAATATTAATCGGGTATCCGGCGGGTAATGGGGCGGGTACGGGTTTGGATATTATAAACGCGTGCGGCTACGGGTATACTAAAACCCTCTCCGAACCCGACCCGTTGCCATCCCTACTTACGTAGTGTTTGGTACGGCGTAATGAGAGTAGGAATGGAAAAGATTATTACGACGGAATGAACAAATTATGTTTGTTTACAATTGTAAAATGCAATGACTCATTACATGTAATACTCGTTACATTAAAAACCACCAATTTCATTCATTTAAGGGTCCTTTGTTTTTTTTCCATTACATCTTGGAATGAAATCATAATTACATAAAAGCCCTTTATTAACTATCCATCAAACAAAAAAAAATATCATCAAAAGCTATTTTAGTCTTTTTACTATCGATTCCATTCTAATCTATGATTACAACCAAACATAATTTTGATCCGTTATTCCATTACTTCATTTATTCCATTACGACATTTATTCTATATACAGACCCTTATTTTTAGCATATGGAATGTTTATGTTTGGGATTGCTTATCAAAGTATATATTTTGTTCATGTTTTCAAGTGTTTTGGGCAAACAAATTACCGCTTATATAAGTTGCAAATAAACACTTTAAAGTAAGATGTCAAACAAATTTTAGGAATTCTAGAAAGAAATTTCGTAACTGATTTACCGAAAAGTAAGTTTTAAATCCAGTGGATTTTTTCTATCTTTTTTTTACTCCTTTAACACCTGCTTATGGTTGCTTGCATGCTCGCTAATCGGATCCTTTATGTTTTGACTATACAGGATGGATATCGTTGATCCTTACCGTTAAATCAATCAATAGTTTTGATACGTACATCGGTACATGATACATTCTTAAATAGACACGGTCTTTATTTTCACACCTGTAATTCCTTCACTAAAAAGATTGTAAACCTTTTTTTCTCTCTCAAATTCTCATTACATCTTGTGAATCATTGAATACAAATTCGAACTCATTTCTTCCTCATATGAATTCATGTTTGCATTCTTGAGTATTAACCACATTTCTTAAGTGATGTTATTACATTGTTGTAAGTATCACTACAAGCGGAAACTGTCTCATCTCTTTGAATAACTCCGTAAATTTAAAGACCAGGTTAAAAATTATGGTAAACAATTCAAGCAATATATCAATAATCCTGCTCGTGATTTGCAACAAACAAAACCATTTAGTTTGATCCTCCCTAGAAACATAGATTTAACAACTAATGAGCAAACGGATAACAAAGATAAAACATCTAGTGAATGTCTCCCACCTGGAATGGTCTCTTGAAAATTTACATCAACCTTAGTGACCAGGTATGTGTTTTTCACTGTTTCCAAAGTGCGCATCAATTGTCATTTTGTTCTAAATTCCATTTTGTCTTTTCTATATAATCAAGCTGATTATGCTTTCAGGGTTTGTGAATTACTAGTTTTACTTGAAAAGATGTATAGGAACTTGAGTTTGCAGTCATTACTTATCTGCACAGATTGTATTTTTATGCCATCTCCAACCATTTTCTTCCAAAGAATCAACATATCTTTTCACTGGTCACATTACTCATTGTACATTTGAGTCATACAAATATAGACTTGTCTCTTTTGGGTGATGCAAGGAAAAAAAAAAAAAAAAACTCACGGTAATGGGGTCAAATCACTTGAAAAAGGGTTTACAAACCTGCGATTGTGGCTAACATGTGAAATTTTTGGGTGTTAAAAGCTCCACTATGACCCTCTACCTACTTTAGCTGGGTTTTGTTCGTTTACTACAATCTCTTTCACTTTTCAACAATCAACTAATAAAGTGCAGGTTCTTGCTCAGTATAAATCACTTCACTTTGGGTGGGCTTGGCCCGCGCCTTGACAAGGCTATTGCCCCTCCTTCCATTTCACTTGCTCTAATGAGCCAGCTAAAAAAAAGTTGTCAATGTGAGTCACGTGCTGGCATTTAATTATGTAATCTTTAGGTTGGAATAGTGAATATATGTCAAGAACTATGCTTAGGTCCCAGAGGTTTATATGAGCCTACTCCCTCAAAGTGATGGTTCTGAAGATGGTTTTGAAGCACCAACGGCACCACCGAATCCTGATAAACTCGCTTCATTGGTTAAACTTTCACTCCAAGATTCTCAAGCCTATGTAGACTCAAAGGATGAATCCGGATGTTTGTATACTTAATTTTTATGGAACTACTGGTCGACTTGCTCTTCATATGGTTAGTATTTTCTTACGTATAGATACAAACATACACATATACAGAGTCAGTCAGAATGTTATATGTGAGGACATGTAAAGTTCTTGTCAATCACAATCATTATGCTCTTATGCAATGTTTTGGGTTATTCAAGCTAGCTAAAACTTCTTTTGAGTTGGGATTGACAATCTATTTGAGCAAATCTATTCTCAAGTTAGAAGTTATGTATGATTAAAGATGTTCGTGAGATATTTAATTCAACCTTTTGAGTCAAGACTCTTGTTTGGGTTCAATTAGTAAATCAATCTTCTAAACTTTTGTTTTAAGGCTTCCGTTACAAAATAGGTTGCTAGCAACGAGAAACTTAGCATATTTTCTTAGAAAAATTTTGCAAGTGATCAATATGGATCGACATGGCATACTGGTTTTGATGTCATGCTTTTTTTTTTTTTTGGGTGAAAAAGTGAACATATATTAATCAACAAGAATTACAACAAATAAGAGAAAATGGATTGTACATGCCCCAATACCATTATTGCTTCTATAGAACAACTACAAAACTATACAATCAAACAAAGCTCTATCACATATCGGATAAGCTAAGCCATATCTCAGATAAAGCATGAAACCAGGAAATCGGAGAAGCATACATCCACTGATTCTTCCAAGCAGTATATGACAACCAATGTTCACCATTTTATTCACCTACCATAGCCTCATGACTACATTTCCTTAATAAGGGACAACCATAAATCATTCAATCAACATCCACAATGATCTATAGTGTCCCTTACCAGGCCTCATCATGTGGGCTGCACCCTGACTCCCAAATAAAGGGGCTATACCCGACTGACTATATTTCCTAACCATTTTACCCTTGAAGCAAGCATAACAGCATCATCCTCACTATAAAAGGCTCAAAGATAGAGGGTCAGGCATCATCAGTCAGGAACACACACCCTTTAATGAGAAACCATCCTAACCTCCTAGTAGTGCAATGCTAGGACCAAGAAGCCGTATCTTTCATGGCTCTCTATTCCTAACAGCTTGCACTACCACACCAAGCTCATTTACCCTTCACATCAAGGATACCTACTTTATGAATCACTAAGCCATCAAAACAAGCTCCTTAGATGGATAGCCAAATAAACCCCTCCCAAGGCCAATCTGATGTGAACTACCACCAAGGAACTGAATTGACAGATAATGATCAAGATACAAGGCCATCTTGATGTAATGAGCTTAAAAACTCAGTATCCATAGAGTGAACAATACTGAGTAAAAGGTAAAAACCTTTAATGAAAATATGCAGAGATCATCTTGAACCTCAACTTCTGCATATAAATCCTTTCAACTATGTAGAAGAGAAGAATATTATTAAGTTGAATCACTACCAGAATTCAGGCCATATACAAAGCCAAACACCTTCACACTACTACTCTTGAACTCAATACCAAACACCCCTTTTAAAATATTCAGACTGCCAACTGTTCAGATCCTAGTATCCTACTAATGTCATGCTTGTTGCGAATAGAAAAAACTGCACAAATTAAATCAACCCCTCACAACCTTAAACCGAAACATCAATAACAGTTGTTACGTGAACATAAGTTAACACATCAGAGTGGCGCAGCGGAACCGTGGTGGGCCCATAACCTGCACGTCCCAGGATGGAAACCTTGCCCTGGTATAATCATTAGAGTGGCTTCTGCTATTAATTTTTTTTTTTTTTACTTGCTATGCTGAATTACAAAATTTCCTATCATCTAGTTTTAGTTCGATGCCTATGTCAGTATGTTACTTAACTGTGAATTATATAACAAAAACAGTAACTAGAAGCGCGTAAATGAGATGTTATAACCAATAATTGATTGATGTAATTATCTAGGACAGTAATATATAATGAGTTTCTTGAGACTCCAACATCCTCTCTTTTTTTCAGGTTGAGATTATGAGATAACTGCATCGGAAACACAGATTGGGTTTATTACTAGACGCGCTAGTTTTCCAAACTGTAATCAGAATGTAAATAAATTGTCTCTCAGGTCATTTGGCAACGTCTACCTCATTGGCGGTTATGGAATAAACCTTATTCTCTTTCAAATATGTTGTTCAATATTTCTCATAAAGTCATTCCTTGATTAATAAAGATTTGCATATGATTCCACGCCAACCTTCCTGAAAAGGGGAGGGCTTTAGTGCTTTACCCGGGCGGTGGGCTCAAATCCCGTGAATTAGTCGGCCAAAAGGTCGGAAACTATGGTTAAAAAAAAGAAAGAAGAAGCATATGATTGTCCATCCTTATTCACTTTCAAACCTATTGTTCTTCATCGCTCACCAAGTCATCTATGAGAATTGCAGAACAATGAGAACATTATGTTGTCACCGAGTCTTTCTGGTTTCTTCTCTTCTGGTTTGGGTCACTTTCCATTTTAGAATTATGCTCCTCTCTGAGAATGATAGTGTCTCAATCACTTCCAGAGACTTTAAGCATGCGTAGCACAGATTTTGTACCCCAAGTTTTAACTAGTACTGTATAAAATTAAAAGTAGGATAATGCATAACTGATATATAAGTTAACAAATTACTTCGATGCTCTATAATGAATTGTCTCTTCGGTCCTTACCGAATAAACTTAACAATCTGACTAATAGTAGTGTGGGGCTCATCTATCTCACCTTTGCTGCTATATGTTTGTGAATTAAATTGTTGTTCAAATAAAACCACAAGCACCTGTCTAATAATTTACCCTCTTCCAAATCTGCTAAGGTTTATGTAAAGCAAATTATCTAACGACTTGCTCCTAAAAGGCTAAAAGAATCTGATTCAATCGCACTACAACAACAACAACAACAACAACAACAAACCCAATCCCGCCGGGGCAGGGTATGAGGGAGGTAGAATGTAGACAGATCCTACCCCTACCCCAGGATATACCCGGAAGACTGCTTCCAATGAGACCTCCGGCTAGTGCAGGTGTGCGGGTGAGGTAGAAAATATGAGAGAGCAGAAAAAGCAGAAGACAACATACAACAAGCAGGCAAAAAAAAAAAAAAAAAAAAAAGCGCAAACAGAACAAAGCAAACAACCTAATGCAGCAACACAGAGCAGAGCAAAAGCAACTCGCGGGGCCTAAGGCTGATTCAATCGCACTGTTCCCCAAATTAACAAAAACCAGCAATGCTATGCCAACACCTGATGTGCCATCACGATCACATTCTTAGTTTCAATATAATTTCGAAAACTGGCTAAGTTGTCTAAAAAAGGATGTTCTATTATACGACAAGACAACAGAAAACACAACACATCTGATCTCAAGCTGGATGATATAATTATATTAGCTTGGCAATAGATCACGCACAGATACAAACATACACCAGAATTCCTTAAAATTGCCAATATCTAGTAACACATACCCTGGTTCTACTAAAAGCTCAGATCTTTCAGCAGTAACAACTAACAAGAATTGTAAGATGTTTTTTCTGATCTACCCAATAAGGTTAATTGGCCTTGACTAACATCTCTAAGATTCTTATAGTGTGTTAGTCAAAGAATGTGATGAATAAAGTGGTGTACAGCTAAAACAAATAATTTATAATGACAAGATTCAATCAAGACATGGCTACTTAAAAGAGAGCATTACAGTAAGCTGACTTACACCCTTTCTTAAGCTTGAACCCTGTCATAACCTTAAAGCAAAACAAAAAAATAATCTGAAATTCATCATTAGCAACTGTTATTATGTCTAACCAGTAACCAGAGAGATTCTGTAACAGGTCCTGAAGGCTCTAATCTTAAACAAAAAGCAGTTAACCAGTCCTTGTTTCCAAAATAGTACTTCCTCACAACGAATTGTTTCACATGGCATATTAAAAGGATGTATGAGATAAGCAGTACTTAAATCAGATATCTCCCATCACAAGGTGCTTTGAGTCTTTGACAGAGTAAAGTTGTAACAATCGAATGATCAATGTTCAAGTGCTAGGCAAAGATTACGATTCTTAAAGGATTGGAGCTACTTCTAAGCTAATTACTTAATCGCTAATTACTAGATACTCTATATCAGTTTCACTATAACAAAAACATAAGAGGCGTTGCCAATGATTATATGTTCTGATGTGCTTCTAGAGATCTAATAATTATCTCTTTAGTGTTTGGCAAATTCTTACGCTTCAGCTAAGCCTAACTATCTATTTATCGCAAATACCTAGATACCCGTAGTCAATTTCAGAACATAGTGTCAAACACATGATTATCGATATAACTTTGTTAAAGTTCCTCAAAATATGATTTCTATCAAAGAACTACACATGAACATCAATAAAATTTGGTTAAATACAAATCGTTGATGCAATAATCAATACCATTCATAAACTACATGTTCATTTTATTACCTTAAAACACAAAACCAGACCACTCCAATCCACTCCAAATCAAAAAACAGTAATCTTCTTCCTTTTAGAATTAATGGACTCAACAGTAAACTTATCACTCCCCAAATTCCTCCGTTCAACATACGGTCTAAACGGAACAAATGCAATATACCCTGCAATCGCAACACTATACCCACCCCTAACTTTCTCCATCAAGAAACCTTTAACCTTCTTGTTCCCTTGCCATATCTTCTTCAATTCATTCCAAGCCTGAAACTGTCTAAACCTCCTGGGCATCAAAATACTCGCTTCACCAGGAACAGTCTCCATACTCCCACCAACAATATCATTAAACCGGCCCAATGCACGTTCCTTAATATTATCATCACCTGCAACATACAGATACAATTAAAATGATTAAAACACACACCAAAAAACCCAACATAAGTGTGATAAAAACATCAATACTTTTGTGTATGTATCTCAAAACTGTGTTTTGTTATGGAGTGTTTGTTTAAGCTTGATTTTCGAGATTATGGGCTTATTGAACTTTTTAAAAGCAAATAAGCTCAAATCTTAGGCTTATGAGATTCTCAGCTTGAGCTAATAAGCTCAAGTTGATGCCCTAATATTTGAATTCATTAGCTTTTAAAAAGTACAATAAACCCATAATCCCTAAAGACAAGCTTAAACAAACACCGCCTAAAACCAGTGGCAAAACCAACACTAAAAGTATCATATGCATAAATTTTTCTTAACCGTAGTATCAGATAAAAAAAAGTATGATACATAGTTCAGTAAAATTGTGTTTAGTTAGCACCTATTTATCGACTATCAAAGCAAAAACTAGAAAAGAAACTTTTTTGGACCCGGTAAATTTATGAAAACTTTTACGAACGTTAGCACCACGAAGCATAACTTTATGATTTTACCAGTGTCCCGTACAAGCCCCCTAGTCCAGCCCCTGCCTAAAATAATTGGGGGTGTTTGTTTACGCTTATCTTTTCGGCTTATAGGCCTTATTGAACTTTTAAAAAGCTAATAAGCTCAAACTTTTAGGCTTATGATTATACCAACTCAAACTTCAATAATTCATAGGAAACAAGACACAAATATATTTTAAAAAAAAACAAAAAAAAAACGATGAAACAAACAAATGACCTGCAACTAAGTCCATAAAAAGCCTTTCCAGCATCTGGGTCTTGGGCAAAGATTCATTGGACGAAGGTTGCATAAACCCAACATTGTTGTAGAAAGAGGTGACGTCACTGTTTTTGGGTAGTAACAGCTGGTCAGAAGGTGTGATTTTTGGTGGGGTGATACCAGTTGAGATTAGAAAAGTGTTGTCATCTTTAAGACGTGTGACTTTTGATGTTATGGCTTTGCCTGATGATAACAGAAATGATGAGTTTGATTTCCGGAATAAGCGGTTCATGTAGACCGTCATTGTTAAGTCACGGTGGTGGTGGTCGGAGATTGGATGTGATATGGATCTAGGTTTATGAAATGAGGAAGATGATGATCAAATGTAATTGGGCTTGGGCCGAAGCCATCTTTTGCTTTTGTAATTGGGTTTATCATAATATGGATTTTCTTTTGCTTTTGTAAATGTAGACTTAGGAGTGTTCATCGGTTTGTTCGATTAATTTTTTTTTTCTGGGTATAACCGAAAACTGAAAACCGAACCCTCAATAACCGAAAACCGAACCGAATAACCCGAATTATCTAAATTTAATAATTTATTCATTTATTTATATAATTTTTTTTTAAAATAATAATTTTCAAGCTTAAAAATATTATATTTATACTACTATATAATGTATTTAAAAGCCAAACCTCATTCCAAGCCTAACTCCTAACCAAAAATTAAGATAAGGATCTCCAATCATGATATGACATGTGTCAATTCTTAACAAACTCCAAGCCTAACTCCTAACCACTAAAAAGTAAGACAAGGAGCTCCAATTATAAAGTGACATGTGTCACTTCTCAATTAAAAATTCATCTTTATTTTCAAATTGAAATATCTTTTTATCTATTTATTTTTTTTATAATCTAATTTCACCATATTTTCTAAAATTTTATGCTCTTTAATTCAACATCCATTTTGATATATTTTTATGAGTTTTTAGTTTTTATATTTTTAGTGGGTTTATTTTATCTTTAATTCAAATTTTTACAACTTTAACCTTTATTTCAATCAATACAATCTTGATTCGTCAAATATATTTTTGGGGGAGTATTTGACATGTAAGAGATTGCGAGAGTATTTTTATATGCGGGAATAATGATGTAACGGGAAAGCTACGGGTAACCTAAACAAACACATACAAGTAACACATATACATTCGAAGTGTTGTGAAACGAATTCACTAAACGGGTAAGCAAACACATATAACTATACTTATCGCCGCCGCTATGCGCGGGTATCCAACTAGTATATATATATATATATTATAAAAGAGTTTTAATATATTTTTTTAATATAAATTTTTAAAAAAATATATATGTTTATTTAATTTCGGTTTTCGGTTTGGATTGCTAAAACCATAACCGAACCGAAAACCGAACTTTTATTTCGGTTCGGTTCGTTTTGGCAATTTCGGTTCGGTTACGAGTTCGGTTCGGTTATTTTCGGTTCGGTTCGGTTTCGGTTTTCGGTTTATTCGGATATTACCCAACCTATGAACACCCCTAAATGTAGTAAGTTACTAGTAGAAGTATTTTTTTTTTACTTGTTCGTGGTAACGAGTTGTGTTAATTGTGTTGGTGATTTGTGCTCAGGTCACGAATCCACACAGATTATTACGTGTTGTTGTTTGTGTTTGGTCATAACTTGGTTACTTTTCTTGGTCCCTACTCACTGTTACATTCAGGGCCGTCTCGTGAATTTGAAAGGCCATGTGCCATGTCTACACTATGAGCCCTCTTTAACTTGAAAAGAATTAAGGCTTGTAAAATAATCGTAAATACGAAGAAAGCTAAAAAAAATCAGGTGTATACATAAACATAAAAACAATAGTTATGCTTTCAAGCTGGGGTTAAAGTGTTAAACATGTAAACTTTTACATTTTTCTAGAACTAAAACTAAAAGTATAAGGAAAGGTGTACATGCTATAAACTTTAGGGGACAGACATGTAAATAGCTTAATCTTGTCATCTTCTTCATCCGGTTAAAGTATAAAGACACACCACTCAGGTCTGCAACTCTGTATAACTTCGTACTAATCGATTTTGACCTTATTATTTTGGTAAAATCACATATTTTTTCATTCTTGAGCACGTCGTTATCTATTTTATGCCCGAAATCGAACTGAACCAACCTATATGTCAATAATCGTGGGGCCTTTGAAAAATTGAAGGCCCTGTGCCGTTGAGCATCTTGCACATGCTCAAATCCGGCCCTGGTTACACTGTTAGGAAATCCCGATATTTTTAAAAAAAATTGAAATATATGTATATGAGTTTGAGTTATGGAAGTGTGAAAAATAAGTTGTGTATTAAATGAGTATTTATAGGCTTTTTTTTTTTTTTTTTTTTTTTTAAAGGTTTTGACTCTTATATAACGTCCAGGGGCAAAATGATTTTTTCTTTTGAAATTCAAATCAATTAGTTGTTAAAGGGGGCCGGAATGTAATTTTTTTTGTGCATCTTTCGTCGTTATTCACTATGCAACGCCTTTATCAACGCAGGTCATAACGCCGGATCCACGGTATCATAACGCTACATCAAAATTTGCCACCTCAGCATAATGCCGAAAGTGAAATGCTCTTAGGCTGGTTCCAGTAAGGGGATTCAATCCCCTTACTTTTCACTGTCACGTCAGTTTTCTCTCTCCAGCGACCTTCAGGCGATTGGGTGCCCCAGTAAGGGTGACCAAGATTTTTTTTTTTTTTTTTTTTTTTTTTTTTTTTTTTTTTTTTTAACATTTTAAACACAAAATAAAATTTCATTAATAATTAAAATGTTACATAATAATTCTAATAAAAAATGGATTATTATGTAACATTTTAATACTTCGACGGGAGTGGCTTTGTTGTTGTTGTTGTTGGATGTTTTGATACGGTGGAACAAATGGACGATTCATAGGATGATTTATAAAAAATGGATTGTTAGTTTGTTGTTGTGGAGCTTGTTGGGATTGATAATCGAAAGCAGCGGGACGGAAATTGATGCTTGGTGAGACAGCGGTTAACCGGAAATTCAGATCCGGTGTTAAAATATGCGGGGCGTTTTGTGCCAAACGGGATTTTTGGCCTTTTTGTTGTGGTGTTTTCTTAGACATTTTGATAGAGATGATTATGAGATTTTTGATAGAGAGGATTGTGAGATTTGTGAGTTTAGTGTAAATATGTTGAGTATTTATAGGGTAGTTTAGTAGTATTTTTTTATTTATTAAACAAACGGTAAAACATTTTTTGCAACGGTAGGATTCTTTTTTTTTGTTTGTTTGGATATGCAACGGCACAAAATTTGGATGTTTGTGGTTTGATTTAAGTCGATCGAGCAGAGGACAAAATGGGTTGTGATTCTTGGCGATCGATTGCCTCCACAAAGGACGATCAATGAGGAATCGATCGCCTAAGTCGATCCTCCATCTCTTTTGGAACCAGCCTTATAACACTGGAGAGCCTCAAAATTTGGAGACCATATGCGATCAATCACTTTCACACCCTTAAAAATCCAGCCCTTGTCTTCTTTTGTGTTTCTCAATAATAATTGCTGTCAAATTCAAAGCTCACAATACTTTAATGATACAAAAGTAGAAGAGATGTATGTTTTTTTACGAGCCAATGAGTACGGTTGAAAGTTAAAAAAAAGGAGTACGGTTGAAAAAGAGGTCAAACAAAGAGGCGCGGGTAAGGGGGTGGCAATGGGGCTCGGTTTGGGTTAGGCATGAGCAACCCCGATCGGCATGACCATAACCACTATTTCGGTTTGAATCGGTGTGGCATGGATTTGTGATAAATCGGTAAACATCACCGATTAGATGTGGAGCAAAAGCATGCATGTGTTTGTGTGTTTATATTAATGCACCAATCATATTGCTTCATTTTATATTAATGCATGTGAGGTATGGGTTAGGTATAAGATAGGTATGAGATGAGATGGAAGGATATTATTGGTGAGTGATTAGGTATGAAATATTTTGTTAGGCATGGTTGCCACCTCCCTAATACGTGTTTTACAAATGTTGAATCCTCACGAATCACGATGGAAAATTCAATACTTTTCATTTTATCCACGTTTTCTTATTAACAAAATAAATAAATTAAGAGTAAACTGCAAAATACATCTCTGTGGTTTACAGTTTTTGAGACCTTACATCCCTGTCATAAACTATTGGTTAGTTACATCCTTCGTTAGCCAAACGTTAGCCATTCTACATCCCTGGTCACAAACTCTGTTAGTTTTCTTCGTTAAGTGCTAACGGGAATGCTTTTTTGGTCTTTTTACTCATACGAGGGATGTATTTTGCAGTCTACTCTTTTACATATAAGAGGGATGTATTTTGCAATTTACTTTTATACTTTACTTTTTTTTTTTAATTCTTATTATTATTATTATTATTATTATTATTATTATTAGAGTTAACTATTTATATAAAAAAACATTTTGTCGAAAATATTATAAAAAATTCCAAAAATTTTATAAAAATTTCGAAAATTTGATAAAAAAAAATTCCAAAAATTTTATAAATAATTTCGAAAATTTTATAAAAAAATTTATAAAAAATTCCGAAAATTTTATAAAAAATTTTTATTAATAATTCCCAAAATTTTATGAAATATTCCGATAAAATTTTTATAAAAAAAAAATTCCGTAATTTCTTTTAAATTTTTTTTTTTTAAATTCCGTTAAAAATTTGTTTTTTAAACTTTTTTCTTTTTTACGGAATTTTTTATAAAAAAATTTCGACAAAAAAATTTCTTTTTTCTTTTTTGAATACTTATTGACGGAATTTTTTATAAAAAAATTTCGACAAAAAAATTTCTTTTTTCTTTTTTGAATACTTATTGACGGAATTTTTTATAAAAAATTTTCAAAAAAAATTTCCTTTTTCTTTTTTGAATACTTTTTGACGGAATTTTTGATAAAAAAATTTCGACAAAAAAATTTCTTTTTTCTTTTTTGAATACTTTTTGACGGTATTTTTTTTATAAAAAATTTTCTTTTTTCTTTTTGAATACTTTTTGACGGAATTTTTTATAAAAAAATTTCGACAAAAAAATTTCTTTTTTCTTTTTTTAATACTTTTTGACGGAATTTTTTTATAAAAAATTTTCTTTTTTCTTTTTTGAATACTTTTTGACGGAATTTTTTTATAAAAAAATTTCGACAAAAAAATTTCTTTTTTCTGTTTTGAATACTTTTTGACGGAATTTTTTTATAAAAAATTTTATTTTTTCTTTTTTGTCGAAAATTATTTATAAAAAAATTTCTTTTTTCTTTTTGACGGAATTTTTTTAATTTTTATAAAAAATTTTTTGTCGAAAATTTCCACAAAAAAATTTCGACAAAAAAATTTCGACATCTCAAAATACAAAAATGTATTTTGCAGTTTACTCATAAATTAATAACTGAACATTTTTTTTTCGAGTAAACTGCAAAAATCATCCCTGTGGTTTGTGTAAATTTGCAAGAATCATCCCTATCTCAAACGTTCAGCATTTAACATCCCCAAGTCCACAAACCTTTAGCATTAATCATCCCTGAGCACTAACGTCGTTAGTTTTACCCGTTAAGTGTTAAATAATATTTTCCCGTTAATCCCTCTGTTAATACTTTTTGCACCATTAGTCCTCATTTTACGTTTTCGTTTGTTTTTTTACGTTTTTGTCCGTTTTTACTCGTTTTCGTCCGTTTTTATATGTTTCATCGGCTTTTTATCCACTTTTGTCCGTTTTTTATATGTATTAGTCCGTTTTTTTTTTTACTTTTTTACGTTCTCGTCCGTTTTTTTACGTTTTCGTCCGTTTTTTACGTATTCGTCCATTTTTTTACGTTTTTGTCCGTTTTACTCGCTTTTATCCGTTTTTATATGTTTCGTCAGCTTTTTATCCGTTTTCGTCCGCTTTTTATCCGTTTTCGCCCATTTTTTATATTTATTCGTCCCGGGTTTTTTACGTTCTCGTTCGTTTTTTTACGTTTTCGTCTGTTTTTACGTTTTCGTAAGGTTTTTTTACATTTTTGTTCGTTTTTACTGGTTTTCGTCCGTTTTTATTTGTTTCGTCCGCTTTTATTCGTTTTTTTACGTTGTCGTCCGTTTATATACGTTTTTGTCCATTTTGTATGTTCTCGTCCGTTTTTTTTACGTTTTCGTCTGTTTTTTACGTTTTTGTCTTTTTTGTTCTCGTCCGTTTTTTTATATTTTCGTCTGTTTTTTTACGTTTTGTCCGTTTTTACCCGTTTTCGTTCGTTTTTATATGTTTCATCCGCTTTTTATCTGTTTTCGTCCGTTTTTTATATGTATTCGTCGGGTTTTTTTTAAACGTTTTTTAAGGACAAAACGGATAAAAGGCGGACGAAACATATTAAAACGGAAGAAATCAAGTAAAAACGTACAAAAACGTAAAAACCGAGTAACGTAAAAAAATGGACGAAAACATTAAAAATGGATAGATAGCGGACGAAACATAAAAACGGAAAAAAGAGTAAAAACGGACATAAACATAAAAATACGGAAGAAAACGTAAAAAAACGGACGAGAACGTAAAAAACGGACAAAAACGTAAGAAAGCAGACGAAAACGTAAAAAAAACGGACGAGAACGGGTAAAACCGGACAAAAACGCAAAAAATATCAAAAACGTAAAAAAACCTGGACGAATACATATAAAAAACGGACGAAACGGATAAAAAGTGGACGAAAACAGATAAAAAGCGGACGAAACATATAAAAACGGAAAAAGCGAGTAAAACGGACAAAAACGTAAAAAAAACGGACGAAAACGTAAAAAAACGGACGAAAACGCAAAAAAACGGACTAACACATATAAAAAGCGGACAAAAGTGGATAAAAAGCGGACGAAACATATAAAAACGGAAAAAGCGAGTAAAACGGACAAAAACGTAAAAAAACGGACGAAAACGTAAAAAAAACGGACGAAAACATAAAAAAACGGACTAATACATATAAAAAACGGACAAAAGTGGATAAAAAGCGGACGAAACATATAAAAACGGACGAAAACGAGTAAAAACGGACAAAAACGTAAAAAACAGACGAAAACGTAAAATGAGGACTAACGGTGCAAAAAGTATTAACGGAGGGATTAACGGGCAAATATTATTTAATATTTAACGGGTAAAACTAACGACGTTAGTGCTCAGGGATGATTAATGCTAAAGGTTTGTGGACTTGGGGATGTTTAATGCTGAACGTTTGAGATAGGGATGATTATTGCAAATTTACACAAACCACATGGATGATTTTTACAGTTTACTCTTTTTTTTCTTTCTACTATAGTCGTTTTTGAGGTCAAACAAAGTGGCGCGGGTAACATGTGTTTTACAAATGTTGAATCCTAACGATGCACTCAACACTTTTCATGTCATCCACCTATTTTTTATAAGATTTAAGATCATTTGAGGACAAAAGATTCTTTACATACCAGGGATTAATATCCACTCTTCATTTTTATTAGATCTAATGGATGAGATTAATCCCAACAATAAAAAAAAATCCACTTTCATCCTTTTTTTCAAATATAAATATCTTTCAAACCGTTAATCGTCAAGCGAAAAAAAATATACCATTACGACGAGCATTTAATTATCTTTCTATAGCTAGGCACTTTGATATACTTTCGACAATTTTTTTTTTCTTCGTGTTTTTCACTTTTTTTTAAGTTTTTTTCATTTTTTTACGTTACTGAAATTTGTATGAAAAAATCATATATGATTTAACACTAATTTGAATACTACATGTGATATTAGTGTTAAATCATATATGATATGTATATCATATGTGATTTATCATATATGATTTAACACTAGTATCAAATATGATATTACATATCATATGTGATTTAACACTAATATCACATGTGATCTTCAAATTAGTGTTAAATCATATATGATATTTCATGCAAATTCTAGTTTCGAAGAAAAACGAAAAAAATAGACGAAAAAACGTGAAAAAACGATTTTTTTTTCTTTTTTCGAAAGTATATCAAAGTGCCCGTCTATAGAAAGATAATTAAATGGTCGTCGCGATGGTGTAATTATTTTTGATTAACGATTAACGGTTTAAGAGATATTTAAATTATAAAAAATATGTGAAATAATAAAATATTTTTAATCTCAACCATTGATTTCTTTTTAGATGGATGGTGGAGATGAGTCCCTTGGTATGTAAGAAAAGTTTGACATGTAAAATAACTCTCCTATTTTATAAACAAGATAAATAAATTAATAATATGAACATTTTTTTTCTTCTATAGTCGTTTTCTAGTTGAAAAAGAGGTCAAACAGTGTAACATGTATTTTTACAAACGAGTGTGGAAACTCGCGCGATGCAGCGGGATTGGCTTTAAAGGACTTACTTTGTAGCGACACTTAAACCTTAGGGACTAATTTTGCCAGGTTGCTATAGTTAGCAATACAGGACTTACCTTGCAACGTCGCTTAAACCTTAGGGACTATTTTTGCCAGATTGCTATAGATAGCAATTAATGATGCAGGACTTATTTTGTAGCGCCACTTGAACCTCAGGGACTGTTTTTGCCAAGTTGTGAAACTTAGCATTTAATGCTTGTGTTTGTGAAGCAACCATGTACGCTTTTTAGTATATAGATACAATGTCGAGACTAACACTCTTCATGTGATCCACATTATTTATAAAAACTACAAATCGTTCTGTTTTGGTTTTTCAGTTTCGGTTTTCGGTTTTTGACATTAAATCGGGCTGGTTTTGGTTTTTTCTTACTTGAAAACAAGTAAGTTTAATCTTATATAAAGTTTACGATTCTAAGTTTCAAGCAAAAATATTTTAACATATATCAATAATAGCATAATATTTAGCAATCCAAAGCTTCGAAAAAATGTACGAAACAACCAAACATGCATATAAAATATAAAATGCATATCTTTGTGGCTTAACACTTTTCGTTCGTAAAAACATTCAAAGAACACTATTATTCGAAAACAAAGATATAATATCTATAAATATAAAAAATTGAAATGTTTAGATAATAAACAACACTATTGCTTTTTTTTAATAGAAAAAGTTGTATAATCAAATCTTTGAAATTAAATAACAAATTTCTCGTAAAGATAAAATTATATATAAATATATATAAAAGTAGGGCGGGGCGGTTTTTCGGTTCGGTATTTATATGAAGCCAAAAACCATCCCAAACATTTAGTTTTTATAAAATTCAAAACCACCACTTTCGGTTTGTCAAATGGGGCGGGTTTTTCAGTTCGGCTTTTTCAGTTTTTCCGGTTTCGATTTGGTTCTTCGATTTTTGTGATCACCCCTAAAATTAATAACTATGAATTTTTTTTCCTACTATAGTCATTTTTTTTAACATAGATTACAAAATTTTTAAAGATGCAATGAAAAAAAGCTAGCCATTTATTTCTTCATAAAATAAATTAAAATAAAATAAAACCATTTTTCACATTTTTCTTAAAAATAAAATATCTTACAAATAATAATTCATTAAGCGACAAAAAATACCATCACAAGGAGAAATTGTTTATTTTTTCGTAGACGGGCATATCGATATACTTTTGACGAATTCTTTTTGAGTTTTTTTAGTGCTAAAATTTATGCCATGAAAAATCACATGTGATTTGTTCTTGTAAAATCTTATGTGATTTCTCAAATCATGTGTGTTTTTCATAAATCACATGTTATTTTTAAAATAAAAAATCAACTCTGATTTTACAAATCACGTGTGATTTTTCAGGGTGTAAATTTCAACAATCACATAAAAACCTTATAAAATTCGTCAAAGGTATATAGAAGTGCCCATCTATAGAAAGATGATTTAATTTTCATTGTGATGGTATGATTCGCTTAGCGTAACGATTAGCGGTTTGTGATATATGTAATTTTTAAAAAGAATGATGAGAGTTAGTTTTTTTAGTTTGATTAAAAAAAAATAATAAATAAATAAAATAAAAAAAATAAAAATTGGCCAAGATTTATTCGATTTTTAAAGAATTTATAACTTTTCTACCTACTACATATAAAGAAAACACATGTCTTCCTAAAATACAAGCAAAATTACTAATATATTTATGATTTAAGATCATTTGAGGACAAAAGATTATTTACATACCAAGGGATCAATCTCCACCCTTCATTTTTATTTGATTTAACGGATGAGATTAATCCCAACAATTTAAAAAACCCACTTACATCATTTTTTTTTCAAATATTAATATCTTTCAAACCGTTAATCGTTAAGCGAAAAAAAATATATCATTGCGACGAGCATTTAATTATCTTTCTATAGATAGGCACTTTGATATATTTTCGACAATTTTTTTTTTTTCGTATTTTTCACGTTTTTTTTTTAAGTTTTTTCGTTTTTTTACGTTACTGAAATTTGCATTAAAAAATCATATATGATAAAACACTAATTTGAATATCACATGTGATATTAGTGTAATATCATATATGATATGTAATATCACATGTGATATTAGTGTAATATCACATGTGATATTAGTGTAATATCACATATGATATTACATATCATATATGATTTAACACTAATATCACATGTGATATTCAATTTAGTGTTTTATCATATATGATTTTTTTCATGTAAATTTCAGTAACGTAAAAAAAACGAAAAAAAACAACGAAAAAACGTGAAAAACGAAATTTTTTTCTTTTTTCGAAAGTATATCAAAGTGCCCGTCTATAGAAAGATAATTAAATGCTCGTCGCGATGATGTAAATATTTTCACTTAACGATTAACGGTTTAAGAGATATTTAAATTATAAAAATATGTGAAATAATAAAATGCTTTTAATCTCAGCCATTGATTTCTTTTTAGATGGATGGTGGAGATGAGTCCTTTGGTATGTGAGATAAGTTTGGTATGTAAAATAACTCTCCTCTATATTTATTCCTTATTACTCTCTATCTCTATTACTTATAAAGAGTGTATATCTTTTCTTAAAATTTGTATCTTGAAAGTTAAATTAATATTGTTTGCCTAAAGACCCTTAATTACCCTTTAAACTTGACAACTTTTTAAAAACTTAAATTATGTTTTTTCTTGATCAATTCTAAACTGGAAAAAATTTTAAATACACACACTATATTAATTTTAAAAAACACAATACTTTGTATTTCAAAAAAGACTCGCTTTGTATTAAGGGTCGAACAATAATCACGATTTTACAAAAATAAATATTTGTCATTATACATGGTCACTTTACACAGATACTTGTCTAGTATTTGTATTTCAAAATTCTGAAAAACTTGCAAGTTGACTTTTACCATCCGTCTTTATCTACAACCTTTCTTTCTTAAAATTTAAAATTGAAAGCTTAATGCGTTATAAGCTTTTGCAACTCTTTTCTATCTTTCATTATGGGAAATGTCATATAATTGGTAAATCAAAGGTTTATTATTGTTTTACTAAAGTCGCTTGTACTTTTATTTATATAAAAATCACTCAATTTTTAAAATTATTTCACTAAAGTTACTCAAGGTTTTTTTCAACTGCAAAAAAACCATTTAAATTTTAGAGTAAATTGCAAATTATGTCCTTAACGTTTGCCATTTTTACGAGAAATGTCTCCAATTTTGAAACTTTGCGAGCTGTGTCCCTAACGTTTGAGCTTTTTGCGATAAATGCCAATTAGGCGCTACAATAGTTGCAAATTCTCATTTTTTGGTAACGCTCGTTAACTTTTCCCGTTAGTGGCCATGTGAAATGATTAATTTACCCTCCTTATCTTCAATAATTTCTATTCCACTCGTTTTCCTTCTTTCCCGCCAAGCTGATAACGCTACACGCGTCGTTCGGGGTCAAAGGAACTTCTTTTTCGTCGAGCAAGTTTTTCAACACCCTAGGCAGTGAACCTAATCGTTGTAGTGTAGTATTAGGGTAAGCCACGGGAATTGATATCGTTCTCTAGGGGAATAGGAATGCTAGTGAGAGGTTACTACGCTAAGGTTGGGGTTGAGGAAGATTATTTTTTATCTTTTTATATTTTTTAGGAAATGGAAAGGTACGAATCTCGGGGTTTGGATTTGGGGGGTTGGTATTTCTACCGATTACTTCTACTATCTAATTATCAAACTAACTAAGGTGAGGGTAGTCTATGTCTAATTATTGTGTGCTCGTATGATATTTTAAAGATGTGTTTACTTAGGTTTTATTACTCCTTAATTATCTCCTATTGATGGTTGAATTGTCACGTCCTTATTCTTAATTGCGTTGTGTGTCTAAGGTCATAGGGTATGCGTTTATCCCTAACTCTTTGAAACTACCAAAGGGTCTCGTCTACAAAATCTCTAGGATTTATAAACTCTAACTCTAAGGTACTCTTTGGATGGTTTAGCCTACAACTACTCTAGGTGTTATAGTCTAAGGTTCACAAAGATTAATCAAGCATTAACTACACAACGAATGACCTATCACATTACTAGATCATTAACAATTAAGATAAGAGACAACCAATCAATATTCAATAGTTAAGTTTCATATTCCCTAAGCAAACACACAAGTAAATTAGCCGGACATGGAGAACATGCAAGCATACACACAAGTAATTGAAGACATAATTAAATTTATGAAGTAAAACACTTGAAAATAAGCAATTAAGATAAGAGACAACCAATCAATATTCAATAGTTAAGTTTCATATCACTTGAAAATAAGCAATTTGGCTACTGTATCGTCACAACATGTGTTCCGTCGGCGTCGCAGATAACACCTGACGCCGTCCCCTTGAGTTTCAGCAGCTTGAGTGTCACGATTCTTGACTTTGGCCATTTTCATCGTATATCCGCGCCTTTCCGTCCAAATAAGTGCCATTCCAGCAATTTGCCTTCAAGAGACCTAAAAAGTGAAAAGGAACGATATTAAGTAATAACGGATACAAAAGTGATCAAATAAGGGCTTAAACGACCACTCAAAAAGGTACATTTTAAAACCTTATCAAATATCCCTACACTTGGTATTTGCTTGTCCTCAAGCAAATGTGTTTTTAGCCAATTAATTTATAAGTTGGGGGTCATGAAACATTGGTTTAAAACAATCCACAACACATATAAGCCCCGCAAAAGTCATAACAAGCACGAAAATTATATACTAGCACCTCACATGGGGTGTTTGGGCACTCACATCTCTCGGGTGTATATGAAATATAACAAGTTGGAAATGGAAGATAAACACTCATTAACCGGTCCTAGTACATAGATTACCATAGGCTTGAGAATAGATCAAACCTCCATCGCTTTGGCGTAAGCACCTAGGAAAGACTATCAAAGAGGTCTTTTAAAGGGTTGTAATGTTAGGCTTACGGTAGGGAAACAAAGGGTTTGGTGGGATAGGCTATTTAGTGGTGGCAAGTCAAAAATCTTTATGTTACAAGCATACGAAGAATGGCGTTGCTAAGCCAAGACTCGACACTCTAAACTCTAGATAACTGAAACAAACAAACATAAATTTAAAGGATAGATATAGGATGGTAGCCCGTTTTTTTTTTTTTTCGACACTCTATTTTTTTTTTCTTTTTCTCTTTTTCTATTTTTTTTTTGATTTTTTTTTCATACACTTTTACTCTACCATCCTCTATGGTAACATCAAAATGATAGGGATTTATAGGCACATCCCTACACTTGAGTTTTTATTACTCTAACACTAATTTGACCCGAATTGAAAAGATCAAAACACTTGGAGTACATTATTACGCAAATAAAGGGAATTTGAATTTAACGTTCCCTTCCAATCATTTCATAAACTTTAACTTTTCCCATGAGTCCCAATCGTCCCAAAACTGTGTACAAAGGATATGACTTGACTTAGCAACTTATGCAAGCAACTAGATAATTGAACTAAGGGTTTTTAGGGTGATAACAATAATGCACTAAAAGTGAGTGCATACAAGGTAGGCTAAGGCGATTTGGGTGTACATTTGGGGGTGGGGTGTAAACAATGCTCTTCATTGATATTCTGAAAAATCGAAACATCACGAGAACCGCGAAAAGGATAGGCTCTAAGGGGTTAACTAGGGGTATCGTGTACTAAAGATGAGTACAACGCAAAGGTGTGGGGGAATTACTCAACCGATGTGGAAGAAGTAATTATATTACGGATATAAAACAAGGGTTATCCTAATGCCTCTTATCATTTAGTTATTCCTAACTACACAAGTGTAGTCTTACTAGCGATCTCGGGATGCATCACAAAACAAGTTCTAGAATCTATTATACTACCGGTTCACACTCTAAGCATTAAAGATGAATGCTTTAATTCCTACTAATCTAAGGGCGATCCTCACATTTTGGGTGGAATTTAAGTGGTAAAGGGTTTTTGTGCTAGTCATATAACTTCCTATCCATGAGACTTTTGTTAAGACTAATGGCCCACTCCTATATATCATGAAAAAATTTAAATTTGGTGCCAAAATTACCCTAACCGACATTTTCTCATGGTTTATTACACAAATACAATTGGACAAAGCAAATAATCAAGGATAAGCATAGTTTCAAAGTTCCCATTTTATTTTCCCTCCCTACACTTAAACTGAAAATTGTCCCCAATGTTCCCCGAAAGTATCAAAGTTATGATAATGGAAGGTAATAAAATATGAAAGAAACTAGTACTCCTCTGATTAGCTCAGTAGGATCCATGTAAAGTTGTGGTTATATTTTTCTTCAAGAAGAACGTTTGCGTGAAAAACTCCTTCTCATCTTATGTATCTCCTTCTTGATAAATTAAACTTGCACATTTGAAGAAAACAAACGAAACCTTCGTGTAAAATCGGCGGTAATAATATATATAAGACTCTACTAAACTAGGATATAATGCTTGTGGAATGGATGTTTACAGAATTTCGGTAAATTTAAGACCTGGAAAATTCCAAAAAATTATAAGTAGCTCAGAAAACGAGAAAAAGTAATCAGTTATTTTTGCTCCTTCCTGACGCCGTAAGGTTGCGATCCTGACGCCGTCAGGTTATCCTGACAAAAACTGGTCTGCGATTTTCTGGAAAATTTACATCTTTAGAATCTGGAAAAACTTCCTGCAAAACATCCATTATGACTCGATACAAGCATTTGACTCGAACAAACACACATGTATATCTTTTAATCAATTGAAATTCTCATGTTTACGTTTCTTTTGAAAACGTGTGTAATCCTCCCTACCCTTATCCTTTATGTAAAATACCTTTATATATAATTAAGACGAGGTTAAAAACAAAATAAAGCATTTTTACAAATTTAAACATGAGAAAAAGCAATCAATAAAAAATATATGACACAAACAAGCAAACAATTAAGCATGGGTTGCCTCCCACGAAGCGCTTTTCTTTATTTATGAGTCTTGTAGCTAGACTCGTAGTCGTGCTCCTACGTACCAATATAAGTAAGCCTATCCTTAACAATGTCATAAGGATCAAACTTATCATTTAAGTTCCTAGTAGTACGTTTGGTTCGATATGCCTTTTCAAACTTCTCTCCATCGGGATCATAGATTGTTATCCTAATGTGCCACTCTCCATTACCATCACTAGGCGGTCTATCCCAATCCCATTTATGTTTAGGCTTCTCAACTTTCCACTTATTCATGACAAGGTTGACGGGCAAGCTTCCTATGAACTCGGTCATCTTCCTAAATACTAAGGCGTCCTCGAACGGGTTCACTTCCATGTCCCTAGCCATTTTTTTTTCGTGGAAAGTTGCTTTACTAGCAAAGGCTTCATCTAGGTAGAAAGGTCGTTGGGGACCTATGAGGTTCTTATCTATCCAAGGCCCATATCTTGAAGGCGTTCTATCCAACCTAATTTCATGTGGAATTTCCTCTTCTTTGTAGTACGTATGCTTTTTGACATCGTAAATTGACCTAGCACTCTCCTCTCCTACCAGTATTTTGGACATCTTGCAATCGATGATGGCACTAGCGGTAGCTAAGAATCCTCTTCCTACTAGCAATGGGCATGTCGGGTCCTTATTCATGTCTAGCACATGGAAGTCGGCCAAAAGAGTCAACTCTCCTACGTGTACTACCATGTCTTTTATTATCCCTACCGGATATGCAATACTACCGTCAGCTAGACCTAAGATGGTTTCCGTTGGTTCTATCTTACCTAAGTTAAGGCTTCTATGGAGGGACAACGGAACAAGATTGATGCATGATCCTAAGTCGGCTAGAGCATCGAGAGGTTTGGAAGTTCCAAGCCTACACGGAAGAGTAAATAGCCCGGGATCGTCTAACTTCTTAGGTAGATTATTTCGCACAAAGGCGGACCCATGTTGTCCAAGTTTAAGTTCTAACTCATATTTTTCTTTTAAAGCATTATAATAAGGTGCATGAGCTAAGACTTCAAGAACCGGTTTTTCTTGATGGAGTTCCTTGTACTCCTCCTCTAGATTAGGTTTGGGTTCTTGGTTGACGGGTTTCTTAAGAGTAGGTTCTACCAATGGTGCAGGGCCTTGGTACCTCATTTTGGATTGCTTGGAACCCTTGTTGATAGCATTTACCGAGTGAACCGTTGGGTGTAAGGGGCATGGATGTGCACTCTCCCATGGTGAACAAGAACATGAAGCCGATGAAATCGAACTCACTTTTGGGTTCTTTATAGTATCACTAGGGAGTGCTCCAATTTCCCGGTCATTGAAGGCTTTTAAGAGGGCATCGAGCTTGTTTGTCATCTCGCCTTGTCTTTGCTTAAAATCGGCTTCAAGCTTAGTCAATCGAGTTTCTTGAGATGACATGAACCTAGATGCGATTGCCTCAAGATTAGTGGGGTTCCCGGTGCTTGGAGGATTGAACCTATTAGGTGGACTAGATGAGCTTTGGGGTGTGCTTGAGTTTTGGTTCCACTTAAGGCTAGGATGATTTCTCCATGAGGGGTTGTAAGAGTTTCCTAAGTTGTTTTGTTCGGGTTTAAAAGTGTACCACTTCTCTCCCGCTCTGTCGGTACGAGTGGAGGCGTAGTCCGCAAAAGCTTGTTCGGGGAGTCTTGTGCAATCACGAGTGTCATGGGGACCACTACATAACTCACAAGGTAGAGTGATTTTATTCACTTGATGTGAAGACTTAGGATTTTCGTAGGAGCTCATTAGGAATTTAACTTGATCTTCAAGTTCGAGCATCCTACGGTCGGAAGGTTGTGAGTCGACTGGAGGCAAGGAGATTGCCTTAAACGGGGGTCATTCCAACTTTCGTTGTCATAGAGAGCAAGGTCCTCTATTATACCCCATGATTCTTCCGCGGTGAGATCACTAAGTTTTTCACCGGCCGCTTGGTCAATGGATCGCTTGGTGGAGAAATTGACATGATCATAGAAAAGTTGGACTTGGAGACAAAGATCAATGCCGTGATGAGGGACTTTATGAAGTAATTCCTTGAATCGAGTCCATGCTTCGTAGAGAGATTCACCTTGACGTTGTTGGAACATCAAGATGTCATTCCTAAGCTTAGTGGTTCTCTCCGGTGGGAAAAATTGAGCAAGGAAGCGAGAGTTGAGATCATCCCAACTTGAGATGGAGCCGGCGGGAAGTCGCTCAAGCCAATTACTAGATTGGTCCCATAGAGAGAATTGGAAGAGACGCAGGCGCGTGGTCTCCCGAGTAGTAGCATCGAGGTCGATGGAATCGACATTTTTAAGTAAATCCTTAAGATGCTGATTAGGATCTTCGGAACGAAGTCCATGGAATGCTCATCCGTTTTGCACCAATCGAATGGTGTCGGATCGCAGGGCCGTAGTTTGGGCTTGATCGGGAAGCTCAATGGTGTTCCTATAGCCTAGGTGGCTTGGTCTCGAGTATTCACTAAGAGTACGGCCTCTTGGCGGGTCATTTGGTGGTAGGTTGATGAATGGTGGTGGGTTATCACCTTCCATGATGAAAAGTGATGGGGGTACTAACAAAGGTCACGAAGAAGGGGGATAGACTACGAGGAAGCTAAAATTGAGAAAAAAATTACTTGATAAGAATCAAGCAAAGAAACCTAAGTGAAGTGAACTCCTAACTAGCTATTCTATTCCCCGGCAGCGGCGCCAAAAACTTGATAACGCTACATGCGTCGTTCGGGGTCAAAGGAACTTCCTTTTCGTCGAGCAAGTTTTTCAACACCCTAGGCAGTGAACCTAATCGTTGTAGTGTAGTATTAGGGTAAGCCACGGGAATTGATATCGTTCTCTAGGGGAATAGGAATGCTAGTGAGAGGTTACTACGCTAAGGTTGGGGTTGAGGAAGATTATTTTTTATCTTTTTATATTTTTTAGGAAATGGAAAGGTACGAATCTCGGGGTTTGGATTTGGGGGGGTTGGTATTTCTACCGATTACTTCTACTATCTAATTATCTAATTAACTAAGGTGAGGGTAGTCTATGTCTAATTATTGTGTGCTCGTATGATATTTTAAGAATGTGTTTACTTAGGTTTTATTACTCCTTAATTATCTCCTATTGATGGTTGAATTGTCACGTCCTTATTCTTAATTACGTTGTGTGTCTAAGGTCGTAGGGTATGCGTTTATCCATAACTCTTTGAAACTACCAAAGGGTCTCGTCTACAAAATCTCTAGGATTTATAAACTCTAACTCTAAGGTACTCTTTGGATGGTTTAGCCTACAACTACTCTAGGTGTTATAGTCTAAGGCTCACAAAGATTAATCAAGCATTAACTACACAATGAATGACCTATCGCATTACTAGATCATTAACAATTAAGATAAGAGACAACCAATCAATATTCAATAGTTAAGTTTCATATTCCCTAAGCAAACACACAAGTAAATTAGCCGGACATGGAGAACATGCAAGCATACACACAAGTAATTGAAGACATAATTAAATTAATGAAGTAAAACACTTATCTTGATGTAAGATATGGTTTGGAACCCTAAAATACTGTACAAGACAGCCTTGGTTCGGTTTAGGTTTTTACTCCAAAAGACTACACACTGAAAACTAAAAAATTCAGATTCTATATATAAGATTACATTCGCGACGGCGTCACCTTTTAATTTGTGATGCCGTTGGGTCGCCGTTATTAGAGTTTCGTCTTGGCCACGTTAGTCTTACGACGGCGTCACCTTATGCTTGTGACGCCGTCCTCTTCAGCCTCTGACGCCGTCTGGATCAAATCTAGGCCGTCTGAGTTGCGACGACCTACTCTTTTAAAGCCTGACACCGTCACTTGAAAATAAGCAATTTGGCTACTGTATCGTCACAACATGTGTTCCGACGGCGTCGTAGATAAAACCTGACGACGTCCCCTTGAGTTTCAGCAGCTTGAGTGTCTCGATTCTTGACTTTGGCCATTTTCTTCGTATATCCACGCCTTTCCGTCCAAATAAGTGTCATTCCAGCAATTTGCCTTCAAGAGACCTAAAAAGTGAAAAGGAACGATATTAAGTAATAACGGATACAAAAGTGATCAAATAAGGGCTTAAACGACCCCTCAAAAGGTACATTTTAAAACCTTATCACAAGCACAACCAAGTTCTGAAACACAAGTTCAGTATTTATAGACCCAAATTCACACACGTAAGTTCTAAAACACAATTTCACAAAGATCGATTATACTTATTTAAACAAAATGGACAAATCCTTTTAAATAAGACTATTTGCCTTACCAAACACCCTTTTAAGAGGTTATCTACGTTTACCTATCATTTCAATCCTTGTCTTGATAAACAGCTCATTAAGAAACTCATATAGATTTTCGCCTGTGTTGGTTTTGTATGGCCCATATATTGCTTTGATATGATCCAATAATTCATCATTAAAGTTATTGCCCATGTTACACGATACTTCTGCATCATCCTTCAAACTTTCAATCACTTTTTGCCCAACCTTGTATATGATATATGTTAGGACCCTTTATCACGTATACCTTATCACAAAACTCACGTTCCTAACAGCAAGAATACGTATAACATAAATAGATGTGTTATGCGTATAAGAAAGATTAAGAAAAGAACTTGGTGACTTGAATGATAGATCGTGTATGTTTAGAGAGATAAAGGAAAGAAGATGAAAAAAATAAGTTGTATATTGCTTCAAGGAAAAACACACACACACACACACACTTTCAAGCACACCCCTCAAATGACCATTTGAGGGGTATTTATAGTACAAGAGGTTTGTTGCCCTAAAGGCTTTCCATGGGCTTTTCGTGGACTTGGATTGGGCTTGGGATGCTTAAGCTTATACACGGCTTAGCATACCTTAACATTTAACCAATTAGCTTAGCCCACCCCACGAGCCCGTTGACTATTCTATCACGATATCTAATACACGTTACAAAGTTCCTAATCGTGAATGACCATCACTTCTAATAAAAACTATTAAGGCTAAGAATCTCCCACTAAGGGGTGGTCATTCAAAAGATGCTCAACTTGATTAGGTCTTTACTTTTCTCGAGCTTGAACTTTGTGCGTAGATATAGAATAGTCATGAATCTCTGTTCCTTCATGCTTTGTGATCAGATAATGTGGTTGTCTGCCGTTGTCAACTTCATTGGTTAAGTATCTCCACGTCTTTCTCCACCATGCTCACACTTCTATTTGACTTTGAGTTTCCAATGATGAAGTTCTCGAGTCTTTACACTTTGTAGATTCTTTGACATTGACGAAGAATCATCTTTAACTTTGAGTTGCCTTTGATTTTGATGAGAACTTTCATGTGTTGTTGGTATGAGCATGTGGCGAGTCTGCACGATCTATCCGCTCCGGAGCTTCCATAAGAAGAAAACATAAAAACAAGTTAGTGATAAGCGGATTCCGGCACTTACAAGTTTGAATTTCGAGGGTGTTAACAGCATAGTGTGAAAACACATCTCTAATTCTTACAGAGGCCGTTCCTGAACTGGAGTCCCACAAGTGAGATAACGCGATATACCAAAGTACATCTACAGTTCAGATGAGTCGCTGAAGTACACCGAAGCATCACTTCACGACTGTAGACCGTTTGAGACACACTAAGCGTAATCCACGGGGAGTTACCGAAGTGACTTGCTGTCAGGGCTGCTTGATGTTGACCCTGGCAGGAGTTTCCATTCAATCACTGAAGATCACAGATGTGAAACCTCTCATAAATGTTCTGGCAGATTGCTAAGATCTGCGTAGGACTCTATAATATATCACTTGTGCCCTTATTGATGAACAACAAGCGATGTCATGTCAAGTGTTCCTATGAGATCTTTTGATGAATCTCGTGGCTCTAGACTCAATAGTGCATTTTGGTTTTCCTGAGCGGAGACTAGGGAGAGGGTCTCCTTCTTCAATACCAACCATCTCTAAGAGAAAGTCAATAGATTATGTAGGGTTTCCAGTGAGAATGAAACAAATCCCTTTTGAGAGGAATTGAGTGGCTAGAAGGTTTAGGTGCAGTGCGTCACTGGGTCCATGACGTCGTTGTCTTCAATACCAGTGTCATCTATGTGACAACCAGTAGCATATGTATTGAACCCGGTTTCTGCCCTAAGGTTGATTATGGAGGGCTATTTCTTTTCACCCTTTCTTTACATTTCTTTTTAATTCTTCAACCCCTTCTTTCTCATTTCTCACATTACTCCTTTTTTCAATCATTCCTAAGGACTTCTAATACTAACTATTTGTGATGTCCTTGGGTAGATCCCTCCGGCTCTGGCGGATCATAGGACGAATTTCCTATCCTTAGTCACCTTATAACTCCATGACTGTCCTATTGTTGCCATAAAACCATTTTTCTTGAAAATCTCTCAAAGTGTTTTTGATAGAAAACATGTTTGGAACACTTCGAGAGTTTTATATTTTTAGAAACACTCCCCCTTCACATGTGCTTATATGTTTTGACAAAAATCTGCACATAGAGGGTAGAGTTCGCACTATTTGAATTGATCGACTTTAAATGAACTAGACCGATTCGAGACACGTTTACATCACTAGAGAACTAGCTTGAAATTATTACCCGTCCTGGTCAAGTCCATAGAAAGTTTCTCGAGATGGTACATGATTCCTCGTCAATTCATTGGTTTCAACTGAGTCGAGCTCATTTTGAGATTCAAACCACGATCATTAAACTTTTTGATCATGTCTCCTCCCCCTCAAAAATAGCATAATCGTGATATTTTTTATATCAACGGATTAAACAACATTTTAGAATCTTTTGGGGAGACAAACGGATTTGATTTAAGCATGAAATTTGGAACATTTAAGTTTTATACTCCCCCTTTAATAAAGCATAATCAATTAAAGGGTGTTAGAGGGAGTTATCTTGAGCACAAAAATATTTTGAAAGATTTTGAAAAATCTTTTTGAACAATCTTGAAAAGGTGCTCAAGATGATGATGATTTCTCACCATTTTTAAATGTAGTGCACTGAAGCGTACACTAGTGATTTTTCCTTAAAAAACACGAGTTTTGATTTGAAAATAATCAAAAGTCATCATTTCGGTCCGGGTTTCGTACTAAAGTATACGAAAGCCATTTTATGAAGAAATTTTGAGAAACGACATGTTTTAGAAAACATATTAAAGAACTCTTGCTCAAGCATCTGTACATGCCCGTATCATTGTTGAATGACATTTCTAGATACGTACAGAATATCGATTATACGAGAGACATGTCGTGAGAAGAATATTTTTGGATTTTTGATTTTGTAATGTTTTTGTATTTTTTGAGAATTTTCTATTTTTGTATTTTGCTTTTGTTGGTTTTATAAAAGAAATGGAAAATCAAAAATAGAAGATACAGAGAATGAAGAAGAAGAGTTTACAGAATTGGAACCCTCTGATGAGCTGGGTTCAGAGATATTTGATTCACCTGCAACCAAAGAAGAAGAGTTTTCACAAATAACAGTGTTAGAAGTACAAGATTCCTCACGGTGAGGGTGATCACTATCAACGGTTGTAGTGGTTTTGACTTCCTTATCTTGATGAGTTTCACTATTATCTGTGTTGGAGCAAGTATCAAAAATATTTCTTGTGGGAATCCATCTAAGATAAGATCTAGGAGTTGTTTTCTTATCAGATGCAGCGGAAGACTCATTTTTAGAAAAACTACGTCCTGAAGAGATCCACCTATTAGGTTTCTTTTTGTTTGACATGTTATCAACGTGCTTGTTTCTATTTGGTGTCTTAGTGGATTGTGCCTTGGCACGAGAATTATCTTTCTTTAGATATTGTGAGACACATGCCTCATGATTAACTGAAAAGACACATTTTTTACATGTAGTACAGACAAATTCAATATTCTTGTTTAAAACAGCAGCTTTAACTTTGTCACTACAGTCTTTTGGAAATTGATTCTTGTTCGAAAAAGACTTAGAATTCCTAGTGTTGTTTTCTAAGGGCATAGCATTTTCGTTTGCGCAACTACTCTTAGATGCAAGCCAATCCCTAGTCTTTTGTAGAGTGTTCCTAGGTAATGGTTTACTACTATTAGCAGTGCCTTGAAATCTTGTAGAATTCATCACCCTAGATGTTGCACCTAGAATTCCATCTTTTCGAGTCTGTGCCTTTTTCCTAGCTTCTTCTAGATAGTGATTGTTGACCATGTTGTTTGAACCAACAGATTCTTTAACTGGATTTTTGGTCACATTTCTTGTACTAGTCCTAGAAATGCCAGGTGTAATCACTTTTTCTTTATCAAAAACAGGTTTTTCAAAAGCTTTGATAATTCTCTTTTTGATAGGCAAAGTCTGTGGAGTGACTGTTTTTGACAAATCATATTTCTCATTGACTTATGGAGGAGGCTGAGAAATTGACATTTTTTGTTTAAAAACCGGGTTAGGAACATTTGCCTTCTCTTTAGTCAATGGTTTTGCAATCTTAGTATCCACAACCTTTCCTTTTAGACTTTCCAGCTGAGCTCTCAAAAGATCATTTTGCTCTTGCATGTCCTTGTAGGCACGCTCATACGACAGTTTGTCATACTTGCATTCCTCGGTTTTAACAGACTCTTGAAGATACCCAATTCTAGTTTTAACGTCATCTAAAATGCTTCTAGCATCACTTGTGTTAAAAGGATTGTTTGACGACATTTGTTCGATTTTCGAAAGAGATTTGGAAACTACAACTGGTTTTGAAACTGATTTTGAAACTGGTGTTGACACTTTGTTTGAAACACTTGGTGTGATGGAAAACTTTGACTTTTCTTTTTGATTAACAAAAGTAATTCCATTAATTTTGTTCCATTTGTTATAATCAATCGGTTTAAGATCTGGATTCTTTTGTTTCATTTTTGATCTACTCTCCTCAGATAGTTCCAACGTTTCAAGAGAATCATGAACAATTATGGGTTCATGCAAAGGTTTTCCATTGTTCAACACATTCTGAGATTTCTGAGCTTTCTTGAGGAACGAAGAAGGGTTGTTACCAAGAGCCATTTTATGAGCAGTGTGAAAAATTGGATTTGCTTGATTAGAAAGCATCTTGTTTGTTTTAGCGGAATGACCCGTTGTAAGAAGCAAATTATCTAATTTTTTGATAGTTTCATTTTTATCCAGAATTTCATCAAGAAGAGAATCTTCTCGTTTTGAAAAATCAGCAATCAACTGTTTCTTCTCCTTTTCAAGATCAGAAAACAGTGTTTTTTGTTTAGAAAGTTGGTCATTTAGATCAGAAATTTCCTTGTTTAAAGATTTTATTTTCAAGTTCATATTCACATCAAGTGTGTCATACTTGAGTTGCAATTGTTTTTCTCTTAAAACAGAATCTCGATAACCAATTTCTAATTCTGAAAGTTTGTTTGTATGAAATTCATAGGCTCTGGCGTTCTCTTTGTAACTCTCAAGCTCAGTGGTCAATTTAACATTTGCGGCCTAAACTTCGCGATTGACCTTACTAACTTTCTCAATCTCAATACCACAATTATTGATTAATGTTTCAAAATAAGCACGTGTTTCCTCATCATTAGCACCATTATGTTCACCTTGACCTCCATTTGGATCCATATATGGAGTTTCAGAGTTAACATTGCTATTAACTTGCTCCCCCACATATGTGTCATAATTATGTTCGGGAGACACAGAATGTGGCTTCTCATGAGTAAACGAATTAGCAACATTACTATAATTTGGTACCTCATTGAGTGAATCTGTGTCGTAGACAGGAGGTTTATCAAAAGTACCACTTGATGTTGTGTCCTGCTGGTTGACTGTAAGACAGTAGCTTGCATTATCATTTGCTTTTTCTGCCCGTCCTGGATATAGAATTCCGTATTCCTCAGCAGTCAACTCTATTCCCAATTTTTCTTTCTGTGCTAACAACACCCTGTACTTGAGGTTCGGAGGTAGCATACTGAACCGACGATGCCCTGAATCTTGGCTTTGAGGTTCGGAGGTAGCATTCTGAACCGAAGTCATAAAACAGTTATTCCCATTTTGATATCCCATATTCTGATTCACAATCTGACCCCCTTGATGTCCAACATACTGCCCTGTATATTGCATCTGATTCCCCATTTGTATACCCGTAGCAAATCCATTCTGATTCCCAATAACATCAACCATTTGTCCTCCTTGACCCATATGCATACTCGGTTGAGCAAACTGCGGATTATACTATGAAATCCATTGGTTGTTGTTATTTGGTGTAGTGGGACTAATGTTTACTTCATTGAAGAATCCTTTTAAGAAAGCAGTTATGAGACGATCTTCCTGAGTTGCCATTGATGAAGGTATGTAATGATAAAGTTGATGTAGGATCGATTCAACGATAAAGGAGTTGTGGTTGATGAAGATTAAACTCAGTTGAAGTTTTTCTGAAAGTCGTACTCGTAAACTCGGTTCTTAGGCGTAATTTTTTTTTTCAAAATTTGAAATGCACTATAAAAATCAATTCTAAGATCGTATGAAAAATTTGAGATATGACAATTTTGACGCCAAATTTGACCTGAAAAATTTGAATTTAGGCCCAAAAATTTGAATTTTTGATCAAAATTTTCCTAGTTATACCAAATTTTGAATTTCGCTTAAAAATTGAACGTTTAGTCTCCTCAAAAATTTAAATTTTTTTCAAGTTTTCCCGCCAAAAAACTTTTTTATTTAATCTTGTATTCTTATCTTGTGTTTGTAAAAATAAATAATAAAGATTATTCAAGATAGCCAATCTGTAATACAAACTCCAAAAATAGTATTTACAATTACATCATAAGAGGTTGAATAAATTAACCTTTCAAGATTTTTGCCCTGTGAACACATCTTCAAGATGTTTTATCCTGTTTTCCAGATTATCACAAAGCACATCCATATCCTGTTTTCCCTTGTCATCTATAAAAATAGCTAAAATGAAATAAATAAGCAACTGTGACTATGTAACAAGTCATGTGATGACATAATCATACTTACATATGTTTCTAGCTTGAAATGTTTCCCAATGAATGGTAGATGGTGACTCTGAGTAGTTTTAAATCTCATTGATCATCTCAAACACACAAACTTTGCCATAACAAGATGATGTGCAACGCGCATTAACTTTTATGCCGATGAACATCATCTTGTTGCAGCAAAGTTTGTGTGTGTTTGAGATGATTAATGAGTGTCAAAAGCTACTCACAGTCACCCATCTTCCACTCCAGGGGAAACATTTCAAGCTACAAAAATGAAATACTTACATTCAGTTGATCAACATTTAAAGATAAGAAAAATAAGAATGTGTGAGGTAGATGATAAATTGAATATATTTTCTGACAAAGACATATATGTGAAGATAAGATAACATTGTGTGGGGGTAACAAGTCAACTATTCACCTAATCCTCAACAAGACTAGATATACTTAGGGTATCATTCCTCACAGGCATATACACTCACCTATAACAAGTCATGTGGCATCATTCTTCACAGGCATATACATTTCCCTTTAATCTTCCTAAATTATGCTAAACCTATATGCAGTTTTATCTCATACATAAGAAAACATAGCAAAGCATATATAGGGACACCCTCCCAAAATCATAATGCATAAACTAACATTAGTAAAATATGCTACAATTATGAAAATCAAACTAAGCTAATTTAAAACATAAAAAAAACTAAAAAACATAAACTTACCAACATCCGAAACCTGTTGCATACTTCCACTACCAACATGGCTTCCACTCTTCTGTTTTGGCGTGAGTGTAATTGTATTAGCTGATGCAACCGAAAGCGCAGGTAGCGGGCCATATTTTCTAGGCCTCCCTCTCCTTCTGTTTTTCTTTACCACAACCCTATTCCGGCTTCTAGTTCCACCACCATCCATGTTAAAAAACTAGGGTTTGTGGAGGCTAAACAAGCAATTAGGGTTTATGTTGGTATGTGCTAGATGAATAGATAATGTGTTTATGTTTGTGTCAGTTGTTAGGTGAAGAAACGGCCCCAGATGAAGAATTTTGATATGAAAGTTATATCGCGAATTTTGTCCTTCAAGGATTGGAGGGTCAATAAGTCATTTTGCATATTCGCGGGAAAGAAGGCAAACGAGTGGAATAAAAATTATTGAATATAAAGAGGTAAATTAGTCATTTCACATTGCCATTAACGGGAAAAGTTAACGAGCGTTACTAAAAAACGAGAATTTGCAACTACAGTAGCGCCTAAGGGGCATTTCTCGCAAAAAACTCAAATGTTATGGACACAGCTTGCAAAGTTTCAAAATTATAGACATTTCTCGCAAAAATAGCAAACATTAGGGACATAATTTGCAATTTACTCTAAATTTAAACATCGTCCAAAATTTGTTAACTTTATAAGAAAATTGATAAAAGCAACATTTAGAATTGCCTTTAAAGTGTTTAGATATGCAACAATTAATTGTACCTTAATAAGTACACATTTTAATTTAACTTCTCCTAACAACTTTATATTTCACAAAATAATAACTAAATTTAATAGTTTTTTAATTTAACTTCTCCTAACAACTTTATATTTCACAAAATAATAACTAAATTCAATAGTTTTTGTTCCTTTGGTTAAATAAATGTTTAATAATTTTATAATATTAGAACACCATCTAAACTTGAATGATTTTTGTAATGAAAATAAAAAATGAGTGACTTTAGTGAAAAAATGATAAAACTTGAGTTATTTTTGCAAGAAAAAAAAGTTTGATTGTTTTTAACAGAACCATATTAAAAATTGGTTATTTTTTCATGAATTTCACCCTTAAATCAGTGAGATATTTATTAACTTTCATTTATGCATCGCGTTCACTACTATATAACATATATTCATCTTCAATCGTTTTTTTATTGCATAATTTTGTAGAAAATGAGTGACATGTTCACAGGTTTGTTGGCAACAATCTTTGGTTTCAACAAATGTTTCATGTTTAAGATACAAGCTGTGTGAATGGTGTGATTTCAATAGAACAGTAATGGGTAAAAACAAGAGATACTAAAAACAGAATTGTATATATTATTGCAAATGTTGTTGTATGTTTTCTAAATCAGAAAACATATATATAGTTTTCTAAACGACACCAAATGACAGTTATTCATCACCCAACCCTTGTGACTTTTGGATGATAACTGCCAAAATAACTATCTATCATAACTGCCTGTATATGGGCTTTGGGTTAACAAGTTTGACCCATATGCAGACTTCAAATTCGACCCATACATGAATAATAATACATAAATCATGTCTTAAATAAGTACTAAGCATTAAACTTTAATCTAATTTGATCTTAAGACAATTAGAGGCTAACATTCTCCCCCTTAATTGTTTAAGATCAAAGTGTCTTCCGAGTTGACTTTTGCTGATTTCTTCAAGCAATGACACTTCAAAGTCATTGTTGTCTTGGCTGCTGTCTTGTCCTTCTTCATCATCAGTTTCCAATCTAACACCAAACCTGTTTGATCCTTCTTCATGTGCTCCATCCTTCACTGTGCTTTCCTTCTGGCCTGGTGGGTCCTTGGCTTATGCTTCTTTACTAGTTTCACCCACTTCTACTTGCTTTTCACCCCAAGGAACTTGTGCAGTTTCATGGTATATCACTAATAGATCAATAAACTTCTTATAACAGAATCTAACTGCATCACTATCTTTGGTATCTAGACCTTGCAACTGTGCTATCACTCCCCATTTGTCACTTATTGTGACTGAGAAATAACCACCTAAACCTTCAACAACCTTATGCAAACATAACAAGTTCAACTCCACATCCCTAACAATTGGTGGTATAGTATCCAATGCATCATAATTCAGATGTACAAGATAAAACCATTTCACTAACTCTATGAATCTTTTACTGAACACCTCCCAGTTTTTGTACAACAGATCATCCTTCTTCAATAAATTCATAAAAGAAAGATACCTTGAGAAGGAATTTACCTTTAAGGCATAGAGGGTTCCATTGTAACTGAGATACTCCTCATCAACATAGTCTTGAGTATCTTCCCTGTTCCAATCCAATTCTTCCAAGCCTCTTATCAAAGAGCACTCATCTGTTGGGTCCATTTTCTCAAACTGATCTTCTAGATACTGATTGTGTTCATTCACAATTTCTTTTAGCCCAACCTGTTCTTCTCCTTTCTCTATGAATGGTGACTGATTACCCATGTCTTGATCATGATACATGTAGTAAATGCTACACAGATCATCATTAATCTCTACCCTATATCCTTGTGATTTAAGCATCTCTATACTGAGCATGTTAAATGAAACTTCAGGGGTATATTGCACATTTCTAATCACTATATCACCTTCTTTTGTACTCACAGTAATATCTCCAATCCCATAGGAGAAAATGAATTTCTTTTCATTTTCCTCCTTTCCTATTATCTTAAACTTATAATTAACTTCATTAAACAGGGCTCTACTGGGACACATATGGAACTTATAAACATTGCTTGCATACCAGATTTCATTCCAAGTATTAGTGTTTGTACCTTTTACCATGTAATCTGCAGTCAAAAAGACTTTCTCAGGATACTTGGCTTCTTCTGCTATGACTATTCTTGTGATGTCCATTTCTTATTCCAATTCCAGAGCAACAAGTTTTTTTCTATCTTCACATGCCCAAAATGCATGTCCCTTTTCCTTACAAATGTAACACTTAGATTTCTTGTCCCTCTTTGTGCCCATAACCTTCCTTTTTAATTTCTTCAACCCTTCTAACTTCTTGGTGGCATTGATTCACTACAACAAAAGTGGCTTTTTAGGACCCTTTGTGTGGGACGGTATGATAATGGAGTCCTTAAAAACTGTTTAATAGGACATATGAGCGTTTAGGGTCCTTTTTAAATATTTGCTACTTAGGCGATGTCCTAAAAAGGTATATAATAGGATGGTCGATGATTTGGGGTCCTATTATCATATAACTTAATATGACACTTAAAATATGGATCCTAATAAATTACCTTTATAAGACGTTTATTCATTATGGTTGTATTATAATAAACCATAATAGGACACTTGAGTTTTGAGTCATAAGACATCAGTTAGTTAAAACGCTTATTCACAAAAAGTTTTATTATAGAAAAATTTAATAGGACCTTTGACACGTGGGTATTATAACGTTAACCTTTATAGGACGCTTATGTACAATGGTTTTATAACATCATTTTTTTAAAACGATTATTTGCAAAAGTTTTATTATAACAAAACTTAATAGGACCCTTAAAGGATGCATATTAATTATGGTTTTATTACAATACACCATAATAGGACACTTGATATATAAGTCATAAAACATTAATTATTTAAAACGCTTATTCGCAAACGTATTATTAAAACATAACTTAATATGACAGTTGACACTTGGGTCCCATAGATTGATACACCATCATAAGACACTTGATATTTGAGTCATAAAACATCGGTTTTATGGAACACTTATTCGCAAACGTTTTTTTTATAAGAAAAGTGAATAGGACCCTTGACAATAGCATCTTATAACGTTAACCTTTATATAACGCTTATTCATAATGGTTTGTTTATGATACACCACAATATGGCACATCTTTTTAGAGTCATAAAACATCCGCTTTTTATAACGCTTATTCAGTTTTATAGAACGCTTAATTGCAAAAGTTTTATTTGAACAAAAATTAACAGGACCCTTGAAAACTGTGTCTTTTAACATTAACCTTTATAGTACGCTTATTTGTTGTGGTTTTATTATCCTACGCCATAATAGAACACTCCTTTATTTGAGTCATAAAACATCAGTTTTTTAGAACGCTTATTTACAAAAGTTTTATTTAAACATTAGTTAGTATGACACTTGATACTTGGGTATCAAAACTTGATACACCATAATAGGACACTTGTTATCTGTCTTTGTATTGTTATATGTCTCAATCTTTTGGAAGTTATGTATGGGTTATCTGTCTTTGTATTGTCCTTATCTATCAATGATAATGGTTAATTTGGTGCATTATTGCTGTACTATACTAAGCCAGAATTGCACTCACAAAATAAACTAGGCTTGATTAAAAAACAAAAATGACTGAGTGCAGGGCATCTCAGTCCTAATGGGGTGATTAGCAGACCAAATTAAAGCAACAAGATAAGATCTAGAATCCCAATTAAGCTCAGAATTCTCTAGTCAGTAGTACAAGCTACTAAAGAAAAAAAAACAGAAGAGAAACAACAGTGAATAAGCAAAAATTAAGCTCTTAATATGGGCATTTGAGCCAAACAGTGATAAGCCATATTGACCCGTTTGACCCATTTGAGCCAAACACCCCTTAAGCAGGGTTGTTTTGAGATCTCAAAGTGAAAATATAAATAACAAGAAGCTAAAAAGTTAAAATTACCTAAATTTAAATAAGAAATGTATAAGAAAGAGTTATACAAACAGTAATGAGGATTGTCATTGATTCTTAACAACTAATTTTACATAAAAACAGGGACTATTATTATTTACCTAATTGAAATCATTAAGCTTCTTCAACTGGATCTTCTTCATCGGCAATAACTAAGTCATTGTTGTCCACAACGGTTCCATCGAAACCACCTCTAACCAATTCAATATCCATTGTTTCGTCATGTTGAGGACACATAAATGAGTCGCCCTGCAAATGTGTTTCCACGTCATCAAGACTTGTTTGTTCATCCATGTCATAAACATGTCTGGGCGCTGTCTTGATCACAACTTGCCATCCTTTGTCAACACTATCTGCAACGTAAAATACTTGATGTGCTTGAGAAGCTAGTATAAAAGGCTCGTTATGAGCCTTCAATCCTTCAAAATTCAATAGAGTAAACCCGTTGTCATCTTCTTTTTTCCTTGAACCATTCGAAATCCAATCACAATCGAACAAAACTACTTTCTTGTCAATACCATACTCCAACTCAATTATATCATTCAAAACCCCGTAGTAAGTTACATTTCCCGCGATAGGATTGTTATCTGTAGCACTCGAGTAACTGTTTGTCATGGCCAGAAGATTAACCCCACTATTCTGTGTTTTCCTATTATGTTCTACATCTTTTGTGTGAAATCGGAAACCATTTATGATAAATCCCTTATATTTTTTCACATACTCAGATGGACCACTTGCCAAGCACCTTAGAATTTCTGTGATTCTGTGATCCCCTCTAGCATGTAGCTCCTCAACCTGAAATAAGGCAAGATGTGTTAATTGTTTTGTTATTAGTAGGTCAAAAATGCTATGTCATTATAATTATTTTTCAAAAGTAATAAACCTGTGTATATGCCTTACATGATCTTGAAACCACGACTCAAAAGTCTCACTATGTAAACGTTGAATGTTACGCTTACGTTTTCTCTTATTTTGATGATGAACCAACGCCAGATGTTCACTGCAGTGTTAACAGATGATAATGATGATAACAACGACAACTATTAATCGTATAATATAATTTATGAAACTCACAACTAATATAATTACTTACGTTCGAAATTCATCAACTTCACTACAATTGAACAACACATATGAATGTGCTTTAGCCAAAATGTCAAGTTCCATCATTTCTACCTTTGTAGCACCAATCGGTCGACCCGCCATAGAAAAGATAGGTAAAACATCCTCATAACCATCGTCATCATTATTTCGACTTGTCTTATTATGTACGGTCTCAACATCACTGGATAAATACAATGAACAAAACGACACACACTCTTCAGCTAGATATCCTTCTGCAATGGAACCCTCCGGGTTATTCCTGTTTCGCACGTAAGATTTTAATGTAGCTAAATACCTGAGATATCAAAACCAATAATTTTATATTCAATAATATTTGTTAATAAAGGTATTTACTATAATAGTAATGTGCACCTCTCGATTGGATACATCCAACGGTAATGAACTGTCCCTCCTAATCTGGCCTCTGAAGCAAGATGAACCATGACATCAAAGAATGATGGCGGAAAAATCCTTTCTAAATCATAAAGTATTTTTCCAATCTCGGTTTCCATTTGAACCAAATCATTTGGATTAAGAACCTTTGCGCATAATTGTTTATAGTAACGACATAGCTTCATCACAGTATAGCGCACGTGCTTAGGCAACACATTTTGCAAGGCAATGGGAAGCAACTGCTGCATCAAAATATGGCAATCATGACTTTTAAGTCCAAATAGTTTTGGAGGTTTTAACTCTACGCATCTTGATATATTAGCTGCATAACCATCTGGAACTTTCACCTTCTTAAGCACACGACAAAAAATATCTTTCTCTTTTTTATCCATTGAGAAACAAGCAGGTGGCAAATAAACTTTGTTGTTATCTTGAACTATAGGATGAAGTTCAGGTCTAATGCCCATTTCTTGTAAATCTAGGCGTGCTTTTATATGATCCTTGGTCTTCCCATCTAGATTCATTAGCGTTCCAAAGACACTGTCACAAACATTCTTCTCAATATGCATTACATCTAGATTATGGCGTAGCAAGTTATCTTTCCAGTACGGTAACTCAAAAAAAATACTTTTCTTCTTCCAATTAAAAGGTAAATCTGGGTTGCTCTTCACAAGTTTTCCAAATTTAACTTCAAAACCATCTAACTCATCAAGTACTTCTTGTCCTGTTAAGCCACGGGGTTGCCTGTCTCGTTCTTCTGTGCCATCAAAAGAGTTTGTATCTCTTCTAAAAGCATGATCAGTAGGCAAATATCGACGATGTCCCATAAAACATTGTTTTTTGCCATGACTCAAGCGTGTTGATTTTGTATGTTTATGGCAGTTAGGACATGCAAGTTTACCTTTGGTGCTCCATCCGGATAAATTTGCATAAGCAGGAAAGTCACTGATCGTCCATAACAAACAAGCACGCATCCGAAAGTTACTTTTTGTTGATGCATCATAAGTGTCTACTCCTTTACGATCCCACAACTCCTTTAGCTCAGCAACTAACGGTTCCATATAGACATTTATATTATTCCCATGAGCAGATGGGCCAGGTATAAGTAACGTTAGAAAGAAATAAGGTTTCTGCATGCACATCCAAGGAGGTAGATTATATGGCGTCAAAACAACAGGCCATGTACTATGAGAAACACTCATTGTTCCAAAAGGGTTAAACCCATCACTCGCTAAACCAAGCCTGACATTACGAGATTCTTTGGCAAACTTATCATACTTAAAATCAAATGCTTTCCATGCCGGGGAATCTGCAGGATGTCTCAAGTAACCATCTTTCGTGCGACTCTCTTCATGCCATCTCATGGAGGCGGCTGTTTTAGATGACATAAATAACATTTTCAATCGTGGTAAGAGCGGAAAATGACGCAACACCTTTGCTCCAATCTTCTTACGTGTATCAGCTGTGGTTGACTCATCTGCACAATCATCTTCACTTGCTTTATACCTTGACGTATGACATATATCACATTCTGTTTTATTAATGTTTTCTTTCCAGTACAGCATACAATCATTAGTACATGCATCAATTTTATCATAACTAAGTCCTAACTCTCGAATTATCTTCCTTAGTTCATACAATGACTTTGGTATAGAAGCATCGGGGAAGGCTTCCCTCATTGTATCTAGCATCTTGCTGAAACCATTATCACTACATTTCCCAACACACTTACCATGAAATAGTCTAATGATAAAAGAAAGAACTGATAACTTACACCCAGGATATAGTGGTTTCTTTGCCTCTCCCAACACTTTATAAAATTTTTTCGCCTTTAGGTTTGGCATACTCATACTTTCAGTTTGTGTTCCCATGTCATCGGTTAGTGTGTCATCACCAAACCGATGGAAGGCATCATTCACCAACCCTTGCATGTCATCTTCAGCATCCAACATTGGAGCATCACTTGATTTGGAACTGAAAGGTGGAATTGTATAACCTTTCATAAACCCTACACATAACAGATGTGTTGTAGCCTCCGTCCGATCTACCCATATCTGATTACCACAATCAATACATGGACATGAAATCTGTCCATTTTTACCCTCATTATAGAATATATGATCAAGAAAGTCGTCAAGACCTTTTTTATATTCAATGGTAAATCTAGGTAAAGACATCCAACTCGTATCCATCTTAAACCTAATTCAATTAACCACAGAAAACCACATATAATTTCAACAAAAAGAAAGGGAGCCTAATTCAATTAACCACATATGTTGTTTCATAAAAATTTAGCAAAAACGATTAGGGTTTCATTTATGAGGTATTACCTGGTCTTGATGATGGTGGTGATTCCTGTTGGCAATTTTGGATGGTGGAATGATGTGGATTTGGATCTTAAAATTAGAAATACTTTTACAATTTATTTTTAAGCTATTTCTTAATTAATTGCCTAATTATTACTTCAAAGCTAGATAAACTAATTTATATCTAAAAATTAGAAATTAAAAGTCAAAATTGCAAAAGTAATTAGGCAGACTTCGTGGACAATTGATTTCCCTTTAAGGCGTTTTCTTGGATGCGTTGAGTATTATAATGTAAGTTTTCTTGGATGCGTTGAGTATTATAATGCGTTTTCTTGGATGCGTTGATATTAGTGATGTTTGTTGTTTGTACCATATAGGGTTCAAAATGTAAGACATTTTACTGGCTAGATCCTGAGTTGCCTAATGACTATTACAAACAAGAGGTTTTTAATTTGATTCAAAAGGAAAAACGTTTGAAAGAAGACAAGTATGGAAAAATAAGAGATTTGGAAAGGGAGATTGAGTTTCAAAAATAAACTATGGAGAAGGAAATGTTTCTACTGCAATTGGAGTTGAAAGAAAGCAAGTCTAGTGTGGTTTTTTTAAAGAAAATTATTGTTGTTTTGTGTTTCGTTATTGCTGTTATGTTGTCAAAAATTGTGTAATGAAATGCTTGTTATGTAGGTTTGATGTAATGACCTTTGTTTAATGAAATGCTTGTTATGGGATATATGTGTGGATGCATTTACAGTTGTTGATGTTTGCTGAGATAGTAATGGATGCATTTACAGTTGTTATAAAAGAAGTTGAAGCTAAATGGGAATTGAAGTTGCAGAGAATGAGTAGTTAATAGCATGTTATGATAGTCATACTCTGTTACTACTTTGCAATTGTTTCTGATAGTATTAGCTTGTATTAGAATATAGACTAGAATGCCTTGTTCCTAGCATTTCAAGATCTAAATGAGTATTATTTTGTTGCAGAAGTGATAACCATTTGAAGCTCAAAATCATCACCTATGTCAAGCTGTGAAGATGAGTTAAGCTCAAAATCATCTTGGGCTGATTACTTTCCACCTAATTGGAAATTCAAAGGATTAACAAAATCATATTAAGCTCTTAATATGGGCATTTGAGCCAAACAGTGATAAGCCATATTGACCCGTTTGACCCATTTGAGCCAAACACCCCTTAAGCAGTGATAAGCCATATTGACCCGTTTGACCCATTTGAGCCAAACACCCCTTAAGCAGGGTTGTTAACAACTAATTTTACATAAAAACAGGGACTATTGTCATTGATTCTTAACAACTAAAGGTTTGGGTCCCACAGATAAGCACTTGATGAGGGCTTGAACTTGGGTGGTCAACACTGATCACTTAGTGTATGGGTGGAATTGGACAAACAAAAAGCTATCTGCAGACCTATCTAATAAGCTCAAAAGTTTGAAATAAGCCCTGAACTTTATAGATGAGCTTATTGGATTCCAAAATAACCAATAAGCTCACTGTGTGGCCCACTGATGAAGAAGCTAAGGCACATGGAAAGTTGGGGTTTTGAGCTGATGCCCTGGTGCAGGGCAATGGTTAGCCCTGCAGGCCACTTTGAACTATCACCTAAGCTAGAGAAAAAATCATAAAAATAAGCTAAATGTGGGATTCAAAAGCTTAGATGGGGAATTTCAACATGTAAAAATCTCAAGACTTGAATCTCAACACAAAATTCACAAAAATTCTCCCAAGATCTGAGTTTCTGACTAACATACCATTTTGACTTTTTGATTTTGAACTTAAACTTTGACTTTAATGAAACTTGTTTGATCCGTATGCACTAATTATGATTATTTAAGCTATGATAACACTAATTTAAGATACATGAACAAGATTTAGACCAAGTGGGTGAGATTTGATCCTCACATGTCCCAACAGTGGAATGTGAGAGTGAAGGTAATTTGATTTTGACTTTCTCTAGTTCAAACATTGGTTTTATAGTTTTACTAGTTCTAATATCACCTAGAGGTCATACTGTGCAGATAAACAAGTGAAAAGGCAACTACCACAGTTGAAACAACACAGAACCAAACACCCCTTAATAACTGAGTTAACAAATTTAAAAGGCAAATGATCAATCTAAATCATAATACTGATACATAAGCTTGTAGCCTAGGCTAAATTAAACACATATAAACAAAAGCAACCAACATTTAACAATAACAACTAACAATCACAGATTATCAACATAAGCACATACGGATTATCATCAAAACACATAACAAAACAAACGGCCATTAAACATAAATATGCACATACCATTAAAATATTAACCATTGTTCAGAAACCATTGTTCACAAACCATCCCCTTCAACATAAATACATAACAAGTTTTCATCAAAATAAGTACATAACCCAACAACATGAGACCATCAGACACAAAAACCACAAAAAGACCCAACAACTACCTTCATTCTTCTTCATACTTCTCCAGAATCTCAATGGTCTCCTTCTTCAATTTTATCAACCTCTGAAAATCAGCGACAACACTTGCAAGAGATTCAACCAAGCGCCTCTCAATGAGCTGGACTTCATGCATTGAATCATAAACATCCACAGCTGCCATTTCTTCATCAGAATTCAAATAAAACACCTCCATCATTCGTTCTGTTCTCTTATCCACTTGCATCCTCATGTCGTCTCTGACGGCCGCAACATTTCTCATGTTGACCTCATTCGTAGGTATCTCATTAATATTGAGAAAAATAAAACAATCATGAAGCTTTTCAGACCCACAAAGATCTTTCAGTTCCTTCAATTATGGCGTGGCAGACATTTTCAATTAGGGTTGTATATAGTGAAAAAGTTATGAACTGAAAAAAGTATATGGATGAACTGAAAAAATAAAAATAAAACCAACATATATATAAAGGGTAGATGCATGAACTGAAAAAATTAAGAGTATTAATGAGAAATGAAATAATTAAAACAAGTAATCATGACAAGTGAAGAGACTGCAGAAAATCAAAGGTCGAGAAAAACTTACGCGTTCCCATAATATTGATGCTTATTATTTTAATTGGGATGACTCAAAGTGTAACCAATTCAGTTTCAGTTTGAAACAGTTGTAACAAGAGAGGAACTAGTAACTCGGTGTTGAGTATAAATATATTTCGGGTCGGGTTTGGGTCAACCCATCTAACCGTTTATTAATCAGGGTAGGTCCGGGTTGTGAATAAAATTAATTTGTGTCGACCCATCTAACCGTTTATTAATCAGGGTAGGTTCGGGTTGTGAATAAATTAATTGGGTCGGGTTTGGGTCGACCCATCTAACCCGTTTAAGCTTTTTTTCTTAATGTGGCAACTTTTGTATCAAAAAAGGGTTGACTGTGTCAGCCAAAAACCCGTTTAACCTTTTCAACCCGTGAATTTCAAAAAGATCACGCCCATCTTTATAAATGGTTATAATTTGAATATTATTTTTAAAATATTCATGATTATTATTTTCAAATTGAATGAAACCAAACTAACCGAACAACCCGACAGTACACTTGGGTCATATGAACCGGTGATATTGCCCTGTTGTCGACCTTGATGAACCTTAATGACGAATCTTCATATGAGCTCAAGTATATGTTTGGCCACTATGGTATCTGCAGGGGAGTATGGATGCATCCTATATCTGTTATCTACAGTTACTGGATTATCTGTTATATGATATGATATGTTATGTTTCTGGGCTCGTGTTGGATTACTGTCCTATCTATGACTTCATGCGAAGCAATACATTCAATCATAATAGTCGGCACTTTATGATCACCTCGCGTATATTGGCCTCGCAAATGCCTAGGACAATTCCTCCGTTCAATATGTGTAGAATATAGGCTACAAAGCATCCCCGGAATGTGACGTCATGGGAAGTCGACTTACGTAAAAACTCTTGACGATATAAATGAACGACCGCATCCGTTAAGAGTTATTCATATTAGCTTTTTCAAAGTTATTATTTCATAAACTTTACGTTTTTACCAAATCAATCCCGAATCCAAAGCAACACCCACCTACCAAACGGGCCCTTAGTTGATAACCCGAGCAACGACCGGGTAATACTCTAGTTCTTTTTTAGTTTCAAATACAATAAAATACCTATACCTATATATTATATATATACAATAATACAATACTTTTCATATACTGTATACTAGGTAGTATTAATTAATTTACTTATACATCAAATTATACCCTATCACCGATTCATCCCGCCCAGACCGATTACAACCTACAAGGTGGTCGACCGCCCGACTACTGATTCGCGATTTTAATTTGCAACATTGGATATGAACCTTTTGATATGACACTCTGATTATGATATGATATCTGACTCCCAGTTTCAAACCCGAGCCATTTCATTATTCATAGGGTTCCATGCATGTCCGTCTCATTGATGCACCAATGGCATATATGACTCTAGTGTGGTTTACTGTCCTACATCTCACTTTATCTTTCGGGTCAACTAGATGCGGATACGCTTTAACAAACGTAGACCACGTAGGATAAATCCCGTCTGTAAGAAAATATCAACATTTTAAATAACGCCCGCGTAAAACAAATGAACTATCTGGAGCCGCTCCATTTCGGGCAGTAAGATACAACAGAGACTGATTACTTCAACACATTGATAATGTTGTTTGACCCGGGAAGTCGGAAAAACGAATGCCAAATCTACTTCATTTTTAGTTTCACATACAATAAAATACTTATATATTATATATATACAATAATATAATACATTTCATATACTATATACTACTATTAGTTAATTTAATTATAAATCTAATTATAATCTAAAAATTAGGGGAAAACTTACACACCCACGTTCACATAAACCCGCTTAAAATTTTTGGGGAAAAATTCAGATTCATAAATAACTTTTGGCGCTGCGAAAATCAAGCATATCTTTTCGGAATTCAAGTATTTGATTCGATTTTATTATTGGAAATCGTTTTTCACAGACGGTTAAAATCTCAATTTTGGTTTAGGGTTGTATGTGGGCAGCAAAACAAGGATTGTGGGTTTTCACTTTTGAATGAAGATCTGACTCAACAGGTAATGCAAACCTCTCTTGTTGTTATTATTATTGTTGTTATTATTATTATTGTTGTTGTTGTTGTTGTTGTTGTTGTTGTTGTTGTTGTTGTTGTTGTTGTTGTTGTTGTTGTTGTTATTGTTATTGTTATTGTTATTGGTATTATCATTGTTATACATTGTTAGTGTGGGAAATGGTTGGTTCGGGTATGTGTTTGGTTGACCTCTTGTGATGAGTCTCATATGTGATCATAAGTGCTGCTTATTTGTGATGTGGTACAAGTTGTATTTAAGTTGCTCTGTTTAATTTAAATGAATGTTGGTATACCTGTGTAAAGTTGGGTCAAAGGATTTAGGTAGTGATAGTGATAGTGATTTGATATCAGTTTCTAGCTAATGTATTTCATTCTGTGACATGTAACTGAAGGATTTGCGTCTATTTTTTGTTCGTAGATAATGTATTTCATTCTGTAACATGTAACAGATAGTGATTTGATTTCAGTTTTGTTGTTCTCAAACGACTATTGTTCTTTGCAATCTCATAATAATTTTATTTGTTTTGTGCACCAGTTATGGAAAATAACAGGATGCAACGCCAAATCACCACGAGAAATACGAATGATTATGAAATGTCCAGAAGGACAAGGATTCAAGAAAACCAACATAGATTACAAGCTTTGGGAGTGAAAAATATTGCTAAGTCTTTGACAAGTCTAGTAGAGAGTGACAAAAGAAAGAAAAAGAAAAAGAAACCAACGGATACCGGTGAGAAAGATGCAGATTATATGTCTGGTTCAGACTTCCATCTTAATGCTGAGGAAGATAACCCAGAAGAAGCGGCTACACAAACAAATAAAAAGGTACGAATAATAAATTTGGCTACTATATTTTCTTTATGTTTGTTTTCTAACAATTCTACTTGCATGAAACAGAATCGAAAATACATTGCTCCACAGTCCATGACTAGATATAAAAATTTAGCAAAAAAACGAATGAGTGCTCCGAATGTCTCCAGTTGGCTAACATCTTCAGAATCTCAATCGCAAAAGGGACAACAGATTGATACAGGGAGGGCAATACGTAGTAGGGTACAGGAGTCCGACCAAGTCCAAAAGAGAAATGATCAACCAAATTCTGTCAACAGAGGGAGATTAACTGCAACTGAGAGAAACTTAGTTGCAATTGACAACGATCATGACCACGGGGAGCGTGACTTGAGATCTGATGGTAACTATACATAAATTTCAAATACTATATATATGATATTAAATTACTATTAAGTGTATATTCAGTTAACTGTTTTCGGTGCTTACTTGTTTTTTTTTTTTTTTGTTTTTTTTTTTTTTTTTAATTTTAATATAGATAACAATGAAGACCTTTATGATGTTGAAAATGATGATATCGAAGAGATACCTATGAATGAAGATATTGAACAACAAGCTACTTCAGAAGATGATGTAGATAAAGACATGGATGATTTGGAGAATGAGGATGATTTGGAGAATGAGCATGATTTGGAGTATGTGAATGATTTAACAAATGACGGCGATGATCTACTCGGAGAAGAGATTCAAGCTGAGCATTCTGAAAATGAAGAAAACGATGTAGTTACACAAGCTCGAAATGAAACAGGTTAACATGGTCTACTTGATTGCATCGTTTTAAAAATCATATATCATATATTGTGTCATATAAGAAGAATATATAATAAAGTTAAATTAAAACAAGACAAAATACAACGCTAAGATATTGCCTCCATTTCGAATTATTTAGTATTTTAAATGTATACGTATCTATTGTAAATCATGTTCACTTTTTGTAGTTCGGATTGTAAGCAAAAGAAAGAGAGGACCAACACGTATGGCAAAAGTTTGGGCCCAAGAAAAAGGGGATAGAATTCCTATTTTAGTTAATGAACACGGACAACCTATTAACGACAAAAGTAGTCATCTGACTCATTTCATGGGAACACTTTCAAGGAGTGGAAAGTATTGTCCGATTTATAAACCATGGAATAAAGTTGACGCCAAAAAAAAAAGCTTTGCTTAAACTCTTAAAGGTACACAATGTTAAATTTGTATGTTAATGAATAAAGTATTTGTTTTCTAATGTGAGCTATTACATTTTTTAGACAAAATTTGATATTCCGGAAGCTGGAGAAAAATGGATATTGCAATCATTTGGGCGGAAGGTGAAGAACTGGAGGGCAAGAGTTAAGGAACACTACCATGATCCGTCTTTGTCAGTTAAGCAACAAATAAGATCTAGGCCAAAGCAAGTGCAAAATAAACAATGGAAGAAGCTTGTGAAGTATTGGAATACAGAAAACACTAAGGTGTGAAATACTCTTCCACTTTAAATAACATTACTTAATTTCCCATTATGATATTTTACTTTCCTGCTGCAGAGTTTAAGTGAAAAAAAACAAGGCGAATCGGGCAAAAAAGAAGATGATCCAAAGAACCGGTAAAAAAAGTTATGCTCGCAAAAGGGAAGAGTTAAAGGTAAGTGTATGGAGAAAGTGGGATTGTTAATGTATCCTGTGGATATCCACTATTAATATTCATTTTCTTTTTATTCATACAGACATATTTGGGACGAGATCCAACTCGATTGGATCTTTTTAGTGCATGCTTCTCCAAAGATGGAAATACCAAAAATGATGACACTGCAAAAGCGATTGTAAGTAATATGCTTTTGTGTTTGCAAAAGTGTATTAATAGCATAAGTTAAACACAATATGCTTTTTTTGTAATACATGCTTTTACTATATGTTGTTCATGTTTATATAAAATGCAGGATGATATGAAACAACTTAGTGATAATCTGCCCGAGGGTTCGATTGATAATCCTGGACCAGATGATATTTTTTCTACAGTTATGGGTAAAGATCGAAATGGTGATGCAGGCATGTATGGTCTAGGTGTTCGTGCTTCTGCTGTTTGGGGTGTAATACCAAGTCGTTTAGCATGTCATAGAGAAAACAACGAATTGAAGTCTAGAAATGGAGAACTTACTAGTGAAAATGAAAAGTTACGAGCCCAGTTATCAGAGAAGAATGGGTCGACGGATAGTTCCATTGTTCCACCTCTTACATCACAAGATTCTCCTGTTGTAACCAATGAACCTCCACGCTTACGGGTATGATTCTATTATAAATCGTTCCTTTCTAGTTGTTATAGCTTATTTTATCTTTGATAGCTAATGAACCTAGGCTACAAGATTATGTATCAGTATTATGATTTAGATTGCTCATTTGCCTTTTAAATTTGTTAACTCAGTTATTAAGGGGTGTTTGGTTCTGTGTTGTTTCAACTGTGGTAGTTGCCTTTTCACTTGTTTATCTGCACACTATGACCTCTAGGTGATATTAGAACTAGTAAAACTATAAAACCAATGTTTGAACTAGAGAAAGTCAAAATCAAATTACCTTCACTCTCACAGTCCACTGTTGGGACATGTGAGGATCAAATCTCACCCACTTGGTCTAAATCTTGTTCATGTATCTTAAATTAGTGTTATCATAGCTTAAATAATCATAATTAGTGCATACGGATCAAACAAGTTTCATTAAAGTCAAAGTTTAAGTTCAAAATCAAAAAGTCAAAATGGTATGTTAGTCAGAAACTCAGATCTTGGGAGAATTTTTGTGAATTTTGTGTTGAGATTCAAGTCTTGAGATTTTTACATGTTGAAATTCCCCATCTAAGCTTTTGAATCCCACAGTTAGCTTATTTTTATGATTTTTTCTCTGGCTTAGGTGATAGTTCAAAGTGGCCTGCAGGGCTAACCATTGCCCTGCACCAGGGCATCAGCTCCACACCTGCAGTATTACACTGATCAATTTTTGACCTCCTTTGTATACCCCAGCCTCCATACCTGCAATATTACATCTGTTTAACCTAATACATGTGTCTTGACTATAAATTGATAAATGTTTGTTGAAAACTGAAATCTAGGTCGGGGATGGAGTTTTCCTTAAAAGCATTCTAAACTCAACCGAGACTATAGCAAAAGGATGGGTGAGGAGCTTGAACCCAAATGATATAGTTGGTGGTACAGAGATTGGACGAGGATGGTGTGAGGTAAACGTTCAAGTACCAACAAAAAGAGATGAAGTGTTGGTGAGACCCTATGGGTTATTTGCCACAATTGAAGACTGTGTTGGTGCAACCATAGCATGGCCTTGTCCCTTTATCTCGGTATGTCTTTGTTAATCTTGTGATACCAATAATTTTACTAACATGGAGCTTAATGCTTATACATGGGTGTTTATTTGTAGGTGGTCCGTGAGGATTGAGAGAGATGATGCATGATGACCACGGACTAAGCTTCTTGTTGCGTTAATTTATTGTTTAATGTTAACAGACTTTATGTTAGATTCTGTCTACCTTATTTATGTTTAGTGATTTTGTTATGACAATTGCTAATTTGAAATACAATTTCGTTTTATTCATTTAATATTTAGTTGATGTTTTATTCATATCGTAATAATAGAGTGTGCATGGTGAAAATAGCGTCCTATCATATGACTTGTCCGGACTTTGAAATTGTCCTATTAAACTTATTAACCGTCCTAACAATTAACTTAACATTGTAAAAGTGTCCTAATATGTTGTTATTAGGACGTTATTTAGGTTGTTAATAGACATTTTATACGACAAAAAAATTGGTTTCATAATCTTCTTTGAGATATTAGAACCCTTTTCTTGGTGCTAAAAAAGCTATAATGTTATATGATAAGCGTCCTAACAATTATCTTTTAAGTACACTTGTATGTGTATCAAAAGATTAAAATTAGGTAACAACGTTTTACAACATTGTAAAAGTGTCCTAATATGTTGTTATTAGGACGTTATTTGGTTGTTCATAGACATATTATGCGACCATAAATTTGGTTTCATAATCGTATTTGGGATATTAGGACCCTTTTCTTGGTGTTAAAGTAACTATAATGGTATATGATAACCGTCCTAAGAATTAACATTAAAGGACGCTTGTATGTGTATCAAAAGATTAAAAGTAGGTTACCACATGTTAGAACATTGGAAAAGTGTCCTAATATGTTTTTATTAGGACATTATTTTTGTTGTTTATAGACCTAAAATGCGACCATAAAATTGGTATCATAATCTTATTTGAGTTATTAGTACCCTTTTCTTGGTTGCTAAAATAGCTATGATGTTACATCATAAGCGTCCTAACAATACTTTTAAGGACGTTTTTATGTGTCTCAAAAGATTAAAAGTAGGTAATCACATGTTAAAACATTGTAAAAGTGTCCTAATATGGTTTTATTAGGACGCTATTTGTGTTGTTCATAGACATATAATACGACCATAAAATTGGTTTCATAAGGGTTAGGACGCTTTGGACCTATTACAACCGCCTTACATGAAACGCTTTCATCCTTGGTCCTATTAAATGAAAGGTCCTAAAAAGTACCATTTTATGACGCTTATGGGGGTCCTAAAAAGCCACTTTTCTTGTAGTGAATGCCTCATTTTCCAGAACAGTTTGTGCTAAGATCTCTTTTCCTTTGGGTGATATGCTTTTCTTCCTTCTTGTGTTCCATAGGTTCAATCTCCTGGGAGTTTCTCTTAACAGATATCTACCAGTTTGGAACCCATTCATTGTTTGCCTTTCCCATGGATTAGAGCCAAAGCTTTGATACCATTTGTTCACAGGTTTGTTGACAACAATCTTTGGTTTCAACAAATGTTTCATATTTAAGATACAAGCTGTGTGAATGGTGTGATTTCAATAGAACAACAATGGGTAAAAACAAGAGATACTAAAAACAGAATTGTATATATTATTGCAAATGTTGTTATATGTTTTATAAATCAGAAAACATATATATAGTTTTCTAAACGACACCAAATGACAGTTATTCATCACGCAACCCTTGTGACTTTTGGATGATAACTGCCAAAATAACTACCTATCATAACTGCTTGTATATGGGCTTTGGGTTAACAAGTTTGACACATATGCAGACTTCAAATTCGACCCATACATGAATAATAATACATAAATCATGTCTTAAATAAGTACTAAGCATTAAACTTTAATCTAATTTGATCTTAAGGCAATTAGAGGCTAACATGACCCACTTAAGTTTAATGTCAATGTAGAACAAACTCATAGCGAAAACTAATGAGGTCCAAGTAAATTCTAGTATTTATTTATTTCATTTTTGTGTTTTAACAATTCATTATTTTACGAAGTGTTTTATATGTTACACGAAATATTTAATCACAATTTCGCAACTATAGTTATTTACCATTATATATTTGTGTCGCTATCGCGGGCACTCTCATCTAGTTTATATAAACCGAATCATTTTGAGCAGGCAACGTACCTCAACTCTACTTTTTTCTTTTCATATCACCGATACTATATTTTACAGTATTACATATAATAGCACTTCATTGGGCCCTATTTCCACAATTTAGGTTTATTTGGAATAAAAAGAAGGATGAAATCCATGCAGATTGAATCAGCTCTAAAAGCTTCTTCTTTACGATCTCCGTTAGGGCCAACTGCAGTTGTTTCTAGTAAGAGTATTATTTTATGTACCATTTTCTATGAAATACCAAATATATGTCGGTTGAAAGGAATCAAAAGTAACCAATCATATACTTTCCAATTCTAAATTCTTGTAGGACATGAAGAAGGTGGAGTTTCATGGATCAATGTCGGGAAAACTGTTAGATTGGTGCATTCTAGTGCGAAATTTAGCATGCTGAATACTCCACAGAAGGCAAACATATATGTTGCAAAAGTTGGAAGGCGGGAATCAAAATGTTTAACAAATGCTTTCTCTGAATCTTTAGAGAATGCACCAGAATCTGGAGTTGTTCGTCCTCAGATCAACCGCGAATCCATATTAACCATGGGTGTTATTTACAAGTATTCAAGAATTTATACGGTTAAAGGATCGGTATAAGTTCTTATGTTTGTTACCATATCAACACTCGACTAATAGTTATTTTTTCTAAACTTGTGATTTTAGTTATAAAATTTATCATTTGGAATTTAAAATAGTTTACGAATTGAAACTCTTTCAATTCCTTGACCAGGCACTGTCCATCATTTCTATTTCTTTGCTTGCGGTCCAGAGTTTATCAGATTTTTCAGCTTCATTTTTTCTTGGAGTTTTGCAGGTTAGTTTGCTTATTTATTTGAAAAGTGATTTTTTTTAAAATAAAATAGTACCTTTTTTTTTTTTTTTTTTTTGGATAAACTTCACCTAAATCTCTATTTCCTCTTTCCTGAATCTTGACCTCAGTTTGATTCCATAAACCGTGAAAAAAAAAAAAAAAAAAAAAAAAAACCCTTGAGCATTTAGCTTATTTTTTCTGGTGCCATATAAAGTTATAATTCATGACTTTTCTTTCTTTGTGCTCTTTGCTACCTCCTTTCTTTTTTGCAAGTAAAAAACTGAAAAGTTTAGTCTAACATGAAAACTTTCAGGCGCTACTTGGTGGCATTTTTGCGAATTTGTATGTTGCGGGGTTCAATCAGCTCTCAGATATCGAGATCGACAAGGTCAACAAGCCGTATTTAGTGTTGGCATCAGGGGAACTTCCTGTTAGAATTGGTGTTCTAATCACCTCGTTGTATGCTATCTTGGTACATGCACGTTAATGAAACAAATGATAATTAATCACTTAAAGAAACTAGTTAATTGTGCTAAACACGGAATTTTTATTACTAACGTTGTTTTGATGCTCACAAGGGTTTTTGTATCGTGGAGTGCTTAAACTTGGCCGTTAAAGTTGGGTCTCTTCCTATGGTATGCTGTTGGGACTGTTTATTCAGTTAATGTAAGTCGACTAATTAATGTACCCCATCAACTTTCGTGGCGCATATATTCAGTTACCATTCCTACGATGGAAGAGGTTTCCTGTACTTGCTGCACTGTGCGTCTGGTCATTTCAAGGAGCGATTGTTCCTATTTTGTTTCACCTCCACGTTCAGGTTCATTACTTAAACTAACTAACCAAAGGTTAAATCTCAGTTTGTATAAACATATGGCTTGAACACAAACATTAATTAAGTTGAGATTTTGAGTGAATAGCTTGTTAACTGAGATGAACATTACAGACCTCCATGCCAGGAAGAACAATCTTACTTTCAAAGCATGCCATTTTTGTATCTGCATTCATGAGCGTTCATGCTATCGTTAATGCACTATATATTAAAGGTGTGTGGCTTTTTCTCAACAAAGTAATATACAACTGTTTATATATTTATCTAACGCTGATTATACTTATATATAAAACATGAGTTTTAGGACATTCCTGACGTCGAGGGAGATAAGAGAAATGGAATTGACTCATTTGCTTTGCAATTCGGGCAGAAACGGGTCAGCTTTAAAGAATATATCTACCACAAGCTTTTAGTATCAATTCAAAATAAATCTTCAAACTAAATATGTTGTTAAAATAAGATACAATTGTTACATTCGTTTTCAGGTCTTTTGGATCTGTGTGTGGCTTCTTGAAATAATATATGGCATGGCTATTGACAGGTTTGTGGCCAACATGGTTGGGCTTGAAAGGGTGTTTGTGATGAACCATATTTGTGTAAAACTGTATGAATGAATAATAAAGCAATAAAGGGACAAAGTTGTATGCAAACTGTAAATGATATTGATATTGAATTGTGATGATATTACAAACTGCATTCTACCTATTTATAATATCCTAAACGACACCATGGCAGTTGATACTAAACATTGTGACCTTTGGCATATAACTGCCATTAACAGCCATAAACTGCCAACTATATCTAACTGCTATTCTAACTGCAATTGGGTGGTTGGCATAACTGTTTTTGACCCATTGAAGTAACTTACTTAGACCCATTACATAAACTAAAGTACAAATTACATTTGACTATACTAAGTATATACTAAACTACTTAATAACATTGACTTTATGACATTAAGGGGCTAACAATGGCTATATTGATTGGGTTATCATCAACCCGTTTTTGGATCCGATTACTAATGGTAATGTAGCTATAATGAACATTACCTACACGTGCATGGTTGTCTGTTTCATTGTTTGTCCATTAATACAACATTTTTTAAAGAATATACTTTAGAAAGATCTTGTTCAACCTTGACTTGTGAACCAAACCGACCCGAGACCGAAAACATCAAAAGCTTGGAACCGAGACCAGACTGAGGGTCCTTCGGTTTATGTCGTGCCGGTCCGGTCAGGTTTGGGGTCTCCCATGCTCAGTCCTACCCTTAAGTATGTCAATCTTGATCGCCCATATAGTTAATTAATACAGTTATTAGGCCAGTAAATATCGCTTTTTACACTCGTTTATCTCAGACTCTAGGTAATTACTTTCAAGTCTCCAATTCTACATACATTGGGTTGTTTCTTTTCCACTTAATGAGTGTGCCCAAACCTTTATGTCCTCTTATTTGGGAGGCTCCCAAAAACCTCTCGCTATCAAATAAGTGACTAAACGACATCACTCAAAACCGCTTAATTTAAAAAACACCCCCTACTGGCTAACGCAAATGCGTCTCTCATGGACTACTATTACGACACCACGACTTATTTCACACAACAAAATAAACTCAAACTTAACATTATCTACTAAAATCTGAACATTCATTACCTGGAAATTCAACTAACACACAAAAGCCCAAGAAAAGTTTACGTCTTCTAATTGTGGTGAATAGGTGATTGCTCATAGCATTTTTGGGTTTACACTTTGGAAAAAAGCAAACTTGGTTGATCTTGATAGCAAGGAGGCCACTGAATCATTCTACCTCTATATTTGGAAGGTAATACTTGGACCTTTTATAATTCGTTATCGAAGTATGCCTATAACCTATACAACAACAAATACGATATATAATTTGAAATATATTCGAATAAAGAAATTTGAACTTTTAAAATTTGTTTATGATATTCTTATGTACTCACCAAGAGATTGCCTCATTCTTTGCAGCTATATTATGCGGAATACTTATTGGTGCCCATTTTACGATTTTAAGCACGAAGAACCGAAGAAGTTGAAAGTGTTTCTTAGTTTCGTTCAAAATAAAACCTCCGATTGATCACGGATTATACTAATTTAGTACAAAATAAGTCCTCATTTGGTCAAATGTTCGATCTCCAAAAGGTTTAAATCGGCGGGGAAACTTGACCGGTGCAACCTTTTTGGGTGCCGACCGGCCCTTCCTCAAGGACCTAGCCTCAAGCAATGAGCACATGTTCCAGTAACCTAATATTATAAACATTTGGTCAAATGTTATACAACTAAGTTCTGTCTTGAACATGATATGATTCATCTTAATTTTCTCTGTTTTCTTTCTATAGTTTCTGACGTGTTTGTTGGTCAAATTTTCTTTTACACATAAGCAATCATAAGGTTTTTTTTTTTTTTTTTTTTTTTTTTTTTTTTTTTTTTTTTTTTTTTTTTTTTTTTTTTTGTTGCAAAGGTGAATTTTATTAAGGCTGTAAGCACTTCTATATCAATAACCGCTTTTAAGCATATATCTATAATTATAATTTGGTAACATTAAAACATCAGTAAAGTGACTTATTTTCACATAGATGAGTTGACACTGTCTCTTTCATTCTGTGGCTTAATACATTTTGCCTCTTTCACGTGGGGATACTGTTTTTTCCTCACACCACAATCAAAATGACAGATTTGCTACGATCTCCATGGATGTATACGTAGAAAGATAACAATGAAACTCGCTTTCTTTAACCATCAAAGAAGAATCAAGATGAGCCATTTACAATGTTTATGTTCTAGAGCATATTTGTAATTCAACTTGTCATCTAATTAGTACCTATCACTGTCATCTAAAGAATATAATGGATGTATGTGTATATGTATGTCTGGATTATGTTGATATCCCTGTAGCATCCTTTGGTATTAGAAACAGGAAAACAACCGGTATAAATGTGCAGATGACTTGAATGCTAATTCCAAGACTAAGATTATCAAAAGAACCCGAAGATATGTCTAGAACTGAAGCCAAACCAGCACCAACTACTGAACTCATTGTGGACCCAAAGTTGTTTATCGACATGAAGAGGGCAAATAGTGTCCCTTCTATTCCAGGCGGGCAGAGTTGTCCAGAAAGGATCAGGAAAGGCATGAACCTGCACCCAACAATGAACCTTTCATACTTTAACTCAAAATGCAGCCTTTTCCTTGTGGAATGGAAAAACATGTACAACTCGTTTCCAGCCAACACATGCACGAAAGATCACCAAAACTAGTTCCCCCCACCCCAATGGTCAAAACCCGAATACAGTATGTGGTTTAAAGTTTTATATTTGAACCTGTTGTGTGTGTGTTTATGGTTGTCGATAGATACATCATACATCAGATTAAAGGTGGTGTTTTCAAGTTTTGACCCATGACATGGGAAAGGGTCAATTCAAGTTATGTTTAATCTCTAACAGGTCAAGCTGGTAAATTCAAGAAAATTAACTGAAAAGAGGAAACATGTTAAACGGATCGAAAGCCGCCTTATGGGTATTCATAGTACATTAAGATCCTATATCAGTTTATTTAACACATATTGGATTATTAATCCTATTAAAAGCGCATGATTGTTAGTCATATTTGACACACTAATTGGTTATAAGAAGTTCAAATTTGTTTGGACAAACGTGTTCTGGGTCAAAAAAATTACCCATTTTACTTGGTCAACCGGCCTAGCACACCTATTTCTAGATCACTTTAACTCTGCCTCCTATTATGGCCAATAAGAAAGCACACAGATCTGATAATAACGAAAAAATGGAGGAACATGAAATAAAGTAACATACTTGAATTGATGGACAGCATCCGATAGAGCAGACCCAAACAACACCATTATTTCATCCGATATGCCAAACGAAAGATTTACTCTATAAACCAATACAATGTCTATAAGTGTTGAGATTGACAAAGTAACATGAGACAACCTGCAAAAGATTCCCAAAATGAAATCAATTAGCAGTCTTACTTGGAAATTCACATTTCATATTAGTTTTCATTATAAACTTACATAAGAATCTTTCTCAACTTGATCTTCTTTAAAAAGCGATTATAAGTGAAAGTTCCAAGCATGAGGCCTATCCACCCAATGACACGAGCAGTACCCAAAAAGGAAGCGTCTAGATTAAGAACTTCTGTCTGGTAGTAGAACATGACTGTTGAGAGGTTTGGAATTGTTACCTGCGCTAGGAAAAACCAAGCCATTGGTCTGGTTTCCCCAATAATCTCAATTAGATGCAAGATGATTGATTATACATGACCAAATACTTTATCAATTATCATTTGATTTAGTGAACCCCTTTTTCGGCGTTATAAGGAGAACAGAACTAAGTTCCCATTCAATAAGGAGGATGGGACCCACCAGATGAATAGAGGAGGTTATGAACTCATGATACATACAAGGATATATGGAAACATTGGCCGGTCGGGAAGGTTGAGTAACGGATCAAAATGGGGATTAGGTGACACGTGTCATTTTTAGTGCAGGTAGAAATGCATCAGGTTGTATTGTGTTGACCCACAAACTTTTTTTGTCCATATTCTATAAATAACTAACACGTTAGCTATGATTACAATAATAACCTAAATATTTAAGTAAAACAATAAGGAGGTTGCATGCATTAGAAACAGACCTTGGGTGACTTTCAAATTCTTATCCATTCCCTTTAAGATAAATTTATTAGTCGACTAGTGTGAGATAAAATTAGTAAATAACCAAATCGACTCATTTTGAAACCTCAAATCATCCTTAACACATTACTATATTTTTCTCGAGAAACAAGAAACTAATTATGGATCCCACTAAAAATGACCATGGGACTAACCAAACGAAGAAGGTAGGAAATGAAGTATAAAAAACATGAATGAAGTACCTCAGGATAATCGGGCGTCGAAAAGCTTTGAACAAAGAATAACCAGCCATTTTCAAAGACTGAAACCATTGTAGTGGCAAAGATTCATCTTCTTCAAGAATCTGAATTCTACTTATATCCAAAATTTCTTTCTTGCTACTTTTATTGCTCCTCTTTCTCATCAAAGTACCGGCTTTAGGTGATTTAGGAGATCTAGGTGATCCGAATGATAATCTACTTTCATCTGGTAGACTTCCATTATGTGTGTCGGGATCATTTGAAGTAGAAAATTCAGGCAGTTGTGAACTGCTTATTGGAATCTCAGTCACAAAACCACATGAAAATAGTTGTACAGTTGGTAAAAAAGAAAAAAGCAAAAAGATGTGGCCCATTTGAATGCTATTTAGTGCATATCCTCCAAACAAACTCCCACAGATTCCCCCTAAAGCCATTGTCATCCAAGATAGTGATTGCAAGTCGCCAGCATATTTGGCCCTGATCAAAGTAATGACATAAATAACGGAAATTAGAAACTTTAGCCAACAAGTATCGAATATATATAAAATTTTGACTTTTCAAGTCAAATGTTGCTACTTTTGGTGCACAGCTATACTATGATTTATTTGTTAAAAGTTGAAAGAATATACACTGTTTCGTCTTTAACATCTGTTATAGTTTTAACATATTTATTTCGGCATCCAGAAATATTTTAAATTTATGTAATGTTGGATTTGATGACTAGTTCCTTTGACTTTGAAAGTCAAACTGAAGTCCGGGAATGAGGGGAGTAAAAGAAATGGAGCGAGACATACTTTTCGTGCCTTGCTGCTTCTGCAATCATTGCATCAATCACAACATCTGACATTGCAGATCCTAGATTTTGAATTAACAAGAAGATCATGAGTTGACGTTTAGAACTTCTTGCGGATTCCTGAATGCCAAGAATTACCCATGGGAAGAGTGAAAGCAGCGTCGCAATGACTAAATAAGGAACCCTTTTCTTTCCATACACTGGGATACAATCTGATATAATTCTGCACCCAAAATGTGCACCAATAAATACATCAATGACCAAACGCAGACGTGATTTTCAAAAATAAATCCAGCTTTCCTTTACTAGAAAGTTGACAATTAAATGTCCAAATATATCAGCATAAAACATATGACTAACCAGTTAGATCAGTACCCGTATATTGGTTTTATGCTCCATGGAAAAAAAGATATGGATGTTACAAACTGAGAAGCAGAAGGCGATAGTTTTAATCTGTCTTTTAGCTGGTAGGAAACTGCGGTCCAAACAAAAGATCTAAAACCCTGATAGTATAAACATAAAAAAGCACATTTATTATGAGCATCGTATTTCATAGACAGGACAGCGAAATCAACAAGTAAAGAACATAATATCAAGATTTATGTACTTTGTTAAACTCTAAACAAATTAGAAAATAGACGATAACAAAATTTATATCTATTTTAGGGCCCTTTATGTTATGTACTTTTCACGATTGTGTACATTCCTCTCATGTCCACATAACCACATAAGGTATGTCATTGACTCATTTCTTCCATGATCATTTGGCCAAGATAATTATTGTTAACAAATTTAGCATGCTTTATGAAACTATATTAAGCCATAAAAAATATTACCTTATCACCTTATAAACTAGTGCCTAAACTTCGTTTCAATTTTTTCACACATAAAAGATCCTAGTTTTTGAGAAGGAACCCAATGTTGGTAGCAAAAAGTGCGTGTAGGACAAGTAGGTAACAACTCAGAACAAGTAATTTTTATGTGTCAAAACCTGTTATCAAACAAACGGTCCGATTTCTCTAGTGAAACAATTACGTCTGTCATAAACACTTGATTATGTCAAAGGGAAATATTCGACTTATTTGACTAGTTAAAGATATAATATAAATCTATTTCCCCTCGAATGTAACATTTCTTATCTAATTTCCATCCCGAACTTAGAAAAAAAAAATACTAGAATCACGTATACGCATACATGATCAGAAACTAAATAGCGGCACAGCATATAAGTTGTCAACTAGCGCATTAGAGAATTTTCCATAATGATTTCAATCCAGGGTTTATATTTACAAACCTTTTTTTAAACATAAACATGTCGTCCATTCAAACTAATATTCCTATAATAATCCTATGGTGTTCAGATAATATAAAATTAAAAACATACGAAAGAAACCCTAAAACAATGCATGATCATCAATAGAAATTGGAAAAAAAGAATGAAATAAAAACCTGTGTGAAGTAAATCAAGCAAACGAGCCAAAGAAACGGAGCACCGAATGAAATCCGAAGCTGTTTTATCAATTTTATCATTTTCTGTTTTGTTGTTAATTTCGTGATTTCATCATCTTCTGTAAAAAAACGGAAAAGAAAGAACAAAAGACGTTTCTCGTTGCGTTTCCCACTCTTTTTTATCTTTTCTAACCGTTTTCTTGGGGTCAACCAATCATGTCTCTTCCTTGACTACAAAAGTCAACTATTACTTTTTGGCCCTTTTTTTTTTTTTTTTTTTTTGAAAATATTGTAAGACAAAATTTGCATTTGATTTTATTAGGGGAAATTGCCGGTAACCTAATTCGTTAGACTTGTTAAAGTCTAGCTTAATCATTATCGACCTGTTTCTGAAAGCCCTCCAGCCCCGCAAAGTCCGTTTTTTGTTTTTGTTTGTATTAAAGTGTCGGCAGTTTCTAGCCTCTGAGTTAGAAATTAATATCATTAACTTTTCAACTATACAATCGTTAGAACTCCATTTGGAAAGTAGAAACTCGATACTCTGCTTTAAAAGCTGAGGTTAGAAGAGGTTCCCCGTTGTTCCTAGTTCTTCCGTCAAGTTTAAATATTGTTTTCATTGTTAGTTTATTTTTATTTATTTATTTATTTATTATTATTATTATTATTATTATTTGAAAATTAAGAATGTCTGTGATACTTGATTTATTATTTAGTAATTTGGCAATAATTTAGAAGAAAAACAATACATAATAAATGATTAATAACGGTTTCACTTAAGTAACTATTCAAACTTTAAATAAATTTTATGGCTTCAAAATTAGTTGAAGAAACCTTTTTTCCAATAAGGAAACTCGTTCACCCGAATATATAATGTACATTTGAAACTGCAACCTGCTAAGATTTCATGACTTCACCTTTCCATAGTTGGGTTTGGCCGTTCATGTGATCGTTTTCGGCCTTTTCTCTTGCCACCTCCAAAATGTTTACCCTTGATGAGGACATCAAAGCGCTCATCCCGGTGAGCTGTAACCCCACCTAAGCTCTTTTCCTTTTCAAGCGAAAAAATACTTCCAAAATGTTCACACATTGACTGAATTACACCAGTTACACAGGTAACTTCAATGTGGTTGGTTAATCAAGACAAAAATAATTCCATACCCAGTGCTCTTTATAGGAGCCACACCATTCTCGTTGCACAAGCATAGTAATTGCTTATTTGCCACGACATGCAACATTTTCCATCTATAAGCTATTTGAAACACTTATATGAATTGGACAATAAACAGTTGCATAGGATAAGCAAGGTTGTAAATATCGCTCGACGGTATCGTGGCGGTCGACCTCCGTCAAGCGCCATATCAGTCTTGGCAGCGATATGGCGGTGTCATGGCGGAGAGCATAAATTATAAAGAAATTTATTTAAAAATAAATAAATATTAGCAATATTAATGTTTTTGTTATTTTTAATTATATATCTTCTATTATATAACTATAAATTTGCTGATTTGATCCCCAAATTAAAACAAAATCAAAAAAATCGAAGTTGACCGGCGTGAATAAGAAAAAAAAAAAACCCTAGATCTGAAGTTGACCGGTGCGAATCTGAAAAAAAAAGACCCTAGATCTGAAGTTGACCGGCCCGCCGCCATGGTGCCGATTTTGACCGCCATGCTCTGATTTTGACCAAAAACAATAAGTTAGACCGATTTGGGAAATATCATGGCGGTGGACCACCGCCATGGCGCCACCATATCGGCCGCCATGGCGGATTTTTACAACACTGGGATAAGCAAGTTACAAACATTACCAATTAAAACCTAACTTTCTATGAATTAGATAAGTTTTAGGCTTTTTCAACAAACAAACATAGTTTCCAGAATATGGTAATACATTCGGACTACAAACCTAACCATGTGATACTCAAGTCACAAATATACTTTGATACTAGCATGTATCTTATATATAAAAAAAACTCATCTAGTAAATCAATACTTGATGAAAATATTTCAGCTAACAGAGATAGTTCTTTAAAACTGAATATACACACTGCTGACTTATATCCGTGATACCAACAACCAAGACTTCACTCAGTTACCACCCACACACATCATAATCTTAGAAACAAGAAATTATTTTGTAACTGTTTATTTGTTTTGCAAACGACTTAAGTAGATATAACCTAAAAGAAGATATATAATTTCAAAATACTGAAGTTACTAATTTAACTACTTGCTACGTTTTTTGCTACGGCACAAGATATGCAAACTCACAACCTAAAGCATGTGCAACCTCACAACACCATCTGACCAGACCCACTTCTGATCATATGTCTTATGCGTAACTTAATTCGCTTATATGCCTATGCCTCACTTACAAATGGCGTACAACTTAGTGACATTTTATTACTTTAGAACCGTAGGCTTCGTAGGTTAACATTATAAACATACATTCAAGCACAATACATTGGAATACTGACGGGCCGATATACAAAAGGTTTGACAGCGTGTGAGTACCCGGATTGATAATTGTAACTAAACTTCACACCTGAAAACCCGTCACCAAGATGAGTACAGTGTTCATGGTAGCTGCTAATAGGCCTTGCCAAACAGGCATCCCAGCGTTCACTCTCAGGCATAGTCTCAGCTACTGTGTATATTCCCCTTGAATTTGTAAACGCTTGATAATTCAGGACTTCACCAGATTTTGTTATGCAAAGAACAGCAACCTCTGCGCCTGCAATAACACAATGATGGCATATTCTCATTATGAGTGTTTTCAAAACTAGAAAATTGGCAATGGTTTCTCTCCTTGGACAGTAGGATCATTGGATAGAAATGTAGTCAAGGCAATGGTTTCTCCATGGAGCATTTGATAATGTCAGTTTGTGCAAATGACTATATTGTGTTTAAAGGTGAATGATTGCAGTTTGTATGCTTTAGTCCATTTTGAATTGATGCTTTGTGATTCATGGGCATGTCCATAATCTCAAATGTATTCATTGTAAGTTGTTATATGTTGTTGAGTATTAATATATTTCACCTTTCATCAGAAAATAAATAAATAAATAAATAAAATAAAATAGAAAATTGGAGTTTGTCATATTGAGAGTGTACGGTGTATTATGAGGAATGAATCGGTTTAGTCTTTGAATAAACATAAACCACAATCATAACGACCTCTTTCCTTGTATCATATAGACAGGTCCCACAGAACGAAGATGTTGTTAGGTGGCTAAAAAGAGTAGATCATTAACATCATTGTTTCAAACTAGTAGGCAGCATAGACACAAAATCTCCAGTTTGGGAAAACTTACATGGAAGTTGGTATTCAGATGCATACCCTAGAAAAATTTAGCGTAAAATAGCAAAAATAAAAATTGTTATTGCTCTACATGTCTTAAAAATAATGTTCACTTTTAAGATTTTATTTTTCTTAAATAGGGAATACCCTGGTTGAAAATCCTAGATAGGTTAGGTTGCTAACAAAGACTTGGTTACCCTAGAGTTATGAGGGAAAAGATTAATTACTAACCATTTGAATGAATAACCGAGACCAGTTTTCACATTAACAAGACAGTTTACGAAGAATAACCAAAATTTATCAGTTTCAGAATAAGGGGTACTTCTTAAGAAAAAACTACCACTTACTTATTCATAATATTCATAACTTGACCTTGTTGGACCACTTTGACTTTTTATAGACAACAACTAACCACACATAAAGAATGCGTTCGCTGCATTACTGGATTAAGATACGTGAGATGTACAATTCCATGCCAAACTCGACTCTATATAACTACAACCCTAATTTGAAGTAAGGCATACGGAAGAAACAAAGTTAACCTTGATAGAGTTTACCACAAAGCAAATATATCAATTTTTGCTGATATGAGGTGCATCACGAGCATATCTCACAAGATCTATAGCATAACTACCAAATAATGGCTATAATTTAAGCACAAATGGACTTGTACTTCAGCCTAACTCTCGTGAAATGAACTTGATGAAGAACACATGATTTGGGAAACTGGTTATTACTGAATGTGTTAACATACACGGAGAAGAGTATATACAAGATCCTAATATAGCGCCTCTAAAAGATTCTATTCTATGCTAGCTGACTTAACTGCCTTGTCATTCTGTTACAACTAACTTAACAGCTTTTCTATTTGTTATTCGCTACACAATAACGGAGTGTGAGATGGATAATAAGTACGAGTAGTTGACTTTGGTTGCAGTATGTATCTCTTTACTAACACACAATATATATAACCCGTAAAATCAGTTTAACTAAATCAAGTTCATTAATCAACCATGACCCATGAAGTATCCACAATCATGTTTTTTTTTTTTTTTTTTTTTTTTTTTAATAACCATGGTTTCCGACCTTTTTGCCTACATCTTCATTGATCAAACCGGCCAAACCTTTTTGCCTACTCACTAAAAGTATCTTAACATCCATTCAAAATTTTAACTCAAATCACATAATCACATAAAAACAACATTAAGAACAAGACCCTATATAATAATATTTCCTTAAGCAAAAGTGATTATAATTTACAAATGAATACAAACATTTTAAGGTAAATTAAACTAACAATAACTTCATTTGACTAAATTAAAACAGCTAATGATGAATTGATGTATTATAATTAATATACCTTGTAAGACATGATCTTCAGGACCGACAGAATCATCAGCACAAACATCACAAACAACTCTCCCATGTATTTCACCTGTCCAGCCTTTTACAGTCACCAATTGTAAGATAACAAATAGAAGTGGAATAAGCAGTTTCGACATTTTGTCGAAGAATGTTGGATGCGTTGGTTCTTCAGTTTGAACAAATCGGGTTGTCGGTCGGTGTTGTATTGGGTCCGAATTTGGGCTGACTGGGCCCACTTACTTTATTTTACTTGTTTTTATTTCTGAATACTAGGCATGGCGAACACGTGTGTTGCACGAATTATATCTTATTATTGATTGCGTAATTTTTGATTAAATTGTTGAGTTGTTAATATGATGGTGAGGCTAAAATATACAACAATGTAGCGGTGAGCAAAACCGACTTAGACCCGAACCGAAATCGACAACTCGACAAAATCGAACGAAAACCGAACCGATTCCAAGAACTCGGGTAAGAGTCGGTTTACATATTTCCAGGCAATTCCGTTCGGATCGAAACCCGACAAAACCGACTTAACCCCGACAAACCGAACCGAACCGAGTCTACCAAAACTGACCCGATTTATTTTCGGTTCGATTTCGGTTTGGGTTTTGGGCCAAATGTGGTTTCGGGTTGACCCGAATGCTCACCCCTACAACAATGTATAACTTATAAATTCAAAAGCAATTTACTTTGAGTAAATAACATGTTTCGATAACATTGCAATTGATGTGTTATCTATGATTTTATTTCAACAATAGTTTCAATCGTGATTTGAAGTAATCAACTTGTAAATATGAAACCTCTTATAGTCTTAATTGTATAAAGATATATCTATTCTCGACACTTTTGTCTTTAAGTGTGAGGAGATGGGATTGTGGTTTGTTGTAAATACATTTCTTATTTATAGTATTGGTTTTTACGAATTTTGTTGTAGCATTTTTATTAGGCAATAGGTCATAGGTAAATGTTTGTTGCGTAAATATAATGTTATTTTTATTGAATTGCTCTATTTATAAATTTCTTGCTAAAGTGATAATTCTACACGTACATATGACTTTTGCTGTGACAATTTATGGGTTGCCTAGTTGAGGGGTGTTTTATGATAAAATGTATAACTTTGCGTTTTATTTTTTCTCCATGTGATAAAATGACAAAAATGAATATCATTATATATTATTGATTTGTTTTGCTTAAAACAAAAAGAAAATGTTTTCGAAGTCTTTTAACATATTTTTAACCTATTTATAATGAAACTCATAAAAGTATACATTTAAATTTTAATGTTGTGCTTTGTCTCTTGATACTGTGAATATGTGATTGTCTTTGTTTGATGGGCGTAAATGTAATAGAGCATGTAAAAACTAAGGGGCAATTTGTTTGCCACCTTTTGCCATTATGGAATGAAATGATAGTTTGAATCTTCGGTTTGGTACTATAATTGTGGAATAAAGTAATGGATTTAACCAATATATTCATTCCACTGCATATTGAGAGGTTTCGATGAAATGGCTGACAACTTTGAGCTATTTTATAATCTCAGCCACAAGTAGCATGTACTTTCTCCTAGTTTATCTATATATCTCTTCTATTTTGTTTTTCAAATAACACTTTTAAATTCATTATCAATTTTTAAATTATATAAACTTTTAATTAATTATTCATTTTCTCTCTCCCCAATTTTTATCAAACCAATCCTAAATCCAAATCCGAATCTAAACCCATCCGCAAACCAAACGTACCCTAAAAGTAGAAAAAGTATAAATTCAGATTACATAGATTTATAGTCCATTTATGTGTTTGTAATATTGCAACCCAAACCGGTATTAAAAGATGGGTAATACCATAAACATTCTCATATCATTTGACGTAATCCTAAAATCACACTCATTGTTTGTAACGCCTACGACACTTCATCTTCTCACACCAAAAACGATCTCATCTTCATCATCTAATCACGAATCTCACAAACACAAATCAAACCCTTTTATCCATCAATCACGAATCAGAAACCCTTTTTAACCATGAATTTCTTTAGCCCAACCACGAAAACCATTAACCCATCTTCTTTTAGTTATAAATCGAAGAACAAAAGTAATCTTGTTTATGCATCGTATGTCAAAGGCACAAAGGTTGATGGTCTTCAAGATCTCTATAGTGAGGTCTCTGGTAGGCATCTCTTTGTGATTATCGTTTTGTTTTTGGTCATGAACGAACCAAGAAAGAAAATAACATTAGTGTTATCCTTCTTCTTTTTTTGTTCGGATATTTAATGAAGAGGCTTAGCTTCTAAAGGATCTATGATGACACAATTTTCACTCAAAACAGATCTTTAAAAGATTATATACAAAGTGGAATGATTTTGAGATCTTGTATTAATGCTTTCTTTATGTGTCGAGAGTTGCTGTAGATTGGAGATGGGATTCGTATTAGTAATGGTGTTATTTGACGTGGGTTTAGGATAGAATGAGATTTGATATTGTTGGTTTTGGACTGTGAATCGGCTGTGATTTCTTCTCTTTTTTTCATTTCAATTTTCATTATGAAAGAGAAGTTTAACATTTCATACATCTGTGATGATTTATTTCTTTTCGTGTGTTTAAGAGCTGTTATGATCTTTTAATATTTTGTAAAACACGAAAGAAACTTCTGAGATCTTGTTGTCTTTTAAGTTTTGGATTAATGTTTGTAGAAAACTAGAAGGGGGGGTTGAATAGTTTACCAATTAAAACTTTGTTTTGAAACTTATTGAAAAGATCAATTGATATTGATCTTTGATATGTTAATGAAATATGCAAGCAATATGTAAAGAGTAATTAAGGAAAGAAATGATCAAACCACAACAAGTTGTTTATAGTGGTTCGGTCTACAAGGACTCTTTTTCCTTGCCCTACTCCACTCCCCGAGTCTCACACTCGAGAGTTTAACTTCACTAGTCAACAAACTCCTTTCACCGGCGGAGAAAACCTTTACACTTCGCTTACACTATTTCCGACACTAAGCTAGATGTCGAGTTCTTTCCAAGGGTACAACCACTCCCACACACAATGTATTTTGAGGACTAAAATACTAACCACTCACACTCACAAGATTATGATGGTTTAATACAACAATGAAGTATGAATCAACACAAGATCATACAACACTAAACAAACAAGACTTCCAACTTCTCGTTTGAAGCTTGAATGTGACTTGATCTTCTTTACTACAAAAGAGATCACTAATATGATATGAAACTGAGTTAGAAAGGTTAGAGAGAAGATATGTATGAGAGTATGTTAGAAAGGGATGAAAAACTACTTGGCTTGGCATTGCTATTTATAGCCAAAATGGGCAGGAGCGTCCACGGACCGCGGAACCCTTAAAAGGGTTCCGCCCGTGTACCAATTTGGTACCGCCGGGTCTGACAGCCAAGATATCAAATCTTTGCTAAAGTCAACTCTATCTAAGTGAGATTGTGCAAGATATGAAGAGTACAAATCCACACAAAATATCTAATGAAATCTTCCAATGATTTCCATGATGCATCACATGATGTCATATGTTGTATTTATATTTTTAGAAATATACAAGTACTTAAGTAGTGTTTGGTTTTAAGAACCTAACACATTCTAAAAACTACTATCATGCATAATGATTAGAGTCATGTCAAGATGTAAATAATCATAAATGTAAATGCTTGAATGATGAATATATTGTTTGAAAAAGCTTGTTTTAATATCTATTAAACTTGACAAGCTTTAAGCTTTTATACAAATTAAATTTACTTTTGTCGTTAACAAAACTTTGGTAAAGATCAAAAATATAAATAACGTTTAATGACGATATTTGTATTAACAATCTCACACTTTTTGTTGAGGACAAAATATAAATTTTATTTTTATAAAAGATACAAAGTTTGTGCAAGAGTTATAAAAATATTTGTTTTAGAACTTGAAAAGAGAATGATAATGCAAGTGTATGATGTTTGACTTTTTATGAAAGTCAAAGTATTCACTAGTTGATGCATGATGTTGACTTTTTCAGAAAGTCAAAGTATGCAGTTGACTTTTTCAGAAAAGTCAAATGTAAACAAGTTCTATATTTTCTCCCCCTTTTTGTCTCAACAAAAAGTATAGGCGATGCGGAATGTAATGAGCCCGAGCCATTATCTCCCCCTTGATCAAAGCTCCCCCTAAATTGGGTGCTTAATGGGAAGATACATGGATTGTGAAAATAAAAGCTACAAAAAAAATGTTAGTAATAATGATCATTCACAAGCATTTCCAAACACTATGTAAAAGCACCAACACTATAATAAAAACACTATTCATTAGTTAAAATTTTCATGAATAAAGATCATGAAATGGGAACACAATGATGTGTTTTAGTACAAGAAAAAAAAAATAATCCTAAGAAGAGAAAACTAGAAATGCTAAGCTATGACCATCCTAATTTGATGGTGGATGAGAAAGAGCGTTGAGGCGCTCAAGGATATGATTGAGGATGAACCTCATTTCTTCTTGAAAGTCAAGGACCATAACCCGTGTCCTATCAACGGTTTGGGCCGTTTGCTCACAAGTTGAGCAACCATGCCTAGGGGGGTAGTATGTTTGGGGAGGTTGTGGTGGTGGAATGGTAGATGTGTGGGTGTTGGTGGAAATGTTTGGGGTGGTCATGATGGAAGCAAGCAAAGCACTTTGCATTTTCATTGTCTCACTCAAGTGAGAGTCCACCATGCCTTTGAGTTGGTGGAGGTTGTGGAGTTCCGTTTGAATCTCCTCTCTAGTGGGATTGGCATCCCACATACACTCCTCAATGTCCTCAAGATGGGGGGACATTGATGTGGGGAGTGAATGATCCCCATACAAAAGACCATGAATGTCTTTGTGAATGGGGTAGAAGAGAAGAGGTTTAGGCCCTAATGGGGCGTTTGGGTCAAAGGATGACCGAGGTGACTCATGAGCCATCCGCTCAATTGAGCCAAAGGATGGCAATGGTGGTGGATGATTTGGCCTAGGAGGCAAGTCATCCAAGTCCTCCAAGAAAGGATTTGGTGAAGTAGGTGGAGTGGAAAATAACTCCATAGGAATGAGAGTTGGAGACCTTGGTGAAGGTGGTGAGGGTGTTTTGGATGTTTGGATGGGTGTCGGTGGAGGTGAAGTTGGTGTTTTTGTTGGTGGTGGAGTGGTGATCACAATGTGTGATTGAGTAGGTGTGGCTAAGGTGAGGCTTGTATCATCTCGGATGGGAGATGAAATTGTGAGCGGAGAAGACTCGGATGAGGAGCTAAGGTTAACGAAGCAACAAGGCCTCACACTAATTCTAGCGGTCTTCTTGCAAGTTTTTGGAGATGATTTTGTCATTTTTGACTTTGGTTTTTCTTTGCTAGATGATAGTAAGAATGAAGAAGGTGTGAGGATGATCATGGTAAAACCTCTCAATTTATAGAAGTGAAAAATTATGGAGAAATGTGTTTGATTTGATGTTAAACCATTGAAGAGATGAGGTTCCTAATGATTTGGAAGTGGGTTGAATGCTAGTCATATCACCCAAGTCAAGCCATTCAAGAGAGATGGAGTGAAGAAGAAAAGATTTGCAATAAATGTGTTCTAATGAGTGGAATTTCCTAATATTCAGATCACCCACGGATTTGAAGGTACAAAAAATTTGGTTCCTTCCTTTATGCAAAAGGGCTCCTTGGGTGGATTTTTCAAAATTTTGAATTTTGGTGGGAAATGGATTTCTTATATACCTAAGTGAATTATACTAGTTCTAATAAGAGTATAAGCAAGTTAGGATTGACTTATAAGCATTGGATGGTAATTTGGAATCACGAAATAGTCAAAATTCAGAAAGTTACCTAAAGGATCCACGGCACCAAAATCATACACGGCCGGAACCCTAAAAAGGGTGTCGTCTGGTCCGCCTGTACAGGTATGACGGTACCAATTTACATAACGGACGGTACCAAATTTATGGTGCCGTCTGATCCGTGAAGTGCAGAAAAATGGACAGAGTACGTTTTTAGGTGTCGGGGACTTTTTCGAAACCTGAAAATTTTCTCAAAAGTTGTTACACTAAACATTTCTAGTTAGGAAAAGTAAATAACACATGTATAAACATAGTGGAGCATAGATTTTGAGAAAGACTTTTTGATTTTCACATAAGAGTGAAAATGGGTAAAATTTGATAGCATACTTGTGCTATCCCCCTGCATAAGATTGTTAGCATATGCCATTGTTTCAAGTTATATTATCATCCTACATAATAAAAACAACTAAATTGTGTCAAACATTAACGATAATGCATTGTTCCAAACACTCCTTAAAAGTACCCTTATTTGTCCAACTTCTTGTAAATCTTGTTCATCATCCTACCAAGGCACTTGAACATTCCCTTAGTTTGCTTGAATTCTGCTGATTCATTTTCTATATCGGGAAGAGACGCATAATACTCATGAGGCGGAAGACGAGAGCTTGGAAGACCATCCTCGGAGCTATTTGATGATGATGATGATGGAGTTGGAGGTTTTGCTCTCTTTCCTTTTGTCTTAGCAACTCGTGCATCACTTAAAGGTACAAAGATGTGAGGGATGAGCTCATAGTGTAGATGCATCCCTTTTGGACTTGGTCGAATTGGTGCAAAGTTTCTATAGAGACGGGTGAGGAGCATCACGTATGGAAGAGCAACCGATCCTTGAGTTGGAATATCAATCATTCTCCTAGCGATGTAGTAGGCTAAGTTGAATGGTTGTCGGGTGGACAAGTTGTAGAGCATGTGACAAAGACAAGCGTTGATGTGATCCCTATTTCCTATGGTGCTAATGACGTTGGCTCTAAGTAGTTCCTCCCATTTCTTAAATTCGGGCTTAAGTTCATTTAGTTCCATTCCATATGGATCTCGGTTTACTTCTTTTCCCTTTCGGGTAACTCGGGTTGTATCACTTTTTGGGTTAAAAAGGTGTTCATGGATGACATCCTTATCGGCCAAACGGGTTTGGTAGGGAAGAGAGCGGTCATTGATTGCATCAAGAGCGGTGAGTGACCATTTATCCGAGTAGAGACAAGTCCCTCGGTTGGGAATTCCTAGCACTTGAGCAAAGTTGGCTAAGGTGATGGTGTAGTCATTTTGATTGATTCTAAACCTAAGACAAAATTCATCATCGTCTTCATCACTAAAGCCGCTCATACTAGCATAGAATTCTAACACAAACCTAGGACAGATTGGTTCATCGATGTCAAGAAGACAATCGAATTGAATGGCGGCTAGTTCTTCACGGAGATTTGTGTTTTCAAGGAAGGATGAGTGAATGGTTCTACCGTCATGGAAATACCTTGATTCTAGTCCCCTAAATATTTCTACTTGTTCCTTGGTAAGTCCTTTGGTTTTGTGGTGTTTGGGAATGTAGTTAAGGGTGTCTTTGTGATCATAGAATCTTGCGGCTACCATGGTTATTCAATGATGTTATCTTCAGTGATTAGTGAGTGGGAAGGTGACAATAATGAGCTTGGTTTAAGTTTTACACGTTTTGGTAAAGTGGGTTTTGAGGAAGAGGATGATTTATATATAGCAGTTTTGCTTCTGTAGACACCACGGACCAGACGGCACCAAATATTTGGTTCCGTCTGTGTTGTCGTTTGGTGCCGTGGCTACAGTAGCAGGTACAAGACAAAATTGTTTAGTTTTGACTATTCTAATGTTTTGGGCTATGTTTATCCTACATGTTTGGTTCCATTAACCCTAAACCAAGTCTAAGAAGATTAAAAGGTTCTCGTTTAAGAGGCTTAGTTAAGATGTCGGCAATGTTGTCTTCGGAGGATACTTTCTCGATTGAAATGTTTCCTTTTTGAACATTGTCGCGAAGAAAGTGATGGCGGATTTCAATATGCTTTGTACGAGCATGTTGAACGGGATTTTTGCTGAGATCGATGGCTCCTTTGTTGTCGCAAAGTATCACAATGTCGTTGAGATGAATTCCGTAATCTACGAGAGCTTGCTTCATCCAAAGAGCTTGTTGACATACTTTTCCGGCTGAGACGTACTCGGCTTCAGTAGTTGAGATGGCCAAGGCCGTTTGCTTCTTTGCAAACCATGAGGTGAGACAGTGTCCAACAAAAGTGCAAATACCACTTGTACTTTTTCTATCGACATAGTCACCGGCATGATCCGAGTCGGCATACACTATGGTTTCTATACCCGTTCCTTTGGGATACCATAATCCTAAACACGTTGTTCCCTTAATGTATCTAAAAATCCTTTTTAAGGCTTCTAAGTGTGATGCCTTTGGGTTTTCTTGAAAGCGAGCACATAGACAAACACTAAACATAATGTCGGGTCTACTAGCCGTAAGATAGAGTAGGCTACCAATCATTCCTCTATATTTAGTGTTATCTACGGATTCACCTTCCTCATCCTTGGTAAGTTTAGTGTCCGAGGACATGGGTGTCTTAGTTGGTTTGGAATCTTCAAGACCAAATTTCTTAAGCATGTCTTTTATATATTTAGATTGGTTAAAAAAATATGCCATCTTCTAGTTGTTTTATTTGAAGTCCTAGAAAGAAATTTAACTCACCCATCATACTCATTTCAAACTCGCCGTGTATAATTTTAGAGAAATCATCACATAATTCTTGACAAGTTGATCCGAATATAATGTCATCAACGTATATTTGAACAATGATAATATGTGATTCCTTTTTCTTGGTAAAAAGAGTATTATCTACTAATCCCATAGTATATTTGTTATCAATAAGAAAAGTCTTAAGTCGGTCGTACCAAGCTTTTGGTGCTTGCTTAAGACCATACAATGCTTTCTTGAGTTTGAAGACATGATGTGGTTTCTCAAAGTCGGTGAAACCGGGAGGTTGAGCAACAAACACTTCTTCGTTAATAAACCCATTAAGAAAAGCACTTTTAACATCCATTTGAAATAATTTAAAATCATAGGCACATGCATAAGCAAGTAATATTCTAATAGACTCAAGTCTAGCTACCGGTACATAAGTTTCATCATAATCAATCCCCTCTTGTTGATTATAACCTTGCGCTACAAGCCTAGCTTTGTTTCTAGATACTATACCATTTTCATCTATTTTATTTCGAAAAACCCATTTCGTTCCGATTATAGTTTGATCTTTAGGTTTTGGAACTAATTTCCAAACATCATTTCTAACGAATTGGTTTAACTCTTCTTGCATGGCAATTACCCATGATTCATCTTTTATTGCTTCATTTATGTTTTTCGGTTCAATGGTGGATACAAAACAAAAATAATTACTTTGATTTTGGGCTTGTGACCTTAAGGTAGTTGTCCTATGACCTTGTCTAACGAATGACTCTTAGATTCTTTGATGTTTACAATTTCTTTATTTAATGGTTCATCTTCCTTGTTATTATTAATTATTTCTTGACCTTCTATCATTTGACTTTCAACTAAGTCATCATCTACCAAAGGTGATGTCTTAGAGGGAGATGGACTTTCGTCGAATGTTATATTCAACGATTCCTCGACTATCATTGTTTCTTTGTTTAGGACAATGTAAGCTTTACTAGTTTGAGAATAACCAAGAAATACACCTTCATAAGACTTTGGGTCAAACTTGGTGAGGTAATCTTTAGTATTAAGAATAAAACATTTACAACCAAAGACTCTAAAATATCCTAGAGTTGGCTTTTTACCTTTATAAAGCTCATATGGTGTTTTGTTTAAGAAATGACGTATTAAAACTATATTCAAAATATATGTAGAAGTGTCAACGGCGTTACACCAAAACTTTTGAGGAATGTTTTGTTCATTAAACATTGTTCTACTCATTTCTTGAATTGTTCTATTTTTACGTTCTACTACTCCATTTGATTGAGGTGTTCGTGGAGCCGAAAAGTTATGTGTTATACCATTTGTATCACAAAAGTTTCCAAATTGAGTTTCGTTGTCAAATTCACGACCATGATCCGTTCGGATCGACACAATTTTGACACCTAGAAGATTTTGAATTTTCTTGCTAAGAATTTCAAATTTATCAAAAGCTTCATTTTTGGTTTTCAAAAACAATGTCCAAGTAAACCTTGAGTAATCATCTACTATGACCAAAGTGTATAAGTTGCCTCCGTAGCTTCTTATAGCGGATGGTCCAAACAAGTCCATATGTAATAATTCTAGACACTTAGATGTGGACACCATATTTTTAGATTTGTGACTACTATGGGTTTGTTTACCAATTTTGCAAGCATCGCATTAGTGTTGATCATATTTTAGTTTTGGTAAATTTCTAACTAACTCTTTTGAAGATAGGTTTTGTATAAGTCTCATATTAGCGTGACCTAAGTGTCTATGCCAAAGAGATGAGCTATCGTCTAATGTTGTTAGGCAAAGTTTGTCATTATATGTTTTATCTATTTTCATGACGTATATGTTATTTTTCCTAACTTCTTTAGCTATGGTGATACCATCTTTTAGTATTTTACTACCATTTTCATCAAATAGTACTTTATACTTTTTATCACATAATTGGCTAATACTAAGTAGATTGAATCCTAACCTATCCACATGAGCAACATTTTCAATAGTTAGGGAGTTATGAGCAATCGTACCTTTGCCAATAATTTTGCTTTTGAGATTGCTACCAAAGGTGACATTACCTCCGTCATACTCTTGGTATGATGAGAAGAGACTTTTGTTGCCCGTCATGTGTCGTGAGCATCCACTATCTTTTATCCATTCATCAGGTTCCAATCAAACTTTCAAGCATACCTAAGAAGCAAATAACTCAAGCATTTGGTCCCCAATATCTCATGGGTCCGTTTGGGTTAAACATACCATTTATTTGATTCATGAATGGAAACGATGGGTAAGAGTTCCATGGCATGTAATCTGGAGTTTGATATGGTCTAGGAAAGTTTTGATTCCAACTGTTGTGTTGGTAGTTGGGTTGTACGTTGTGGTTGCTCTTAGGAAAGGGACGTTTGGAAAAAGGAGTTTTATACCGTTGTTGAGTAGTTTTTGATCTAAATTCATTTTTGACAAGTCCTACTCCTGATGTAACAGCTGGTTTTAGTTTAACACTATCATTGGTTTTCTTTGTTACTTTAACAAATTCAGTACGGTCCGTATTGCGAACATTCTGTTCTGCTGAAGTACCCACGACACCATTTTGCACAACGGACGGAACCCTTATTTTGGTTCCGTCTGGTCCGTGCTGTACTGCAGCAATTTTGACAGAATGTTCGTCTTTTTCGGCCGTTTTGTTTTGACTCTTTGGAATTAATACTTCATTAAAACCTAGCCCATTCATGTCTCCTGGTGTTTTATGGATTTTAACTATTTCATCGGCAAGAGCGATGTTTTTGTTAAACCTTTTAAACTTAGAATTATTTTCGATTAGAACATCTTGTGTGAGCTTTAGTTTTTTTATTTCAAGTTTAAGCTCTTGACATGACTTACAATCATCGTCATTTGCTTTTCCTTTTTCAAGTCGTTTTGCTTTTTCTTTTAACTGATAAACTTCATTTTCCAAAAATTCCTTTTTGGTTTTTAAAAATTTATTTTTAGTTATGATTTTTAGACTTAGCTCACACAATTGATTATATTGTTTTTTCAAAGTGTCATCATCAATAGAAGAATAAGAAGAGTCAGAAAGTACCTCATTTGACTCATGCGCCATTAGAGTGATCTCTTCCTTGCTTGATTCTTCGTCGTCTTCACTATCACTCCAAGCACCACTTATAAAAGCTCGTTGAGTTTTGCTTTTGGGTGGCTTGGGACATTCCCCTATGAGGTGACTTGCATCACCACATCTAAAACATTTTCTTTCACCTTTACCCTTCTTGTCATCTCGATCTTTTCGGAATGGCTTCTTTTCTTCTCGAGGTTGTCTTACAAACTTTCCTCTTCTTCTAAAGAACATCTTAAAATCTCTAACAGCCATGGCATATTCCTCATCTTCACTACCAGAGCAAGATTCGTCATCATCACTTGATTCCGCTTTTGCTTTTAGAGCAACGGATTTGATCTTCTCCCTTTTTCCTTTGATGATCTCCGAATCTTTCTCCATCACCATTTCGTGTACTTTGAGGTTACCGATTAACTCGTCTAGTGACATTATTGAGAGATCTTTTGATTCCTCAATGGCGGTCACTTTAGCTCTCCATTTGGGATGGAGTGCTCTAAGAAATTTCCTGACAAAATTCTTACTACGAAAAGATTCATCAAGTGCTTTAAGTGATGTAATAATAGTATTAAAGCGAGCAAAGCCACAATCAATGGTTTCATCTTCAGGGATAACAAATTGTTCATATTGTTGAACAAGAAGATCAATTTTGTTATCCTTGACTTGTGAATTACCTTGATGTGTAACAATTAAAGATTCCCAAATATCTTTGGCGGTTTCACACATAAAAATTCTTTCATATTCTTTTCTAGGTAGGGCATTATAAAGCATCATTTTAGCTTCGTTATTTTTAGCAACTAATTTCTTTTGTTCATCAACAGAAATATCCTTTGTTGTAGAACTAAAATCCCCTTTAACAATAATAAACCAAAGATCTATATCTTTTGATTTTACATATGTTTCAAAACGGTTTTTCCAATAGATAAATCCATTGGTTTCAAAGAGTGGTGGTCTTTGCATAGATTGCCCTTCTTTAAAGTTTTCAGAATCCATGGATCGTTGCAAGTTTATAAAATACAGATTATTTTAGAAATTCTTGAGCAACGAGGCTCTGGTACCAATTGTAGAAAACTAGAAGGGGGGGTTGAATAGTTTACCAATTAAAACTTTGTTTTGAAACTTATTGAAAAGATCAATTGATATTGATCTTTGATATGTTAATGAAATATGCAAGCAATATGTAAAGAGTAATTAAGGAAAGAAATGATCAAACCACAACAAGTTGTTTATAGTGGTTCGGTCTACAAGGACTCTTTTTCCTTGCCCTACTCCACTCCCCGAGTCTCACACTCGAGAGTTTAACTTCACCAGTCAACAAGCTCCTTTCACCGGCGGAGAAAACCTTTACACTTCGCTTACACTATTTCCGACACTAAGCTAGATGTCGAGTTCTTTCCAAGGGTACAACCACTCCCACACACAATGTATTTTGAGGACTAAAATACTAACCACTCACACTCACAAGATTATGATGGTTTAATACAACAATGAAGTATGAATCAACACAAGATCATACAACACTAAACAAACAAGACTTCCAACTTCTCGTTTGAAGCTTGAATGTGACTTGATCTTATTTGCTACAAAAGAGATCACTAATATGATATGAAACTGAGTTAGAAAGGTTAGAGAGAAGATATGTATGAGAGTATGTTAGAAAGGGATGAAAAACTACTTGGCTTGGCATTGCTATTTATAGCCAAAATGGACAGGAGCGTCCACGGACCGCGGAACCCTTAAAAGGGTTCCGCCCGTGTACCAATTTGGTACCGCCGGGTCTGACAGCCAAGATATCAAATCTTTGCTAAAGTCAACTCTATCTAAGTGAGATTGTGCAAGATATGAAGAGTACAAATCCACATAAAATATCTAATGAAATCTTCCAATGATTTCCATGATGCATCACATGATGTCATATGTTGTATTTCTATTTTTAGAAATATGCAAGTACTTAAGTAGTGTTTGGTTTTAAGAACCTAACACATTCTAAAAACTACTATCATGCATAATGATTAGAGTCATATCAAGATGTTACTAATCATAAATGTAAATGCTTGAATGATGAATATATTGTTTGAAAAAGCTTGTTTTAATATCTATTAAACTTGACAAGCTTTAAGCTTTTATACAAATTAAATTTACTTTTGTCGTTAACAAAACTTAGGTAAAGATCAAAAATATAAATAACGTTTAATGACGATATTTGTATTAACAATGTTGATAACCTCACTGAGATCTTTTTCCTTTTTTTTCTGATCTGCTGTGGAGATTGGGTATTTGTTTCAGTTGTTTGTTGTTTATGCGATGTGGTGGAAGGGGTTAGGATAGATGCAGATTTATTTGGTTATTTATAACCTTTTAAAAAATCAAATGAAAAGACACATTTAAATATTAAGATTAATTGTTGTAAATGTTTCAATGCAACCCTTTTGTGTTCTGTAACACCATGATTGAGAGGATAAAATTCTGCAACCTCTTTGTCTTCTACAACACCCTCTTTGACAACATTCAATTCAATGAATTGAAGCCTCAAAATTGAAAGAATTGATGCCTGTAATGTATTTGATATAACTTTTAAATATGGCTTGAAAGAGGTTATACTGTACTTTCTTTTGTGCATAAATCCTCTTCCACATTAAATTAAGCCACTCAATCTTTAAGTAGTATAGATGACTTGTGGAGTTAGAAATTTGTAATTATCTATACTACTATAAACTTGAACCCCTTAATTTAATGTGTAAGAGTGAATGTGCACAACAAATTGTATGGTACAATCCGTGTAAAGCCATATGATTCAATTTCGAGTATTGAAATATGTAAAATTCAATACCCTTTAATTTAATGTGCAAGAGGGTTTGTGCACAAATAGCTAAAGCTAAAAAAAATTTCATTATGAGGAATTGTTCAATAGTTTCAGGAATTAAAGGCAAAGAAAAAAGAAAACCAAAAGACTCTTAACAATTTATCATCTGTAAAAAAAAAGAAAATAAAAAAAACCTTTCACTTGCTCACCATTAACTGTATCAATTCCATCTCATCTTTTCAGTTGCTTTCAGTTAGATTTTTGAAGATTATAAATAACCAACAATCACCATCTTCACCACTCACAAATTACACTATGCTATCCTATAACAAACGACCAACAACAAGTAACACGACACTAAACCTAATCCCATCATCCATCTCAATTCCAAACAATCAAAACTGACTCGAAACACAAACAAGAACAACAAATGACCTCAAGCTGTTATTCAAACTGAAAGAAAAGATCTTCATAGATCTATACCAACAACCCATCATCGATCTACGACAAACTTTGCTTCATTTTACTGTACGAAATATATAAAGAAAGAACAAAACAAACATGTTTCATTCACTCTTTCTTTCGGTTTATAACAAATGTGGAACCTACCCGAGACCCTCCAAAGGATCTTGAAGCCAAAGATTCAAGCCAAGCTGCAATTGTCGACAAGGTTTAGGGTACCGTTGTGTGTTGTTCGATTGAAGGAGACTCATTTGAAGAGGGTTTTTTAATTATGAGATATGCAGCAAGATGAGTGTAATGTTCGATCATCATAAGTTAAGGTGGGGATCTGTTGTTCAATTTTGTTTCGTACTGCATTTGAAAGAAAAAATAAGGGCGGCTGATTTTGTTGCTATGAGGGGCGTGTGTTTTATGAAAAGAGATGTAGGGTTGTTAGGATTATTAGGGTTAGTGGCATTTTATTTCAATTATTTTATTAGTTGGTGAAAATCAAAATGGGCTTATTAACCGAACTGTTGTTGGACCAATATTTGCGGTCTCATATTTGAATTTGTTTATGACCAAAATATTAAATATTGAAATTTGATCATGAGTGATGGAACGAATAATATGATAATAGTACCAACCATTTAGCTATGAAATATTAGACACAATCGGTGCATCGCACGAAGTAGGCCTTTCTTCATTTTCTCTTCATAAAAACTTTTAATTACTTAAATTTGTAACCATTGTTTGTTGGCTGCCTCTATGATCAACAATTAGATACAATTTGTGCAACCGGGTTCGTAAAGCCTCATTTTAAGAATTTCTTACTTCTTTAAGTGCACGTAAACTCAGTATTTAAAAGACTTTTTAAACAACAAAATTGAAACTAATTGGTCGGATGGAACATTTGCCTACCTCAAAGAGTTGGTAATACCCTTGCGAGGAATGTATGTTAAACGCATATGTGGTCTCTTTTTATCTTTTACATGGAACAATATATATGCAACTTGAGAAAAGAAAATTGAGATTGCAGTGTTCAACTACTATGTTTTTTAGTGATTGAATGTTAATAATGGATGTTGGAATAATCTTCGTTGCTAAAATGAAAAATAAACATGAAAGTGTGTGACAACAGTGACTTCACCTATATTAACCAAGGTTGAAGATTAATCGTTGCAATTCGCACGAATGTGGTTGGAAGAACTTAAAGAACGTTTTAATAATGGGTATTAAAGTTGTATTTGTCACATATTAAAAATGATGATTATTCAACTTTATTCATTTTCTCATTGACATATAATGTGTTTGTTGCAATAAGTGTATGGTTGTTTCTCATCGTCGTTAGCTTTCCTTAAGTTCTATACCCATTTTAGTCCTTATTAAAAATCAAACTTTTTACATAATATCTAAGCTAACAATGATGAGTAATTAACACATATACATCTTTCTACAATTATCGACTTTAAGAAATAATTTATAAGGCTGCAAGCAAGTCAATGTGAGAATTTGGTGCACTTTTTTGTTTTACTTTATTTGCCCTACGTATGTATTTTGTTCCCCTTAAATATGTTTATTTGAATATAGGCTCTCCATTGAGCATGAAGACAAACATGATACGATAGCGGCTCATAGGATAGATGGAGTTGATGCTTTTATTAAGATACCTCAAGGGTGGCCACTGAAAATCAAGGACTATAATCATAGTCATACTTTTATAATTACCATTTGGGGCTAACTACCTATGTTTCATTGAAGGGTATATTTTCGATGTGTATATCCATATATGGTTGTAGAGTGATGAAGATGTGGATTACAATGACTAAAATTACTTTTCAGCTATGTTTTTCAAGGGTAATTTTACTTCTATGATCCAAAGTTGTTAAGTAAAAAATATCAAATGTCATATAGATATTAATCATTTGTTATTTGGAAAAGTCTATGTGTTCATGATAAAAGTATAACATGAATAATCATTAAGGCTTATTTATTTATTTATTTATTTTTATAAATTAGCTAAATTTTGTTTACAATAGTTTACTTAAACAAACTTTGTAGATTCACTCGAGTAAGAAAGTTACATAATTATTACTACTGTTTAACCTGTGAGTTTTTGTAGAATGTTAAATTTTTGTTAAACCTTATGTTGATGGAGCCTTATACATTTAAGCTTTATTTATCAAACACGTAGATATTTAACCAAAAACCACACGGGTTTATAATGCTTCCACAATTAAGATTGAAGTAAGTTCTTTACTTTCTGATGATAAACTTTTCACCCTTTTTCATGACTTCGACACCCTTGCCCCTCAAGCTTTCAAAGCCATCAATCTCTTCGAATGTGATGGTAGCTATGAAATATTAGACACAATCGGTGCATCACACGGGTTGAATAAATATACTACTTTAAATACAAAACTTATGATAACATCAATTGCAATACCTTACATGTAACTACTTGCATACAATATTACACAATGCTTTAGCATTAACATCCTAATCTTAAAAAAAATAATAATAATGATAATAACTTATAGATTATCTTTATATTTATATACTAACAATTCCACCATGTGTTAAATGAAACTTTAAACAAAATTAAGCTAATTTAAATACACCAAGTTTATCATTTGCCATGAAATAAATATATATTTCTTTGACATATCATCATCCCAAAAACAAACAAAACATTCAAATTATTAGAACCAACAAAAGTACCTAAACTCAAACAACTACTTAAACCCATTCATCTTAATAGCATTAGCTTCTTCCTCACGGGCACCCACTTTCGCTTCATCTAACAAATAGTTTAACTCTGCAAGCAATAACCGATGCCTATCTTGGGTTTTTCTTAAAGCTTCAAGTGACTCCAAAGAAACCCCGTTAGCACCATAAGTTTCCATGTTTGCCATCATGGTATGGTTCTTCGCTATTACCCGCCTCAAATGTTGGCAACAACCGAATAACATTTTGGATAATGCATCATCTTCACCTGCCTGTTGCACAAACCACAAGCGCATGCAATTATGCAATTTTGAAGAACCAGCGACATTCGATAAATTACCTATCAACTCGAAATTTGCCATTGAAAATAAAATATACAAAAAGCCAAATGGTTCTATAACTCATTATAAAACAAGCACCAAATAAATAGGCCAAACATTATTTATGTAACATACTAATATTAAAATGTTACATATGAAAGGTCTCTTTTTAAATGTAACATATTAACATAAGCCTCTTCACATATACTCTTATAAGGTTAATTGACTATCTAAAATAATAGGAACCTAAATTAATTAATGAGTTTTGTTCAGTAATAGGCCATGATACAAAAAACAAATGTAGTCATCTTTACAATGTAGGACATTGACCAAAATAAAAATTAGTCATCATTATTATGTAGTCATCTACAGTAGAACTGAAGAAGCAACTTTGGCAGTTAATGAATGCGGTGGTTATTAATTTGCGAACCATGCAAATTTGCATAACGAAACCCAGGTAAACATTACCCGACAAGGTTACAACAACATTACGCAACAAGAATTTACCTCCGACCTACGATTACAAATCTTATGATACCATCAATTGCAATATCTTATATGTAACTACTTGCATACAATATTACGTAAAAAAAGCGTATATATTCAACCCTTACTCAATCAGTGCAACGCACGGGTTTTTGTAGCCTCGTAAATAGTAAATTTGCATGTCTTTGATTTAAGATTGCGCTTATTTTTTTATTTAATTCCCTTTTTTTTAATCATATTGCTAAAACTGAAACACAAAAGAATATTTTGTCAATTTTACCTTTCTGCGCCTACTGCACACCTATTATTCACATATTTATCATTTTATTTAACCCCCAACTTCACATAATCGGTCATAACTCATCACACCTCCATTCTTCCTAGAAATTGCACTGTCTTCATGTCACAATTCTTAATTTCAGGTCATTTTTCAAATTTTACTATTCATTTCGAGAATTTACTATTCATCGGATACTATTCATCATTTTACTATTCATCGTTTTCGAAGTCGATTTGATATTCTGAGAACATATTTCAAAATTTTACTATTCACGAAACACTATTCATTCCCGGAGAAAAATTTATATTTCATTAACGTATATTTTTCTTATGAAATAAACGCTATCGTACGATCATTTATTTTGAACAATTGATCCGACACTTCTCAAAAATTATCCTGATATATTTCTATACTCATTTTAAGACTATACAAATTATATTATTAGTTTACCCGGTGTTTACAATTTATTTTGTATATAAATTGTTACATATAAATATTTACGACGGTTTTCGTAAATACTACTCGATAATTATTATTTCACTCAATTCTTGCAAGAAAGTATTTTTATAATTTTTACGACTTTGATATATTTTATTTTATTCCGTTAAAATTTATTTTTAGCTAACGCCACCCTAAATACTTAAATATACTTACAACTTACAAACTAATCTTATACATATATACATTTACTTACACAAAATACATTATCTCTTATTTTATTTACCCATGGTTGACCAACATGCATGACTCAACACATATTTTACACAAATATCTTTACTCAAGAGTACACATATGCATATTAAGTAGATATTTGCAAAGTACCAAATATATTAATCACAAACACATACTAGTTCACTTTCAAAAGGTGAAGAACAAGCATAACTCTTTCATTTTCTCTTCATTGTTCGGCCATATCAAGATCACAAGAGAAATCAAAAATATTTTCAAGATCAAGTAATTTATACACACTAGAATACTTTCTTTTAAGGGTTTTGCAATAAAAACCTTGGGTATTTAGGAAAAACCTTGTTCCATAAACCTCATCATCATTCAAGTAAGCATTTCATGATCTTCATAACTCTTTCATATTCATATTTATGTTATTTCATCATTTTTGCAAGAAAACATGCAAGTTACATGTGAATCTATACCACTTTTATTGTTTTTATTACTTATTATGAAATATAATTATCCTATAATTAATCCCTTGAAATATATCATTTTTGATGATGTCTAGGAACCCATGACACCCTAAGAAGGTGTATGGTAGGTTTAGAATAGCTTTGTTGTTGATTTGAAGTGGTTGGGATAAGTATTATGCGAGAAAAATCAATTTCGACAACTATAAATAAGGGTCTGATCATTTTTGCTAAGTCTGGAAAATTCGACAGTTTGTAAAATATTTTGGGCTAGAAATTCAGAAAATATACTTTAAAACGAAAACGTGGCCGCTTGAACGGGTTAAAACGGAGTTATAACGAAGAAGTTATGCTATTTTCAAGTTTAGCGACGAAAACTATATTTCCGGAAAAATCAGCATGCTGTCCAAATTTTTACGAGTTAAAAATGAGTCTTAAGCGTTATCTAAATGAGTCGATTATTCAAAAATATATTAGTATACTTTAACACGAAGCTAAGGACATATAAAACGTAGAAAACGGACTTATAACGATTAAATTACACGTGTTTAAATAAGGTTAATGTAACTATTTTTACAAGTATAACATATATATATTTTCTATTAGCAAAAACTAGTTGTCGCTAGTGACCATGTTGAGGGTCGTTTTTAACATCGATGGAATACTTTTTAGAAAATGATGTCTTCTAGTAAAAGTGAGTTCACCTAGTCTATTTTCCAAAATGTTCAACCGTTCGTCAAACGGAGTTGTAACGAATAAAATGCGGTCACTCAAACTTTGCCGAAAACTACCTTTAAACAATATTTTGGGACAAGTACCCTACTTCACCTATGTTTTTCTCCATGATCGAGACCTCTAGGATCAAAAGTTAAAAGCTAAACTTTGAGATAATGCTACAAGATTTCCAAAATCATTGAGTTTGTTTCCTAACACTCGATATTCACTATTTTACGGCTAGCTTTTCGAGGTCATTTAGTCACTTTCATGAATTGTCAAATTATATTGTTTTACGACGAAAAGCTATAGTTTCTTAATAAATCACTAAACGACTATCGTAGAATGTTGTTTCAACATAAATACTTGTAAAGTATTTTGTAACTTGACAAGACGTTATAAACTTATTTTTGACGATAAACTTTATTTTCAAAGGTACAAGTGGTATGGATATCATATGAGTTTGCATGCACGACATTGTTTCATAACTTACATTAGGACACATCATTCATATTAGGTTGTGGATAGAGATCGCACCTCATTTCAGTGTATCTACTTTTTTCATCATAACCATTGCATCAGGTGAGTTCGTAGCCCCACTTTTACTCGTTTAATTGTTTTATAAACTCTTTGGGGGAGATACATGCTCAAATATTTGCTTTTACTTTACACTTATATGAACTTAAATAACTCTTGTTCCACGACTTATGCTAGTAAGTAGATTGTGCCCGAACTAAATTGATCACTATATTATGAACACTATTATTTGAACCACTTTCCGTGATTTTGAGCCCTTCGACATATATATTTGGACTCTTTTAACTTGATAGGAACATATTGGTATAGATTTGAACACTTTAACTTGATTTAAAATATTTTGACATTTAATTAATCTCTTATAACTTAATATTGAATCTTTGACTATTTTGAACTTGTTTGACTTTATATTGAACTCTTTGACTGTTTTGAACTTTTGAACTCGACTTAAACTCTTGAACTTAATTATGAACTTTTGAATGGAACACTTGAACTTAATTACGAATTTTTGAATGGAACCCTTGAACTTAAATACAAACTTATGACTTGTTTGAACTTATTGAACTCGACGTGTTATGACCTTGACCTAAAGTCTCCTATAATAGGAGCATCACTATAAAGTCTCCCATGTTCGGAGCATCACTATAAAGTTTTCCATGTTCGGAGCATCACTATAAAGTCTCCCTTGTTCGGAGAAACTTAAAGCCTCCCCGGTTCGGAGCTAGATGTCTCCCTATGGGAACGGAGCATTTTCAATCTAAATTCTCCCATGTTCGGAGTGTTCTTAATTGTATATAATAGTTGTATGATGTACTGTTCGTACATTCGCATTGTTAGTCTCCTAGTAGTAGGTAGTATGGATAGCGCTATTAGAGGTCGGCCAACCTCTAGTCCACTATGTTACGAGACGCATATTATTTATTCTAGGGGCTTTGCCTAGCATACATTATTATATACGTGCTGCAATATTGTGAATTATTATGGTAACTTATACTCGACTATTAGACACACTATATTTTGTGCAATGGATTGTGAACACATAGGTTGCATGTTTTGTATGGGCGGAACTTGGAATTGAGTGGATTTACAATGCCTTTGCTTTGTGAACTATTATGATAAACGTGCACTCGACTTCTAGACATACTACTTTTGGCAGTGGGTTGTGAACACATAGGTTGCAAGTTTTGTATGGGCGGAACTTGGAACTGAGTGGATTTGCAATGCCTTTGCTTTGTGGACTATTCTATATGACCAAAAACTTTTTCCTTTGCTGCATGAACATTCTTTAAAGGCTTTACAATTCAAACAAACTCTATGAACTCACTCAACCATTGTGTTGACACTTTTAGCATGTTTTATCTCAGGTATCTAAGGCATTCACTTCATGGCATGCATGTGGACTTATCATAGAGTCGCGATGACGACGCGTCTCGCATATATTTTATGCACTTAACTATCGTTTGATTGTAACAAACTCATTTTGGTATATTGGAAATATTTTGGGATCTATGTTTTGTAAACTCTGATTATTTTACTTAATCAAACGATATTTTCAAAACGACACTTTAGGTCGTTCGATATAACTGTAACTTTCATGCTATGACAGTCATCCCTTAGGAATTTCATTCCGCTGCAAAACATGTATTTTGGGGGTGTGACACTTCACCGCCGTCTCATATTGATCATGATGAAACCCATCTTGTCCGTTTTCCTGCACACCGGATTTGAATCGGAACAAAATCGAAGATGTTGCGATCCAATTGCGAAGTGATAAAGAAACAAGATTCGTTCTAACCCAATGGTTGCTTTACTGTGACATCCTACTAATCGATTACAAATGTTTCAACAGAATGCAGTGGGCTCCGCAATATGTAAAGGTTGGAATGACCTTTCCTATAAAAACATTAAGATCATAAGCAAGACTTTAAAAGTACACATTGTGTATTTCCTATAAGTATGGACTCATCCAGTTTTAAAAAATTTATATAACCAAATTTTGCCATCTCACCATGTCATTAAGGACCTATGAGGATTCCGATAAACATGAATTATGTCCATCATTAAGGAAATAGAAATCTTGAATGAAAATCTAGTGAGTTTCAATCGCTTCCTATCAAAGGCCGTGAAAAATTTCCTACCATTTTTCAAAACCCTGAAAAAGGTGCATTAAGAAAAGTGATTTCCACTAGACTCTAGTGGAAGAGCAAGTGCTTGGTGAAATGAAACAGGACATATTAAAATCCTAACATTGACCAATCCTAAACCAAAATAGGTACTCATAATGTATTTATCCATGGTTCGTAAAGCGATACGTGCAGTTCTATTAGCAAAACGGGGGAAGTATCAAAAGCCGATATACTTCATCAGCAGTGCTGATAACATCAAATAATCATGATTTTTAAGGTCAATTTCCTCCGATTATGCTCATATTTCATGTTGCTTATATGGATTTATACTTTTATTTCTTTATATTTCGTTTTCAGGTAATATATGAGCATATGAACAAATAGACGCGGTTTTGGGGATATACTTAATGATTTTTACCCTAGTATGCTTTCTTGGAAGAGGCTACGACGTAACTCTCACTCTCAATTATGCTGTAGCTAGGATAACATTTATGAAGACCAATTCAACATCAGTTACTGCGTAACTATCAATTTAAGTTAAGCTGTACCTATCTAGTTCATGAGGAATTTCGTGCCTCCATCAACTACGCCGTAACCTCCAGCATGAGTTACGACATAACCAACACTACGAGAGTTCTAATGGGATCTTTGAAGATTACGGCGTAGTCATTTATTGAGTTTACGACAGAGCTTACGGAATTACACGTAACTATTCTTAAGGTTATGCCATAATCATCACTACGAGACTTGATATTTGAAGATATTTAAGTTACAGCGTAACCGAATTATTAGGTTACGCCGTAACTATGATCGTTCGTTTCCTAGTCTATATAGGTCCAATCTCATGTGCTAGCGCTTCTTCGTTGCTTGGTCAGGACACATTCATCAATTTCTTTTCATTCATAAATATAAGCCCTAAAATCAGCATTATTGATCATTCACTCACCACACAAAAGCAGAGAACGTGAAGAGGGTTCCTAAGGCAGATCATACTCAGCATACGGAGCTATTTCTAAGAGAGAATCACACCATATCATCGATAAGCTTTAGCGATTTCTATTTTATTACACTTTAATTCATGTTTTCATTCATTATATTAAACATTGAATTGATTGTGTGTTTTAATATGATCGGCTAAGCACCTTTGGTGCTAGCCTAGTTATGATTCCTTGATTGTGTTGTTTATGTTTTTGCACTTCTAATATTGTTTCTAGTGTATGCATATTACCTTAGCTTCAGTAGTTTTGAGTTGCAGTCGTATTTACTTGCTTAGAAGAATTGACCAAAGGACCCTAGGGAAGTAGGTAGAGAGGGTTGGTAAGAATTGACCAAAGGACTATCAATCCCTCTTGTGAGAATTGACCAAAGGATCACCGTTTGGAAGGAGGAACTTAAGAAGTTAGGGATGTGTGTCTAAGATGCTAGCGCCCGGGCACACATTGTTTCGAATCTTGCATGTAGGGTAGTTAATGAGTTATCTCAGGTTTCTAGAGATCCACGTCACCCCAAAGGGTAAGCCTTTGACTTCGGGTAGGAACCTTTGTCTAATAGGCTATGACGAATTGACCAAAGGAGTCTAGCGAATTGAACCCCCACTTGAAGAAATATGAAGTAATAAGAAAACATAGACATAACATGATAGGATGAAAAATTAGGTTAGCACACTTTCTCTCTATTCTTCACAACCTCATTTAAATTACGCATTCTAATTTTTATTTATTTGTTTAATCAATCTTTCATCATAAATCTCTTTTAAAACGGTGACACTAGACTTAGTTAGGATCAAAATCTACATAGCTCTTGGGAACAACCTTGGCTATATCACCTTCTATACTATGGACGACCGGGTTCACTGCTCGTTAGTGTAATAGGTAGACCTTAGGTAGACGAGACCTTATAAATTTAAATCTTAGTCGGAAATCCTGCATCAGAGTTTTGGCGCCGTTACCGGGGAGCTATATTAGGATTTTGTTTAAGTCTTTTGTTAATACAAATAAGCCGTAAAAATGTTTATTTACATTTTACGATCTTGTAATGTTTTGTCGATGACAAACGTAAAATCATTTTAACGAAACAAATAAAATACGTAAATGGCTTGAGCCAATAGTTTACTAACACACTTACATTTTCACATAAAACACTAAACAAATAATAGTGATTTTATGATTGAACAATACATATGTACAACAACTAGTGTTTACATATTGGGTAGATATATACATAACTAGTATGTATGATAATGGGTAGAAGTTTAAGTATTTGACCCATTGACTAAATACATTGAATGTAGTTGGGTTTAACCCAAAGTCCATGGCCCATACCCATTAAGCATTACCCATAACCCATTGCATGACATCATGCATAAATGGGTATTATCCATGACCCATGGATTTAACCCATGACCCATGGACTAGATGCATTGCACCTACTAGATACATTGTATCTACTTGGATACCCATGGTCCAAAGTCTAGGACCCATGACCCATAACCCATGACCCATGACCCAAAACCCATGGGCAAAGAGGAGAGTCCCACGGTTCCCCCAGTTTACACTAGACGGATCCCTTAAGTAAGGGATCCGTGGGATCCGTGGAACAGTAGCTTATTTTCTTCTATAAATAGTGAGCCATTTCCTCATTTTGAGTTGTGACTTCCACACATACTTTCTTCTAGTATTGTGAACCTTCTAACCACAGATCCTAAGGATCTCTCTATGTAGTTTGTGTTTGTTTTTGTGTGACTCTCTAGGTTCCTCTTAAAGGCGAGATCACCACCTCTTGAAGTCGAGCAAGCTCAAGTCCATGAGTTGCCATGCTTTGTCATCATCAAGACTACTAAGGTTCTCTTGTTGATAGTTCTTTCTTCCTCCCTAGAGGTGTTGTGTCAAAGGCATTAGTGAAGGATGCTGAAAGAGTCAAGACGAAGGCATTAGTGAAAGGTGCTTTACGTCCGTATCAAAGGAATTAGTGAAGGATGCCAAAAGAGTCAAGACGAAGGCATTAGTGAAAGGTGTCGAACGTCCGTGTCAAAGGCATTAGTGAAGAATGCCAAAAAGGGTCAAGTCAAAGGCATTAGTGAAAATGCCAAGGGTGTACAATATATATGGTGTATCGATATACAAATAAAGATAGGTTGTATCCAAGGATATTGATATCCTTGATGATGGTGTAATAAGGAGTGGGTCTCCTTTGCGATAGGTGTTGTGTAGTGTTGGGTAGTAGTTCCTCCTTTGTAATGGAACTCGGTATCTATCCTTGTACCGGATAAAGTGTAGGCGACGTTGTGATAGGTGTGGTTCTACCTTGTGGAAGAACCCTGTGTCTAGCCTTGTATCGGAAAAAGAGTAGGCGACGTTGTGAAGGCTTCTCTGCCATAAGGAGTTATGTCGTGTAGTGATCACGAACTCTCGAGTAGGTGACTCGGGGAGTGGAGTAGGGCAAGGAAGGTGTCCTTGTAGCCGAACCACTATAAACACTCGTGTCGTGGTTTTGTGTTTCTTACTCTTTACCTTTGCATTACATATCTCCATATCTATCTATCAACATCCAACATACATATTTGAATAGATTGACATAAGTCGATCTAAATATTTTAAAATGAAGTTTTAATTAGTAAAACTATTCAACCCCCACTTCTAGTTTTCCACAATTGGCATCAGAGCTTCGTTACCAAGTTTCTTTGAGTATGTTGTAATTTAAAAACTTGATACGATCCGTGTATGTTGAAAACTACAAAGAAGGAAATATTTTAAAACAAATTGTTTCTTTTATGTTAGATAATGATAGATTATTCTAACATTTTATTTTCAAGAAATCTTCATGCTAGGATCTCTCCAAAGTCTTCATTTCTATTCAAAGAATAATGAAGTCAACTTTCAAGAAAGAACCTAAAAGTAATAGCAACCCACTTATTCTAAGTACAACAGATTACTTTAAAAGCTCATGAAGTATTTCGGTTTTATGGTCTCCATAAACCATATCAAGAGCGTAGAGGTATGTTCACTTATCCTTAGCTAGCTTACGTCTACATGAATATGTTGATATTATTATTATTTTTATTTATTTAGACGTTAATAATTGTTAGTCTCTAAAAAGTCTCTTTTCGCCACTTTCCTGACTTACTCATCATCGGGAATAGTATTCCTCCTTGATCTTCTAAAAAGATCGTCAAACTAACGCCGCCATCACAAATAGATCCTTAATAATTAACTTATCAAATCCCGTTGACCAAACATCTATTCAATTAGGAACCTCAAAGATATTTTTCTTCCATAAGCTAGTGTATAAATTATTACAAAAATAACACCAAACACCCTCTTTCTGTCCACAGTAGCCGGATCCCTCAAGTTGTACAAGCCGGATCCCAATTTAAAGGATCCGGGGGAACCGTGTGACAGAAACCAACCATACGTTTTTAAAACCAATTATGCTCTTTTCCCTCTCCTCACAAAACACAAAAATGACCCAATTGCTGCTTTCATCTCCATAGGGCTTCATATCTTTAAACATCTTCCTCTAGAACATCATTGTTAAGTAATTACACTCATATGTTCTAATCTTCATCATCCTCATCCTAGGGTTTATGGTTTTCAATTTTTCTTAATTAATTGATGAAATTAGGTTTTGCAAAATTAATCACTAAAGAAGTGATAAGGATTTAAAAGGTGCACTTTTGAGAGGTCATTTAAGTCCTTAATCGACCACTTTTATATCCGTTACTGCTTAATTTCGTCCCTTTTCACTTTTTAGGTCTCGTGAAGGCAAAATGCTGGAATGATGCTTATTTGGATGAAAAGGCGTGAATGTGTGAAGAAAATGACTAAAGTCAAGATCAAGACACTCAAGCTGCTGGAAGTGCACCCGACGGCGTCACAGATAAAAGGCGACGCCGTCCCAAAGTTGAAATTGCTATTTTGTACCTGACGGCGTCAGGCTTTGAAGAGTAGGGCATCACAACTCAGACGGCCTAGATCCAGATTCAGACGGCGTCAGAAGTTGAAGCTGACGGGGTCACAACCACAACGTGACGCCGTCCCAAAGTTGACTTGGCTAAGACGAAACCCTAATGGCAGCGATCTAACGGCGTCACAATTAAAGAGTGACACCGTCGCAGTTGTAACTCTATATATAGAATTCAATTTTCAGACTTTTAAGAGGTAGATTTGTGGAGTAAAAACCTAAAACGATTTTGGTTTGTCTTGGGCAGTATCTTAGGGTTCTCATACCCTATTTTACATCAAGATAAGTTATTTTCTTCATTGATTTTATTATGTCTTCGATTGTATGTGTGTATGCTTGCATTTTTACCATGTCAGGCTAATTTACTTGTGTGTTTGCCTAAATCCATGAAACCTAGTTATTGAATATTGATTGGTTGTCTCTTATCTTAATTGTAATTGTCTTAGGATTTCAATAGGCCATCGTTGTGTTTTTAATGCCTGAGTAATCTTTGTGAACATTAGTTTATAATAACCTAGAGTAATTGTAGGCTAAAAATCCAAAGATAACCTTAGAGTTAGTTTATGAATCCTAGAGATTTTGTAGGCAATAACCTTAAGGTATTCTCAAAGTGTTAGGGAGAAAAGCATACCCTACGACCTTAGAAGACACAACGCGTTAAGAATAAGGACATGACAATTCAACCATCAATAAAAGATAACTAGGGAGTAATAGTATCTAGGTAAACATATTTTTAATCATCATACGAGCACACATCAATAGACATAGACTACCCCTTAGCTTAGATTATTTAATTAGATAAATAGATAGTAGAGTAATCGGTAGAAGTACCACCCCCAAATCCAATACCCCGAGATCGTACCTTTCATTTTCTAAAAAATATAAAAAAGATAAAAAAATAATCTTCCTCAACCCCAACCTTAGCGTAGTAATTTCTCACTAGCATTCCTATTCCCCTAGAGAACGATATCAATCCCGAGGCTTACCCTAATACTATACTACAACGATTAGGTTCACTGCCTAGGTGGTTGAAAAACTTGCTCGAAGAAAAGGAAGTTTCCTTTGACCCCGAACGCGCGTTGTACGCGTATCAAGAAGGTTTTTCACATAACTAAGATTCTATTGTGCTTACAACATTGTTAATACAAATCAAAGCCATAAACCCATCTCAACAAATTTTGCCTAATTAGAATATTTGTTTTTCTATGACCAACCATGCCTAAAGCTACCAAACAAGACCACCATGATACCGTTCACTACCTCACTAAATACTATCAAAAAGAGGGGTTTTCAAAAACCGATCGTAAAATCTTCAAAAGACTTGAAAAATGACTTATCCACGAAGGTCGTGTGGTCAAGGAATGTTTCCTTGAAAATACCGACATTCGTCAAGTCTTCTCGGCAATCAACTTTGATTGTCTCCTTGATATTGATGAACAAATTTGTCCGGTTTTCATCTTTGAATTCTACAAAAGCGTTAGGATCATTCGAAATAGTGATGATAGCATCTCAATCGCTTTTATCATCAATAAACAAAACTTTACTCTACCCCTCAACACATTTGCACAAATCCTCCGCATTCCTTGTGAAGGAATTTGTATGTACTCCCAAGATTGGGCAATATCCACTCAATCCTTTGCACTAGATTCCAAACCAATTTACCGCACTCCTCTTGATGACCCGGCAATTGTTCGAGACATCATTTTCCAAATTAGAGCCGACCAATCTCGCTTCAACCGCATGAAAGAGCATATTCACCATGATCCCTTTCAAATGGAACTCTTTGAAATGCATCCCATCTATAGAAAGTGGGAAGAAATTCTTAGGGAAAATGTCATTGGTTTGGTCGGAAACAAAGACCATCCAAATGCATGTCTTGTCCAAATGATATATTGCCTCATTTACCAAAGGCGATTTAATCTTGCCTATTACATAGTGAAGAGAATGGCCGGTGTATTCAAAGTCGCCAACATGGTACTTCCCTATGGTATGCTCCTAACACGACTCTGTGAGTATGTTAGTGCAATGCAACCTTCTCCAATCGACGATGATCATTTCCTTTCCAATCACGTCATGGTACCACTCACCAAACAACCCTCTAAATGGTTCATGGTCAATGGAAGAAAACCTTGGGCTCTCCCGGACTCCTCAAACAAAGAAGAAGTAAATGTCAACCCCGTCGCCAACGTCAACTTGGACCCCATAACCTACTGTGAACAACTTCCAACTCTTCCAAATGAGACCGGAGAATTCAAACAATTGAAGGGGATGATCCAATGCCTAACTAACTATGTCATGAAGTCGGGAAAGAGGAAGAGAAAAGATTGACAAAAGAGACATTAGGATTATGGTTGCTTTTGAACATTTTGCTTATCATTTTACAATGGATTCTTATGTTTGTGAAATGCTTTATTTTGGTTGTTTGGATATTATCATTACTACTCTTATTTATGATATGGTTTATGAGATATCTTGCTTGTTTTGTTGTTCTTTTAGAATAGAGACTAATAACAATTGGTATACATAGTATAGTGCAAAATCTGCATTCTTTTCTGCGATGCTTCTGATCTACAGTTGCCGGATCCCTAAAGATATACTAGACAGATCCCTCCTTTTAGGGAACCGTGGGATCCGGGGTGACAGATTTACAATGCAGAACCCCACACATCAAAACAGCTCACTAGATCACTTCACACTAGCTAAACATAAGGCCTTAGGACCACTTAAGTCTTATTCAAACTTAGTAAGCTTCACACTCACTCATAGCTCATTTAGGATCACACTTAAAGTGCATTTTGATTTCTCATATCACCAAAACTCATCATTCTTGCGTTCTTATACTCACACATCACCTATCACATATCAACACATCTATTTTTGTACATCTCTTAATTTTAGCAAATTGATTTTAGTCATCTCTACCTCAAAATGGGTCAAAAACTAGTTTTTCAATTCTTATAATTTTTAAGGAATTTTCAAATTTTATCCTAAGTTGCCATTTGATCTCTAGGATCATTTAACATCACTTGACACTATCAAAATTCCGAGTGTCATCTTTGATCACCCATTGGTGGTCATAAAGTCCCATTTTCTTTCCATAAAAGGCAATAATTAGCTACCACCACTCATTACCCTTGATCATTTAAGTCACACCTCATTTAAAACACTTAAGAAGACTGAGACACTCAAGATGTATAGGTATTAGCCTCTACCAACATCATTTTCTTCCATTCTTGACTGCTGATAGCCGAATCCCTAGGATTAGCCTAGACGGATCCCTCATTGGAGGGAACCGTGGGAACCGGCTGGCAGATCTAGCAAATCCTACCTAAAACAATCATTTCAAGCTCTTCTTGCTAACTTGAACACTCCATCTTGTCTTAATTAAACTCATAGATCAGTGCAAATCTGTAGTTGACCCTTGTGCATGCAAATCATCATATTTCTAAGGATCTTAGTGGTTTAAGTCTTTAATGCACTTCCCAAATCCTTCCCTTTATAAGTCATCTTGTTAGAACTCCTTAGTCATCAACCACAACTTAACTCTCAGCATTTAGAAACCTTCTTCTTAGTTATTTCATCATGAGGAAAGCTCCTAGTGCTAACTTATCCACCAAAGGACCACCCAAGAAACTTGCTCGTGTTGTACACGAAATTTCCTCAACCGAATCTTCACCCGTTAAATCCACAAATACTAGGATTTATCCTCCACCAAGTCAACCAATCAAACAAATCCCCAAAAGGATTGTTCCCACAAAAATATCATCACCAAACACCATAATTCCTACTAAACCAAACACACCATCTCCACCTAACCATCATCTTTGGTGCCTTGAGCCATATCATTTACCACTTCACAATCATCTCCACATCTCTACAACTTAGAGGACTTACCTCCTAGGTCATCTCATCCTCCACCATTACCGATACTCTCTTCAATAGAGAAGATTGTGCAATAAAACCAAGGTGTTGAATCAACACTTGCACCAGTATCCTTTTCTCCATTTCACTAAAATGGTCCATTTTGGATTATGAGGAATCATCAAAGTCAACCACCCGACCACATGGAAGTTGACACCTCTCTACCTCCACCATCACCCTTTGTTGAGCCATCATTGAATGTACCTCCACCAATCCCTCCTTCTTTTGAGGATCCTCAACCCTCTTCACTTGATCCTCCACATCAAGCCGCTCCATTTTTACCACCACCTTTTCTAAGCCATGACAAGGATTGTTATCATTGTCAACACGTTAAAGGCTTGATACATGAATTATGTGAAGAGCAACGTTTCATGTTTTATCACCTCCTCGATCATTTCGATGAGGTCAACAAACCTAAACAACCGTGAGCTTAAGGATTCAAGTGGTGTCCTAGTCTTAAGCTTAACTTAGATCGTTTAGGAATCACATTTCATGTTTAAATTATTCTCTTAGTTTCTAGAGATTTGTAGATCATTTCTCGTACGTTTTATTGAATGAGATTCCATTTTATATGCCATATTGTCTTGAGAATATGTTTGTTACCTTAATACATATCTTATTTTGATGGTGTTGGATCGATATACTCTGGCCAAACTAACTATGTAGCTTGTAAGGGCTTAGCAACCTCGGATAAATCCTAAGTTACTAACAATGAAACACTGAATTTACTCTATTAAGTATGCGGAAACTACTTCAATAAAGCTAAGAAGAATAACTTTAACTTCAACGATTTTATTAATACTTTGAACCTGCTTGATACACAGATTCACTAACAACCCTAACAACTCTAATATCGAACTTGATAAACTCTAATATTCTCTCTAGAGTCGTATATCTAATGCCAATCTAGGGATCCTTTTATAGGCATAAGGAATACCCTAGTCGGTTTACAATTATAATTCTTGTACGACAAGTAATACTTAATCTAATCTAAGAATATTCTAGAATAACAAAGCTTTCCATAAACGATATAGCAGTTCTTTAGCTTTGCAGTACTTTGACGTTAAGCAGTACTTTGACTTTCTTCTATAGCAGTACTTTGACTTTCTTCAGCAGTTTGACTTTCTTCAATACTTTGTCTTTTATATCCCAACAATCCTCCCCTAACTTGAATTCTACTTGCTTGATTTCAAGTTCCTTTGTATTTGTATCTTTAACATCTTTTGTCTTCAAGGAAAGATTGTGTCTTTATCTTCAGATTTATTTTGTACTCTCTGTGCTTGTATTATCATCATCAAAGTAGTCTTTATAAGTAATCCTTTTCAGCAACTATTAGCAATCTTCATCTTTTCAGCTACTCAGCAACATATGGCAAATTGTACATCAGATCATAAAGTTTTAGTCTATTCTCATCACTTCCAGGTGTGTAAACTCCTGTGAGAGGTGAATCATTGAAAATTTAATGGATTTTGATGTCTCTTTACCAAAGCCATTAACTCTGGAGTAGCCAATGTTTAGGTGTGTAAAACCATGATACATTGATAACCATATGATTTTTAGCAAATCATCAGCTATTAACGGATTTGTTTTGTCTTTACCAAAAACCGTACCCTTTTGGACTAGTTAGTTCTTGCAACCATGGTGAACTAATTACCATATAAATGGTTTTTCCAGTCTTTACCACAAGCCATTTTTCTTGTGGGCTAGCCAACTCTTCACTATTTCAGATATGGTGAGTTGATTACCATACAACTTATTGGCAAGTTGTCAACGATCAACGGATTTGAGATATCTTTACCAGAGCCGTTTGCTCATAGATTAGCCAGTCCTTTTATTAGACATGGTGGACTTATAACCTTCCATCTCAAAAACCATTTGTTGCTGTTAATTTTTGTTTCAAAATATTTTGCACTTAACAAAAGTTTGCTTATTTTTTAAAAATCGTTTACTAGTTTTGTGCTGCAAGCAGTACTTTGGTTAAAGTACTGTTTGTCCAGCAGTACTTTGAATAAAGCACCTATTTTTCAAAAATTTATATAATTAAGAACCATACCAGTACTTATGCTTCATCATCAGCCATAGTTGTCCATTTGATGAATAGTTCAATGACCATGAGAGATGTTTCATTCTCCTCCTCGACCTCCATACCATGGTTTAGCATTCTTCTCATAAGATCTCTAGTCAGTGGATACCTTCTTTCTGCTAACATATGGATCATGGTCCCATCTTCTAACTCCAAAACATGCACTCCAAATTCTTCAAAGAATCTCCAGTTGGTAATCTCCCAAACTTCTTGATTTTGCCAGATCTCATCAGTGCTTGTCTCTTCTGTTTCCCAGATAGTTCTCAGATCTCCCAGCAAGACTAAGCCAACTCCAGTTGAAGGAATATGCTCAAAATATTCTTGCACTAGTTGATATAGGTGAAATAGATCCTCTCTATCTATCATGTGTAGTATATCCCATAGCAAATTAAATACTCTAAAGCTTTCATCTTCTCTATGGAACATCAGATAGTCTCCATCTTTTGATTTTACAACTTCAAAAGTAGATATCTTTGACTTCTTTGCTGTTACATCTTTGGAATTAGGATGTTCCAAATCTACAACTCTTAAGTAATTTCTCAGCTCATCAACTGTATCTGTTCTCAACTCTATCTTCTTTGATGGCTGTTCATCACCAGTTGTTCTTTTTCTCTTTAAGCTTCTTTTTCTTGCATTCTCATTCTGTTTTTCATCATCAAAAGGAATAATCCCAACAACTTCCTTCTGATATGCTTCTCTAACAGCATTATATAAATCTTTCATCTCTAAATATTTTAGCTTATGTAATCCATTATATCCTTGACCCTTTAGATAAGCCATCATGGCATTTCTTTCCTTAGCAATACTTGGTGGTCTTTGTGATATAACAACTGGCTTTTCTGGTATAGTAACTTCAGCATCTAATTCAGCTTGTAGCTTCCTAGCAGCTTCTTCATTCTTAGCCACTTCAATAGCTCTCAGTTCTACCAAAGTAAGCTTTTTCTTCTTCTTTGTTTCAACCAGTTTACCTTTGCCTTTATCTTTATGATCTAAGGCAGGTTGGGAAGCTTGAGGTTGTTCTTCAGCAACTCCTGGAATACTAACACCTCTTGGTCTTGATAGGTTTTGCAATATTTGAGCAACAGTCTCATCATCACTTGCAATGTGCTCTACTTTGGGTGTATCAGCTTCATCTTCTTGTAGGACTGTTGAAGGACCAGCTTCTTCTTCAAAATTTAGAGTCCTTGATGTAATAAGCTTATGTCTATATGTTCCTTGAGAAGCAACACCTTGATCACCAACTCCTTGATCATCAGTACTTTGAACACCAGTACTTTGAGCGCCAGTACTTTGAGCGCCAGTACTTAGAGGCTCAGTACTTTAAGGCTCAGTACCTTGAGGCTCAGTTTCTTTAGCTTCTTTTTGTGAAACATCAAAAGTTTCAGCACCTTCATAAGCTTGAGCATCTTCATTGAAATTTTTTTGCTCTAATATCCTCCCCAATTGGAATGAAGACTGCTTGTGAACCTTCTTGCCCTTAGAAGTCTTCTTAAATTTCCTTCCTTTCTTGTTCTGTGACTTCACCCACAACCTGTGATGTTGAACTAAAGGCCATACAAGTTTATTCAATCTTCTAAATTTGGTGTTCAACTTCACTAGTTGGGCAGCATGAGCTTCATAGTCTTTCTTTAACCTTAATAGCTCCCTTGTCAAAGCATAGGTATCTAGAACATGACCCTCAGTAGCCATATCTCCCTCATCACCTCTAGATGTTTGAGACCCATCTGTGGAAGTATAATCATTGGGAGAGGATGGTGGGTTTACCTCTGGTTCTGAATCACCATGAGCAATATCTTGTGGAGATGCAGGAGGTTGAGCTTCAGTACCTTCCTGTGAAGCAGTACCTTGTGGAGAAGCAGTTCCTTCTCTTGATCCTGAAAGCTCAGGTTCTTCACTTGCAGCAGCTTCATCTCTAACTGCTTGTACAACTTCATTCATGTGAGTAGTCAAGGGTGTATTCCTCCCAGAGAATTTGTCACTCTTCCTAGCCATGAAAGTGAATACCTTTGGTGGTTGCACAACAACATGTAACAAGCTCAAAGGTTTGGGTACATCCTGAAGCTGTTTGTTCAAGAAAACTTGAACAAATCTTGGGTACATTAACCATGGTGAACCATTGGATATATGAGATAACATACCATCTAAAATTAATCTTGAAAAGTTAAAGCGACGATTGGTAGCTAATCCCACTAAAGCAGATGCAATATTTAAACCAAACTGTTCCCATGAAGTACTCTTCGAACTTATGCAATGAAGTAATACATGAACAAGATACTTCCATTGTAGACTAAACAAGGGTTTCCTAAAAGTTGTTTTAGTTAGAGACCCTTCATACCCAATATCCCTTAGTGTATCCCAAAGAACTTGCTTATCAAAACGAATAGCCCCTTCAGCATCATCAAACAATAAATCTTCTCGAATCGAGGCTTCACTAACTCTAACGATCTTTCAAGCAGCCTTAGCCTGAATGTAGGATTCATCATCTTCCATATGAGTTCTAGCAGTCTCCCAAAATTGTTGAATCCAGGGCTCAATAATGTCAGGTTCAACCAAAAGGGCATAATTGATTGATGATCCAGCGAGGAAATCAATTATGTCATGAAAAAGAACATTGGATGGTGTTTTGTCCAAGTTAGCCACCATATTATGCTTACTAACTGTGTTTCGGTTCGCCATTGAATGTTGTTATAAGAGAGAATGGTTAGATGAATAGTGAATGTGAATAAGAGAAGAGAGATATGGAAAAGATTGATAAGTATTAAGATGAGAAGGAAAATCGGAGGGTAGTTATTTAGAGGTAAGATTTGAAAAAATCACAGCCCAACTAATAAAGTTACCGTTGTTTGAATTTTACCCCATCTTTTGACCGTTGGAACAGTACGTTGATAAGACTAGCAGTGCTTTCCACGTAAGCAATACTTTCCAAAGCAGTACTTTCATAACAATACTTTCAGATAAACAATAAGCAGTAGTTTTTCAGCCTCTTCTTCACAATGGCAAAAACATCAAAAAGGCATTGTATTGCCTCCCCTCAATCAATGTATAGGACTATCTAACTAACTAATAAGTCCTCCCCTTAACTGTAGCTTAATAGTTAATCATACCAATACTCACCACCAGATGATTAAATCATGAAACATCAAATCCTTTTGTGAGTAGATCAGCTACATTGTCATCTGTGTGAACCTTGACAACATTAATGAGCCTATGCTCATAAGAATCTCGAATAAAGTGATGCCTAATCTGAATATGCTTGGTCTTGGAATGGTAAACATGATTCTTCACAATGCAAATTGTACTCTCATTATCAATGTGGATAGGAGTATTCTTGAAATTGAATCCATAATCCAAGAGTTGATTCTGCATCCATAATACTTGTCCACAATAGCTTGCAGCAGCAACATATTCTGCTTCAGTGGATGATGTTGCTACAATTGTTTGTTTCTTACATTGCCAAGAAACTAATCTTCTTCCAAGATATTGACATCCTCCAGTGGTTGATCTTCTATCATAATTATCACCTGCATAGTCACTATCTGAAAAAGCTTCCAAGTGAAAAGGTGAATCCTTTGGATACCACAACCCTAGCTTAGGTTGTTGTTTCAAATAACTAAAAATCCTCTTGACTGCATTCATATGAGAGACCTTGGGCGAGACTTGATATCTTGCACATAGACAAACAGCAAACATGATATCAGGTCTAGATGCAATTAAGTACATAAGACAGCCAATCATTGATCTGTAAAGCTTGACTTCTACAGGTTGACCATCTTCATCCTTGCCCAATGAGTTGATAGATTTTATGGGTGTGGTGACCGGCTTCATAGCATCAAAGTTAAACTTCTTAAGAATGTCAGTGACATACTTGTCTTGAATAATGAAAATTCCAGCCTCTGATTGTTTAACTTGAAGCCCCAAAAAGAAAGTTAATTCACCCATGGAACTCATTTGAAATTCTTGTTGCATGAGCTTCTCAAATTCTTTCACCATAGACTATTTTGTAGCTCCAAAAATAATATCATCTACATAGACTTGAACAAGCATGATATCCTTCTTGTCTCTCTTGATAAACAAAGTCTTATCAATTGCTCCTCTCCTGTAACCATGTTGCAATAAGAAAGTGGAGAGTCTTTCATACCAAGCTCTAGGTGCTTGATGAAGGCCATAAAGAGCCTTAACAACTTTATAGACTTTGTTTGGATTTACAGGATACTCAAAACCAGGAGGTTGTTTGACATAGACCTCCTCTGTAATCTTGCCATAAAGAAAGGCACTTTTGACATCCATTTGATAAACAGGAAAGCCCATATATGATGCAAAAGCAAGGAATATTCTAATGGTTTCAATCCTTGCTACAGGAGAAAATACTTCATCATAGTCCACTCCTTCTTCTTGTCTATATCTTTGTGCAACTAATCTTGCTTTGTTCTTGATGACATTCTCTCTTTCATCTCTCGTAACTCTGAAAACCCATCTTGTACCAATGACTTTCTTTCCAACTAGTAGATCACATAGTACCCAAAATTCTTGAAGTTTGAATTGAAGAAGTTCTTCTTGCATGGATTCAACCCAACTCTCTTCAGTTAACGCTTGAGCTACATTCTTGGGTTCTTTTTGAGAGATCAAACAAGTGAATAAACACGTCTGTTGATCCTTATGATTCAACCTGCTTTGTTTATACACAAAGCTAAGTAAAGCATTATATGGCTTAGAGAAGCCTTTAGCCTTGGTTCTTGTGAGCACTCCAGAAGTAGAAGGTCCAATGATTTGACCAGCATGATGATCTTTATGAACTCTTAATGTAGGAGTCTGTGGAACTTCAAGATCATCATCCAAATTTATGAAATCAGCTCCTTCATTGGAATGTGAGAAAATACCTTCATCATCTATTTCATCATCAGTGTCTTCTAAACCAGGCATGTTAGGATCATACAAATCATCAGAAGTACTGTCAATTGGTGCAGCAATACTTTGATCCAAAGTACTGTGATCCAAAGTACTGTAAGGGTATTCTGTACACTTACCCTTTTTCTTTGTTTCTTCATAAGCTCTTCTTTGTTCATCCTCATAAGATTGTGCTATTATTTCTTGAAAAAGTATCCTATTAAGTTAATCTTGAATAGCTTGATCCTCAGCAGACAAAGTGGATTTTGGCTCATCAGTACTGTTCTCCTTCTCAACAGTTATAGGTTCTTCATCAGGAACAACATCAAGTCTAATATTAACTCCATGAACAACGTACTGTAAATCATCTTCTGTGTGAACAACTTGATTTTCTTCTCTAACAGGAATATAATTCATGGAAGGAGTCAAAACATCAAGATCAAACATCCAATCAGGACCTTTACCCTTTTGATTTTCTTGATCTTCTAAAAATTCAACATGAAGACAATCTTGAACCTTTTTGGTGACCTTGTTGTACACTCAAAATCCTTTGCTATTGGTACAGTATCCCAATAAGTATCCTTCATCTGACTTCCCATCAAATTTTCCCAAAGCATCAATAGTATTGAGAATAGTCAGAGGACATCCAAAAGGTTTCATAAAACGTATGTTAGGTTTGTTTCCCATAAGCAACTCATAAGGTGTCTTCATCTAAGGTTTAGTGACTGATACTCTATTTAACAAATAACAAGCAGTACTTACCGCTTCAGCCCAAAATTAAATAGGTAATTGTGAATCTGCAAGCATTGTTTTGGCTGCTTCTATCAAAGTTCTGTTCTTTCTTTCTGCAACACCATTCTGCTGTGGAGTTCTAGCAATACTAAACTCCCTCTTGATCCCTTTCTTGGCACAAAACTCATCCATAAACTTGTTCTTGAATTCAGTCCCATTATCACATCTAATACCTCTTACTTTGAGTCTTAATTGGTTTTCAAGGGCTATTATAAGATCATGAATAGCATCAAAGGTTTCATCTTTAAATCCCAAGAAAAAGACCCAACTAAATCTACTACAATCGCCTGTTACAACTAAGCAGTACTTCTTCTTGTTTAAGCTTGCAACAGAAACATGTCCAAACAGATCCTTGTGCAGCAACTCTAAAGGATCTCTAATAGTTCTTTCCTCAATCTTCTTGCATGATGCTTTGTGTTGTTTACCCTTCTTGCACGCAACACATGAATGATTATTCTTGTATGTTTTAGAAGGTAAACCTCTAACTAAATTTCCTTTAACCAACTTGTTGATATTCTTGAAATTTACATGGCCTAATCTTCTATGCCATAGATGTGCTTCTTCAAGTGTTGCCTTTGCTACTAAACATGTTGCTCTTTTAGAAGAGTTATAACTCTTCATATCCAGACTGAACACATCATTAGTTCTTGGTAGTCTCAGTATTACCAAGTTATCATCAACAAGCTTGAATGTAGGGGAAAGAATAAGACATTCTGTGTCAGTGAATAACACAGGGTGCTTCTTGTCACAGATCTGAGAGACTGACAAAAGGTTGAACTTGAGCTCCTTCACATAACGAACATTCTCAAAATCTATGCTTCCTGCCTTAATGGTTCCTTTGCCAGTAATTCTTCCTCCACTAGGATCATTCCTAAATGCAACTCTTCCTCCAAAATAAGATCTAAAATCTGACAGAATCTCTTTGTCTCCTGTCATGCTTCTAGAGCAACCACTATCCACAATTAAATGATCTTTAAGCTCCTCTTCTGGGTTGCCCTGCACAAAGATAAAAGAGTTAGTTAATTTTAGGAACCCAATCCAGTACTGACTTGTGTTCCCCTTGTGGAGTGACATACTTAAATTCTTTAAGTATGTAATCTCCACTGTTTTTAAGCACATGATTAATTATCTTTGGTTGTTCCAAAACTTGTGTTGGTTTTTCAATAAAAATATCTTTTTCATTAAAATTCTCTTTATTATTTTCAACAAAAATCTCTGTTTCACTCTTACTTGCTGAAAGTACTGTTTGTTCCCCATCAGTACTTTTTTTCTTAACCCAGCTGGTTTTAACTTTTTGTGGAGATTTCTTTGATCTAGATACTCTTTTTGAGGTATAATGCCTTCTAGATTGATAGTAATTGGATCTCCTGGGGCTTCTATTTCAAAAAGTGCTAGCAATACCTTGATTAGGTGAAAACTAAGCAGGTACTTTGAGAAGGTACTGCTTGAGAAAATTTTGGTTTATCAGTACCTTGAAAGGTTGAGGGTACTGATGGTTTTGAAAAAGATCTTCTCTGGTGAGGGTACCTATAGTCTTTTGAGAAATTGCTGTGGTTAACCCTATGTGAATTATTCCAAACTGGTTTAGTCTCCTTTGGCTTATGGTTTGTAGATCTGGTCTTTGGGAATTTGCTTAGATATTCTGAGTGAAAGTCACAGTTCTTTATCAAATGATCAGGACTATAACAAACAAAACATAATTTTTGACCCATACTCCCAAAATACCTTCCTTTATTTCTATGACCAAAACTATCCTGTCTTTTTGGTGAATGATGAAAACTGTTTTGACCAAAGTTATCCCAAAAAGGTTTAGCAATATTTTGAAAAGTTTTTCTTGAAGGTACTGCTGAATGTTTATATGTACAACACATAGCTACAACACAATTACTAGTCACCACATTCGAACACCTATATGTATCAAATCTGCTTTTGAACCCTTCGATAAGGCATGAATCACGTAGCAGCAGCAACAAACAACCGTAGTAACAGTAACATGTTTCCTTGGCAGTACCAACCTATAACATCAGTGGTATCAATAGTAACGTAGCAGTAGGAACGATGAATGAGCAGTGGTAACTTGTCGATACAACACCAAAAATATGCTAGCAGTAGTTATGCATAAGCATTTATAACGAGCAGCACCTTTTGAACATATCACGAACAACAGATTCAATGAGCAGTAGAGTGGACATTAATTCCACCTTGTTTATCCTTCTCATAACCAGAATCCAATTATCCAAAATACATCAGTACGAGGTAATAAATGTAATCTATATTCACCTCCAAATTAGTAGCAAAGCGACAAGATAAATATTGCTCTTCTAAGAATTTATTGAATATTGATTTAATAATAATAGCACCGACCCATCTTGTATAGACCAATCAACCATCAAGACGTATAAATATTAACCAGTAGCATCAACCAATATCCAAATATGCTAGGCTTGTGTTTGAATAGTCAAATAAAGTAGGCTTCAATATCATACAATTATCCAAAAGTGAATTTAAACTAACCTCACCGACCAAAGCTTACTTGTATGAGGTAACAATTAATTTGATTGGTGACCCATGTTTACTTCTGTACAAGGTTACCATGTACCATAATTTAATATACCACCAAGCAAATCTGGTCCTTAACCAAAATTCCATAACAGATTGCACAAGAAAACCAATGAATATTGAAACCCTTGAAAAGAAAACCTAAAAATTCGAAAATTAAACCTTTGTCAGCAGCCATATTCGACAGCCTATAACATTTCATTAAAAGCTCAGATCGACGATCCCTCCGGTGGAAAGTTAGATGACTATATAGAGAACGTCCACCCAAAATTTCGTCCTGATCCAACGGTTAACGAAAAAGTTATCGCTGTTTGAAAACAAACTTCAAAAACATTACGAAAATTTTTAACAGCTTCGATTTTTGTATCTTTTCTTCGAAAAACCTTGTAGATCCCTATATCAAGAGCTCCCCTCTCTGATACCAATTGTGAAGATCGTTTATGAGCTCTAGGGGATAACAATAACAAAGACAAACATGAATGCACATCGGAATAATAAGAACATCAATGTTATTGCTAAAGGTTTCTCGTCATCATCTCTAACTAAACACTATAATACTAATCGACTACTAACTAACTATCCTAGGCGTTTATACTTTACGCCTAGGCTAAACACATACACACCTTTGGTGTTCACATCTTGACACACATAAATCTAATTCCCTGCCTCTCCTTATATACTAGAGAGTCTAGGGTTACAAATACTACTAGGGACTAAATAATAAAGTCTTCTTTAACAAGTAAGTCCCTTGTCTTTCTTTGTCTTCATAAGTCCTTCATCTTTCATATTTTGTCATAATTAACTCAAATATAATTCCTAACAGATTGTAACATCATTTGTTACATCACCATTAATGTATTTTTTTTACAGTCAGACGGATCCCTCTATTTTGCCTAGACGAATCCCTCCTAAGAGGGAACCATGGGATCCGTGCAACATAACACTTATTTTCTACTAACTTGAGTCTTATTTGCCGGAAATTATGCATTATATACTTGTTTTCTAACCTTTGTTTTGTAGATTTTCAATATACACATGAAGACTTTGACACCCTACGCTAGGGGGGAGTTTCGTGTCAAAGCAATACATTGCAAAATCATTTGTAATATATTTCACATTAGGATTACATGACGTCCTCTTGCAAAGTTGCAATCATCAAGGGGAGCATAGTCGTCACATAGACGAAATCATTTGCAAACATAGTTGCAAGGCATTAGATTAGTATTTCTTCTTACTTGACGCCCTCACAAAGGGATGGACTCGTCAAGGGGGAGCTAAGTCAAGAATTCTTTTCCTCACTTACTCTCTATTTTTAATATTTTTCTTTCACATGTTTTTCTTAAAACAAGGTGTTAGTTTCTTTTCGACGCTCTTTTTTTTTGACAAAAAGGGGGAGATGAGAGTAAAAACTTCAATTCAAACTTTTACGAATTTTAGTTTTTCCTTAAAATAATCTTATGTTTTGTTATCAACAAAAAGGGGGAGATTGTTAATATAAATAAGCCGTAAAAACGTTTATTTATATTTTACGATCTTCTAATATTTTGTCGATAACAAACGTAAAATCATTTTAATGAAACAAATAAAATACGTAAATGGATAGAGCCAATAGTTTACTAACACACTTACATTTTCACATAAAACACTAAAAAAATAATAGTGATTTTATGATTGAATAATACATATGTACAACAACTAGTGTTTACATATTGGGTAGATATATACATAACTAGTATGTATGATAATAGGTAATATAATGGGTAGAAGTTTAAGTATTTGACCCATTTACTAAATACATTGAATGTAGTCGGGTTTAACCCAAAGTCCATGACCCATACCCATGGAGCATTACCCATAACCCATTGCTTGACATCATGCATAAATGGGTATTATCCATGACCTACGGATTTAACCCATGACCCATAGACTAGATGCATAGCACCCACTAGATACATTGTATCTACTTGGATACCCATGGTCCAAAATCTAGGACCCATGACCTATAACCCATGACCCATGACCCATGACCCAAAACCCATGGGCAAAGAGGAGCGTCCCACGGTTCCCCCAGTTTACACTAGACGGATCCCTTAAGTAAGGGATCCGTGGGATCCGTGAAACCGTAGCTTATTTTCTTCTATAAATAGTGAGCCATTTCCTCATTTTGAGTTGTGACTTCCATACATACTTTCTTCTAGTATTGTGAACCTTCTAACCACAGATCCTAAGGATCTCTCTATGTAGTTTGTGTTTGTTTTTGTGTGATTCTCTAGGTTCCTCTTAAAGGCGAGATCACCACCTCTTGAAGTCGAGCAAGCTCAAGTCCATGAGTTGCCATGCTTTGTCATCATCAAGACTACTAAGGTTCTCTTGTTGATAGTTCTTTCTTCCTCCCTAGAGGTGTTGTGTCAAAGGCATTAGTGAAGGATGCTGAAAGAGTCAAGACGAAGGCATTAGGGAAAGGTGCTTTACGTCCGTGTCAAAGGCATTAGTGAAGGATGCCAAAAGAGTCAAGATGAAGGAATTAGTGAAAGGTGCCAAACGTCCGTGTCAAAGGCATTGAAGAATGCCAAAAAGGGTCAAGTCAAAGGCATTAGTAAAAATGCCAAGGGTGTACAATTGATATGGTGTATCGACATACAAATAAAGATAGGTTGTATCCAAGGATATTGATATCCTTGATGATGGTGTAATAAAGAGTGGGTCTCCTTTGCGATAGTTGTTATGTAGTGTTGGGTAGTAGTTCCTCCTTTGTAATGGAACTCGGTATCTATCCTTGTACCAGATAAAGTGTAGGCGACGTTGTGATAGGTGTGGTTCTACCTTGTGGAAGAACCCGGTGTCTAGCCTTGTACCGGAAAAAGAGTAGGCGACGTTATGAAGGCTTCTCCGCCATAAGTAGTTGTGTCATGTAGTGATCAGGAACTCTCAAGTAGGTGACTCGGGGAGTGGAGTAGGGCAAGGAAGGTGTCCTTGTAGCCGAACCACTATAAACACTCGTGTCTTGGTTTTGTGTTTCTTACTCTTTACCTTTGCATTACATATCTCCATATCTATCTATCAACATCCAACATACATATTTGAATAGATTGACATAAGTCGATCTAAATATTTTAAAACGAAGTTTTAATTGGTAAAACTATTCAACCCCCTTCTAGTTTTCCACATCTTTTATTTTGTTTATTTAATTTTTGTTTTTCTCACGATCTAATTTCAATTTCAGATACTATGGCAGTTGTGGACATCAACAACCTCACACACAAGGAATACCTCATAATGACTTAGGATGAACAAGGGCTGGGGCTTGTTAGGCCGACTATTGGAGCAGAGGTCTGATTCAAGATCAAGGACCAGTTTATGAGGGAGTTACGTGCAAACCCTTTTTTTGGAAGTGAGAACGAAGATGCTTACGAGCTTATTCAAAATGTTTAATACATCGTAAGTCTCTTCAACATCCTTGGTATCTCTCAAGATACGGTCATGCTTCAGGTATTCCCTATGACACTTACGGGATTGGGTAAACGATGGGTGGATAGACTATCCGGTGGAACCATTGACACATGGAATCTTCTCAAAAGAGCCTTCATTTAAAGATTTTGCCCTCCCGTAAGAATGACAAAACAACTAGAAGAGATTCACAATTTCAGACAAGAAGACGGTGAAACATTATACCAAGCTTGGATAGGTATAATGACCTCCTATACAAATGCCCTACTCATGACCTCAACAATCAACTAAAGGTCAACATCTTCTATAAGGGTATTGGAATTGCTACAAGGCAGATGCTTTATTCTAAAGGGATGATCCATGGAATAACACCTATTCTAGCGTTGAAAGCTATACAAAACATGGCTGACCACTCTCAAAAGTGGCATGAAGGAGGGAGCCGTAGAAGCTTAGGCGGAAGTTTGGATGGTATCGCCGCTATCACCAACAAACTTGATACTCTTGGGCGTGATATGTTAAAACTTAAAGAAAGTGTTCATGCTATTCAAGTTGGGTGTGAAACATGTGGTGGAGCTCACCTTGCTAAAAACTGACCTCTTAATGATGAAGATAGGAAAATTGAAAAGGTCAAGTATGGTGAGGCTAATAAACCTTTCCAAGGATCCTATGGAAATGGAAATGGATATCGTGTAGGACCATCGGGGTACTACAATCATGTACCTTATGGAGAAATAAGGTCTAACCTCGAGGAAACTATCAACAAATACCTTGAAGACTCAACCAAAAGGCAAAAAGAGCAAGACGAATGGTTGAAAATCTTTCAAGAAAGTACAAACAAAAGCCTCTTTAGCCATGACAAATCTATAAAGAATTTAGACGCAATGATTGGAAAGCTTAGCAAAGAGGTGCAAAGAAGGAATACAATGCCTGAAACACAAGGAAGTAAACCTATGGTTGCATACAAGGTTATCTTTACGGATGAGGTGGCAAATGATTCTAATGATAATTTTCACAATTTTAGCGATGTGCAGGAAATTAAAGCTAGAACGTGCAACAGTGGAGAATTACGCGGTAACTCTTGCACTGAGTTACGGCGTAACATGAATACATCAAAAGAACCTGAGTTTGAAATCCTGAAAAAATGCGCCCAATAATCCCAATACGGCTTACATTCAAGTATGCCAGAGGTGATTAAAAATAAATACCATTGGTGCAAGGCTATACCGGTGGACAATGAAAAGTGGTACGACCTTTGGGCTTCATGTGACCCTAATGTTGATATTTGTGATGGTGGAGATGACAAGACAAGGTTGAGAAATAATAAGTATATGTGGTCTTCCAATAATGATAAGGAGAGAAAAAACCTTAAATGGAAAGGAACTATAACATTCGAAGAGTGGGTACAAATTGTATATGGCAAGGTTGATGATGAGGCTAAGATAAGCATTTGGGGGTACCAAAACCGCATTCACATATGTGAAACCCCCATCATTGATAATGATCCTGAAGCGCAAAATAAACCTCTCTCGGATAATGAAGTTATTGATGACTACACAAGTGACGCAAATGATAATCTGAAGACCAAACAGAAGCATTGGTGTGAAAAGATAAGGACTAAAGGCGAAGTATTTTTGGCCTCTTGTGACCCCTTTGACGAAGATTGTAACGGGGGAAGTAGCATGGCTAGAGTTGGGGATGACGATCTTTTATGGACCTCAACAAACGATGATGAGAGAAGCGAATTGCCATGGTTAGACAAGTTAGGATTTGATGATTGGATCAAGATTAAGTATGAAAAATTAGATGCTTCCTCTAAAGAAAAGATTTGGAAGGGGTGCATGAGAAAAGAAGACCCAAGCGAGGAAGAGAATCTTAATGACAATAGTGACGAAAAGAAAGAAGATTACAAAACTAGATGGGGAGAAAACAAAGAGCGTTGTAAGCATGAACTTTTTGAAGACTTGCTTGATGACAAGTGGTTTAAGGGAATAGAATCCGATGATGATGATTTAGAAGGGATCATGGATTACCTTGATTTACAAGGTCATGACGGGTTCACGGATCCAGATGATGAAGCTTACGAGCAGCGGAGATGTAAACTTCTTGGTATTCCTTACAAGAGACCCCCACCAATTGTAGCAGAAACATTTGAAGTTACAAAGTATCACTTGGGACCGGATGAAAATTTTTCCAAGGTACGGAAAATTGAAAGGAAAGAGTTTCTTCAGACCGCTCTTAACATTGCATGGGTTAGACATAATCTGATGAAGGAAATGGACGAGTTTGGTCAAGTCCGAAGGCCTCCATAAATCCCCATGGCTTTGAGTCTAACTTAAAGATTCATTAATAAACAAAAGTGCTCTTTTGGGAGACAACCCGAATTATCCCTTTCCTATCTGTTTTATTTTGCATTGTTGGGTTTTCTGCTTTTGTTTTAACCTTTGCAGGAATTGGAGTTGAAAGTATGGTGTTTAGGGGCTCTTGGATTCCATCCCGTTAGCTAGTTACGAAGTAACTTTTCTCTTAGGTTACGCTGTAACCGTTCTTCAGTAGCAGTTCACTCCAGGGTTCAACTAGTTACGGCGTAACTCTCATCTATTATTTCGCCGTAAACTGACTTTAGTATAGAAAATTTCAGATTCAAACCAATTACGGCATAACTCATTCATTTGGTTACCTCATAATTCATCCTGCAGCTTAAAATTTTATTTTTTGCACAATTACCCTGTATTAGATCTAAATAAAATTCGTGGGTATGTTCACTGTAAGCCCTTACGAGACTTCACTCATCCACTTGGGACACCAAGTGGTTTAAAAGGCTTGTTGCATACGCTAAATGCAACCGTGATTCCTATAAAAAGTGAGTTAGGTTTTATTTATTTTTGGTTTTCTTTTTATTTTTAGAATTATGCTTGTCGGTAGTTTTTTATTTCAGGGATCGAAGTTTGCTCATAGATACTTAACGAAGGCACGATTATTCAACGTGGGCCTTCTATCTTTTTAGGAGCAAATTTTAGGGAAATTCTTGCTCTAATTTTACTTTCTCTTCACCTTTATTTCATGTTTAGTACAAAAGGGACTTTATACATTTCAAGTGGGGGGACGAGAGTAGAATTACTACTTGAACTTACTTGCCCTCATTTTTCTAGTTTATTTTGAAGAATTATGCCATTTTTAAAATTTTAACATGTTTTTCTTAACCTAACTAGATTAGACCTTAGCCGATCACACTATAACCCTTGAATTCCATGGTGAGATTTAGTCTATCCATTTCCACTTATTTACCTAAATCTAGCAAATTATGAGTGTGCCGGTAGCTTGTAAACTTTAGAACTTGGCATTTGCATCATTTCGAGACCATAAACGAGGTGTGTCGAGTTAGCTTGATATATATGGAATAATCAATTCGAGAAGGCAATATTTTAGGATTATCACCCAAATAGCCTATATATGTGTGTTTATCGATTAGTCACCTCGACTATTCGACCCCTGTGTTAAACCCTTTTGTTGCACTCATCTTTAGTGCAAGATACCCCTAGATACACCCTTCTGAGCCATTCTTTTTGTGGAAAACAAGAAAGGGGTTGAATAGTTTTACTGATTAAAACTTCATTTTAAAGTATTTAGATCGACTTTTGTCAGTCTATTTAGTTTGTGTGTTGGATAATGATAGATGAGCATATAAGTATGTAATGCTATTAGGAATTGGAAATTCCATGTTAAAGTGTCGGTCACCCCAATTATAGTCTAGCATAAGTTAGCTCGTAGACTTGTAGTTATTTACGTTATTATGTAGTTAATTAGTTAGTCAGTAGCGTAGAATAGTTTAGAGTAACACCGTGGAGGAAGGACGGGTCTTTACCCACTATATACCTGATCCACAGGCCGATAGGAGGTCATTATGTTTGTAAGTATAAATACCCCTTCCATCCATGGAAGGGGTGGTGCTTCTCAATCTAACATTCCATAATTTACAAAGCAACTCTCTAGCAAGAACACCCATCTCTCTACTTTCTCTCTCTAAAATGTTTATCATGTATTTCCATCATCCAAGACCACCCGAATCATCAACACAATAAAATATAATGATCCTACAAATGCAAAAGATAAAGAGTAAAGGAACACAAAACCACGACATGAGTATTTATAGTGGTTCGGCTACAAGGACACCTTCCTTGCCCTACTCCACTCCCCAAATACCCCACTTGAGAGTTTCTAAGAACTACACAACACAAGATCCTTAATGTGGCGGATAAGCCTTCACAACGCCGCCTACTCTTTATCCGGTACAAGGCTAGACACCAAGTTCTTCCACGAGGTAGAACCAAACCTATCACAACGTCGCCTACACTTTATCCGATACAAGGCTAGATACCAAGTTTTATTACAAAGGAGGAACTACTACCCAACACTACACCACAACACAACTACCCATAAGAGACACACTCCTTTTTACAATACTAGAAAGGATATCAACATCCTTTAACCCAAACTACACAACTTGTACATCGACGCACCATATCGATTGTACACCTACGGCACCATTCACTAATGCCTTCAACATGACACTTCTATGGAGGGAGGAAAGAGCTATCAACAAGATGCACTTCAGTGGTATTGATGATAACAAAGCTTAGTAACTCATGACCTTGAGCATGCACGTCTTCAAGAAGTGGTGATCTCACCTTTAAGAGGAACCTAGAGAATCACACAAAATAAAACTACATAGAATGATCCTTTGGATCTGTGGTTAGTGAGGTTAGAATGCTGAGAGAAAGTATATCTAAGAGTGGTGGTGAGCAAGAGAGAAATGGCCCACTATTTGTAGACAAAATGTGTCTACTATCCCACAGTTCTAGCAGATCCCTGACCAGAGGGATCCGGTAGTGCAAATCCTGGGATCCGGCTACTGGGTTAGTTTAGTCCTGATTTTGGGTTGCAAACCGGGTTATGGGTTATGGGTTATGGACCATGGGTCATGGGTATTGGATCATGGATACCCAACAAGATGCAATGTACCTAGTCATTGGGTTATGGATCTTGGGTCATGGGTCATGGAATTTAGGTCATGGATCATGGATAATATCCAACATGATTTCATGCATGATGTCATGCAATGGGTCATGGGTTATGGATCATGCTCCATGGGTATTTGTAGGATCGTGAATATTATGTTGTTTAGATGATTCGGGTGGTCTAGGATGATGGGTAGTATATGAATGCCATGGTTAGAGAGATGAAGAGAGTAGATAGGGAATTCTAGAGAGATAAACAAAAGTGTAAAAGGTTAGATTAGAACTTCCAACCCTCTACCTTGGAAGGTAGAGGGTATTAATAGGTTACAAACTAAACGACCTCCTGACGGCCTGTGGATCAGGTATACAGTGGGTAAAGACCCGTCCTTCCTCCACGGTGTTACACTAAACTATTCTACGCTACTAACTAACTAATAAACTAATAAATAACGTAAATAACTACAAGTCTACGAGCTAAACTATGCTAGACCATAATTGGGGTGACCGACACTTTAACATGGAATTTCCAATTCCTAACAATCTCCCCCTAAGGGAGGTCACCCCATGAAATACATTTTGCATCCCAGCATTCTTTCTTTGTCTTTGTTCTTGAGCTCGTAGACTTCAATTCTTCAATTCCGCAATCTTTGTGCTTTAGTAGCGATTCTTCAAAGTCCGCATTGATTTGTACTTTTAGTGGAGGCCTATAACTGATCCACATCTTGATGATCTTCGAGCTTTCTTTGAGATCATCAGCCACAGTAAATCTCTCTGGATCATCCATAGTTGTGTTGCCTTCATGTGATGTTGTGACTTTTGGACCGACATGCTCACACTTAAGGGATCATGACATCTTTTCATCAGAGTAGCGGAAGCTTTACTGGTTCATGATATTTGCAGCAGCGTAGTAGAAGCATAGTTTAAAAATATCAGAGCCAGGTTCTGTAGATATGCACTTGTCATGATGTTCTTCAATTAAGTGTGGATGCTGTGAGCATGCGGCTTTGGATTGACTCCTCAATTCTGATCAGCTGCAACCGTCCAAATGTACCTGCAAACAACAGTTAGCAATAAAACACATGAAAGTGTCTTTGATCACTTTCGTTGAATTGGGGTACACGGCCCACGGTTCCCCGTTGATCAGTACAAGTACTACCTATGATCAAGTATAATTCCGAAGAATCTCCTTGACAGGGTTTCGCAGCTGTTCTAGCCGTTCTCAAACCGGAACGTCTCAAAGAAGACAACACGGAGTGAGTGAACCAGCGAATTGAGATTCACTGATTGATGAAAAATTGATTTGAAAACAATCGTGTATCGCTCAATAGAAATTGTTTTTGCAATACAACGAAGGTTTTAATGAAAATCAATTAACAATCATAAACACCTTTTATTTTTGAAATATTAGTACACAGTCGATGTGCTGAAGAAAAGAGTTTTTTTTAAAGCACAACGACCGGTTTTTCAAAGGTATCCGTCAATCCATAACCTGAACCAGGATTGATTCAAAAGATTGAATCGCCCCATTGTTTATGTTCAGTTGTTACATGGTTGATCTTATTGGATAGATCTCACATGCCACCCACCAGGAGCTTGTTTGATGTTGGCTCCAGAAGGCTTTCCATCTTCATTGTGAATATGTATGCATATCACTCAGATGTTCTGGCAATACCACAAGGATAATGCGTAGGACTCAAGATATGATCTCTCTTTCCACATTGTATGAAACAGAGAGTCTTCATTGAAAGTGTCATAATGAGATTTATTGACGATCTCGTGGCTCTAGAATCAATTGTGCACATTTGGTTCCTATGCCGGAGACTAGGGAGAGGGTCTCCTTCTTCAATATCAACAATCTCTAAGAGAAAGTCGATAGATTATGTCGGTTCCCCGTGAGAATGAAACAAGTCCTTTTAAGAGGAACTTGAGTAGCTTGGGAAGTTTAGTGCAGTGCGTCACTGGGTCCATGACGTCTTGTCTTCAATACCAGTGTTACCTTAGTAAACACCAGTAGCATATGTATTGAACCCGGTTTTTGCCCTAAGGTTGAATTATTGGAGGGCCATTTCTTTTCACCCTTTTTCACATTCATTTCTTTTTCATTCTTCAACCCCTTCAGTGCTTACCGAGACTTCATTACTAGAACCTTGTTGAGTTTATTCCAGTTCTAGCTCTATCTCAGTCCACACTCTTCTCATTTCTCACTTTTCTCCTTTTTCAATATACCTAAGGACTCTACACTATCTAGTGGATTGTCCCTGGGTAGATCCCTCCGGTTCTGGCAGATCGTGGGAACTAATACCTAACCTCACCATCCTTATAACTCCATACATAAAGTAAAATGGTAGGTATTTTGGTACAGTTCATTCCTTCTCGAAACCAATTGAAAAATCATTTGGAAAATCAATCAAGGTACTTGTGATCTAAAATCAAACCATTTTATACCTTAATAGTTTTGATCATTTAGAAATTCTCCCCCTCAACATGTGCATATGATTTGAAATTTTTTAGCACATGAAGGCAAGAGTTCTTTGAAACAAATTCTTGATCACAATTTCTTACAAAAAAGCCATTTGATTTTCTTGGTAAAATTCTCCCCCTCAATATGTGCGTAGGATATTTTAAATCATTTTATCACATAGAGGAAAGAGTTCATTTGAATTACATCCACGATCACAAAATCCATTAAGAAACCATTTAAAACTTAATCAAGGTACTTTATGTTAAAATATAAAAGCCTTTATACCTCGATAGTTTGTTTTCTTTTGAAATGCTCCCCCTCAATATGTGCTTCGAGATTCGAAAGCGATTAGCACATATGAGAGAGCAGCCTGCACAATTGAATAAAAAAAAACGATAACCTTTTATCAAATTTCATTATTAAATCACAAATTCTCCCTCGATCAAAAATATCAAACCCTTTGAGATTTTGGATCCCAAGTGATTTAATACGGTTTAGAAAACATAGGAGAAAATGAGCTAGATTTAAAAACTCATCTTGTTTTTTTGGATAAATGCTCCCCCTCAACATGTGCATTATGTATATTGAAATCGTTTGGCACATGGAGGTAGGAGTGCCTTTGAAGGACTAAAACCAATTCCATTAAAACATATTTGAGATTTAAATCACGATCTCTCCCCCGATCAACAAATTTCAAACCATTTGAGATTTGTGCTCCCAAAAGATTTAAATCATTTAGAAAATTTTGGGAAAAGACGTGGCAAGATTTATTTTTTTGAAAAGTGATGGATAAGGACCATTTAAAACATTAAAGATTGTTAGTGTCAGGTATGATTGTTTTAAAAGATCTTTAAGTAAAATAAAACAATTTCACAATCAAACAAGAATAGAAAAATTTTCATTTTGACAGATCCTTGAGTTTTAAAGAAAATCATATCATGACATAACATTAAATCTTTAGATCACCACATTTTAACGTACAAACGGACTTGATAGATGAAATATCGTTTGAAAATATTTAATTTTAAATCACTTAAGATTTGACAGAATAAAGTCCGGTTGATTTCAAAACTTTGAATCCGACTTATTTTCAAAACAATATTTTTCCATTTTCAAAAAAATATTTTTTCAAAGTTTTAGAAAAATGGTATCATCACTATTATCCCTGCACAAAGATAAGTTAGGTGGTTAACCTGCTTTTGTTGTTGTTGCTGACGGTTGGAAGAAAACTGTCTGCTGATGCAGTGAGACTTCTTACGTTGCATTTGTTTCATGCCAACTGAGGTCAAATTAAGCTCCGTTTCTTCATTTATGATGAAGAAAACCATCTGCAGATGCAGTGAGACCTCTTACGTTGCATTTTATCATGCCAACTCTCCATTGAAGTCAAATTAAGCTCCGTTTCTTCATTTGTCAACCCAAGATATAGTTACCCTTTCCTTTTGGCATCCAATCATATTGTATTTTGGGATCCGGATCGGGAACATTCTTATATACCAATATACCTGCATACGTTAGTGAACACACATACAAATATATGGTGGTCGACATCACCCAAACAACAATCGACTAATAAACGTCAATTCAACATATCGATCAGATCATATAAGGCATGGGAATAATGTGTTCATCAAACTCTAATCATCTAATCCTAAAAATCATATCCTGGGAACCTAGTCCTTTAACATAGGTTAACATCATTTTTAGTTAAGCATATAGGATAATTAAGAAAGCCCGTTAGATGATATAGATTTGAAAACATTACCCCCCTCAATTAATGACTCAATTTTTGAAAAGTTTAAAAGCGCTGAAGTCATTGATTGAGATTACAAATTTTATAAAAACTCTGAATCTGATTGTTTTGAAAGCAACTCATTTTCCACCAATTTTTGAATACAACAAATATTTTTCTGAAGAATTTTAGACGGAAAAACATTTGTGTAGGGACAGCAGTCCTTCGACATAGTTTCCTCAAATTTGTTTTTAGGATAAGTGCACGAAATATTTGAAAATTGGTTTAGCGCAACACTTTCCTCTTTGAAGAGTAGGTTGCTATCAGAAATAATAGCAAGCCATGGTTTAAGCACAGGTCACAGTCTGAAGTAACTGCAAGCCATCATTTTTGAAGCGCGGGTTATAGTCTGAAATAATTGTAAGCCTTATTTTGAGACATGTTTTGGAAAAGAATATTTACACCTCCTGCTCGAACTTCATCTATGGTCCCGTGCCATTATTGAATGACATTTCTAAGACCGTAGATGTTATCGATACCAGAAGACATGTCTTGAGAAAACATATTTTTGGTCTTTTTCAATTTTTTTCTGATTTTTATGGGTTTTTGTTGGTTTTATATTTTTCTATTTTGTTTTGCTGGTTTTATATTTTTGTATTTTGTTTTTGATAAATATTTACAAAGATAGATTAGATGATATAGTTTAAGAAGATGATGATACGAGTACCGAGATAAGGATATCGAGCAGCCCCGTTGTAGAAGATATAAGTCATCATTCCTAAAACTTTCACCACCAAAGCTACAGAGGCTCTTGTATTGAAGAAAGAAATTGAACCATCTGAAAGTGAGACTTTGGCAGCTTCCCCCCAAACCGAAAATCCTTTAGCTGAGCAGATTCAAAGCTTTCTTTTAAGCTTCCATTAGCCAGGCGTACAAAGAAGCACACCATTATCAACGATCCTGCTGCTCCTTTTAAGAATAATCACCGAGATTCTTCGTTCGAGGTTATATCATCCAATAGAACAACAGCACCGTATCATCCCACATTTAAATAATCTTCTCAAATTCCTTTTCCACTGAAGTCTGAAGCAATCCATTCCAAAAAGGTGTCAAGAGAACAATTCCCAAATTAGTTGAATTGATGCAGTCAGTCTCTTTGTATAATGCTCAAGAACTCTCCCGAATACACATCATGAGGGGAATGAAAACACCTCCCCATGTTCACATTTTTCTTCCCTGATGATCGTGTATGAAGCTCAAGAACCCGAAGTACACTACTACCCAAGAGCTCTCTCGAATACACATCATGAGGGGAATGAAAACACCTACCCAATGTTCACGTTTTTCTTCCCTGATGATCGTGTATGAAGCTCAAGAACCCGAAGTACACACATTCCCAAAGAAAGAATAACCGATAAAATTAAAGAAGCCGGCCGAATCACTGATTATCTCTGCGGATGTCAATTTCGGAATAAGTGATTATATCTCTGAATCACTGATTAAGCACTCAAGTGAAACAACTGAGCATCCCCAATGTACACAATCTCTCTCCTACATGTTATACATTTGTCTCCCCTGAATATGTCATACTTGTGTACTTCTTTTATCTTCAGAAACTAACTCTTCCATCTCTTCCCCCACATAGTTGGAATAAACACTAAACGCCATGAGTCAAACCTTGAGTTTCTCTGCGGTAATGACATTTGTCTTCCAGGGATATCTTCAATCACTTAGAAGTATTAAGTTCATCAAGTTTACTCGCCATGAGTCAAACCTTGAGTTTCTATGCGGTAACAACATTTGTCTTCCCGGGATATCTTCAATCACTTAGAAGAATTAAGTTCTTCAAGTTTACTCGCGTTTAGATACGTGTCTCCTTCACCCTTTCTGGTTATGATACTTCAAAATCAACAATTCTTTGTAAGCCTGTATACTTGAAATCTTTTGAGAAGAACACATGTAATCATGTGGGAATCAACTTGCTGAAGTAAAATGTGAGCAAGTCTAATTGTGAATTAACTTTGGCTTTACACACTTCCCCAATTAGTGTTCTCCCCTAAACCGACAATCTTTATGATGAATGCTTGAATTGAGAAGAAGTCTTTAGATCGATAAATGCAACTCGTCTTTAGTCTTCTAACATGTAGCAGAAAGTGTAGAACCGACTGTAGACTCGACCTTCTTCAAGATTGTCCAGTTGGGGAATAAATAGTTAACATCTTCATCTCACCAAGAAAGCATCCCAACTAACTTACATCGTGCAATTCCCCTTAACTAACATCCCTCCCAATCAAACAAGAACAGAAAGATGTTCATCAAGAAAATTAGCAATTAGCCCACAACGAACATACGAAATGGTAATACCAAGCAAACAATCACATCAAACAAGAACAGAAGGTTGTTTGGAATCATCATGTTGATGTGCGCGTGAAGCATTAACCGGAAGCACTTGTCTTTAAACTCATCAGCCCGCGTGAAGATGTCAACCAACGACTCTTAGAAGAAACTCCATGTAATGATGACCCGATAAGAAGAAGCTCGGTTCTTACATGAGTTAGGAACCGTTTGACCATTTATTCTCTAATATCAATCAACAATGCAAAAAATTCACACTTCTTCTCCCCCTCAAGAATTGCATACGGAGATGCCATTCTTGATTGAACAAGTGATTATCATCCAAATGTATTCTATTCACACTTCTCCCCCGCAAAGTTAGCACATGATTTCACCATCTTCATTATATTGAGCAAGTGGAATAAGTGTAATTATCAGTAGTCCGGATCACTTGATGACTGAAGCGCATGGAAAAAGCATGAAGCATGTTGATGAGAATGGTCATAATAAGAAGATTTATCTTCTTCCGAAGATAATGTGCACTGAAGCGTACACATTTCTTTTCTTTAGAGAACGAGGCATGAACTGTTGTGTTCATACGTCATAAGAAGATTTCTCTTCTTCTGAAGATAAAGCGCACTGAAACATACACTTTTCTTTTCTTTAGAGTACGAGGCTTGAACTGTTGTGTTAAAACGTCATTATCTCTCTCTTTTCATCTACTCTTGGCAAACTTGTAATCAACCCCATTATCATTCAGTAGGCTCTTTGTTGTGACAGCTGATGGAGAAAACCTAATATGATGAATTTGACCCTGAAGTAAACTAACCCGAACTCGTGACTTAAACTTGCACATATGTAACAAAGAGCGGTGCCGATTTCCATTAGCATCTCTAAGTACTCTCTAAGTACTCTATACTCTTCAACTAACCAACCATCAAGTATAAGACGTACATTACCTCTTGAAAATCCACAATTGAATGTGACACTGAGCACTACAGCGTAACTCCTTAAAGATATAGTTATTTTGTGGTGATAAGAGCCTAATTCCCCCAAGTGGTAAAAGAAAAGGTAAAAGTCACCCAACAATAACTAGATTTCCAAGTCTTCATTTTTAATAATAAGCTTGAACAAGGATCTTGAAGAATCTTCATCCATCCATCCCCGATACCTTCAGATACTAAGTACACTCACCCATGATATTTCACTTCAACCTCAAATAAATAATAGTGAATTAACCCCGTTATAACATCTTCTAGATAAAAGCTCAATTCTAGCCTCCTTTGACCTTAAGTGAACTATGATAATGGTTTTCATCCCGACCATGGTTGAAAGCACATAACCCCGTAAAACCATGTAATACCCAAGTTGCCATGATGAATATCCAAACACACATCCAATTTATGAAGTACACCCTTTTATCCTTTCTTCGAAGCAGAAACCGTAGCACCAACATCAGATAAGATCCCGAAATACGCTTTCCTTTCTCCAGGATGGTTCCGTCATTACGGGATTTAATAACTCTATGGTTTAAAATGAGAAATAGTATCTTTCTTGGGATTTTACAAAACCAAGAATTGTAGGATCGATATATTTATTGTGTTGATGATTCGGGTGGTCTTGGATGATCAAAATACATGTTATCCATTAGAGAGAGAAAGTAGAGAGAGAGGGAGATTTCTTGGTAGAGACTTGTAGAACAAAAATGTGAAAGGTTAGATTGAAAGCTCCACCCCTTTCATGAATGGAAGGGGTATTTATAGTTACACAAGATACGTCCTCCTATCGGACTGTAGATCAGTCATACAGTGGGTAAAGACCTGATGTGCTTCCACGAGGTTTTAAATTTGTAAACATGAATTACCGGTTAACTAGGAACACATTCGGGCAAGTATACCCTAGTCAAGTTGTAGTATAGTATATGGTAAATCAAGGTCGTCCCAAGAGACTTGGTTGCACTACAAGTGTCGTTTGTTTGTTTAAGCAAGTAACAAGTTGATGGTTATGATTGTCACATATCAAACCAACAAGAAAAGCAATATAAGAACAAGCACGTATCAAGGTCGTGGTTATGATTGTCACGGATCAAACCACTAAGAACAAGCACACAAAGAACATACATGTTTAGACAAATGATCACAAGAATATTAGGATGTTTAGTTTGGAAAACATATTATCAAAGATAGAACCTATAATAATAGTTTAGTGTTTTATAAATCAAATGTGCATAAGCCTCAATCAAGTGGTCATGTCATGAGCCTTATACCAACAACAACAAAGAATCCCTTTCGGCCATAGACTTTGATGTTATTAATTTGTAAAGTTCCATTTACTTGAAAGATAATGAGAACACATATTCAAAAGATTCCTTTCGGCCATAATCCAAATTAAACCTTTACTTATTATGTTTATTAATTCTCTTGCACAATCGTCACAAAGTACAAGACCAAAATCATTTGTCACTAATGAATTGAAACTAACCATTGTTAAGAATACTTTCGTCCATTGAACTCAACAATGATCAACCAAAACAATAAACAAGAACAAGTTCCAATTCAACCAAATATGATGTTATCAACATATTCCAAACAAACACTACACTTATCCAAACATCCTTTTATCACAAGTTCTCATATGAAATAAACAAGTATCACATAATCAACACAACCAAAGAACCAAACATGAATCATAGCATTCAACATCATAAAAGTAACAAGGATTTACCCAAAGTAAGATTGCATTAGGCAATGGTGAAGGATTATAGCACTCCTTCAAGCCTCCAATCAACTACAACTTCTAACCAAGCACACTTCTGGAAATGGCAGAGGTTTGTGGTCTTTTGGGAGAGATAAATTGGTGGAAATTCGTCCTTAAGGGTGGAGGCAAGAATTACACACCTAGAGATGGAGTGGTGGATGAAAGGGATGAGAAAGATGGAGAAGGGATGATGAAATGAGGTGCCAAATGGGTTCTATTTATACTACTACCAAGGCTTAGGGTATTCAATGCATTTCTTGGAGGCCAAGGAGCTTGGAAGGGACTAGAAACCATGTAGGAAGGGACTAGAATCATTTGGAACACGTTTGGAGCCTTAGTAATGGAAAAATGGCTGAAACAGGACCTCCAACCGGATCCGGTTGGGCTCCAACCGAATCGGTTGGTCTTCTTGACAGCTCTCCAACCGAATCGGTTACGGGGCTCGACCGATCGGTTGGAGCAAAATCACAAAAAGTCATAAACTGCAAAGTTGTAGATCTTTCTCTTAGCTTTCCGTGGCCGTGAACGGGAGGTCAGACGGAGTCCGTATGCAAAAGATATGGCCAAAATGGTGAAGGTGTGTCGGGAACAACGAGGCTTCCAATATTTCTTCGTTTAAGCTTCTTTTCTTCATTTCTTTCTCGTTTTCCTTCTTGAACTTTATTCTTGAGTCTTTGGACCACTAACTTGATGACTTTATCTTCTCGAATATACTCCGCAAGTCTTTCATTGGTCGGGAATTCTTCGTATTTGGAGAAACCTTCGTATTTTACTTCTTTTTCCGTCTTTTTCTCCACTTTCCTGTACTTGGCTACAAATGAACTAGCAAACGCACTTTTGTATGATTAAGCATCAAAAGCATATGATTATAACCAAATAACACACATATAAGCACGGATAACGCTACTAAAAACATGCACAATTTGAGCGTTATCAAATTCCCCCACACTTAAACTTTGCTTGCCCTCAAGCAAATCTAAGAAAAGAAAAATAAACTACAAACCGAAATGACAAAACGAAAAGATTTTTTTTTTTTTTTTTTTTTTTTTTTTAATAACAAACCTAAAAATAAGCGAAAAATGAGCGCAAACTCCCCCACACTTAAGGTTTTGCTTGCCCTCAAGCAAATCTAGAAATTAAGAAAAATAAATCCCACATGGTGCATGAAATATGATTAGAAAAATGTGATGCAAATCTACCAAGTACAAGTACGAGATAAGATTCATCATTTTAAGCTTTTAGAGGTGAAAAACTGAGATGTTTGACAATACCCCATGGATTCTCTCGCTTGATAACATGGCTAAGCACCTCACGAAAAGGAACGGATGTATAATTCACTCAACACTCAATTTATTTAGTGATGGATAGTATTAAGGAATAGTACACTCATATTGCTCAGTCATGATCTAAATATTACCATAGGCTTGTACAAGAAACAAAACTCCACCGACGTGGCGTAAGCACCAAGCGTAAACATCTAAAGAGGGCTTTTATTCGGGTTATAACGATAGGCTTAGGGTAATTAAAGGGTATGGATAAGGCATGGGATTATTTATGAAATTGGTGTAAAAAGAAAAAAATAAAATCAAGTCTAATACCCATGTTGCTAGTTACCGAACAATACGCGAACCCGAAAATGATTATAGTTAGAAGCTTCTCCTCTTCAAATATCGATCACCAAATATATAATATATATCACGTCTTAGCACATTGGCTAATCGGTATCTCAAACATACTTCATCTTTGTCATCACATATCTTTTTTTTTTCTTTTTTTTTCCGATGACTTATTCTCTTTTTTTTCACATTTTTTTTTTACTTTTTTTTTTCAATACTTCTTCTCCCCCACACTTCGTATAAGCATACACCACAAAAATACAAATAAGAAGCTGCAGTCTTCATCTTTGTCGGAATGGCACACACGAATGGCAAAGTGTGGCTAACTAATAATCATCAAAAATAATCCAATCATACCAAGCAACTAGCAACCAACCATTTAGACATTGACAAGGGGTAGGCTAAGGTTTAAAGTGTAAAATATTTTTGTATTTTTCTGGATGTAACAAAAAGAAAGGGATGGCTTGGAGGGTGTACTAAGGGTATCTAGCACTAAAGATGAGCGCTAACAAATGGGTCCATATGGGTGGTTAACTAACCGATGTGGCTAGCTAATATATCATTAGATGTAAACGGAAGGCCATTTGGTTTTATTCCTAAGGTTGTCTCTTTATCACGCGAATACACTTATATCACACGAATGCGATCTTACTGCGGTCTGGTAATGATTTACAAGTACAAGTTCTAGAATAAATAAAATCACCGGCACACTCATAGCAAAAGATTCAAGCATAAAAGATGTATGCTTATTATAGAACAGGCTCAAATCCTCACAATTTAGTAGAAAGGGCTATAAATATGTGCTAGCAAATGTCATCGACCCCAGAATGGATTGCAATATTAATCAGGACACATCTCAAGTTTTTCAAAAATTACCGATTTCACCAGTGGGTTGATCCAGTTATTCTAATATATTAACCTATACGCGTGAAAACAACTAGATCATAAGGGCAAACAAGTTATCAAAATTAAAATTGGCCCAAACATTTTGGATTTTAAAAACTAGTTTCGCTTTTCTTATTTAACTTTCCCCCACACTTAAGTTAAGCATAATCCTCAATATGAAAAATAAACTTCAAAGCATGTAAGATAGGGAAAACGAAATAATAAATCCAAGAGAAACGAAACCTCCAGGGCCAAAGAAATCGCGATCGAACTCCAAATGATAAGATGCTAAGCAAAGGCTAGCATAAGCGTGTGAGATCAATCGATTTCTCTTTCAAACATGTCCAATCAAGAGTGTAAATTTCATGATCCAACCAATCCTTCCTCCAAGAGTTTATTCAATCTGCAAAAATAAACTAAACTACAAAAACGCGTAAAATTCTAAAACTCACTTTCGTAGGCATCACGGTTGCATTTAGCGCATGCAACAAGCCTTTAAACCCCTCGGTGGCCCGAGTGGACGAGTTATAGTCTCGTGAGGGTTTCCAGTGAACATACCCACAAAGTTCAAAACACTTTTATTTTTTAAAAAAAACAAGTACTTATTTATTCACAATGTACCAAATTAACAAAACTTAAAATGGAAAAACCAAATAAAAGAAATGATACTCTTGCAAAAACAAAAAGACATTTAAACTTATATAATCTAAACACAAACACACAAAAACAAAAATTTGAAAAATATTTTTTTTTTTGATTGGTCCAACCGATCCGGTTACGGGTAGTGACCGAACCAACTGTGACCAATCCTTCCAACCGAACTAGTAACGGGTTGCGACCGATCAGTCGGAGGAAATTTTTTTTTTTATTTTTTAAACAAGTTTTATTTCAAACCATTTATTGATAAAATAAAATAAGGACACAAAAGGTTACGAACATAAAACTAAACACAAGTAATTAAAACACATAAACACATATTAACTATCACGAACATAAAACAAGACTTAAAACAAAATACGCATAAACAAATAAAAGCACGATTACAGAAAAATAACAATCACATAGACGCAAGCAAACACAATTAATCACGTAAAGCAAATCAAACAAGATAATCTAAAACAAGATAATCTTATTCAAAATTAATACGAAACTAACATAGACAATAAGAACACAAACAAAAAGAAACACAAACATGCAAGAGATCACATAAAAAAAAGCGAACACACGAAAAAAGAAACACACGGATTTTTTTTTTTTTTTTTTTTTTTTTTTTTTTTTTTTTTTTTTTTTTAACAGAACACACAACCGGATCCGGTTACGGGTAGTGACCGATCGGTTGTAGTGGTTTTATTAAGTACGAGGCTTCCAACCGATCCGGTTGGAGTGCCAACCGATTCGGTTAGAGTGATCTGGGTGGTTTTGGTGGGTTTTTTTCGCAAACATTTTTCGAGCAACTTAGAAAGCAATCATTGAAATGAGCATTTTAGAACACATGAACGAAATCCCAACATCAAAAACTTGATTTTGATGCAAAGATCATTTGAGCAATTTTGAAAAATGAGAGATTTTAAGAAAGAGACAAGCATTCAAGCAAACATCATGAGCAAACATCAAGAGCAATCAATTTCAACAAGCAAACAAACACAAGAATACAAACGCATGTCCCCGGCAGCGGCGCCAAAAACTTGATGTGCTTCCACGAGGTTTTAAATTTGTAAACATGAATTACCGGTTAACTAGGAACACATTCGGGCAAGTATACCCTAGTCAAGTTGTAGTATAGTATATGGTAAATCAAGGTCGTCCCAAGAGACTTGGTTGCACTACAAGTGTCGTTTGTTTGTTTAAGCAAGTAACAAGTTGATGGTTATGATTGTCACATATCAAACCAACAAGAAAAGCAATATAAGAACAAGCACGTATCAAGGTCGTGGTTATGATTGTCACGGATCAAACCACTAAGAACAAGCACACAAAGAACATACATGTTTAGACAAATGATCACAAGAATATTAGGATGTTTAGTTTGGAAAACATATTATCAAAGATAGAACCTATAATAATAGTTTAGTGTTTTATAAATCAAATGTGCATAAGCCTCAATCAAGTGGTCATGTCATGAGCCTTATACCAACAACAACAAAGAATCCCTTTCGGCCATAGACTTTGATGTTATTAATTTGTAAAGTTCCATTTACTTGAAAGATAATGAGAACACATATTCAAAAGATTCCTTTCGGCCATAATCCAAATTAAACCTTTACTTGTTATGTTTATTAATTCTCTTTCACAATCGTCACAAAGTACAAGACCAAAATCATTTGTCACTAATGAATTGAAACTAACCATTGTTAAGAATACTTTCGTCCATTGAACTCAACAATGATCAACCAAAACAATAAACAAGAACAAGTTCCAATTCAACCAAATATGATGTTATCAACATATTCCAAACAAACACTACACTTATCTAAACATCCTTTTATCACAAGTTCTCATATGAAATAAACAAGTATCACATAATCAACACAACCAAAGAACCAAACATGAATCATAGCATTCAACATCATAAAAGTAACAAGGATTTACCCAAAGTAAGATTACATTAGGCAATGGTGAAGGATTATAGCACTCCTTCAAGCCTCCAATCAACTACAACTTCTAACCAAGCACACTTCTGGAAATGGCAGAGGTTTGTGGTCTTTTGGGAGAGATAAATTGGTGGAAATTCGTCCTTAAGGGTGGAGGCAAGAATTACACACCTAGAGATGGAGTGGTGGATGAAAGGGATGAGAAAGATGGAGAAGGGATGATGAAATGAGGTGCCAAATGGGTTCTATTTATACTACTACCAAGGCTTAGGGTATTCAATGCATTTCTTGGAGGCCAAGGAGCTTGGAAGGGACTAGAAACCATGTAGGAAGGGACTAGAATCATTTGGAACACGTTTGGAGCCTTAGTAATGGAAAAATGGCTGAAACAGGACCTCCAACCGGATCCGGTTGGGCTCCAACCGAATCGGTTGGTCTTCTTGACAGCTCTCCAACCGAATCGGTTACGGGGCTCGACCGATCGGTTGGAGCAAAATCACAAAAAGTCATAAACTGCAAAGTTGTAGATCTTTCTCTTAGCTTTCCGTGGCCGCAAACGGGAGGTCAAACGGAGTCCGTATGCAAAAGATATGGCCAAAATGGTGAAGGTGTGTCGGGAACAACGAGGCTTCCAATATTTCTTCGTTTAAGCTTCTTTTCTTCATTTCTTTCTCGTTTTCCTTCTTGAACTTTATTCTTGAGTCTTTGGACCACTAACTTGATGACTTTATCTTCTCGAATATACTCCGCAAGTCTTTCATTGGTCGGGAATTCTTCGTATTTGGAGAAACCTTCGTATTTTACTTCTTTTTCCGTCTTTTTCTCCACTTTCCTGTACTTGGCTACAAATGAACTAGCAAACGCACTTTTGTATGATTAAGCATCAAAAGCATATGATTATAACCAAATAACACACATATAAGCACGGATAACGCTACTAAAAACATGCACAATTTGAGCGTTATCAAGACCCGTCCTTCCTCCACGGTGTTACACTAAACTAAACTACGCTACAAACTAACTAATAAACTACTAAACAACGTAAATAACGACATGTCTACGAGCTAACTTATGCTAGATAATATTTGGGGTGACCGACACTTTACTTATGGAATTTCCAATTCCTAACAATCTCCCCCTAAGGGAGGTCACCCCATGTTTTACATTTTGAATCCTAGCATTCTATTCTAAACTTTGTTCTTGAGCTTGTAGACTTCAATTCTTCAATTCCGCAATCTTTGTGCTTTTGTAGTGCAACTTCAAAGTCCGCATTGATTTGTACTTTAAGTGGAGGCCTTTAACTGATCCACATGTTTGATGATCTTCGAGCTTTCTTTGAGATCATCAGCCACAGTAAATCTCTGGATCACCCTTTATTGTGTTGCCATCATGTGAAGTTGTGACATTTGGACCGACATGCTCACACTTTTGAATCATGACATCTTTCCATCAGAGTAGCGGAAGCCTTACTGGTTCATGATATTTGCAGCAGCGAAGCAGAAGCATAGTATGAAATATCAGAGCCAGGTTATGTAGATATGCACCAGTCATGATTTCTTCAAATTAAGTGTGGATGCTGTGAGCATGCGGCTTTAGATTGACTCCTCAATTCTGATCAGCTGCAACCATCCAAATGTACCTGCAAACAACAGTTAGCAATAAAACACACGAAAGTGTCTTTGATCACTTTCGTTGAATTGAGGTACACGGCCCACGGTTCCCCGTTGATCAGTACAAGTACTGCCTGTGATCAGGTAGGATTCCTAAGAATCTCCTTGACAGGGTTTCGCAGCTGTTCTAGCCGTTCTCAAACTGGAATATCTCAAAGAAGACAACACGGAGTGAGTGAACCAGCGAATTGAGATTCACTGATTGATGAAAAATGATTTGAAAATCAATCGCGTATTGCTTAGAAGAAAGAGTTTTGCAATACGATGAAGGTTTTATGAGAAAGATCAATTTTCAATCCAAAATACTTTTTGTATTTGAAAAGAGTACACATTCGATGTGTTAGAGAAAAGAAGAGATTTACACATCGAACGGTTTTTCCAAAAGTATATATTTTTTTTAATCAGAGATACTTTTTGAGTTTGAAAATAAATACACATTCGACGTGCTAGAGAAAAGAAGGTTTACACATCGAACGGTTTTTCCAAAAGCATTCGTCAATTCCAATCCTGGACCGAGGTTGATTCATGAGTGAATCACCCCATCGTTTCTATCCAGTTGTCACAAGCTTGATCTTTTGCAAGATCTCACATGTCACCCACCAAGAGCTTGTTTGATGTTGGCTCTAGAAGGATTTCCATCTTCCTTGTGAATATGTTACCATACCACTTAGATGTTCTGGCAAATACCACAAGGATAATGCGTAGGACTCTCAATATATTCTTACTTTCCACATTGTGTGAAACAACAAATCTTCATTAATTTAGTGTCCTAATGAGATATAGTGGATGATCTCTTGGCTCTAGACTTAATCGTGCACATTTGGTTCCTATGCCGGAGACTAGGGAGAGGGTCTCCTTCTTCAATATCAACTATCTCTAAAAGAAAGTCGATAGATTATGTAGGTTCCCCGTGAGAATGAAAAAAGCCCTTTTAAGAGGAACTTGAGTATTGGGAAGTTGTAGTGCAGTGCATCACTGGGTCCATGATGTCTTGTCTTCAATACCAGTGTTACCTTAGTAACCACCAGTAGCATATGAATTGAACCCGGTATCTGCCCTAAGGTTGAATTATTGGAGGGCTATTTCTTTTCACCCTTTTCACATTTAATTCTTTTTCATTCTTCAACCCCTTCAGTGCTTACCAAGACTTCATAACTAGAACCTTGTTGGGTTTATTCCAGTACTAGCTCTGTCTCAGTCCGCACTCTTCCCATATCTCATTTTTCTCTTTTTTCATCATACCTAAGGACTCTACACTATCTAGTGGATTGTCCCTGGGTAGATCCCTCCGGTTCTGGCGGATCGTGAGAACGAATACCTAACCTAACCATCCTTATAACACCATGCATAAAGTAAATTGGTCGGTCTTTTGGTATTGTTCTTTTCTTCTTGAAACCAATCGAAAAATCATTTTAAAAAACAATCAAGGTACTTGTGATACGAGATCAAAGCATTTTGTACCTTAATAGTTTTGATCATTTTAGAAATGCTCCCCCTCAACATGTGCATATGATATTGAAATTGTTTGGCACATGGAGGCAAGAGTTCTTTGAAATAATTTCTTGATCACAATTTCCTTAGAAAAAGCCATTTGATTTTCTTTGGTAAATTCTCCCCCTCAATATGTGCATAGGATATTTGAAATTATTTTATCACATAGAGGCAAGAGTTCTTTTGAAGTACTTTTCATGATCACAAAAGCCATTATATGTGCTTCGAGATTTGAAAGCGTTTAGCACATATGAGAGAGCAGCCTGCACATTTTCATCAAATCGATCATTAATTATCAAATTTCATTATTAAATCACAAATTCTCCCCCGATCAAAAATATCAAACCCTTTGAGATTTTGGATCTCAAGTGATTTAATTAGGTTTATAAAACATGGGAGAATATGTGCCTGGTTTAAATACTCATCTTGTTTTTGGATAAATCCTCTTCCTCAACATGTGCATTGTATATTTGAAATCGTTTGGCACATGGAGGCAGGAGTGCCTATAAAGGACTAAAACCAATTCCATTTAAACAGATAAGAGATTTAAATCACGATCTCTCCCCCGATCAAAAATTTCAAACCAATTGAGATTTTGGATCCCGATTGATTTAAATCATTTAGAAAATTTTAGGGGAAAGACGTGGCAAGATTTAATTTTTGAAAGATGACAAATAGGACCAATTTAAGACATTAAAGATTGTTAGTGTCAGGTATGATTGTTTTAAGAGATCTTTAAGTAAAATAAAACAATTTCACAATCAAACAAGAACAGAAAAATTTTTATTTTGAAAGATCTTGATTCTAAAGAAAAATCATACCATGACATAACATTAAATCTTTAGATCACCACTTAATTATCGTACAAAACGGAACTTTTGTGAAGAAATATCATTTGAAAATATTTTATTTTAAATCACTCTCCCCCTCAATCGATGACAATAGTCGATGATTGAGTGACTTATGTTTTGATAAAATGAAGTCCGGTGATTTTCAAAATTAAGTCCAATTAATTTTCAAAGCAACATTTTCCATTTTCAAAACAATTTAATCAAATTTTTAGAAAATGGTGTCCTGCACAAAGATACGTTAGGTGGTTGAGAAGCTTCTGTTGTTGCTGTAGGGGTTGGAAGAAAAACCGTCTGCTGATGCAGTGAGACTTCTTCTTACGTTGCATTTTGAATGCCAACTGAGGTCAAATTCAGCGCCGTTTCTTCAATCACTTAGAAGAAAACCATCTGCTGATGCAGTGAGACCTCTTACGTTGCATTTATGCCAACTCTCCATAGAAGTCCAATTAAGCTCCGTTTCTTCATTTGTCACCCCAAGATATAGTTACCCTTTCCTTTCGGCATCCAATCATCATCAATAGTGGGATCCGGATCGGGAACATTCTTATACCAATATACCTGCATACGTTAGTGAACATACATACAGATATATGGTGGTCGACATCACCCAAACAACAATCGACTAATTCAAGTCAATTCAACATATCAATCAGTTCATATAAGGTATGGGAATAATGTGTTTATCAAACCCTAATCATCTAAACCTAACAATCACATCCTAGAAACCTAGTCCTTCAACATAGGAAATTGTATTTTACAGATAAGCACGTAGGATGATTAAGATAATCTCGTTAGATGATACAAATTTGAAAACATTCTCCCCCTCAATCAATGACTCATATTCTAAAAGGTTTAAAAGCACTGAAGTCATTGATTGAGTTTTCAATTTTTACGAAAAACTCTGAAACTGATTAATTTTAAAGCAACTCATTAACCACCATTTTGTTAAAACAAATATTTTTCTAAATAATTTTAGACGGAAAAATATTTGAGTAGGAACAGCAGTCCTTCGACATACTTTCCTCATTAATGTTTTAGGATAAGTGCACGAAATATTTGAAAATTGGTTTAGCGCAACACTTTCCTTTTTTGAAAAACGGGTTGCTATCTGAAATAATAGCAAGCCATGATATAAGCACGGGTTACAGTCTGAAATAACTGCAAGCCATATTTTGAGACATGTTTAGAAAGGAATATTTACACCTCCTGCTCGAACTTCATCTAAAGTCCCGTGCCATTATTGAATGACATTTCTAAGACCGTAGATGTTATCGATACCAGAAGACATGTCTTTAGAAAACATATTTTTGGTATTTTCAAATTTTCTGATTTTTATGGGTTTTTGTTGGTTTATATTTTTTTATTTTGTTTTTGTGATAAGTATATACAAAGATAGAGTAGATGATATAGTAAAAGAAGATGATGATACGAGTACCGAGATAAGGATATCGAATAGCCCCGTTGTAGAAAATAGAAGTCATCATCTCTTAAACATTCACCACCAAAGCTTCCGAGGCTCCAGAATAGAAGAAAGAACATGAGCCTATGAGAAAGAGAGACATTGGCAGCTTCCCCCAAACCGAAAATCCTTGTGATGAGCAGATTCGAAGCTCTATTTCAAGCTTGCCTTAGCCAGGTGCACCGATAAGCACACCATTATCATAAATCCCGCTGCTCCTTTTAAGAACGATAATCGAGGATCTCCATTCGGGGTTATATCATCAAGTAGAAGAACAACAACGTATCATCCCACATTTGAATACCTCTTCTCAAATTCCTTTTCCACTGAAGTCTGAAGCAATCCATTCCGAAAGGTGTCAAGAGAACACTTCCCCCGAGTAGTTGAATTGATGCAGTCAATCTCTTAGACTAGAGCTCACGAACCCGAATACACATACCCGAAGACAAAGAAACTTATACCATCGAAGTAGCGGAATAAGTTCAATAGCCAAAGAATAACCCCGATGTATACTTTTCTCTCCCCCTGAAGACAGTGCATGAAGCTCAAGAACCCGAAGTACCCGAATGCCCAAAGAGAGAATAACCGATAACATTGAAGAAGCATGCCGAATCACTGATTATCTCTGCAGAGGACTATCTCTGCGGATTTCAACTCCGGAATAAGTGATTATATATCTGAATCACTGATTAAGCACTCAAGTGAAACAGCTGAGTGCCCCCAATGTACACAATTCTCTTTCCCCTGATGATTGCGATAACATCGAAATCATCACACACTTGTGTACCTCTTTCATCATCAGAAACTAACTCTTACATTTCTTCCCCCACGTAGTTGGAATAAGAACACTAAACGCCTTGATGAGTAAACCTTGAGTTTCTCTACGGTCATGACATATGTTTTCCTGGGGATAACTTCAATCACTTAGAAGTATTAAGTCCATCAAGTTTACTCGCCATGAGTCAAACCTTGAGTTTCTCTGCGGTAATAACATTTGTCTTCCCGGGATATCTTCAATTACTTAGAAGTATTAAGCTCATCAATGTTTACTCGCGTTTAGATGCGTGTCTCCTTCCCCCTTGCTGGTTTTGACACTTCAGAATCAGCAACATATTTTAAGCCCAAATACTTGAAATCTTTTTGAGAAGAACATCATTAGCTCAGATTTATCTGTGAGAATCAACTTGCTAAAGAAACAGAATGAGCAAGTCTAATTGGAGATTAAATCTGGCTTTCCACTTTCCCCCATTTAGTGCTCTACCCTAAACCGATAATCTTTTAATAAGTGCCCAGATTAAGAAGAAGTCTTTGGATCGCTAAATGCAACTCGTCTTTAGTCTTCTAACATGTAGCAGAAAATGTAGAACCGACTGTAGACTCGACCTTCTTCAAGATTGTCCAGTTGGGGAATAGATAGTTAACATCTTCATTTCGCCAAGAATAAGAACATCACCCAAAATCTTCCCAATTAACTTACATCTTGCAAGTCCCCTTAACTAAAATCTCTCCCAATCAAACAAGAACAGAAAGATGTTCATCAAGGAAATCAACAATCAGGCCGCAACGAACACACAAGATGGTAACACCAAACTACCAATCACATCAAACAAGAACATAGAGATTGTTAGGAGTCATCATGTTGATGTGTACGTGAAGCATTAACCGGAAGCACTTTGTAGATAATCATATCAGCCGGTGTGAAGATGTCAACCAACGGCTCATAGAAGAAACTCCATGTAAAGATGATCCGATAAGAAGAAGTTCGGTTCTTACATGAGTTTGGAGCCGTTTGACCATTTATTCTCAGATATCGATCACCCATGCAGAATAATCATACTTCTTCTCCCCCTCAAGAATTGCATACGGAGATGCCATTCTTGATTAAACAAGTGATTATCTTTAAAATGTAGTCTATTCACACTTCTCCCCCGCAAAATTAGCACAGGATGTCGCCATCGTCATTATAGTTGAGAAAGTGGAATCAGAAAACAATCAACAGTAGCACGGTTCACTTGATGACTGAAACGCATGGAAAAAGTATGAAGCATGTTGATGAGAATGGTCATAATAAGAAGATTTCTCTTCTTCAGAAGATAAAGCGCACTAACACGTACACCTTTCTTTTCTTTAGCGAACGAGGCATGAACTGTTGTGTTCATACGTCATTATATTGAACTGATGTGAACAGACGTCATAATCTCTCTCTTTTCAATATCTTTTGGCAAAACATGTAATCAATCCCATTATCATTCAGTAGGCTCTTTGTAGTGACAGCTGATGGAGAAAACCCGATATAATAAATTTGACCCTGAAGTAAACTACCCCGAACTCGTGACTTAAACTTGCACATACGTAACAAAGAGCGGTGCAGATTTCCATTAGCATCACTAATAACTCTCTATGTACTCTATACTCTTCAACCAACCAACCATCAAGTATAAGACGTACATCACCTCTTGAAAATCCACAATTGAATGTGACACTGAGCACTACAACGTAACTCCTTTAAGTGATAGTTATTTTGAGGTGATAAGAGCCTAATTCCCCCGAGTGGTAAAAGAAGAGGTAAAAGTCACCCAACAATAACTAGATTTCCAAGTCTTCGTTTTTGATAATAAGCTCGAACAAGGATCATGAAGAATCTTCATCCAACCATCCCTGATACCTTCAGATACTAAGTACACTCGCCCGTGATATTTCACTTCAACCTCAAATAAATGATAGTGAATTAACCCCGTTGTCACATCTTCTGGTTGAAAGCTCAAATCTAGCCTCCTTTGACGTTTTAATTGAACTTTGATAATGGTTTTCATCCTGACCATGGTTAACAGGACATAACCCCGTAAAACCATGTAATAACCAAATTGCCATGACGAATATCCAAACATACATCCAATTCATGAAGTACACCCTTTTATCCCTTCTTCGTAATAGAAACCATAACATCAGCATCAGAAGACCCCGAAATACGCTTTCCTTTCTCCAAGATGGTTCCATCATCACGGGATTTTACAATTCTATAGTTTAAACCGAGAAATAGTTTCTTTCGCGGGATTTTACAAAACTAAGAATAAACCGTAAGAAAGATCCGGAAATGCACTTTACTTTTACCAGGATGTTTCCATTGTCACGGGATTTTACAAGTCTATGACTTAAACCGAGAAATAGTCTTTCGCGGGATTTTACAAAATCAAGACTAAACCGTACACAACGTCAGCTTGAATGTGTTGTGACAATTTTTGTTCCAGTGAATATCTGTTTTAGGAGAACATGCAGCGGTTCATCAACGGTTCATTATCCAACATCATCAACATCATCAACCATCCAATAAACACTTTGGTAAACACATCATCCACAAATTCTGTCGGCTATTTGCTGTGACCACTTGTTAAAGTAAACCCGATATATCAAACTTGAACATGATGAAAAATTCTCCAGATTTGTTACTTAAGCTTGTACTAATCCTTGTGAAGAAGAAACGGTGTACCTAATGTACAAAACTTCTTGACATTCTCAACTGAGTGAGACACCAAAGTGATAGCTATGTTGTGGGTTAAGCGAGAAAGAATCACAAACGTAACTAAATAGCCAAGTCTTTATCACCCTCAATAAATGCCCAAACAAGTCGTCTTCGCGGAAAGGTAGAAAGAAAGAAGACGAAATAAGTAAACGAGCCCGGAAAACCACACTTCAAATCCAAATAAGAGATACTGTACAACCAACTCCGTAGTCAACCTTAATCAATTCAAGCCAAGCCGTGACATAATAATCATCGTGAAAATGTATATACCAAAGTATCGACCCTCATACCACAACAACAATCATCATCATACCATCAATAATTCTTTACCCGAATGCAGACAACTTCACAAACCATACTAAGTCAAGTATAATAAACTCCTTTTCCCTGGAGGTTAACCGTAACACATCAAAGTACACGTTTCTCCCCCATGATGGTTTCGAACTTTCGGAAGCATCATAACGTGTACGACCATTTGCACGAGAAGTTCTTGTCATAAGCAAATATCTTGAGAAAAATCATGACTGACGCTGATGATTCTTAGAAAGATTTTACTTAGACTGTGAAGTATCATTGTCATTTTGTGGCGTCGAATATCTCATGAGAATTGCTGAAATTGAACCTCCTTTGATTCACCGGCTAATAATAATGACCACATATGGAGATAGCGTCACATCAATTTTGCATCAATAATATCGTACAAAAATTCCGTGATCATTTTCAAATTTTCGCTCAAGCCGTGAATTTATGTATCCCCGTGAAAATTATACCATACCAAGAAAATACCAATTTTAGTCCAAATTTTATTAAAACACCAAGGCTTAATAAAATTTTCGGAAGAAAAAATAAACGACAGCCCATCAACGCCCGTAACCAATCTCAGCCCAAAGCTCGTTTTAATTCAGCTCATCCATACACAATTCCAAGAGCCCATCTCCATATTAAAATAACACAATTTCAAAGAATAAAATAACATTGTGTTATTTCAAACACATCAAACCATATAGATAAAATGAATTCCAAAGAACACGTATGACCATATTGTGTTATTTATTCGTTGGCCCATGATCCAAAAGTCCAATGCTTGATTGTGAAGCCAAAGCCCAAGTATATCTTATCCAAATCCAACGACTACTGATAAGTGTAATAACCGATTATATAAATTTGTCATACCCTAAATATTCTCACTTATCCTAACCCTAATGACACACAGAAAAAAATACGCCTCCCTTATACACTTCACCACAAAACGCTCCTCTCACCAAATCTCTTTCAAACACCGATCATCACATAACCTAAAGCATTAAATCATTCTAATGGAACCCCGGAATATTTATTCATTATTGCTTCAAACGAATCAAGATAGCTTTTTAAGGCATCAAGATCCTTTAAGGGTCTCGGGTAAGATTTAAGTTATGTTTAGAGATCTTGTGTCAAAACGAATCAAAAGAAATGATTATAACGATATTGTTATCAATCTTTCTTTACATATTCGGATAGAAACGAAGCTAAGCTTCGAAAAACTATGATCGATGAAGATAATAATTTGTGTGAAAGTCCTTGAATCGTTTTGATGATTCTTTACATGGCACGGATTAAAGTTCTGAGATCTCGTTGTAATTTAGTTAGGTTCGAGTCTTGGATGGGATTGTGACAATAGGTTAGAACAGTTGTTGGTGGATGGACATATGGGATTAGGATAGTAAATGGTTATCAACTGCTTAAGGGTCGGTTTATCTTCCATTTCTTATCTTTTGAACATTTTACTTCCAGTAATAAGTTTTGACTGATGATGTTGAGGATATGAAGTCGTTTGAAGTATTGGTATATGTAGTTGGTCATGGTCAATCTTCTTCTACCTTTCTGTCACAAGTCGCTAGCCAAATATTGCACCAAGTCGCTGCGACAAGTCGCTAGCATTTCAGTTTGACTCAAAAGTCAAACCGTCACCAAGTCTTAGAACAAGTCGCTACGACTTGTGAATACAAGTCGCTATGGATTTTTAAGTCACAAGTCGCTAAGGTTTTACATGATATTAGTCGCTAGCAAGATTTATAGCAAGATTTTTAAGTCACAAGTCGCTAAGGTTTTACATGATATTAGTCGCTACGACTTGTGAATACAAGTCGCTATGGATTTTTTGACCCAGTTTGGACTTTGAATAATATGACCATATGACATGTAATAACCCATTTAAGACCATAAGTTTTAAAATAGACCACATGAATATTTTAACCAGTGATACAAAACTGAATATTTCAAACAATAAAACTGAATAACTTGTAAAAACTGAATAACTTGTAAAAACAATAGACCACATGAATATTTTAACCAGTGAGGATACAAAACTGAATAACTTGTAAAAACTGTTTACCAAACATAATAAACGGAAAATGATTTTCCGGCCAATAAACGCACAAAAAACAGTTTTTCAAGGTACAAAAACCACAACAAATCAACACAACACAATAAACCTTGGCTCTTGATACCATTTGTAGGATCGATATATTTATTGTGTTGATGATTCGGGTGGTCTTGGATGATCAAAATACATGTTATCCATTAGAGAGAGAAAGTAGAGAGAGAGGGAGATTTCTTGGTAGAGACTTGTAGAACAAAATGTGAAAGGTTAGATTGAAAGCTCCACCCCTTCCATGGATGGAAGGGGTAATTATAGTTACACAAGATATGTCCTCCTATCGGACTGTGGATCAGGCATACAGTGGGTAAAGACCTGTCCTTCCTCCACGGTGTTACACTAAACTAAACTACGCTACAAACTAACTAATAAACTACTAAACAACATAAATAACGACATGTCTACGAGCTAACTTATGCTAGATAATATTTGGGGTGACCGACACTTTACTTATGGAATTTCCAATTCCTAACAAGAATAAATCGTAAGATAGATCTGGAAACGCACTTTACAATTACCAGGATGTTTCCATTTTCACGGGATTTTACAAGTCTATGATTTGAACCGAGAAATAGATTCTTTCGCGGGATTTTACAAAATGAAGACAAAACCGAAAAAATGTTAGCTTGAACGTGTTATGACAACTTTGGTTTCGGTGAATATCTTGTTTTAGGGGAACATGCAGCGATTCATCAACGGTTCATTTTCCAACATCAACAACATCATCAACAATTCTATACCCATATGTAGACAACTTTACAAACCTTACTAAGTCGGGTAGTATAAGCTACTTCCCCCTGAGGTTGACCGTAACACACCAAAGTACACGTTTCTCCCCCATGATGGTTTTGAACTTTCAGAAGCATCATAACGTGTACGAGCACTAGCACGAGAAGTTCTTGTCATAAGAAATCATCTTGAGGAGTCATGAAAGACAGTAAGGATTCTTGGAAAAATTTGCTTAGACTGTGAAGTATCTTAAACATTCAGAATATCTCATGGGAATTTCTGATCACATCTCATCCATTCAACACTTTGGTAAGCACACCATTCACGTAATCTGACGGCTATAGCTATGACAACATGGAGAAGTAAACCCGATATGCCAAACTTGATTATGAAGTAGAATTCCCCAGATTTGTTACTTAAACTTGTACTAATCCTCGTGAAAAAGAAACGGTGTACCCAATGTACAAAACCTCTTGACATATCCTCAACTGCGTGAGATACCGAAGTGATAGCTAAGCGAGAAAGAATCACAATCGTAACTGAATATCCAAGTCTTTATCACACTCAATATACGCCCAAACAAGTCATCTTCGCGGAAGGGTAGAAAGAAAGAAGACGAAAGAAGTAAGCGTGTCCGGAAAACGTCACTTCACATTCAAATAAGAAATACCGAACAAACAACCCCGCAGTCCACTTTGTTCAACAATCAATTCAAGCCATGACATATGGTGAAATATGTCATGACGAAAATACCGCTCTTTTGCCAAGTATCACACCAAAATTAGCCGTGAACATATGTACCCATGTGAAACTTGATGACCAAAATACTATACGGTTTCAAATGATCGGCATACAAAAATATCATTCAATCGTTTAAGTCCATAGCTGTTAAGATTGTGATCACAAATCTTAACGAGTACTTAACATTGAGACATTTTATCAACTCCAAAACTTTGATTCAAGAACAAATATCACATCACAAGTGTTAAGCGCTTCAACGTTTATATGTGATTCGTGATCAAAGGCCTATCAAAGAGTTAAATACCCGAAGCCCAACTCATCCGATCTAAATCAGATCTTACTCCAGCCCACGAGTTCAAGAGACCCGACCCACACAACAAATTAAATTCAGTTATAAGACCAAACCCTAAAAATCTGGATATATAAGAGTAACACATCATAACCCTAATCCCTTCCTAACCTTAAACACATATTATTTCCGCCCCCATCACACAAAACGCTCTCACCAACAAAAGATAAATATGACTTAGTCAAATCATTTAAATCTTATCATCAATCATTCACCCCCAATCATCTCTTATGTTTAATCAAACCCTAAACATACTCCATTAACTGACCTGCCCCTTTTTATCACACAAAATGCACCTCACATCTTAGAAAAGAGTGTCTTCATGCTAGCCATAGGGATGGCTTGAGCTAATATCGTGGCCACAGAGATGGTACGAGTGTAGGACATGGCTACAAGGACATATTCCAGGTAGGTAATATTGGAGGTTTTGTTCACGTTTTTCATTACAATCGAAACAAGAGAATAGATGAAACCCGAATGGTTTTGATCTTTCTTTACCCTTCGTACATTAACATGAAGTTATTTACAACAAAAATTGATCTATGAGGAAACAAGTTCAACAAAGATCTTCAAAAGATTACTCATTTGAACTTTTCTGAGATTGAAGTTATTAATATTTAATTTTCAGTTTGAGTCTTGTTTCATGATCTGTGATGTAATATTCATTTGTGTATAGATCTTGTATGGTCTAAGTGTTTTGTGAACCACACATAAACAGAAGTGAGACTGAGATTGATTCATTTCACACCAATTACTTTACTTTGACAATAGTCCAACATCCGAATCTCATGAAAGGATTTAAATACATAATGTTTATCATCCTTTTTAAATGATTCGAATATTTCCAGATGTTTTGAGTTGTTTGATAGAGGTTGGATCAATGATGAACTTGATTCGTATGATGTGACACTTGAAAATAGATTTTGAGAGAAGGTTAAGTACACGAACAAAAATTCTGAGGTCATGTATTCTTTTAATTTTTGTTATAGGGCAGAGATGAGCTTGATTGTATGTTGTTGTTGTTGGTTTTGGATGTTGAGATAATAGTTGTGATTTGTATATGGTCTGAGTTGAGGTTATTAGATAGATATTCGTTTCTGAGGTTGTTATAGAGTCTTTAGAATATGTTATTCTGTTAAGTTCCTTTTGTTACCAGCTCGCTTTCACCAGCTCGCTTTCACCAACTCGCTTTCACCAACTCACATCTTTACACAACTCACTTGTGAATTTTGTCTCAACACGCATCAGCAGCAACTCGCTCAAAAGCAAGTGCAAATATACCATATGCGAGTTAAGTAACTCGTATTGAAACTGGACCAGAAACCCAACTCGCATCTTTCACAACTCGCATCTTTTTGACTCAACAACTCCAATCAACTCGCTTCATAACATTAAAAAAATGACAACTCGCAACAGTACATTCAATGAATCTGGACACGAAGGCAACTCGCATTCAAAAATGCGAGTTAGAGACAAAAAACTTAGACACAACACGCTCAAAAGAGTATGACAACTCGCATAAATGAAAAAAATCCACACTAGCAGATTCGTGTATAACCAGTTAACAGCTTTATAAAAAAACCATATTCAAATACTTTTCATTTGAAGACCAAGAACAGTTTTTTCAACACATAAAAAGCCATATTCAAATCTGCTTACCACAAAATATATATAAACCAATGTCAAAAACATATCAAACCACTTGAAAAAGCACCATACGAATTAAACAACAACAAAACCGTAGCCAAACATCACAAACCGCATATATGATGAGTACAATAAGCATCAAAAACCACTCAAAAACCATATGAATCATCAAGAACAACATAACCTGGGCTCTAGTACCAATTGTAGGATCGTGAATATTATGTTGTTAAGATGATTCGGGTGGTCTAGGATGATGATAGTATATGAATGCCATGGTTAGAGAGATGAAGAGAGTAGAGAGGGAATTCTAGAGAGATAAACAAAAGTGTAAAAGGTTAGATTAGAACTTCCAACCCTCTACCTTGGAAGGTAGAGGGTATTTATAGGTTACAAACTAAACGACCTCCTGACGGCCTGTGGATCAGGTATACAGTGGGTAAAGACCCGTCCTTCCTCCACGGTGTTACACTAAACTATTCTACGCTACTAACTAACTAATAAACTAACAAATAACGTAAATAACTACAAGTCTACGAGCTAAACTATGCTAGACCATAATTGGGGTGACCGACACTTTACCATGGAATTTCCAATTCCTAACAGTATGGGTTATGGACTTTAGTTTTTACCCAACAAGATTCGTTGTACCTACTCAATGGATCATGGCTCATTGGTCATGGGCTATGGACTTTGGGTTTTAGCCATTACTTACCCATTACAGCATGTAAAAAGTACATATACACTTCTATAAAATGTAAATACTATCACTTGTTACACATATACATTTCTATAAGATGTAAAAAATATTACTTGTTAGTGTTTTATAAAAATATCTTTGGTTTTATATAACTTATTTACTAAATATGTATTGATGGTTTTAATATGTTTAGTAAAAGTGTGTTAGTAAACTATTGGCTCAAAGCTTTTACGTATTTTATTTATTTCGTTAAATTGATTTTACGTTTGTTATCGACAAAACATTAGAAGATCGTAAAATATAAATAAATTTTTTATGGTTTATTTGTATTAACAATCTCCCCATTTTTGTTGATGACAAAACATAAGATTATTTTAAGAAGAAAATAAAATTCGTAAAAATTTGAATTGGAGTTTTTACTCTCTTCTCTCCCTTTTTGTCGAAACTAAAAGAGCTTCGAAAAGAAACTAACACACAGTGGAAAAATGGTTTTGAGAAAAACTTGTGAAAAGTAACTAAATGAGAAATAGTTAGAAAAAGAAAAGTAAAAAGAAGTAGTAAGATGAAAGAAAGATTCGTCTTAGCTCCCCCTTGATGGATGCTTCCCTTTGTTGAGGGCGTCAAGTAATTTGGAAGGCTAAACGAGTGTATTGCAAATATATTTTCAATGGTTTCGTCTTTGACAAGATGCTCCCCCTTGATGAGTGCTCCCTTTTGATAAGGGCGTCAAGTAGTTAGGAAGCCTAAGTGAATGTATTGCAAGTGTTTTTGCAATGCTTTGCTTTGACGAAAATCTCTCCCTTGTTGAGGGTGTCAAAATCTTCATGTGTATGTTGAAAATCTACAAAACAAAGGTTACAAAACAAGTATATGGTGCATTATTCCTGCAAATGATCTTCAAATTAGTTTAAAAAAAGTTGATTCTGCTGGACGGTTCTGACGGATCCTTCCTGTTAGGATTTAGAAAATCCATAGTGAAGAGTCGGTCACCCCAACTCTAGTCTAGCATATGTTAACTCGTAGACATTACGCTATTTACTAGTTATTTAGTTAGTTATTTAGTTTAGAGCAACACCGTGGAGGACGGACGGGTCTTTACCCACTGTATGCCTAATCCACAGTCTGAAGGAGGACGTGTAGTATGTAACTATAAATACCCTCTACCTCCCAAGGTAGAGGGTTGGACATTTCACTCAATCTAACCTTCTTTCTTTTGTTTACTTTCTCTTTCTAGAAAGGCTCTCATCTTCCACTTTCTCTCTCTAAACTCATCATAGTGTACGCCCCATAGTATTGATTGTTTGTGTGTTTGTGAAAACCAATATCTAACAATTGGTATCAGAGCCATGGTTTGATCACTCATCTTTCATGTTCTTGGATTTCTAGTGGTTTTCATAAGGTTTTTGGGTTTGAATGAGTTTAAAGTAGTTTGCATTATTTGGATCATTTCTAGTGTTAAAGTTTGGATTTTGATAGTACTTTTGTGTTTAGAATCATTATAAGTGTTTAGGGTTTGAATTGGAAGGCTTGAATCATCGTGGTTGGGTTGTTTTTGGATTAAAAAGTGGTGTTTTTTTGAAAGTTTTCTGGAAGCAATTTGTCTCACGGTTAGCCTTTCTTGGAAGTGATTTTATCTCACGGATAGCCTTTCTTGGAAGCCATTTGTCTCTCGGATAGCCTTTCTTGGAAGCGATTTTTCCCTTAAGCGATTTGTCCCTTAAGAGATTTGTCAACTTAAGCGATTTGTCCCTTAAGCGATTTGTCAACTTAAGCGATTTGTCAACTTAAGCGATTTATCCCTTAAGTGATTTGTCCCTTAAGCAATTTGTCATCAGAGCGATTTGTCATCAAAGCAATTTGTCAAGGACTGAGATTTGTATATTCCTGCGATTTGTCTCTAAACCTAACATACAAAACCCTTGTTTTCAAACCCAAATTTTCCGAAATAGGGGGTATATATAAAGAATTAGGGAATATCACAAACTCAACCATAACACCAATTTATCTTCACTTCCTTATCATCTTCTAGTTCCTTTACTACATTTTACTTCTCACTTTCTTATGGTTTGGTCTTGATTTTAGTAAAATCCCGCGAAAGATTCTATTTCTCGGTTTAAATCACAGACTTGTAAAATCCCGTGTACACATCAACATCATGTCTTACACTCCTGATTCAGTAATTTCAGAAGTACTCAAACTATATGATGCTGTTGACAACCATGAGAATATTAGCTATACTGAACGATTACAGATGATGGAATCAATCAATGAGGATGTGAGATCTCCGTGTTCAGAATCTAAAGAGAGAGAATTGCACTAATCTAGGCTACAGAATACCATGCATTAGGAAAGTAGCATTGAACCTTATCAACAACTTCACTCACACCTCATGTTACTTCTACCTATTGGTATGGAACGAACGTGCAATGCTCTTTTCCGTCAAGATTCATCCACACTAACGGGAACATTACTATTGAACTTAGAACAATTGGAACAACAACTTGTTAAAGAAAAGGTTCAAGAAGATAGTTATAGAGCTGCACTTCAGGTGATCCACAAACAATTTTAGTCATTCATTAGAAAGGAATTCACATCCGATTATGATCATCACATGACTGAAATATCTTTTACAAGACACACTGGAATGGAAATTAACGTGTTCATTGAGACACTTATTGTTGGGATATGAAAGTGCTGAAGATTGACAAAGTACTGCAGAAAGATAAAGTACTGTAAACTACTAAGTACTGGAAAAAGTCAAAGAGTCAAAGTACTGCTAAAGATAAAGTCAAAGTACTGCTGAAGAAGTCAAAGTACTGCAAGGCTAAAAGAACTGTTATATTCGTTTATGGAAAGTCTTGTAATTCTAGAATATTTTGTATTAGATTACTTGTCGTACAAGGATACAAATTGTAAATCGTTTAGGGTTATCCTTGAGCCTATAAAAGGACCCCTAGATTGGCATTAGAATATACGAGTTCACAAGTTTAGAGTACGTGACATTATTAGAGTTTTAGAGAGAAGTTCGATATTATTAGAGTTGTTAAAGTATCTGCATAATAAGCAGATTTAGAGTTAATAATAAAAGTTATTCTTCTTAGCTTTGTTAAGTAAATTCTGCATACTTAATAGAGTTTGCTCAGTGTTTCTTTGTTAATAACTTAGGATTTATCCGAGGTTATTAAACCTTAACAAGCTATTTAAGTTAGTTTGGTTAGAGTACATCGATCCAACAAGTGGTATCAGAGCTTGTGTGGAAACTCTGACTAAGAAGAAACCCTAATACCTAAAGATGTCGACTGATTCTATTCCACCACCTTCCATCACCTCAATGAGGATTCCTGTCATCAAAAAGGGCGAATATGAGCTATGGTGTATGAAGATGAGGCAGTACATTGCCATTACAGACCAAGCACTATGGCATGTAATTGTCAATGGTAATGAAGTACTTCTAGAACCTGTGGAGATTGCTGGACAACCTAAACCACCCAAACCAGTCTTACCAGCAGCTACCATAAGGAATCAAGAGAAGGCGCTTAACATACTCTTATCTGCTATACCTGATGGACATCTCTTGAAGTTTCATGATGCTAAAGATGCAAAGCAGCTCTGGGCTGCTCTCAAGACAAGATTTGGAGGGAATGAAGCTTCTAAGAAGATGCACAGAAATCTGCTGAAGCAACAGTTTGAAACTTTCACTGTTGGTGAAAGAGAGAGTCTTGATGCTGCATATGATAGATTTCAAAATCTCCTCAACATGTTGGAGTTATACAAGGGAGAAGTTTCAGTTGAAGATGCTAATCTCAAGTTCTTAAGGAGTCTGCCATCATCATGGCATGTGATAGCTACAATGATCAGAGGACAACCAGGTTTGGATGTTATGGACTTTGATGATCTCTACAATCATCTAAAGGTGTATGAGCATCAGATGAATGGTCAAACCAGTTCCAAATCTCACAGTATTGCTTTTCTGTCATCTGAAAAGAAGGGCAGTACTTCCGCCAAAAGTACTGCTTCTCCTCAAAGTACTGTTGCTCAAAGTACTGCTGTTTACACTCTCCCCACCTATGTTCAACAAGCCCCATCAACTACTACCATGCACTCAGATGAAGTTGTATGCTCTTTCTTTGCACAACAAGCTTCTTTACCTGTAATCTATGAAGAAGATCTCTCCCAGATTGAAGAGGATGCTTTAGAAGAAATTGATATCAGGTGGCAAGTTGCTTTGATTACTGCAAGGATCAAGAAGTATATGAAGAAGACAGGAAAAAGCATTGACTTCAAACCAAAACAGGGAATCACTTTTGACAAATCCAAAATTGAATGCTTCAATTGTCAAAAGACTGGACACTTTGCAAGGGAGTGCAAGTTTGCTAAGTATCAAGCAAACAAGATGACTGAGAAACCAAAGCTGGAGCTAAAAGAAATTCCTATTACTGAAACAAAGGATTTGGTTGCTCAAGAGAATTTATCAGAGGATGACTGGAGTGAAGAGTTTGATGATGAACCAGTGACCTACTGTATGGTAGCAGTGGAAGAAGCAGTTGAAGATTCAGTAGAAGAATTGGACTGGAGCACTGCTTTTGATAAGGAAGCTGATCATGCTGCTTTGGAATCCGAAGATGGTTATGGAGGATTTGATTGGAGCTTAGAGTGTGAAGATGATTCTGTTCTACTTGCAATGGTGGCTACTTCACCAAGTTCATCCCCTATCTCTGAGGGAAATCCAGAAGAGGAGCTTAAAGATCATCTTATTGTGGATAGTGGTTGCTCTGGAAGTATGACAGGAGACAAAGAGATTCTGTCTGATTTTAGATCTATTAGTGGAAGAAGAGTTGCATTTGGGAATGATCCCAATGGAGGAAGGATTACTGGAAAAGCAACTATCAAAACAGGGCGTATAGATTTTGAGAATGTTAGATATGTGAAGGAGCTCAAGTTCAACTTATTATCAGTCTCTCAAATCAGGGATAAAAAGCATCCTGTGTTATTCACTGACACAGATAGTCTCATCCTCGCTCCTGAATTCAAGTCTGTTGATGATAACTTGGTAGTTCTTAGAGTACCAAGAACAAATGATGTGTATAGTTTAGACATGAAGAGTCTACATTCTTATGGAAGAGCCACATGTTTGGTGGTCAAAGCATCATCTGAAGAAGCACATCAATGGCATAGAAGATTGGGTCATGTAAATTTCAAGAATATCAACAAACTGGTCAAAGGAAATTTAGTTAGAGGTTTACCTTCCAAGACTTACAAGAATGATCACTCCTGTTTGGCATGCAAGAAGGGTAAACAACACAAAGCTTCATGCAAGAAGCTTGAGGAGAGGACTATTAGAGAACCTTTGGAGTTGTTACATATGGATTTGTTTGGACCTGTTTCTGTGGCAAGTTTAAGCAAGAAAAAGTACTGCTTAGTTGTAACAGATGATTGCAGTAGATTCAGTTGGGTATTTTTCTTGGGATTTAAAAATGACACTTTTGATGCTATTCAGACACTCATAATAGCACTTGAAAACCAATTGAGACTCAAGGTAAGAGGTATTAGATGTGACAATGGAACTGAATTCAAGAACAAGCTTATGGATGAATTTTGTGCAAACAAAGGAATCAAGAGGGAGTTCAGCATTGCAAGAACACCACAGCAGAATGGTGTTGCAGAAAGAAAGAATAGGACTTTGATTGAAGCAGCCAGAACAATGCTAGAAGATTCACTACTACCTATTCAATTCTGGGCTGAAGCTGTAAGCACTGCTTGCTATGTACTTAACAGAGTATCAGTTACTAAGCCACATATGAAGACACCTTATGAGTTGCTGATGGGCAACAAACCCAACATTTGTTTTATGAAGCCTTTTGGATGCCTTCTTACTATTTTGAATACTATTGATAATCTGGGTAAGTTTGATGGCAAGTCAGAAGAAGGATATTGTGACAACTCGCAATTTCAGGTCATTTCTCAAAACAATTTATGCTTCACTATTTCAACATTTATCGTAAACTAAGTTTACGTGTTCCAAATTCGCGTAACCTTAAGGGTTTAGCGGCGAATTCATGATCATAACATCACGTACATTTCATATGGACTAAGTTTAGTCTACATTTCATTAGCATCATTTGCATCACGTTAGTTCATTCATGACATTTCATTTCACCTTTATCGCGTAAATTTTATATTTAATAAACGTTATCGCGTGAGTTATTATTTTTGAATATTTAATCCGTTATTTCAAAAATGATCCCGGTATATTTTTATACTTATATTTAGTTTATAAAAACTATATTTTGAGTTTACCTAGTGTTCTAAATTTATTTTGTATATAAATCGTTAAAGTTATATTATTACGGCGTTTTTCTTAAAAACTACACGAAAATTTTTATATCACTCAAATTTCGCAAGAAATGTATTTTTACAATTTTTATTATCTCATTACATTCTACTTTGGTCTATTAAAAATCTCTTTTACCTAAAAACTACCATTTACCTTTACTTGCACATTTAACTACACATTACTTACACTTTTCTTAAAAATTGTTACAAGTATATATTTTATACAAGAGAAAGAAAAAAAAAAAAAAAAACAAAATATCTACACATCCCTCCCCCCTTGGCCGACCAAGGGGGAGGGTGTTAATAAATGATGCATGGTCTTGATTGTTTAAATGTTTACTCAATACATAAAGTCTTCACTTAACTCATTTTTCTCATTCATTCTCTCATAATTCTTCAAAGTGTTAGCAAGTTTCTCTCTTTGTTTCTCTCCATAAAACCGGCCATCCAAGAGTTTTCCAAGGGATCAACAAAAATTTTCAAGCACAAGTTTTATACAATCTAGATAATACTCTTATTAAGATTTTGAAATAAAAATCTAGAGTATTTAGGCTAAACCTTGTTCTTTGCACCTCATCATAATACTTGTAAGCATATCATTTATATTTTTCATATCTCCTTTTCATTTCATAAGTATCTCTTCATTTTTTTGGAGCAAGCATGCATGATTGTGTTGTTTATACCATTTTTACATGATTTTTAGAAATATATATATATATAAGGTCATCCTATAATTATCCCCTTGGTATACTTTGGTCTTGATGATGTTTAGGAACCCATGACACCCTAAGAAGGTGTATGGTAGGATTAGACTAGCTTTGGAGTTGATTTGAAGGGATTAGAATAGGTTTAGTACGAGAAAAACTATTTTCGATACGTATAAAATATGTTCTGTCCTTGTTTTGATTTTCTGGAAAATCTGACTGTAGGCACGACTTTTTGGCCTTGATATTTAGAAAATATACTTTAAAACGAATCCGTGGCCGCTTGAACGGATAAAAACGGAGTTATAACGAAGAAGTTATGAATTTTTAAAGTTTGACGACGAAATATATATTTTTCAGAAATTTCAGCAAGTTATTTTTACTTTATTCGAGTCAAAAACGAGCCTTAAGCTTCATAAATTATTTCGACTTTTCAAAAATATATTAGTATACTTTGATACGAAGCTAAGGACATATAATACGTAGAAAACGGATTTGAAACGACTAAGATATGCACGTTTTCATAAACTTGCCGTAACTATTATTTTTAGAAAAACTATATTATTTTTACGAGATAAGTGTTACGGTAACTAAAATGACCATGTTGACGGCTGTTTTTAACTATGATGTAGAACTTTTTGAAACGAAATGTCTTATAGTAAAATCAAGATCACCAAGCATATTTTTCAAAACGACCAACCGTTTGTATAGCGGAGTTTTAATAAATTATTTACGGATGCTTAAACTTGGCCGAAACTCACTTTTTACACAACAATTAGACAAAATCACCATCTTTAACCCTTATTATCTTTATGTTCGAGACCTTTATGTCGAAAACTCCTGAACTGAAACTTCTAGATTTTGATACAAACTTTCCAAAACTGTCGAGTTCGTTTCCTAACGATCGACGCACACCATTTTACGACTAGTTTTTCGAAGCCATTTTTGTCAATTTCATGAAATTTCCGACGACTTTATTTTACGACGAAAAGGGATAATTTCACAATAAATCATTACAAAACCATTGTAGGATGACATTTTGACGTAAAAACTTGTAAAGTGATTTAAGTATGGTCAAGACGTCAAAAGAGTATTTTTCGACGATAAGTATTATTTTCAAAACCCGTAAATGGTATAAATAACATACGAAATGCATGCATAACATTACATCATGACTTATCACATATCATATCATTCGTAATAGGTCCATATTAAAGTATCACGCTATACCTCAGTGTACTCACTCTTGTCATCATACCAGTTTATCAAGTGAGTTTCATAGCCCCTACTTTTACTTGTTTTCATAACTGTTTTGGGGGAGATACATGCTCAACTATTTTTATAACTATCATGATTATTTGAAACTACATGTTTAACTGAACTTAATGTTTAGTCATATCTTATATCATTATCATTGGGCTGAATGTCTTGGGATTATCATTGGGCTGAATGTCTTGGGATTATCATTGGGCTGAATGTCTTGGGATTATCATTGGGCTGAATGTCTTGGGATTATCATTGGGCTGAATGTCTTGGGATTATCATTGGGCTGAATGTCTTGGGATTATCGTTGGGCTGAATGTCTTGGGATTATCATTGAGCTGAATGTCCTGGGAACATCATTGAACTGAATGTCTTGGGATTTTCATTGAACTAAATGTCTTGGTATAATTATGTCAAGTAAACATTGATACATTAAGTCTAGTTTTATTGATTAAGTGCTATCGTTCTACGTCGAGTTAGGTACTATTGTGAATTCATTTAACATCATGCGCTTGAATATAAACTATATTACACTTTGGCAATGGGTTGTGAATACACAGGTTGCAAGTTTTGTATGGGCGGAACTTGGAACTGAGTGGATTTACAATGCCTTTGCTGCATAAACGATTTTTGAAAGTCCTTACATTTCAACCCAAACTCTATGAACTCACTCAACCTTTGTGTTGACACTTTTAGCATGTTTTTATCTCAGGTATCTAAGGCATACTCATCATGGCATGGTTAAGGGACCACCTTTTGAGTCGCGGCGTCGACTTACATCATTGTACTTTATGGCACTTTCTTTCAAAAACATCGTTTGGACTTGTAATATATTTATATTTCCGCAAACTTTGTAAACTTTTGGGACCTATACTTTGTAAACTCTGATTGTTTTATTAAATCAAACGATGTGTTTTCCAAACGACACTTTAGGTCGTTCAATATAACTGTGATTGTGATGCTATGACAGTCAATCCCCAGGAATTCCATTCCGCTGCAAAACAGGTAATTTGGGGGTGTGACAGATTGGCATCAGAGCTTCGGTTATAGAGAACTAGGTTGCATCATTGACCCTAGACTATAACTACATCATCATAGCATCTCATCATTTCATTATAAGTGCACGTTCACTTTACATGCGGTTTATACGTACATTTTTCGAGTTATTTACTTTCATTTCAAATCGATTGTCACATGGATGCCCTTAAATGCCCATTCCATTATTCTTTCTTCATACTCTAATGTGGAGAATTCCTTGTCATTCCCTATCATAATTTTTATATCAGTTGAATCATCACCGATAACGTCGAATGCTGAGATAAACCTTTAAGTAGGACGAAGTCACTCTCACTCCTTTGTTTCATCACTAACATGTCGAGTTACACGCTATTCACACTAAATCACTAAACCACCATACATTTGAAGCACTTACGACACCTCATAACCCATTTCTTAGGAAACCGTCGATTATTTTGAAAGATAACCTCAAACTTATCATTCTTATCACATTTCTTTGGAGCGTTTATTATTAACATCGGATTTTGCTACGTCTCACATTTCCTCTTGTTTTGAAGAAGATATGGCACCGAAGAAAGCCACAGCTGAAATGACCCAAGCGGCTATTCAAAAGTTGGTGAATGATAGCATAGCCGATGCTCTAAGAATTGAAAGGGAAACGGTGGCTGCTGCTGCTGCCGAGGCCGCGGCTGCTGCTGAAGCCGCAAGGCTTGCTGCTGCTACTGGAAATGCAGGAGGATCCGGAGTTAAGAGCTGTTCTTACAAGGATTTTAAAAGTGGAGATCCCACCAACTTTAAAGGGACTGAAGGAGCCACTGCCATGGTGCGATGGTTCGAGAAATTGGAGTCCGTGTTTTTGCTGTGTAATTGCCCGGATGATAGTAAGGTCAAGTTTGCTACAAGTACACTACTCGATGGAGCATTGTCGTGGTGGAACTCATATGCTCAGCCGATGGGAATGGAGAATGCTTTCAAGCTCACTTGGGAGCAATTTAAGGGTTTGGTAACTAAGAAATTTTGTCCTCGTACGGAAGTGAAAAAGTTGGAGACAGAATTCTATGAACTAGTGACTATTGGGTATGACATTGACACTTACATTCGAAGGTTTCAAGAATTGGCCGTATTATGCCCATCTATGGTTTCGGATAATGAGAAGCTACTGGAGGCTTTCATTGAAGGACTTCCCGAAATTATTCAAGGTGATGTGACTTCCTTTGATCCGCAAACAATTGAGGAATCTATTCGATTGTCTCAAAAGCTTATGGCACAAGTAGTAAAGAGGGGCAACACCACCAACACCAACCAAAACAACAACAATACCAACAACCGCACCAACTACAACAATAACCACGAAAACAATAACAATAATCACACCATCAACAACAACACCAACAACCAAACTAACCACAATAAAAGGAAATGGGAAAACGACCGAGGAGGTTATAACAACAACAACCAAAACCGTAACACTAACCATCATCAACAACAGAATAGAGGGCAAGAAACTGCAATGGGTTATGCTGCTGCACCAATAGAAGGCAGAGGTTATGCTGGAACCTACCCACTATGTAATCGATGTAAGTATCATCACACAGGTCTTTGTCCTGTTAAGTGCTACAAGTGTCAAAAACTAGGACACCATGCCAGGGATTGTAGAGGCAAGACCATAGTTACGTGCTTCGGATGTGGGGAACAAGGACACTATCGAAGTCAATGTCCTCAAAACCAAGGTCAACAAGTCGAAGGTGCTAATGGGAATGTATACATGTTAGGAGGAGGAGGAGCTCGTCAAGGTATCAACGACGCGGAAGACTAAAGAAGTTCGGAAACTAACAGTCTTAATTTTCCCTATGTATTATGTCGTACTAAGTTTATGTTTTCCATCGTATCCGAAATTTTATAACTTAAGATGTACTACTTTTGATAAACCACTCGTTGTAAAATATTCTTATCTATCGTACTTTATTTTCTTTCCGATTTGTTATTATTTACGAGAATTTTTATTCCTTTTACTCTAACTATCATTGTAACGACACGGTTTAAATCCTTGTAAACATTGAGAGTTATAACAACTAAACCGAACGTCACGTCATCGTTCCTTAATTATACATAGCCTAGCTAACTATGTCTAATTCTGGAGGGATCACGTTACGTTGGGAGCAGTTATTTATAAATCTTAGTGCAAGCAAAATTTTCACATGTTCCAATTCAAAGTGTTACTTATGAGAGATTCATCCGATATTTTCTTTATTACGATGTTTTATACGCTCTCAATCATCGATAACCGTAACGACACTTCTCCATGTCTTTTCTCCTCGTTATTCATCATAAACTCAAAAATTCGATAGACTAACACGAACTGAATTCAGGGACTGAATTCCTTTTTGGTTGGGCGAATGTGACAACTCGCAATTTCAGGTCATTTCTCAAAACAATTTATGCTTCACTATTTCAACATTTATCGTAAACTAAGTTTACGTGTTCCAAATTCGCGTAACCTTAAGGGTTTAGCGGCGAATTCATGATCATAACATCACGTACATTTCATATGGACTAAGTTTAGTCTACATTTCATTAGCATCATTTGCATCACGTTAGTTCATTCATGACATTTCATTTCACCTTTATCGCGTAAATTTTATATTTAATAAACGTTATCGCGTGAGTTATTATTTTTGAATATTTAATCCGTTATTTCAAAAATGATCCCGGTATATTTTTATACTTATATTTAGTTTATAAAAACTATATTTTGAGTTTACCTAGTGTTCTAAATTTATTTTGTATATAAATCGTTAAAGTTATATTATTACGGCGTTTTTCTTAAAAACTACACGAAAATTTTTATATCACTCAAATTTCGCAAGAAATGTATTTTTACAATTTTTATTATCTCATTACATTCTACTTTGGTCTATTAAAAATCTCTTTTACCTAAAAACTACCATTTACCTTTACTTGCACATTTAACTACACATTACTTACACTTTTCTTAAAAATTGTTACAAGTATATATTTTATACAAGAGAAAGAAAAAAAAAAAAACAAAATATCTACACATCCCTCCCCCCTTGGCCGACCAAGGGGGAGGGTGTTAATAAATGATGCATGGTCTTGATTGTTTAAATGTTTACTCAATACATAAAGTCTTCACTTAACTCATTTTTCTCATTCATTCTCTCATAATTCTTCAAAGTGTTAGCAAGTTTCTCTCTTTGTTTCTCTCCATAAAACCGGCCATCCAAGAGTTTTCCAAGGGATCAACAAAATTTTTCAAGCACAAGTTTTATACAATCTAGATAATACTCTTATTAAGATTTTGAAATAAAAATCTAGAGTATTTAGGCTAAACCTTGTTCTTTGCACCTCATCATAATACTTGTAAGCATATCATTTATATTTTTCATATCTCCTTTTCATTTCATAAGTATCTCTTCATTTTTTTGGAGCAAGCATGCATGATTGTGTTGTTTATACCATTTTTACATGATTTTTAGAAATATATATATATAAGGTCATCCTATAATTATCCCCTTGGTATACTTTGTTCTTGATGATGTTTAGGAACCCATGACACCCTAAGAAGGTGTATGGTAGGATTAGACTAGCTTTGGAGTTGATTTGAAGGGATTAGAATAGGTTTAGTACGAGAAAAACTATTTTCGATACGTATAAAATATGTTCTGTCCTTGTTTTGATTTTCTGGAAAATCCGACTGTAGGCACGACTTTTTGGCCTTGATATTTAGAAAATATACTTTAAAACGAATCCGTGGCCGCTTGAACGGATAAAAACGGAGTTATAACGAAGAAGTTATGAATTTTTAAAGTTTGACGACGAAATATATATTTTTCAGAAATTTCAGCAAGTTATTTTTACTTTATTCGAGTCAAAAACGAGCCTTAAGCTTCATAAATTATTTCGACTTGTCAAAAATATATTAGTATACTTTGATACGAAGCTAAGGACATATAATACGTAGAAAACGGATTTGAAACGACTAAGATATGCACGTTTTCATAAACTTGCCGTAACTATTATTTTTAGAAAAACTATATTATTTTTACGAGATAAGTGTTACGGTAACTAAAATGACCATGTTGACGGCTGTTTTTAACTATGATGTAGAACTTTTTGAAACGAAATGTCTTATAGTAAAATCAAGATCACCAAGCATATTTTTCAAAACGACCAACCGTTTGTATAGCGGAGTTTTAATAAATTATTTACGGATGCTTAAACTTGGCCGAAACTCACTTTTTACACAACAATTAGACAAAATCACCATCTTTAACCCTTATTATCTTTATGTTCGAGACCTTTATGTCGAAAACTCCTGAACTGAAACTTCTAGATTTTGATACAAACTTTCCAAAACTGTCGAGTTCGTTTCCTAACGATCGACGCACACCATTTTACGACTAGTTTTTCGAAGCCATTTTTGTCAATTTCATGAAATTTCCGACGACTTTATTTTACGACGAAAAGGGATAATTTCACAATAAATCATTACAAAACCATTGTAGGATGACATTTTGACGTAAAAACTTGTAAAGTGATTTAAGTATGGTCAAGACGTCAAAAGAGTATTTTTCGACGATAAGTATTATTTTCAAAACCCGTAAATGGTATAAATAACATACGAAATGCATGCATAACATTACATCATGACTTATCACATATCATATCATTCGTAATAGGTCCATATTAAAGTATCACGCTATACCTCAGTGTACTCACTCTTGTCATCATACCAGTTTATCAAGTGAGTTTCATAGCCCCTACTTTTACTTGTTTTCATAACTGTTTTGGGGGAGATACATGCTCAACTATTTTTATAACTATCATGATTATTTGAAACTACATGTTTAACTGAACTTAATGTTTAGTCATATCTTATATCATTATCATTGGGCTGAATGTCTTGGGATTATCATTGGGCTGAATGTCTTGGGATTATCATTGGGCTGAATGTCTTGGGATTATCATTGGGCTGAATGTCTTGGGATTATCATTGGGCTGAATGTCTTGGGATTATCATTGGGCTGAATGTCTTGGGATTATCATTGGGCTGAATGTCTTGGGATTATCGTTGGGCTGAATGTCTTGGGATTATCATTGAGCTGAATGTCCTGGGAACATCATTGAACTGAATGTCTTGGGATTTTCATTGAACTAAATGTCTTGGTATAATTATGTCAAGTAAACATTGATACATTAAGTCTAGTTTTATTGATTAAGTGCTATCGTTCTACGTCGAGTTAGGTACTATTGTGAATTCATTTAACATCATGCGCTTGAATATAAACTATATTACACTTTGGCAATGGGTTGTGAATACACAGGTTGCAAGTTTTGTATGGGCGGAACTTGGAACTGAGTGGATTTACAATGCCTTTGCTGCATAAACGATTTTTGAAAGTCCTTACATTTCAACCCAAACTCTATGAACTCACTCAACCTTTGTGTTGACACTTTTAGCATGTTTTTATCTCAGGTATCTAAGGCATACTCATCATGGCATGGTTAAGGGACCACCTTTTGAGTCGCGGCGTCGACTTACATCATTGTACTTTATGGCACTTTCTTTCAAAAACATCGTTTGGACTTGTAATATATTTATATTTCCGCAAACTTTGTAAACTTTTGGGACCTATACTTTGTAAACTCTGATTGTTTTATTAAATCAAACGATGTGTTTTCCAAACGACACTTTAGGTCGTTCAATATAACTGTGATTGTGATGCTATGACAGTCAATCCCCAGGAATTCCATTCCGCTGCAAAACAGGTAATTTGGGGGTGTGACAGATATTTATTGGGTTATTGTACCAACAGTAAGGGCTTTAGAGTGTACAACAGAGTCACTAAGAAGGTTCAAGATTGTCTTCATGTTGAGTTTTTAGAAGATCAAAATAATGAAAAAGGTAAAGGTCCTGATTGGATGTTTGATCTTGAAGTTTTAACTCCTTCCATGAACTATGTACCTGTTAGAGAAGAAAATCAACCTGTGCATAATGGAGAAGATTTACAATATGTTGTTCATGGAGTTCATATTAGACCAGATGCTGTTCCTGAGGAAGATCCTGTTAGTCCAAAACAAAGTACTGATGTTCCAAAACAAAGTACTGATGAACCAAAATCCTCATTGTCTGCTGAGGATCAATCTATTCAAGAAGAACTTAATCAGTTGCTTCTTCAAGATGTTTTAGCATATTCTTACACTGATGATCAGAGAAGAGCTTATGAAGAGGCAAAGAAGAAGAACAAGTCTGCCGAGTACTCTCACAGTACTTTTGAACAAAGTACTGCTGCACCAGTTACCAGTACTTTAGATGATTTGGATGATCCTACCATGCCTGGATTAGAAGAAACTGATGATGAGTTTGAAGATGAAGGTATTTTCTCAGATTCCAATGAAGATGCTGATTTTACTAATTTGGAAGATACTTATGGAGTTCCACAGTCTCCAAACTTAAGAATTCATAAGAATCATCCTACTGATCAAATCATTGGTCTTTCTACTTCTGGAGTGATGACTAGACACAGAGCTAAGAATTTTTCTAAACCTCATAATGCTTTACTTAGCTTTGTGTATAAACAAAACAGGCTGAATCATAAGGACCATCAAACATGTCTGTTTACTAGTTATCTCTCAAGAGGAACCCAAGAATATTGCTCAAGCATTAACTAAAGAGAGTTGGGTTGAAGCTATGCAGGAAGAACTTCTTCAATTTAAACTTTAAGAAGTTTGGGTATTATGTGATCTTCAAGATAGGAAGAGAGTTATTGGAACCAGATGGGTTTTCAGAGTCAAGAGAGATGAAAGAGGTAATGTCATCAAGAACAAGGCAAGGCTAGTTGCACAAGGCTACAGACAAGAAGAAGGAGTTAATTATGATGAAGTGTTTGCTCCTGTAGCAAGGATAGAAGCTATTAGAATCTTTCTTACTTTTGCTTCTTATATGGGATTTCAGGTTTATCAAATGGATGTCAAGAGTGCCTTTTTATATGGCAAGATTACAGAGGAAGTTTATGTCAAGCAACCTCCTGGTTTTGAAGATCCTAAACATCCTAACAAAGTCTACAAAGTTTTCAAAGCTCTTTATGGCTTACATCAAGCACCAAGAGCCTGGTATGAAAGGCTCTCTACATTTTTATTCCAACATGGTTATAGGAGAGGAGCCATTGACAAGACTTTGTTTATCAAGAGAGATAAGAAAGATATCATGTTAGTTCAAGTCTATGTTGATGATATCATATTTGGGGATACCAAACAGTCCATGGTTAAGGAGTTTGAGCAGCTAATGCAGAAGGAATTTCAAATGAGTTCAATGGGTGAGTTAACTTTCTTTTTAGGACTTCAAGTTAAGCAGTCAAAGGAAGGAATTTTCATAAGTCAAGACAAGTATGTTGCTGACATACTTAAGAAGTTCAATTTTGATGACATGAAGCCTGTTACTACACCTATTAAATCAATTAACTCATTGGGCAAGGATGAAGATGGACAACCAGTTGAAGTTAAGTTATACAGATCAATGATTGGCTGTCTTATGTACCTTACTGCATCAAGGCCTGATATCATCTTTGTAGTTTGTTTATGTGCAAGATATCAAGTCTCTCCAAAGATTTCTCACATGAATTTTATGTTATTTGAAACAACAACCTAAGTTGGGGTTGTGGTATCCAAGGGATTCACCTTTTTACTTAGAAGCTTTCTCAGATAGTGATTATGCAGGTGACAATTATGACAGAAGATCAACCACAGGTGGATGTCAATATCTTGGAAGAAGATTAGTTTCCTGGCAATGTAAGAGACAAACAATTGCAACAACATCCTCTACTGAAGCTGAATATATAGCTGTTGCATGCTATTGTGGACAAGTTTTGTGGATGCAGAATCAGCTCTTGGATTATGGGTTTAATTTCTAAAATACTCCCATTAATATTGATAATGAGAGTACTCTTTGTATTGTGAAGAATCCAGTTTATCATTCCAAGACCAAGCACATACAGATTAGGCATCACTTTACCAGAGATTGCTATGAGCACTGGCTCATTAATGTGGTTAAGGTTCACACAGATGATAATGTAGCTGACTTACTCACCAAAGGCTTTGATGTTTCAAGATTCAATCACTTGGTGGTGAGCATTGGCATGATTAACTACTGAGCTATATTTAAGGGGAGGACTATTTAGTGTGAGTATAGTCCTATGCATTGCTTGAGGGGAGGATATTTATGTTATACAGAGGAATTTGGAAAAGTACTGTTTTTCATGAAAGTACTGCTTGGAAAGTACTGCTTGGGAAAGTACTACATACGTGGAAGTACTGTTTGTCTTATTGAAAGTACTATTCCAACGGTCATATTGAGAGGTAATCACTACTAATGGTAACTGGAAGGGACACTCCCTTAACTATTTCACCTTTATGGCTAGGAAGAGTGATTTATTCACTAGAAGGGACACTCCCTTAACTATTTCTATGATGGAAGTTGTTCAAGCTGTTAAAGCTGATGAAGAAGATGAAGCTAGTGAAGGTACTGTGTCTGCAAGTACTGCGTCTGCACGTACTGCATATGCATGTACTGCTTCTCAAGAAGGTACTGCTTCCCCAAGTACTCAGGTTCAAGAAGATGTTGCAGTTTCACCTTCTCCATCCCCACAAAGATTTGTTCATGATTCTCAACCAGAGGAACATTCACCAGTTCAAGGAGATGATTCACATACTATCTCCCCTAAAGGTTTAACATTGGATAATTATGTTTTGACAAGGGAGTTGGTTAAGTTGAAAAAGACTACTGAGGCTCAAGCTAAACAGATTAAGAAATTGAAGCTCAAGTTTAGAAGACTCAAGAATTTTGTCTAGCCATTGGTTCAGCATCATCGTCTATGGGTTAAATCTAAAAAGAAGGAGCAAAGACAGTCTCGGAAAACCAAATGCCAAAAGGTTCACAAACAATCTTCTGTCCAATTGGGGAGGAATTTAGAAGAAAAGGATTTGAAAGAAGATGTTGTTAAGGAGAAAGAACCTCAAGGTACTGAAGAGCATGTTATCATTGAAAGTACTAAAGAAGAAAGGACTGAAGATCAATGTACTGAACAACAAAGTACTGCTTTTCAAGGAACCTTCAGACAAGAGTTAATTACTCCAAGAGTATTAGATTTTGAAGAGGAAGCTGGTCCTTCAACAACTGTACATGAAGAAGCTGTTGGTCCTTCAACTGTTATATCAGAGGAAGCTGATACACTCAAACCTATACATACTGCAAGTGATGATGACACCATTGATGAGATCTTGCAAGATTTATCAAAGCCAAGGGGTGTTACTATTCCAGGAGTACAAGAAGAAGAACAATCAAGAGCATCTCAACCTGATATTGATCCAAAAGATAAAGGTAAGGGCAAATTGGTAGAGAAAAGGAAGAGGAAGAAACCAACTTTAGCACAGATAAGAGCTGCTCAAGATGCTTTGAATGAACAAGAAGCTAGAAAGCTTCAAGAAGAATTAAATGCTAAAGATAGAGAAGCTAAGGAAGCTAAAGAAGCTCAGAATAGAGAAGCAACTAAGAAGTTGCAAGAAGAATTGAATGCTGAAGTTGACGAATTATTAGAGTCACCTATTCCTGTTAGATTCTTACCAAGAAGACCAAATAGAGCTAAAGACAGAAATACAATGATGGCTTACTTAAAAAGTCAAGGGTATAAAGGATTGCAGAGGTTTAATTATTTTGAGATGAAACGATTGTATGATGCTGCTAGGGAAGCTTATAAGAAAAATGTTGAAAGCATCAAAGATTTTAGAGATGAAGCTACATGGAAAGAAGAAGAGAGAAAGAAAAGTTTAAAAAGAAAAAGAAAAACTGAAGTTAAAGATGTTCAGCTCTCAAAGAAAGAAAACATTGAGCTAAGATCTGAGACTAGGGATGAACTAAGAAATTATCTCAGAATAGTAGATTTTGATTATTCCAAAGAAGATACTGACATGAAGATGAACAAATCTCAGATTATTGCTTTTGAAGTTGTGGAATCCAAAGATGGAAGTTATCTGATGTTTCATAGAGAAGATGAAAGCTTCAGAGTGTTCAACAGATTATGGGATTTATTGCATATCATAGATAGAGTGGATCTATTTTATTTATATCATGTGGTAAAAGATTACTTTGAACATCATCCATCAGAAGGAATTGGTTTAGTTTTACTTGGAGATCTCATAACTGCATGTGAAACTAAAGAGCAAAGCACTGATGACATTTGGAAGAATCAAGAGAATTGGGAAATTGTTTGCTGGAGATTCTTTGAAGAGTTTGGAGTACATGTTATAGAGCTGGAAAATGGAACAATGATTCACATGTTTGCAGATAGAAGATATCCTCTTACAGTTGAGCTTATGAGGAGGATGCTAGAGCATGGAATATAAGTTGAAGAAGACAATGAAATTGCTTGTATGGTCATCAATTTGTTTATCAACTGGACTACAATTGCTGATGATAATGGGTATGAATTTTAATTGAATAAATTCTTTTTGAAATATCAGTACTCTATTCAAAGTACTGCTGATCAAACAGTACTTTATTCAAAGTACTGCTTGCAGCTTTTAACCAGTTAACTAATTTTTGAAAGAAATCTTTTGTTAAGTAACAAATATTTTGGAACAAAGGTTGAATAAAATAAATGGTTTTTGAGATGGTAACATCAATAGGTTATCAATCTACCATGGTTACAAAAGGATTGGCTAATCCATGAGCAAACGGCTCTGGTAAAGATATGACAAATCCGTTTTTAGTTGACAACTTGCTAATAAGTTGTATGGTCATTAACTCACCTTATCAGTAATGTGAAGAGTTGGCTAGCCCACAAGAAAATGGCTTGTGGTAAAGGCTGTGGAAAAACCATTATATGGTAATTAGTTCACCATGATGAAAGAACTAACTAGTCCAGAAGGGTACAACTTTTGGTAAAGACAACTCAAATCTGTTGATAGTTGATGATTTGCTAAAAATCATATGGTTATCAATGTACCATGGTCTTACACACCAAAACATTTGGCTACTCCAGAGTTAATGGCTTTGGTAAAGAGAACTTAAATCCATTAAATTTTTAATGATTTACCTCTCACAGGAGTTAACACACCTGGAAGTGATGAGAATAGATTGCAACTTAACTGAATTAATATACAAATTGTCATATATTGTTGTGTTGCTGAAAAGATGGAGCCTGCTGGATGATTCTGTAAAAGAATAATTCTAAAGATACTTTGACAAGCACATAAACTACAAAGATACAATCCAAAGACTAAGATATAATATTTCCTTGAAGATGAAGCTATTAAAGATAAATTCACAAAAGGAACTTAAAGTCAAGCAAGTAGAATTCAAGTTAGGGGAGGATTGTTGGGATATGAAAGTGCTGAAGATTGACAAAGTACTTCAGAAAGATAAAGTACTGTAAACTACTAAGTACTGGAAAAAGTCAAAGAGTCAAAGTACTGCTAAAGATAAAGTCAAAGTACTGCTGAAGAAGTCAAAGTACTGCAAGGCTAAAAGAACTGTTATATTTGTTTATGGAAAGTCTTGTAATTCTAGAATATTTTGTATTAGATTACTTGTCGTACAAGGATACAAATTGTTAATCGTTTAGGGTTATCCTTGAGCCTATAAAAGGACCCCTAGATTGGCATTAGAATATACGAGTTCACAAGTTTAGAGTACGTGACATTATTAGAGTTTTAGAGAGAAGTTCGATATTATTAGAGTTGTTAAAGTATCTGCATAATAAGCAGATTTAGAGTTAATAATAAAAGTTATTCTTCTTAGCTTTGTTAAGTAAATTCCGCATACTTAATAGAGTTTGCTCAGTGTTTCTTTGTTAATAACTTAGGATTTATCCGAGGTTATTAAACCTTAATAAGCTATTGAAGTTAGTTTGGTTAGAGTACATCGATCCAACACTTATACAACTCATGGATAATGTGGAGAAGTATATTGAGGAAGTTATTTAGAAAGATGAAAAAGTGGATGAGTGTCGGGTACAGTCGAGAGATAGTTGTGATTAGAGCTGGCAAATCGTGTCTTAACAGGTCCGGTGCGCGCGAATAACATAAGTTTCAAACATGAAAACAACTCGTTTAATACTTAGCTTTGGTGGTTTGAGTATGGCAGATATACGTTTTATTTATCAAAAAAGTTAAATATTGAACCCTAAAATACTAAAAACAAATATTTTAAAAAATAAAAAAATTGCATAGTACATTTTTTCTCTTAACAGGTCTTAACAGGTACCCAATTTGCCAGCTCTAATTGTGATGAGTCGGGTAATGTATCAGTTGAAAGATCAGATGTTACTGAATGCAGAATAACAGAGACAACAAAGAATGATGTAACAAATTGTTTAGTAACTCATGTCAGACAAGATGTGGATACAGAAATCAGAAAGGTGAATGAATGTCTGGTGAATGAATGTCAAGTGCAATCAAGAGATTGTAGTGTTGAGATGGGTAAAGCACCAGATGATGGATAAGTTGGTACTGAATACATGGGCTCAGAGGCAGATAAGCTTGAAATAGCCAGTAGTTCAGTGACTCTTGCTATACATGATGTGGATGTAGATATCAGACATATAAATGAACAGGTGTCATGTGATGAGGTACACTTAACTGTTCAACATAGTGCATCTGCTAATGTACCTAAACATACTAATCGTAATGCTGAACATGATTCTGATAAATGTTCCTTGGTTGAGGCTGAATCTAATAATTTCAAAACAAATGATATGGTTGATAAAAAGGCTTTTGATGAACTTTCAAACAAATTCCCAAAACTTGAAAACATTGCATTTCTCTTGAAATTGCAATACAAAGAAAGGAGGAAAGTTTTCAAACTAAGAAACCATGAAAAAATCCAGAATTTCTTGAATTTTTTGAAATAAACGATTTAAAGGCTCAGCTTCATGCCAAAAACTCGACTATCAACAATTTGAAGAAACATATTTCTGATACGCATGTGAAAAGTAATTTGGTTACAAGTAATTATGATATTAATGCTATTGATGATATTCAAATGAGAAATGATGAATTAGCAGTTTGTGTAGCCAAATTACTAAAGGAAAATGAGTCTTTGAGAAAGCATCACATAGAACTAAGTGACTCTCTCAAAGAAACTAGAACTAAGTCAATGGAACAAACAAACTCTTTGATTGCAAAAATTGATGAACTCAAAGCTCAACTTCAGGAAAAGAGTTTCGCTATTGTTGCCTTAAAAATGAGCTTAGGAAAACTGTAGGGAAAAGTGTGAACACTAATTTTACAAAACCATCAACCTTGGGGAAACCAGTTTCTCATCCCATTAGAAACCGGTCCGTTGTTAGGCAGCCTACTGCGTTTATATTCGAAAGACCAAAATTTTCAAAAACACGGTTTGCCTCCCAAGTTGATGAGAAACAAGTTTTGTCAAAATCAATCACTTCACCTGAGTTACCTAAGAATTATGTTTCTAGTTCCTCTAAACCTCAACATGCAGCTACTTCTACTCCCAGCACCTCTAGGATTGGTTCGAAAAAGGTGTCAATACCAAGCATTAAAATTCAGAATTCATATGATATGAATGACTTGTGGAAGAACTATTATCTAGAAGAAGCTAGGAAAAAGGCACAGATTTGAAAAGATGGAATTTTAGGTTCAAGACCTAGGGTGATGAATTCTACGAGGTTTCAAGGCACTGCTAGTAGTAGTAAATCATTACCTAGGAACACTCTACAAAAGTCTAGGGATTGGCTTGCATCTAAGAGCAGTTGTGTTTCGAGTAAAACAATTCCCGTAGCAGACCACTCTAAGAACTCTAGATCTTTTTCTAAATCTAATCAACCTGTTTACTCGAATTGTCTAAAATGTGTCTTTAAAGCAAATCATGATAATTGTCTTTCAAAATCCCTAAATAAAGTTAATGCTCATGCTAAGATACAATCCACTAAGACTACTAACATTGCTAAGGTTCAACCTTTTAAGTCTAGGACTTTCAGTAATTCATCTTTAGTGCATAAGAAGCAAAACAAACCTAAATCTTCACCTAGATGGATTCCAACTGCTAAATCTTTGGAAACTAGGAATAACGATAAGTCTTCCACTATGCATAAGAAGCTTAACATTCCTAGACCTTTCCATAAGTGGATACCATCTGGTAGAATTTTTAAGAATGCTGGGCTTAAGTGGATACCTACGGGAAAGCAGTTTACTAATGACAAACTCAAGGTTGACCATGAAACCCCAAAGGGTCTGGATACTGATGTCACTAACCAAAATATATGCAATCAAGCTTGTAATGTTAGTGCAGGTAATCCTTACTCAGTTGCAGATGCTTCGATCCTTCACTACATGGACTGGCTTAAAGTATGGATAACAAATGGATTGATATCTCATAACTCACGGGTTCAAGTAACTCAACCTTGATATTCAATCTGGTATGACGTTTTTTCACATCAGTTCAGGCCTCGTACTTCATCATTATGGCGTCTGTAGATAACACTTCAGGCCTCGTTCCTGAAAAAAAAGAAAGGCGTATAATTCAGTGCGTTTAATCTTCAGTTTAAAAGAAATTCTCTCAATAATTACCATTCTCATCTACATTCTCCATCAATGAGCTTCATGTATTTCCCATGCTCATTCAGTCATCAAGTGGATCTACGTTCATTGGTATATATTCTTATTCACTTGCTCAATAAAAAATGGCAAACTTCATTTGCAATTTTTGAGGGGTAGAAGAGTGAATATACTACATGTTGATGGATGCTTGAGTTATGGTCATACGACTCTCCAACGCCTAATGTCTTCACTCACTAAGGATAACTGGGATTTACTATTTGGGATTCATTGTTTTTCAAGATATGTTTAATGAGTACTTCCAACCTCCAACGAATGTTGATCATCTAGTTTCTAAAGCTCATGCTTCAGTTCCCACTGACTCAACTGGTTCACCATCTAATAAGTACTTCTCGGAATTCTCAAGAAACCTTATCTCCAGTTATTTCACAATAATGACTATCATGATATTGTAGTTACATTATTGAATAATGATCCGCTCTTTGGTATTCCTTTGCCAAATCTTCACGGATTATTGTTCATGAATAATGATCCGCTCTTTGGTATTCCTTTGCCAAATCTTCACGTATTATTGTTCCTCTCATTGTGCACGCTATAAATCAACCACATGAACATTAAGGAAAATGATTACCTCATCCGCTCGAAGACATTGTTGGTGAATCTTCCAGATCAGTCTCTACATGTATACCGTTAGGAAAAATGCATTGATGTTGAGGAATCATTTGTTCCGGTTCATTCAGTGGGTCAATGTACATCCGATTGTATGTTTATTCATGTGTTGGGCATTTGACACAAGTTGACACAAGTTAATTATTTATCACTTATTTGAGTTTAAAGTTGACTTTCACAAAGGTATGTTCTTATTTGATAACTTGCTTGGGGTTAAGAATTTGAGTTGAAGACTTGGTTTATCTAGTTACCAGCAGTCGGGGTAGATGGTTGAAGACCGGGTTAACTATCACTATTAGGAATTACGTTGTTTTACTCAGTGTCACATGCAGATGACGGTGTGGATAATCGCAAGAGGTGTTAAGGTCTCATAGTTTGTTTTGAGTACTTAGAGATTTACATGAATCAAAAATTCTCAACACCGTTCTTCCATCATTAAGTGCAAGCTTAAGATACAAATTTGGGGAATTCGACTTCAGTTTCAAGTTTGGTATATCGGGTTTTCTTCATTAGTGGTAACTTCAAATTGTCTACATATGGGTTGAAAAAGATAGCCAGAGAGAGTTTCTGTAGCAGTTGATTCTCACATGATTCATTTGAGCTAATTTTTGTTCTTCTCTATTTCCATAATATTTGGTATGTACAACGTGTTGCTGATTCTAAGGTATCAAAACCAGCAAGGGGGAAGGAGACATACATCTAAACACACAACGACTACACGTGATGAACTTAATACTTCTTCTCTATTGAAGTAATCTCGGGAAAGACAAATGTCATAACCGTAGAGAAACTTAGTGTTTAACTCGTAGCCTTTGGTGTGCTATTCCAACTATTTGGGGGAAGGATGTATTATTCCAACTATTTGGGGGAAAGATATATTATTCTAACTATTTTGGGGAAGGATGTATTATTCCAACCATTTGGGGGAAAGTGGTCTCTGGATACTTTTGGTATGTGTTAAATCAGCCTTCAGTAGGAAGAAATATCAGAAGAATATTTGGAACGTGAGATGATATTGCTGATCGACATCTTCTATATGATTTATGATAAAGTGCTTCCGGCTATTGCTTCATGGACAAAATGTAATGATGATTCCGATGTGATCGAAACCATCAAGGGAGAGATATGTGTACATCAGTGTCGCACAACATGTTCACATGATCGAGCTTAATCAGTTATTTCAGAGTTAACATCCGCAGAGAAGATCAGTGATTCAAACCAGTTACTGTGATGTCGTTGTTTCTACTCTGGTTGGGTACTTGTGTACATTATGGGCTGATTGGTTATATGGAAGATAACAAGAATGCACTTGGTAAAATGAAGATGTTGATATATTGTTCCCCAGAATTGACAACTTCTCGATCTCGAAGAGTAATGTGTACATCGGGGACGCACAACAGGATCATGTGATCGGGCTTAATCATTTATTTCGGGTTTGATAAATGCAAAGATGATCCGTGTTATCTTGTTACTTCGGTGTTCTCGTCTTCTTCGGGGTGTTGAGATTCATTCAATGAGACTGTTTACTTCACTTCTTCTTCTTGAGGGAAATGGTCTTTTTTCGAGGATTGTCGGTTTGGGGGGAAGCTGCCAAAGATTCACTTTTAGAAGGCTCAAGTTCTTGCGATGATTCAAGAGCCTCGAATGCTTTGGTGGTGAAAGTTTAAGAGATGATGACTTCTATCTTCTACAAAGTGCTGATCGATTTCCTTATCTCGGTACTTGTATCATCATCTTCTTAAACTATTACTCTATCTGTAAATATTTATCAAAAACCAAAATACAAAAATATAAAACCAACAAAAAGGAAAGTAGAAAAATATAAAATCAACAAAAACCCATAAAAATCAGAAAATTTGAAAAATACCAAAAATATGTTTTCTCAAGACATGTCTCCTGGTATCGATAACATCTACAGTCTTAGAAATGTCATTCAATAATGGCACGGGACTTTAGATGAAGTTCGAGTAGGAGGTGTAAATATTTACTTCTAAACATGTCTCAAAATATGGCTTGTAGTTATTTCAGACTGTAACCCGTTCTTATTATTTCAGATAGCAACCCGTTCTTCAAGAAAGGAAAGTGCTGCGCTGAACCTATTTTCAAATATTTCACGCACTTATCCTAAAACAAAATGAGGAAAGTATGTCGAAGGACTGCTGTTCATGCTCAAATATTTTTCTTTCTAAAATTCTTCTGAAAAATATTTGCTTTAACAAAATGGTGAAAAATGAGTTGCTTAAAAAATCAATCAGAATCAGTGTTTTCATAAATTTTCAAAACTCAATCAATGACTTCAGCGCTTTTAAAACTTTTCAGAGAATGAGTCATTGATTGAGGGGGATAATGTTTTCAAATTTATATCATCTAAATGGGCTTTTCTAATTATTCTATATGCTTAACTGAAAATGATGTTAACTTATGTTGAAGGACTAGGTGCCTAGGATATGACTGTTAGGATTAGATTATTTGAGTTTGATAAACACATAATTCCCATGATGTGATTGATATGTTGGATTGACTTGTATTAGTCGATTGCTGTTTGAGTGTTGTCGACCACCATATATCTGTTTGTGTCCACTAACATATGCAGATATCATGGTTTATAAGAATGTTCCCGATCCGAATCCCACAAATGAAGATGATTGGATGCCGAAAGGAAAGGGCAACTATGTCTTGGATCGACAAAAGAAGAAACAGAGCTTAATTGGATCTCTATGGATAGTTGGCACGATAGATGCAACTTAAGAGGTCTCACTGCATCAGCAGATGGTTTTCTTCATGCCCTGCAACAACAACAACAAAAGCAGCTTAACCACCACATATCTTTGTGCAGGAAAAAGTAGTGGATGATACCATTTTTCTTAAAACAATTTTGAAAATGTTGTTTTGAAAATGGAAAAATATTGTTTTGAAAATAAATTGGACTAAATTTTGGAAATCACTGGACTTCAATTTATCACAACTTAAGTCACTCAATCATCGACTACGGTCATCGATTGAGGGGGAGAGTGATTTTAAATAAAATATTTTCAATCGATATTTCATCTATAAAGTCCGGTTTGTACAATAATAAGCGGTGATCTAAAGATTTAATATTATGTCATGGTATGATTTTCTTTAAAACTCAAAGATCTTTTAAAATGAAATTTTTTCTGTTCTTGTTTGATTGTGAAATTGTTTTATTTTACTTAAAGATCTCTTAAAATTATCATACCTGACACTAACAATCTTTAATGTCTTAAATTGGTCCATTTCAGTCATTTTTCAAAATTAAATCAAGCCACGTCTTTCCCCAAACTTTTCTAAATGATTTAAATCAATTGGGATCACAAATCTCAATTGGACTGAAATTTTTGATCGGGGGGGGGGGGGGGGGGGGGGGAGAGATCATGATTTAAATCTCAAATTGGTTTTAAAGGGTGATTGTTTCAAAAGCACTCCTTCCTTCATGTGCCAAACGATTTCAAATACATAATGCACATAATTGAGGAGGAGCATCTAACCAAAAACCATAAGAGAATTTAAACCAGGCACATTTCTCCCATATTTTCTAAATACCTATTAAATCACTTGGGATCCAAAATCTCAAAGGGTTTAATATTTTTGATCGGGAGAGAATTTGTGATTTAATTATGAAATCTGATAAATTATGATCGATTTGATTCAAAAGTGCAGGCTGCTCTTCCATATGTGCTAAACGCTTTCGAATCTCGAAGCACATATTGAAGGGGAGCATTTCAAAAGAAAATAAACTTTCAAGGTATAAAGATTTCTATGTTTCAACATAATTACCTTGATTGATTTTCTAATGGTTTTCTATATGGCAGTATGATCGTGGAAGTACTTCAAAAACCTCCTTCTTCTATGTGTTAAATGATTTCAAATAACCAACTCACATTTTGAGGGGGAGAACTTACCAAGAAAATCAAATGGCTTTTTCCACGGAAATTGTAATCAAGAAATTATTTCAAAGAACTCTTGCCTCCATGTGCTAAACAATTTCAAAACCACATGCACATGTTGAGGGGGAGCATTTCTAAATGATCAAAAACAATTAAGGTACAAAATGCTTTTGATATTATATCACAAGTACCTTGATTGATTTTCCAAATGATTTTTCAATTGGTTTCATGAAGGAAAGAAAAATACCTAAAGACCGACCAATTTACTTTATGCATGGTGTTATAAGGATGGTTAGGTTAGGTATTTATTCCCACGATCTCGCCAGAGCTGGAGGGATCTACCCAGGGACAATCCACTAGATAGTGTAGAGTCCTTAGGTATGATGAAAAAAGGAGAAAAATGAGAATACGAGAAGAGTGCGGACTGAGACATAGCTAGTACTGGAATAAACCCAACAAGGTTCTAGTTATGAAGTCTCGGTAAGCACTGAAGGGGTTGAAGAATGAAAAAGAATTGAATGTAAAAAGGGGTGAAAAGAAATAGCCCTCTATTAATTCAACCTTAGGGCAGAAACCGGGTTCAATACATATGCTACTGGTGTCTACTAAGGTACACTGGTATTAAAGACAAGACGTCATGGACCCAGTGACGCACTGCACTAAACTTCCCAAGCTACTCAAGTTCCTTTTAAAATAGCTTGTTTCATTCTCACGAGGAACCTACATAATCTATCGACTGTCTCTTAGAGATTGTTGATATTGAAGAAGGAGACCCTCTCCCTAGTCTCCGGCATAGGAAACCAAATATGCACAATTGAGTCTAGAGCCAAGAGATCATCTACAAAATCTCATTAGGACACAAAATTAATGAAGACTTGTTGTTTCACACAATGTGGAAAGTAAGTATATATTTAGAGTCTTACGCATTATCCTTGTGGTATTGCCAGAACATCCAATTTATATGTAAAAGTATTCACAATGAAGATGGAAATCCTTCTAGAGCCAACATCAAACAAGCTCTTGGTGGGTGACATGTGAGATCTTTCCAAAAAGATCAAGCTTGTGACAACTGGATAGAAACGATGGGGCGATTCATTCTTGAATGAACCTTGGTCCAGGAAATGAATTGACGAATACTTTTGGAAAAACCATTTGATGTGCAAATCTTCTTTTCTCTAGCACATCGAATGTGTATTCATGTTTTCAAACACAAAAACTCTGATTGAAAAATAAAATAAAATAAATAAATACTTTTGGAAAAACCGTTCGATGTGCAAATCTCTTCTTTTCTCTAGCACATCGAATGTGTATTCATTTTCAAATTCAAAAAGTATTTCTGATTAAAAATTGATCTTTCTTATAAAACCTTTGTCGTATTGCAAAACTCGTTCTTCTAAGCAATACACGATTGTTTTCAAATCATTTTTCATCAATCAGTGAATCTTAATTCACTGGTTCACTCACTCCGTGCTGTCTTCTTTGAGACGTTCCGGTTTGAGAACGGCTAGATTAGCTGCGAAACCCTGTCAAGGAGATTCTTAGGAATTCTACCTGATCACAGGCAATACTTGTACTGATCAACGGGGAACCGTGGGCCGTGTACCTCAATTCAACGAAAGTGATCAAAGACACTTTCGTGTGCTTTATTGCTAACTGTTGTCTGCAGGAACACCCTATGGTTGCAGCTGATCAGAATTGAGGAGTCAATCCATAGCCGCATGCTCACACATTTCGTTCACATTTAAAGAAATCATGATATGTGTATATCTTCATCAACTGGCTCTGATATTTTTCATTCCATGCTTCTGCTACTCTGATACAAATATCACTAACTAACAAAAAGCTTTTGCTACTCTGATAAGAAGATATCATGATCCAAAATGTGAGCATGTCGGTCCTAAAGTCACAACTTCACATGAGGGCGATACAATAATGGGTGATCTGGAGATTTGATGTGGCTGATGATATCTAACCTGGCTAAGAATCACCAAATGTGGATCAACAAAAGACCTCCACTAAAAGTAAAAAGCAGTCGGACTTTGCTGAAATTACTACTAAAGCACAAAGAATGCAAAATTTGAAGAATTGAAGTCTACGAGCTCAAGAACGAAGTCAAGAATAGAATGCTAGGACACAAAATGTAATTCATGGGGTGACCTCCCTTAGGGGGAGATTGTTAGGATTTAGAAAATCCATAGTGAAGAGTCGGTCACCCCAACTCTAGTCTAGCATATGTTAGCTCGTAGACATTACGTTATTTACTAGTTATTTAGTTAGTTATTTAGTTTAGAGCAACACCGTGGAGGACGGACGGGTCTTTACCCACTGTATGCATGATCCACAGTCCGAAGGAGGACTTGTAGTATGTAACAATAAATACCCTCTACCTCCCAAGGTAGAGGGTTGGACCTTTCACTCAATCTAACCTTCTTTCTTTTGTTTACTTTCTCTCTCTAGAAAGGCTCCCATCTTCCACTTTCTTTCTCTAAACTAATCATAGTGTACGCCCCATAGTATTGATTGTTTGTGTGTTTGTGAAAACCAATATCTAACACTTCTTGTGAAGGATCTGTCTAGGCAAAATTATTGGACCACTAAGGTTCTTTAAATTGCATGCACTAAAGTTAACTATAGTGTTGTTCTATCCCAGGGAGTCATTTAAGATAGAGTGGAGTGTTTAGATTACCAAAAAGAGTTAGAAATGAATGTGTTAAGTAAGATTTAAACCTTTTGTTCTGCCGGTTCCCACGGAACCCTAACTTTAGGGATCCGGCTAGTTTAAGTTCAGGGATCCGGCTCTCAGAACCAAAGAAGGAGAGTGATGAGGTTCTACTAAGGTCTAGTAGCTACATATCTTGAGTGTTTAAGTTTCCTCTGGTATCTTAAATGGTATAGGACTTAAATGTTCAAGTATAATGAGTGAGGATAGCTAATGATGACTTCTATGAAGGAATATAGAGTTTTAATGAGTACCAATGAGTGATCAAGGATGAAATTAAGAGTTTAGAGGATGGTAAATGATCATAGAGACCTGATGGTGATCCAAGGAAAATATACAAAATTCCTTAAAAATCACAAGAAATGAAAAAATAATTTTTAAACCATTTTAAGATAAAGATGACTAAAATTAATTTGCTAAAATTAAGAGAAATATCAAACTAGGAGTTTTGAAATGAGAGAAACAATGTGTGATCATAGGAGCGGAGGTATGGTGAGTTTTGAAGTAATGATAAATCAAAAACACCTTGAATGTGATTTTAAGTCATCTATGAGTGAATGTGGGATCAAATGATCCTAAGGAAGACTTAAGTGATCCTAATGTATCATGTTTAACTGGTCTAATAAGGTCTGGAAGGTTGGATTGATGAAAGGATGCTAAAATAGAACTTCTGTCCACTCGGATCCCACAGATCCTTCATTTGAGGGATCCGACTGGTTATAGCCCAGGGATCTGGCATCTAGGGACAGTTTTCTTAACATAACACGTGCAAAAATTTGCATTAGGTATCGAATTTTGAAACTAATGATTTCTACAGCAAGCATTTATGTTTGTAATTAAAGCATAGCAAGCATGGCATGTAAAAGCAATATATGGGCATGTAACTAGGATGAAGACCAACTTTTGATACGAGATAAAAAGTAGTAAAATTCCTATTACGTTGTTCTAGGTTTAGATATCCATTTTTTTCACCATACTACGACATACTACTTAGTTCTAAATAAAAATAACATTTTTTAAGACATACATCACATGTTTCAAATATGGATCATACAAATCACCTCCAATCACCCTCAAGATTCCATCTCATCTTCACCTTTTCTTCTTCCCCATGAGGAAATGAGCAATGCATTTGAACATTCCTTTTGTTTGTTGAAACTCTTGGGAAGGACTTGGAATGTCGGGCAATTGATCAATGTATGACATGGGGTCGAGATGGTAGTTATTGACGGGGTTGCTTGCTTCTCCTTCCGTTTCCTTCGATGAATCTATAGGTGGATGAGGCCTTTTCCCATCAACCATGAACCTTGATGTTCTTTCCTCGGTGAGAGGTACCATGACCCGATTGCAAAAGAAATGATCATCCGTCAAGGAAGAGGGTTCTAAAGCAAAGACAAAGTTTGCTAGGCGAGTTAGAAGCATAACATATGGTAGAATCATTTTCTCCATCCTAAAGACACTAGACATCCTTTTGACCATGTAATATGCAAGGTTGAAGGGAGTTTCGTTGACGAGGCAATAAATCATGTACATAATACATGCATTTGGATGATTCTTATTTCCAACCAAGCAAAGAACATTTTTCCTAAGAATTTGTTCCCATTTTTTGTAAAGTGGGAACATCTCAAAAAGCTCCATTTGAAAGGTTTCTCGGTGGATGACTTTTGAATTCCTAGTGACTCGGGTTTGAGAGGTTCTTTGGATGAATAAGGCATCTCTTACCGTGGCGGGTTCATAAAGAGGGGTGAAATAGACCTCGTGATCACCAACCATATTATGGATTTTGGAAAGTGACCAATCATTGGAATACATACACACATCATGGTGAGGGATGCGGAGAATACGGGCAAGCTCGGCAAGAGTTAAGGTGTAGTTGTGCTCATTGATGACAAAGGCAATAGATATGGTTCCATCATCATTTCTAATGATGTGAATGCTTTTGTAAACTCAAGAACAAACACGGGACATATTTGTTCATTGATATGGAGGAGACACTCAAATTTGATCCTAGAAACGACTTAGGGAATGTCGGTACCACTGAGAAAATATTGATCAACCACACGACCTTCATGAAAAACCGTTTTTGGAGCATTTTGAAAGTTTTTCGATCCTTAGGGTTAAGACCATCCTTTCAGTGATGCATCGATATATAGTAAGCAGTGTCTTGATAATCTTGTTGTTTGGAACTAGGCATGATTGATTCTAAAAAATAAAACTACAATGTGGTGTTAATTATGAGAATAGTTCCTTTTGAGGTTCATCACAATTTTGCTCAAAAACATCCCTTTTGAATTCATTATGAGTTATAATTTGTATTAACAATGTTTGTTATTTGATTAGTTATCTTAGATAGCTAATTAAAAATAATGTGATAGAAAATTATGACAAACCTACTTGAATCAAAATTCTAAAGATGTAAAGATTGTATAACTAGGAACGTGAGAATGGAAATCACAATGTAGTGAAGATAAGACTTACACAAGTGATTGAATTGCTTGGATTGATGATGAAAAAGCTCCTAGGAATAGTAGTGCTGTGTATATGGTCGTGTATGACAGAGTAAAGTGAAGAGTGGAAGTGCACAGTGAATTATCAAACACTTATTCTGTTTACTGATGTGCCGGTTCCCACGGATCCCTTGAAAAAGGGTTCCGGCTAGTTATAGTTGAGGGATCTGGCTATTCAGTAAGAAAACAGTTTTAGTGGGTTTGATAATTTTGAAGCGGGAATTTTTTATTTCAATTTTTGCCAATGGTTTTGCTCTATATCTTAGGTTTTATCTATTATATATGTGATACAAGGTTTTGACGAGTCTTCATGTTTACTAAACACATTTTATGAGGTTCTTTTTTATGAGTAAACCATGAGTCGGAAGAGAAAGATAGGAATCATGTCAAATTCTATTTTAACATGATACAAATAATTTGAATAGATGATATTGACGTAGATTTACAAATGCAACAACAATATCTCTATCCGAGGAATGATGGATCAAAACTTTTGGTTAGCAATATTTCTTTTCGAGGTAAAGATGTATATTGACTAGTTTATAGTGTTTAGGTAAATCAAGAGGGAATACTATTCCTGATGATGTGTTTAATATGAAGAACAACTTTTTGGAGAATTTGTGACATTGAAGTTTAAACATTTAATCTACGAGCCTTTACATAGTATTAAATATATGCAAGGACATTATAATACTACCTAATATAATATAGAAGCATATATCATTATTTTATCTATAAGTGATTATCATGTTTTTAGATTAACTAATTGTAGTTAGGAGAACTGATGTGCTTACCGTGTGCAAGTTTTAAAAATTTATAAACACGACTTATCCGTCTAATACTATAAACAAATATGAGCAAGTATACTCGTTTGCGATAGCAAAGGTGGGTAAGTCAAGCTCATCCCAAGGGATTTTGTGTTTGAAATTGTTTTAAAAGATTAGTAACAAGAAAGCTTTGTCAAGGCTTCCTCCAAAAGTGATGTTATAGTGAAATTCAATATAAAGAAATATATATACTTGTGTGTAATCTATAAGCAATCATAGTAAGTGTTCATGAAGGCTTGGTGTAAACTCTTGATGTGATGCACAAATCATAAGCAAATGATTCCCAACCATGGTTTATGTTAATACAAATAAGCCGTAAAAACGTTTATTTATATTTTACGATCTTCTAATGTTTTGTCGATAACAAACGTAAAATCATTTTAACGAAAGAAATAAAATACGTAAATGGTTTGAACTAATAGTTTCTAACATATTCACATTTTCACATTTTCACATAAAACAATAAAACAAGTATAAGTGATTTTATGATTTAATATTACATATGTACAACAACTAGTGTTTACATATTTGTGTAAAATATACACATAACTAGTATGTAATATATTAGGTAATATAAATGGGTAGAAACTTAAGTATCATAACCCATTGGGCAAATACATTGAATGTAGTTGGGTACAACCCAAAGCCCATGACCCATGGAGCTTGACCCATAACCCATTGCATGACATCATGCTTATATTATACATGGATAATATCCATAACCCATTGATCAACCCATACCCAAGTGACTAAGTGCATTGCACTCAAGAGATACATTGTATTTAGCTAAAGATCCATGGATCAACCCATGACCCATGACCCATAACCAAAATACCCATGGGTAAAAGGGAGCATCCCATGGATCCCTAGCTTTACGCAGACGGATCCCTTGTGGAAGGGATCCGTGGGATCCGGGGAACAGTAGATTTTTTCTTCTATAAATAGTGAGCCATTTCTTCATTATTTCTCACCCCTTTCTAACACACTTTCTCCCTGAGTTAAAAATCACTAACCTCAGATCCAAGAGATCTATGTTTGTAGTTTTGTTTTTATGTGATCTTCTAGGTTCCTCTTAAAGGCAAGATCACTACCTTTGAAGTCGAGCAAGCTCAAGTCCATGAGTTGCCATGCTTCCTCATCATCAAGGCTACTGAAGTCCTCTTGTTGATGATTCCTTTCTTTCTTCTAAGAAGTGTAGTGTTGAAGACATTAGTGAAATATGTCTCAAGGGTCAAGACGAAGACATTAGTGAAAGGTGTCGATCATCCATATTGTAGGCATTAGTAAAAGGTGCCTAGAAGGCAAGTTACAAGACATTAGTAAAAGGTGTCTTGAAGATCTAGCCACAAGACATTAGTGAAAGGTGTCTTGAAGATCTAGCTAAAGGCATTAGTGAAAGGTGCCTTAGATGTACATTCGATATGGTGTGTTTCGATGTACAAGATAGACTAGTACTAGATCCAAGGATATTGATATCCTTGATGATGTTGTAAAGGAGTAGATCTCCTTTGGGATTAGTCATTGGTGTAGTGTTGGGTAGTAGTTCCTCCATTGCAATGGAACTAGGTGCTTAGCCTAGTACCTAATAAAGGGTAGGCGACGTTGTGTAGGTGTAGTTCACCTTGGAGTAAAAGAACTAGGTACTTAGCCTAGTACCTTATAAAGGGTAGGCGATGTTGTGTAGGTGTAGTTCACCTTGGTGTGAAAGAACCCGGTAGTTAGCCTAGCATCGTATAAAGGGTAGGCGACGTTGTGTAGGTGTGGTTCGCCTTGGTGTGAAAGAACTCGGTATTTAGCTTTGTACCGGAAAAAGGTTAAGCGACGTTGTGAAGGCTTCTCCGCCATAAGGAGATTGGTGTAGTGTTTACGAACTCTCGAGTAGGTGACTCGGGGAGTGGAGTAGGGCAAGGAAGGTGTCCTTGTAGCCGAACCACTATAAATACTCGTGTTGTGGTTTTGTGCTTCTTACTCTTATCTTTTCATTACTTACCTTTATATGCTTGTTTATCAACATCCAACACACACATCCAAATAGATTGACATAAGTCGATCTAAATAGATTAAAAGGAAGTTTTAATTGGCAAAACTATTCAACCCCTCCTTCTAGTTTTCCACAGTTTATGTTTGCAAAAATCAATCTAAGAACAAAAGCATATAGGTAATCCTTTCGGACCTTATCCTAATGATTATCCTTTAGAAAATCCATTTGTTTGTAAAATGTTCTTATTAAACTCGTTCCTACGAATTTTTTGATCTTTCGTGATGAAAATGTTTCTAGTCTTGTTTTAATAAGTAAACATGGTGGTTGTCAATCACCATATCCCCATACTATTTTGTCACTTAACTTTTTGGAATAAAACACAAGAGAAATCCATTTGGTCCTTTTTCTTAAAACATGTTTTACCAACAAATAAAACAAGACTAGTATTTTTCCAACAAACTCATTTAAACAAGATCATATATACATGCAGCACATATGAGAACACTAGTGTTGATATAAAAGTTGGGCATGCACGTAGGTTTACTCATCCTTTTACCATCGTGGGTTTACTCAACGAGTTATTTAGTAGGTTTACTCATCCTTTTACCATCGTGGGTTTTAGTGAGTGCATGCACGCCATGTAGGCAAAAGATAATATAATAACAATGTTGGGACATAAATAATATGTAAATAACAAAGTTAAATGTGTCGCGGAGTTAGCTAGAAACCGTGACATTTTATTAATACTTGCAAGTTTTTGTAAAAAGAAAAAAAAGACATTTGCCTAAGTAAAACAGAATGTAAATACACGGATACTTATTGAGCACTTTACTAAAGTGTGGGGGTTTCCGTGCGCTAGGCCATAGCCTTTCCTAAATATAACATCGTTTGAGATTGCAAATGTTCCATGTGCGTTGTAGCTCACGACCATCCATGTCACGCAGCTTGTAAGCGCCTTTTCCTAATGCTTCAATGACCTCATAAGGTCCTTCCCACTTTGGTGCAAGTTTTCCTGTATCTTCTACATGGCTCGCATCATTGGCGCGATATACAAAGTCGCCTGGTCTGAATGAGGTGCTTCGAACTTTAGCATCGTAGTATCCATTCATTTTTGACTTAGCTTTCACCTCACATATAGTTGCGCGTTCGCTCCCTTTGTGCTTGTCTAAGCGTGCTTTAATTCCTTCACCCAGACTACGATTTGCACGCTCGACCAAACCATTGGTTTGTGGGTGTTTAACTGATGCAAAGTGCTGTGCAATATTTAGTTTCTCGCACCATTCCTTGAAAGGGTTGTCACATAATTGTTTTCCATTGTCCGAAATGATTTCCCCAGGTAATCCGAAATGGCAAACGATATTCTCCCAAACAAATAGTTTTACCTGATTACCTGTGATTGTCGCGACCGCCTTTGCCTCAATCCACTTAGTGAAATAGTCTATAGCCACAATAAGGAATTTCAGTCCCCCTGCTGCAATAGGGAAGGGACCTGCAATGTCGATACCCCATTTATAGAATGGCCATGGCGACGTAATAGGTGTTAGCTCCTCTTGTGGTCGGCGTGGGATGGGTCTATGAACTTGGCAGTCGCTACACTTTTTTATCAAATCCCGCACGTCACGGTGCATTGTAGGCCAGTAGTATCCTGACCGTAAGGCGCGTGCTACAACAGACCGTGGTCCTGAGTGCATACTGCATGAACCGGCGTGGATCTCTCGGAGTACGTAATCTGCTTGAAGGGGTCCGACACATCGAAGCCATGGTTTTAGAAATAAACGCCGATATAATATACCATCTCGAAGTTCAAACCTCTGTGATGTGCGACGTATTCGTCGGGCGTCCTTCTGCTCTTGGGGCAGTATGCCCTTGCTTATAAACTTGACGATGGAATCATCCATGTAGGACCTTGCTCCTCTATCACCGTAGATATCTCCATCTCTGAGATGGACTTGCTGTTAAGAGTCTCCACCAGTACTTGTTTTGACAGGTGCGCAAAGCTTGTGGATGCAATCTTGCTCAGTGCATCCGCCTTTCTGTTTTCCCCTCTAGGAACTTTGTTGAAACAGACAGACCTTGATAGATCTTGAGCTCGTGGATCGTTATTTATGCCTATGTAATCACAAGCACAATAAAAGACAATCTCTACTACTTATATTTATCAGCGGAATATAAACACAAGTAAATAACTAAGAACTCTGTGATCCTCTATGGATTGTTATATTGACTAAAACTTTGTTTTTCCAATCGGTACATAACTCATACTATTGTGTTCCTTTTATAGACAAGGAACCCTAAACAAAACCCTAAACCGTTTCCCAAGAAACGTATAAGCATAAAACTAAATAAGATATACACAATCACTTCCTAATAAAGCTCATGTATATCCAAACTAAATATACTAAACACGGAATAATCACTTCCGCAGAAACAAACTAATAACTATTAAACTTCAGCAGATTATGTCTTCGGCAGAATCCACACTACTTCAGTAGAATCTCTTCGGCAGTAATTTCAGCATAATCCAAACTTCACATAATTCACAACAATCCTCCCCTAAACTGGAATTTGACTTGGTTAAGTTCCAGTTTCTTGATAGATCTTTAGCAAAACAGCGCCAGAGGATTGTGCACGAACAACAACAGCAAAGAATCCAAATAAGAACATCTCTTTGATGAAGAAACGCTGAAACTCCATATCTTTGCAGCAACAAATGACAACAGGTACATCAAAACAAATTAGCAACAGGACAACATGTAAACTCCTGTGAGAGGTGAATCATTGAAAATAATGGATTTGATGTCTCTTTACCAATAGCCATCACTAATGGAGTAGCCATATGTTTAAGTTCGTAAACTATGGTACACTGATAACCATCTGATTTATTGGCAAACCAGAAACCATATAAACGGATTTGAGATGTCTTTACCTGAAGCCGTTTGCTCAGGACTAGTCAATTCTTAGAATTGGTGAATTGATAACCAAATATGGTATTCCACTGCCTTTACCACAAGCCATATACATGTGGGCTAGTCAATTCTTGGATTCCAAATAGGAATAAATCATGGTGAATTGAAAACCATACAACACTCAGTAATGAAGCATGGGTGGTTGCAATCCCTATGATTTTGAGCAAACCATTACAGCTATCAACAGATTTGATGTGTCTTTACCAAAGCTGTACCCTTTGGACTTGCTAACTCTTTGACATACACAAGGTATATCGGGTGAGTCAATAACCATAAAAAGTATACAACAAACCTGCAATAAAAGTTAGACAAACCCAAACAAATACAAAAAGTTTTTTTTTTTTTTTTTTTTTTTTTTTTTTTTTTTTTTTTTTTTTTTTTTTAACTAAGAAAGAAAGATAACAAAAATTACAAAATAAACAAAATATGACAATCAAGATGAACCTTTATGTTGCAGAAGCTGAGTTTTAATCAAACCAACACATTGAGAAGCATGAAGCTCATCATTACCAACTGGATTAGGATGTACTTCCAACTTCTGTCTAAGCAATCGTTCCATAAAAGCAACCGACAAAGGATAAAGCTTATCCGATAACATACACAAAATCATACCACAGGTGGTCTGAACCACATGAACACAAGGCATAGGATAAAATCTCCAATTCTCATAATTCAAACGAAGTTGTCTTCTTATCAGTTCCTCTGTCACCACATACTCTGTTCCGTCAACCCTCGCTACAATCTCTGTATCACTCCTTTTCGTAGCCGATGCCCAAAATTGAGTAACCAAGGATTCATATATAGCATTCGGAGAATGTGTTAGAGCATACTGAATCTTTGATCTCTGTAAGAATTCAATCATCGGTCTATACAACTCGTCACCCCTAGCAGTTCCCCGAATGGCGACCTTATTATGATCATGTTTGAATTGAAGCGCCATGAGAGATTTTGAAAATTAGGGTTACGAATTACACAAATGAAAGTGTTTTGAATGAGAGTAAAAAGAGAATCACTTAATATGAGACGAATATATGCCAGTAGAGAATAAGTATAAATTTCCCAATTTTGGTCAAAGTTGACCAATGCTGACGTGGACTTCTACTTTTACACAATTTCACTTTCAACTTCGGTAGAAACACTAGCCATTCTGCTGAAGAATACCAATCAGCAGAAACAGATCACGTATTCAAGAAGCTTCAGTAAATATCTTTTTACTGTTTCACCCACTCACATTAAATCTCATTACCACTTGAAACCGTCTATAAAACAATCCCAAGGCACACAAACCTCTTCATCAAAAACCCCCAAATATTATTGCAAACCCTAATTCCATCAATGCTCCAAAATTAACCGTAATAAACCATGAGTACCAAACCTGAGATCATAGATCTCACAACATCATCCTCATCATCATCATCATCATCAAGTGATGATACAAACCCATGGCTTCATTACTTTCCACAACCATATCCACGACCAAAGAAATCACCCTTTCTCCCTTCTTCAGAAGATGATAGTGTAGTGAATCCAAGTGAATCTGCTGATGATTCTGATGACTCCTATAAGGAGAGAACATCTTACTCCCAACCTCCAGCACCTCAGCCTCAACGAAGGCCACGAGCCAGAAATCCACCACTCCCTAAAGATAGAGAGGTGGTTCTTGGTCTTTCTGCATCAGGTTTTGGTGCATCAACACACATCATATAGAGGAAATGCTTAAAGATTGTGGATTGATTGCATTTTGGTTGAAATCAATAGATGAAGCACAAAGGACATATTATTTTTCTTCATCATCATGATTTGCATCAATCCATCTGTTGAAACAAACAGACCTTGATAGATCTTGAGCTCGTGGATCGTTATGTATGCCTATGTAATCACAAGCACAATAAAAGACAATCTCTACTACTTATATTTATCAGCGGAATATAAACACAAGTAATAACTAAGAACTTCTTGATCCTCTATGGATCTTTATATTAACTAAAACTGAGTTTTCCAATCGGTACATAACTCATTCTAATGTGTTCCTTTTATAGATAGAGAACCCTAAACAATATCGCTAAACCGTTTCCCAAGAAACGTATAATCATAAAACTAAATAAGATATACACAATCACTTCCTAATAAAGCTCATGTATATCCACACTAAATAAACTAAACACGGAATAAACACAAGCTGTACCCTTTGGACTAGCTAACTCTTTAATATACACAAGGTATATCTGGTGAGTCAAGAACCAGAAAAAGTATACAACAAACCTGCAAGAAAAGTTAGATAAAACCAAAAACATTTTTTTTTTTTTTTTTAACTAATAAATAAATAAAACAAATATTACAAACTAACCATAGAATTACAAACAAGATGAACCGTGATGTGACATAAGCTGATTTTTAATCAAACCAACACATTGAGTAGCATGAAGTTCATCATTGCCAACTGGATTAGGAGGCACTTCCAACTTGTGTCTCAGCAACCTTTCCATAAAAGTAACAGATAAAGGATAAATCTTATCTGATAGCATACACAAAATCATCCCACATGTGGTCTGTACTACATGGACACAAGGCAGAGGATAAAATCTCCAACTCTCAATCTCCCACTTATGAGAATTCTTCCAAATAGAATATCCTTTACCATTTGGAGAATGAGAATCAAACATAACCTGAAGATCACCCAACAAATATAAACCAGAACCAGTTGCTGAATTAAACTTATAATACTGAATGACATGTTCATACAGCATCTTCAAATCATGTCTAGTTACCAAATGAAGAATGTCCTTCAAGAAGTTGAACTCAAGAACAGTATTATCCAGCCTATAAACAGTATTAAGCTTTCCAGCCTTCCAATTCACCAATACCACATGAGTACCTTCAGGAAAAGCTTCAATAGATCCATCTTCAATAAAGGTAGATTCATCAGCCTTAAGATCTAAATCGGTATTTCTTGAAGCATGTTTCTTAGCCAATCTATCAGAACTTCTTGTAATCAAGCTTTTCTCCCCCATATCAACAATGTTATCAGTATCAAGCTGTAGATGATTGTCCTGACTCAAAGAATCACTCAACTCCACACTAGACAACACGTCAGAAGAAACCAAAGATGATTCAGCAGAAACAATCATATCAGTAGAAGGAGTAGCATCAGAAGGTGTGTCAGAAGTAACAACTGAAGAGACCACCACAGGCAAAACAGTTTCAAAATTATCCACAATTTCAACTGTTTTCTGTCTCTTAGCCGTAGGAACATCAGACATTGAATCAATGCTTTCCAATTGAGAAGAAGAAGTAGAACCAGAAGAAGAAAACTTCATAACCAGATTATATTGTCTAATTAAAGCATCATCAGACAAAGTACAGATTTGCTTCATAGACATACCAGAATTATACATAGCAGAATTCTTCACAACTCTTCTCATATAATTCCTCTTCTGAGCAACAGTCATAGGTTTTTCTCTTTTGGCTTTATTTCTTTGATCAATAAGAGCTCTTCTCTTTGCAGCAGATTCTTGCTTCCTTTGATTACCAAGTTCCACCATTTTATCCACAAAATTCTCATCATTAAAAGATGCTCCTAATATAAGTTTTGCAAGATTTGGATCAGATGCACCTTGAGAAATATAACCATCCCATTGATCATCAGTAATCGTAGGAAGTAATGCATCAAGCTCTAATTGCCTTTCAGGAGACAAATTAGAAGCATACTGATCTTGAAGAAATTTAGCCACAATACGACTCTTCTGCATATTTTCATAATCAGCAAACAATCTAGCCTGAGCTTGATTTTGTTCTTCAGTGACAATTCCTGAAGTCAGCATATCATCAATCACAGGGTCCTGTACTTTATCAGAAGATGTCTCAGTAGAACCAATTTCAGCAGAACTAATGTGAGCTTCAGAAACAATGTGAGCTTCAGAACCAATGTGAGCTTCAGAACCAATGTGAGCTTCAGAAACAATGTGAGCTTCAGAACCAATGTGAGCTTCAGAAGGAACAATCAACCCCACATCAGAGGAAACAGGTTGAGACAATTCCTCAACAGGTGTAGAGAAAACTTCAGATAAAGCATTCAACTTATACATTCTCCCAGCAATAAAAACCTCTTCGTCATCTGCTGAAGGTGAAACATTTGGTTGTTCTTGTATAGACGAAGTTTGACCATGATCAGAAGCAACCTCCTCAACTAGATCATCAGCAGATGCAGCAACCATATGTGGCTCCTTTGAAGTGTCAGCAGATACCTTATTCAAATATTGTCTTCTTCTTTTGCTAGCATATAGAATAGGCTCCTTGCGCCTTGAAGATTTAGCAACAGGAGAAGAAACATCAGATGTAAGTGCTACATCAGCCAATATTCCAAGGGATGTATGAAGATTCTCTTCGTCCTCCTCCTCAGAAGAAACCAAACTTCTCTTTTTACCTTTCTGTCTTAGTAATTCCTCCAAGTTCTCAACTTTAGTCTCCAATTCCACAATCTTATTACCCAGAATAGACTTGGTTTCTTCAAGTTCTTTCTTAAGACCAGTCACCTCACCTGTAAGCTTGTTCATCAGATCATATACTGAGGTAAGAGTAATAGGATCCTCATCTGTATCAACTGATTGATCAGTTGGAATTGGAACTTCATTAGACTATTCAGGAGTAACATTAACCTGATCAACATTAGAACATCCTTCACCAAATGGAGTCCTAACAGGACTTGGTGTAGGCAGTCTATCAATATCAACCTGAACTTCATCAATATTAACCTGAACTTCATCAATAGAAACTTGTGTAGGAACTTGACTAGGACATGGTCTAGGTGAAGGTATAGATGCCTCAGCAACAACAGAAGGACCCTCATCAACATCTACTGAAAGATTTCCATCAGTAGGATTGGAAGAAGGTAAAACAACATTAACCTCATTAGCAGTCTCATTCTCCTGAGGTAACATGTCAGCTAATAAAGGAAAATGTGTCCCCTCAAATTTAGTTCTCATCGTGGCAAATAACTTAGGAGTCAAAACACTTATGGGATGAAAAGCTTGGGTTTGTGTAGAAACATTCAACATCATCTGTAAGAACCTAGGGTACATCAAAAACTTACCCTTTTTCCTAGTTATATTTTCTACCATATTATCAAAGATAAACTTAGAAAAGTTATAAGTCAAACCCTTAGATAAACAAACAATACCACATCCCATTTGTGTTGAAAACTGATCCCATCCTCCAGACTTATTGCTCATACACTGGAGCAACGTATGAACCAAGAACCTCCACATAGGACAAAGCTTATTTTTAACCACATATCTGTCCTCATACTTTGATATCCAATCGCTCTAAGCCCTTCAAGTACCATCGTAGAATCAGAATGATAAACTCCATTCTCATCATCCAAGCGAAGTTGTCTTCTGATCAGTTCCTCTGTCACCACATACTCTTTTCCATCAACACTTGCAACTATCTCAGTATCACTTCTTCTTTCTGCCGACGCCCAAAATTGAGTAATCAAGGTTTCATATATAGCATTTGGAGAATGCGTTAATGCATACTGAATCTTTGATCTTTGTAAGAATGAAATCATCGGCCTATACAACTCATCTCCTCGAGCAGTTCCAAGAAAAGCAACCTTATTATGATCATGTTTAAATTGAAGCGCCATGAGAGATTTTGAAGATTAGGGTTACGATTTTGCACAAAAGGAAGTGTTTTTAATGAGAGTAATAATCGAATCACTTAATGTGGAGTGAAAATATGCCGGTAGAGAATAAATAGAAATTTCCCAATTTTGGTCAAAGTTGACCAAAGATGACGTGGATTTCTACTTTTACTCGCATTCACTTATAACTTCGGTAGAAACGGAAACCATTCTGCTGAAGTAGAACAATCAGCAGAAACAGAATACTTCTTCAAGAAGTTTCAGTAAATATCTTTTTACTGTTTCACCCACACACATTAATTCTCTTACCACTTGAACCCGTCTATAAAACAATCCCAATGCACACAGACTTCTTCATCAAAAATCCCCAAATAATATTTCAAACCCTAATTCCACCAATACTCCAAAATTAACCATAATCAATCATGAGTACCAAACCTGAGATCATAGATCTCACAACAACATCCTCATCATCATCATCATCATCTAGTGAAGATACCAATCCATGGTTTCATTATTTTCCAAAACCATATCCACTACCAAAGAAATCACCCTTTCTCTCTTCATCAGAAGATGAAAGTGTGGTAAATCCAAGTGATTATGCTGATGATTCTGATGACTCCTATAAGGAGGGAACATCATACTCCCAACCCTCAGCACCTCGGCCTCAACGAAGGCCACGAGCCAAAAATCCACCACTTCCAAAAGATAGAGAAGTGGTTCTTGGTCTTTCTACATCATGTTTTGGTGCATCATCACATATCGTATAAGGGAAGAACTTAAAGAGAGTAGATGGGTTGCATTTTGGTTGAAATACATAGATGAAGCACAAAGGACACATTATTTTTCTCCATCATCAAATGTGGTCATTGTCATCATCAACGTTTGCATCAATCCATCCTCTCCATTTTGATCCTTAGCATCTGTTAGGGTTGGTTATGCTCATCACAAAGGCATAGCCAGCATTTAGTGTGAAAGATGTGAGCGATCATGCATATCCAACAGCCTGTTAGATGTTGGAACGGATGATATGTAATAGATTAGGACTATTAGATCATGTAGATGCATTTGATGTTGCTAGTACTCTGTAAGCTGTAAGTTGTAAACTGTTTCTTGAATGAATGACTTATCGCTTTAGTACTTCTTTTGATTGAATCATCTAACTTCAGTACATTATCTTCAGAAGAAACAATTGACTAACTTCAGCACTTTGTAGTCAGTAGGAACAAGCTTTAGTACTTTAAACCAAATCTCAACTGATCAGAACAGACACTCTGCAAAACAGAACAAACACAGAAACAAACACAAACCAACAAAGAGAAACACACTAAGATTACATTAGCAGGTTAGAGTTAGTTAAAAACAACCAAATATACAAAATTACATAGCAAAATGCAAAGTTATACACAAATCCTCCCCTGAGGCATATGCCTCCCCTTAAACTTTGCAGTTAAGGGTTAAGCATGCCAATATGGACCACAAGGTGTTGAAACCTTGGTCCTTCAAAAGCCTTTGTTAACAAATCTGCCACATTATCATCAGTATGAATTTTGACCACATTTATCAAATTTTTATCATATGCATCTCTTATAAAGTGGTGCCTGATTTCAATATGTTTTGTTCGACTGTGAAAAACTGGATTTTTAACAATGCATATGGTACTTTGATTATCAATAAAAATTGTTGTGTTCATGAAATTGTACCCATAATCCAACAACTGATTTTGAATCCAAAGAACCTGTCCACAGCAATTTGCAGCAGCAACATACTCTGCTTCAGTAGATGAGGTAGCCACAATAGTTTGTTTCTTGCATTGCCAAGAAATCAATCTCTTTCCAAGGAATTGGCAACCTCCAGTGGTGGACCTCCTATCCAGATTAGCACCAGCATAGTCACTATCACTATAAGCTTCCAACTTAAAAGGAGACTCTTTTGGGTACCAAAGACCTAGAAAAGGTTGGACTTTGAGGTACTTAAATATCTTCTTAACATCATTGAGATGGGAAGTCAGTGGAGTAACTTGATGTCGTGAACAAACACTCACAGCAAATGTAATATCAGGCCTGGAAGCTGTTAAATACATCAAAGACCCAATCATAGACCTGTATAAATGAACATTCACAGGTGGATCAACTTCATTGTTGTTCTTTTTCTTTGGAGCTTCATAAGGTGTAGTGGCAGTCCTTACACCCTCCATACCAAACTTCTTCAAGATGTCCCTCACATATTTGTCCTGACTGATAAAGATACCATCAGGTTTCTGCTGAACTTGAAGACCCAAAAAGAAAGTCATCTCTCCCATTGCACTCATCTGAAACTCTCCCTTCATAAGCTCCTCAAACTCCCTGCACCAAGCTTCCTTTGTGGATCCAAAAATAATGTCATCCACATACACTTGCACAAGAATTATGTCAGTGGAATTCTTCTTTAGGAAAAGAGTCTTATCAATTGCACCTCGTCTGTAACCGTGCTTTAGCAGAAATGTAGAAAGCCTAGCATACCAGGCTCTGGGTGCCTGATGTAGTCCATAGAGAGCTTTGACCACCTTATAAACATGATTAGGATGATCTGGATCTTCAAATCCTTTAGGTTGAGTGACATACACCTCTTCTTCAATTTCACCATACAAGAAGGCTCCTTTAACATCCATTTGATAAACCATAAAGCCCATATAGGATGCATAAGCTAAGAAAATCCGTATAGCCTCAACTCTTGCCACTGGTGCAAACACTTCATCATAATCGATCCCCTCCTCTTGTCTATACCCCTGTGCAACTAATCTAGCTTTGTTCTTAATGACAACACCCCGAGCATCTCTCTTATTCTTCAGAATCCATTTAGTCCCAATAGCATACTTACCATCAGGTAGTGGTACCAATATCCAAACCTGCTGATTTTGAAATTGTTGCATCTCATCCTGCATTGCTTCAAGCCAACTTGAGTCTTCAAGAGCCTGAGTAACACTGGTTGGTTCCACTTGTGAGAGAAAATAAGCAAACAGACAATGTTGATAGTCTGTGTGATTGTCTCTCTGCTGATTGGAGACATAAGAGATAAAAGCCACTTGACCATATTTAGAATGCGCCACAGTACCTCTTGTTCTAACAGGTGCATTAGGATCACCAATTATATTAGACTGTGGATGAACATTGTTGATCCTTGTAGTAGTGGTGGTGTTGACATCAATTGAGGAATCAAGATTAGTCACAGTAGGTTCAAAGTCAGTATCATAGGAAGGTGTGTTGAAGATGCCTGCTTTAGGTTGATGATGACCAAGATCTGAAGGTTTTGGAAACCTTGTATAAGGTTCTCCAAGGTCTGTTGACACTCTAGTAGAAATAGGAGTAGAGGCAACATGTCTTTCAGCCGAATTGGAGAGGTGAGGAGAAACAGAACCACTTTCAACAGAATTGAATGTTCCACTGATTGCTTCACTTGAACTATTTTCAACATTCCTCTCAGCATCTAAATTGGCTGCATACTCTTGTTTCTTCAGTCTAGCAAGGTCCTCAGCATAATAGAATTCATCTTCACCCACATCAGTATAATCTTTAGAAGTGTCACCTACAAAATTGTTAGGAGAGAAGGAAGGTACTACAATGGGTTGTTCATCATCATCAGACCCACTGTCAGAATGAGCTTCCAAAGTTGCTGCACTAGTAGTTGGAGATGCTTCAGAATCTGCATTTTGGTTAGCCATATTTCTAGCATAACCCAAGTAATCAGTCAAGTAATCAAGATCAAATGACCAAACATGACCCTGTCCTTGAACATTAGGCTTGTCTTCAAGATACCTCAGATTCAATGTCTCCTCAATCTTCTTAGCAGATTCATTGTAAACCCTGTATGCCTTACTATGAGCAGAATACCCCACAATGTAACCATCATCAGCTTTCTCATCAAATTTGCCCAAAGGATCACTGGTATTCAAAATTGTCACTTGGCAGCCAAACGGTTTAAGGTAATGAATAACAGGAACTTTTCCAAAAAGAAGTTCATATGGTGTTTTAAGGTGTGGCCTAGTAATGGACACTCTATTTAGAACATAACAAGCTGTACCAACAGCCTCAGTCCAAAACATGGTAGGAAGTTTAGAGTCTGCTAGCATTGATCTTGCAGCCTCTATTAAGGTTCTATTTTTCCTTTCTGCCACCCCATTTTGTTGAGGGGTTCTTGGAGTGCTATAGTCCCTTTTGATTCCCTTTAACCTGCAGAGTTCTATTAGAATGGCATTTTTGAACTCTGTACCATTATCACACCTAATTCCTTTCACCTTTTTGTTCAACTGATTCTCAATAAGGGTAATGAAGTCTTTCAATATTTCAGATGTTTCATCTTTGGTCCTTAGAAAGAATACCCAACAAAATTTGCTATAACCATCAGTGATCACCAGAAAAAAATATTTATGATCAATGCTTCTCACTTTAGTTGGACCAAACAGATCCATATGAAGCAGCTGAAGAGGTTCAGAAATAATGGTTACTGCTGTAACAGGAACACCTTTGTATGAGGCTCTGTGATGCTTTCCTTTGTTGCATGCAACACAGTTATGATCATTGGTGAATACTTTGGCAGGAAGACCTTGAACAAGGCCCAGTTTTGAAAGCTGGTTAATGGTCTTAAAATTGACATGGGCCATCCTTTTGTGCCATTTGGTGGACTCATCCACAGATGCTTTAGCCACCAAACATGTTAAGTCACCTGCTGGTTGAACATTAGTTAAGTTGAATGTATACAGATTGTGACTGCGAGGAACCTTCAGTAGAATTGAAGTTTTTTTCTGGGAGTTTGAAGTCTTTAGACAGCACAAGACATTCATCCTCTGTGAAGAGTACTTTGTTCTTAGTGTCACAGATTTGTGAGACTGAAAACAAATTGAAGTGTTGAAGTTCCTTGACATAGTAAACATTCTCAAAATCCAGCTGAGGTGTTTTGATGGTCCCTTTTCCCGTAATTCGTCCATCACTTCCTCCAAAGGTTACATTGCCTCCTCCTTCAATAGGTACATAGTTATGCATCATGTCCCTGTTTCCTGACATACTTCTAGAACAACCACTGTTAACAATTCCAACATCTTTATGCTTAAGGGGATGATCCTACAACAACAACAAAAATATACAGATAATTAGTACACTATGGAGGCTCAAGTCATTGCTGACTTGAACCTGCCTTGTGGATCATATGAGTTGTGCCATGTAGAAGTATAAGATCCACTATTGTTCTTGGGTTTCCAATGAAATTTAGGTCCCTGAGTATTCCAAGAACAACCTGCTGAGGTCTTGACAGCAGTCTCCCAGTACCCTTTCCCATTAGTCATAGGGTTAACATATCTAGGCCAAAAACCATTTTTAAAATATTCATTAGTTGGTTGAACATATGGTTTTACAACTGGTTTCCTCCAAGAAAAAGGAGTATTATACTTTGTATCTTGTGGAACATAAGGTGGTATGTCATTAACATTTGTCCACATTGGTCTAGATTTCCTAGAAGCACCACACCTACTCATCCTTTGCTCATGATAATCACAATCCTTAATTAAATGAGATTTACTTCCACACACAAAACATTTCTTCTGATTAGAAGATTTATTTAAACCAAAAGAAGTGTTCTTACAAGCAGAAGTATTCAAACCAAAACCATGAAAAGAATTGTTTTTAACAGTACTATTATGCAAAGAATTAAAATGCAGGTCTTCAAAGGCAACTGTCTTGGAAGTGGATTCCTTGGCAGCAACTCTGACATGCTTATTGGTAGTCTTGGGTGCAGGCAGGGGTGAAGACTTGGGAAGGTCAGACTTGGGAAGGTCAAACTTGTCATTTGAATCACACTCTGTAGACCCTTGCTTGGAAGACTTGTCACTGTTAACACAAGAGAAAAAGTCATTAGTAGAAGTATTAGGGTCTGGCATGTCTCTTGACTTATTGCCATACAGATGGTGTGATCCATCAAAGTCTTTAAGAGTGGAAAGGTCAATGGGCATGTGCTCACCTCTAATTGGTCCACGTACAGCATGTAGGTCACCTTCTTTCACAAAATTAGCTAGGCCTGCTGATGTAGATTTACGTGTGTCCTCCCTAGCTTCTAAGCCTACATATTTCTTCAAGCCTAAAGCCACTGTAGAATTGGGAGCTTGACTACTATAAATGAGACCAGCTAACTTATTACCATTCATCATCCATTCTTTATGCCTAGCAATTTCCTCCTTAAGTTTCTCCTTAAGCTCTAGATTTTCTGACTCTACATCTGCTCTTAACTTCTCAGACCATTTTAATTCATTTGTAGCACATTCGAGATCTCTTTCTAAAACACCTATTTTCTCATCATAAGCTATTTCATTCTTCTGAAACCAAACCTTTTGTCTTTCTAGTGTTTTTAAAGCCTATTTATAAGCTTCTACTTCCACATAGCATTCATTATATTTAGGTTCCATAATATCATAAGCTTGTTTGAGTTCATTATAACGCTCACTACAACCAAACAAACAGTTTTGTACCTGAGAGATGCCCATCAAGGCAATCTGATCATGCCTATCCTCTTAAGTACAGCTTGCAATCAACCCAACATTATCAGGACCATCATTATCAGCCTCCTTATGTTGCTTCCAGTCCACATTGCTATCAAGAGTGACCAACGCAGTTGAGCCCTTTGAAGTTCCTGCTTCCTTCTGATACTGCTGATATGAAGAGTATCTTGTCTCATCACTAGCTTTCCTGTCTTTGCATTCTCTAGAGAAGTGACCCATCTGTTGGCATGTGAAGCATTTAACCTTCCTTTTGTCAAACCTTGCTGGATCACGTCCTTTGAACCCAAACCTTCTTCCAGCTTTGCGCTCAAAGTTCTTGATATCCATGGAAAGCATGGCCACCTGCCACCTCAGCTTCATCTCTTCCATCTCAATCGGGTCCACCTGATCAAAATCCTCATAAGCCAGATCCTGCTGAGGATCATAATCAGCAAAGAAGGATCCAAGTACATCTTCCATAATGTTGCTTGATTTAGAGTGAGAACTTGATGAAGGAGCAGCATAAGATGATGATGGATATGGGCTTGGACCATAGCTAGACTTTGGAGTGGAGGCTCCAACAAATGCAGTATGACTAGCAGAAGAAGATGATCGAAAAGGGCTTCTTACATCATGTTCAAGAGCTTTAAGTTTGTGGTACAGCTCATCAAAGGTAAGCATGTCCAAACCACCTTTAGCTTTTAAAGCTATGCTTACATGTAGCCAGGATGGTGGTAATGACCTCAGAAACTTAGAGTTACAGTCATCATTATCTGGCTTTGCCTGTAGCTGATTCAACTGACTTAAAATCTTGTGAAACTTATCATAGCCCTTGTGAATTCCTTCCTCTTCAGATATTTGAAAGCCCTGAAACTGTTGTCTAAGCATGGACTTCTTCAGTCTCCTAGACTCCTCATTCCCTCCGAACTTCGCCTTAATTGCTAACCATATATCCTTAGCATCTTGCATGAAGTGAAAATCACTCAAGTGATCCTCAGGAATAGCTTGCAGAAGAATAGTTCTGACCTTGGTTTCTCTCTGAACTGCTAGCAACTCTTCAGCAGTTTTGGGAGGAACATTCATCATATTACCAGCAGCATCCGTGGTAGTTCTCTTCAAACTGTTCCCCTTCATAATTATCTGCCATAGATTCCAATCAATGTTGGAGATCCAGTTCTGCATCTTCATCGCCCAAAGATCATATTCCTCCCTTTTAAGGTAAGGAAACTTAGCATTGCTATTAGAGAGACTTAGTTGTTGCAGATGGGTGGAGTTTTGGTTGTTGGTGAGTTCAGTATCAGCATCTGAACCAGGCATGATGATTTTGTTATGGTTGCATGGGTGTTTAGAAAAACTTGTCCTTAGTATCGTAGAGACTCTCACGAGGCTCTGATACCACTTGTTGAAACAAACAGACCTTGATAGATCTTGAGCTCGTGGATCGTTATGTATGCCTATGTAATCACAAGCACAATAAAAGACAATCTCTACTACTTATATTTATCAGCGGAATATAAACACAAGTAATAACTAAGAACTTCTTGATCCTCTATGGATCTTTATATTAACTAAAACTGAGTTTTCCAATCGGTACATAACTCATTCTAATGTGTTCCTTTTATAGATAAGGAACCCTAAACAATATCGCTAAACCGTTTCCCAAGAAACGTATAATCATAAAACTAAATAAGATATACACAATCACTTCCTAATAAAGCTCATGTATATCCACACTAAATAAACTAAACACGGAATAAACACATCCGCAGAAACAGACTATTAACTATTATACTTCAGTAGATTATGTCTTCAGCAGAATCCACTTCATCTTCAGTAGAATCACTTCGGCATTAATTTCAGCATAATCCAGACTTCACATAATTCCCAACACCATCCTCTCCATTTTGATCCTTAGCATCCTCATCATAGTAGTTATGCATCTCCAGCCATCGATATAGAATGAATGGGTGGTTATGCAAGACTTCACGAATGCATATCCAGCATCTAGTGTGAAAGATGTGAGCGATCATGCATATCCAATAGCCTGTTAGATGTTGGAATAGATGATATGTAATAGATTAGGATTAGCAGATCATGTAGATGCCTTTGATGTTGACTGTACTAAGTAAGCTGTAAGCTGTAAACTATTTCTTGAATGAATGAATGAACAATTTGCTTCAGTACTTCTTGAATGAATCATATAACTTCAGTACATTGTCTTCAGAGGAAACAAATGACTCACTTCAGCACTTTGAATTTAGTAGAAACAAGCTTTAAAGCTTTCTTTACCATATCCCAACTGAACAACCAATCTGTAAAACAGAACAAACACAGAGAAACACACAAACCAACAAAGAAAAACAAACTAAGATTACATTAGCTGGTTATAGTTAGATACAAACAAACAAATATACAAACTTACATAGCAAAATGAAAAGTGTACACAAATCCTCCCCTGAGGCATATGCCTCCCCTGAGGCCTATGCCTCCCCTTAAACTTTGCAGTTAAGGGTTAAGCATACCAATATGGACCACAAGGTGTTGAAACCTTGGTCCATCAAAAGCCTTTGTTAACAAATCTGCCACATTATTATCAGTATGAATTTTGACCACTTTTATCAAATGTTTATCATATGCATCTCTTATAAAGTGGTGCCTGATTTCAATATGTTTTGTTCTACTGTGAAAAACTGGATTTTTAACAATGCATATGGTACTTTGATTATCAATAAAAATTGTTGTGTTCATGAAATTGTACCCATAATCCAACAGTTGATTTTGAATCCAAAGAACCTGTCCACAGCAATTTGCAGTAGGAACGTATTCTGCTTCAGTAGATGAGGTAGCCACTATAGTCTGTTTCTTGCATTGCCAAGAAATCAATCTCTTTCCAAGGAATTGGCAACCTCCAGTGGTGGACCTCCTATCCAGATTTGCACTAGCATAGTCACTATCACTATAAGCTTCCAACTTAAAAGGAGACTCTTTTGGGTACCAAAGGCCTAGATGAGGTTGACCTTTGAGGTACTTAAAAATCTTCTTAACAGCATTGAGATGGGAAGTCAATGGAGTAACTTGATGTCGTGAACACACACTCACAGCAAAAGTAATATCAGGCCTTGAAGCTGTTAAATACATCAAAGAACCAATCATGGACCTGTATAAATGAACATTCACAGGTGGATCTGCTTCATTGTTGGTCTTTGTCTTTGGAGCTTCATAAGGTGTAGTGGCAGTCCTTACACCTTCCATACCAAACTTTTTCAAGATGTCCCTCACATATTTGTCCTGACTGATAAAGATACCATCAGGTTTCTGCTGAACCTGGAGACCCAAAAAGAAAGTCATCTCTCCCATGGCACTCATCTGAAACTCTCCCTTCATAAGCTCCTCAAACTCCCTGCACCAAGCTTCCTTTGTGGATCCAAAAATAATGTCATCCACATACACTTGCACAAGAATAATGTCTGTGGAATTCTGCTTAAGGAATAGAGTCTTATCAATTGCACCTCTTCTATAACCATGCTTCAGAAGAAATGTAGAGAGCCTAGCATACCAGGCTCTGGGTGCCTGATGTAGTCCATAGAGAGCTTTGACTACCTTATAAACATGATTAGGATGATCTGGATCTTCAAATCCTTTAGGTTGAGTGACATAAACCTCCTCTTCAATTTCACCATACAAGAAGGCTCCTTTAACATCCATCTGATAGACCATAAAACCCATATAGGATGCATAAGCTAAGAAAATCCGTATGGCCTCAACTCTTGCCATAGGTGCAAACACTTCATCATAATCTATCCCCTCCTCTTGTCTATACCCCTGTGCAACTAATCTGGCTTTGTTTTTAATGACAACACCTCGTGCATCTCTCTTATTCTTCAGAATCCATTTAGTCCTAATTGCATACTTACCATCAGGTAGTGGTACCAATATCCAAACCTACTGATTTTGAAATTCTTGCATCTCATCCTGCATTGCTTCAAGCCAACTTGAGTCTTCAAGAGCCTGAGTAACACTGGTTGGTTCCACTTGTGAGAGAAAACAAGCAAACAAACAATGTTCATAGTCTGTGTGATTGTCTCTCTGCTGATTTGAGACATAAGAGATAAAAGCCACCTGACCATATTGAGAACGTTCTACAGTACCCCTTGTTCTAACAGGTTCATTAGGATCACCAATAATATTAGACTGTGGATGAGCATTGTTGATCCTTGTAGTAGTAGTGGTGTTGACATCAATGGAGGAATCAAGATTAGTCACAGTAGGTTTAAAGTCAGTGTCATAGGAAGGTGTGTTGAAGATTCCTGCTTTGGGTTGATGATGACCAAGATCTGAAGGTTTTGGAAACCGTGTATAAGGTTCTCCAAGGTCTGTTGACACTCTAGTAGAGATGGGAGTAGAGTCAACATGTCTTTCAGCAGAATGGGAGAGGTAAGGAGAAACAGAATCACTTTCAGCAGAATTGGTGTTTCCACTGATTGCTTCACTGACGCTCTCCTCAACATTCCTCTCAGCATCTAAATTGGCTGCATACTCTTGTTTCTTCAGTCTAGAAAGGTCCTCAGCATAATGGAATTCATCTTCACTCACATCAGTATAATCTCTAAAAGTGTCACCTACAAAATTGTTAGAGGAGAAAGAAGGCACTACAATGGGTTGTTCATCATCTTCAGACCCACTGTCAGAATGAGCATCCATAGTCTCTGCACTGGTAGTTGGAGATCCTTGAGAATCTGCATGTTTGTTAGCCATATGTCTAGAATAACCCAAGTAATCAGTTAAGTATTCAAGATCAAATGACCAAACATGACCCTGTCCTTGAACATTAGGCTTATCTTCTAGAAACCTCAGATTCAATGTCTCCTCAATCTTCTTAGCAGATACATTGTAAACTCTGTACGCCTTACTATGAGCAGAATATCCCACAATGTAACCATCATCAGCTTTCTCATCAAATTTGCCCAACGGATCACTTGTATTCAAAATTGTCACTTGACAGCCAAACGGTTTAAGGTAATGAATAATAGGAACTTTCCCAAAAAGAAGTTCATATGGTGTTTTGAGATGTGGTCTAGTAATGGAAACTCTATTCAGTACATAGCAAGCTGTGCCAACAGCTTCAGTCCAAAACATGGTTGGAAGCTTAGAGTCTGCCAGCATAGATCTTGCAGCCTCTACAAAGGTCCTATTTTTCCTTTCTGCCACCCCATTTTGTTGAGGGGTTCTTGGAGTGCTATAGTCCCGTTTGATTCCTTTTGACCTACAGAGTTCTATAAGTATAGCATTTTTGAACTCTGTCCCATTATCACACCTAATACCTTTCACCTTTTTGTTCAACTGATTTTCAATAAGGGTAATGAAGTCTTTCAGCACTGTAGATGTTTCATCTTTGGTCCTTAGAAAGAATACCCAACAAAATTTGCTATAACCATCAGTGATCACCAGACAAAAATATTTATGATCAATGCTTCGCACTTGAGTTGGAACAAACAGATCCATATGAAGCAGCTGAAGAGGTTCAGAAATAAGGCTCACGGCTGTAACAGGAACACCTTTGTATGAGGCTCTGTGCTGCTTTCCTTTGTTGCATGCAACACAGTTATGTTCACTGGTGAAAACTTTGGAAGGAAGACCTTCAACCAGGCCCAGTTTAGAGAGCTGGTTTATGGTCTTGAAGTTGACATGGGCCATCCTTTTGTGCCATTTGGTGGACTCATCCACAGATGCTTTAGCCACCAAACACGTTAAGTCACCTGCTGGTTTGACATCAGATAAGTTGAATGTATAAAGATTGTGACTGCGAGGAACTTTCAGCAGAATTGAAGTTTCTTCGGGGAGTTTGAAGTCTTTAGATAGCACAAGACATTCATCCTCTGTGAAGAGTACTTTGTTCTTGGTGTCACAAATTTGTGAGACTGAAAACAAATTGAAGTGTTGAAGTTCCTTGACATAGTATACATTCTCAAAGTCCAGCTGAGGTGTTTTGATGGTCCCTTTCCCAGTAATTCTTCCATCACTTCCTCCAAAGGTTACATTGCCTCCTCCTTCAATGGGTACAAAGTTATGCATCATATCCCTATTTCCTGACATACTTCTTGAACAACCACTATCAACAATGCCAACATCTTTATGCTTAAGGGGATGATCCTACAACAACAAAAAATAATATATATATACAGAATGTTAGTACACTATGGAGGCTCAAGTCATTGCTGACTTGAACCTGCCTTGTGGATCATATGAGTTATGCCAAGCAGAAGTATTAGATCCACTATTGTTCTTGGGTTTCCATTGAAACTTAGGTCCCTGTTTATTCCAAGAACAACCTGCTGAGGTCTTGACAGCAGTGTCCCAGTACCCTTTCCCATCAGTCATAGGGTTAACATATCTAGGCCAAAAACCATTTTTAAAATATTCACTGGTTGGTTGAACATATGGTTTTACAACTGGTCTTCTCCAAGGAAAAGGAGTATTAGAATTAGTAGCTTGTGGAACATAAGGTGGTATATCATTAACATTGGTCCACATTGGTCTAGATTTCCTAGAATCACCACACCTACTCATCCTTTGCTCATGATAATCACAATCCTTAATTAAATGAAATTAACTTCCACACACAAAACATGTCTTCTGTTTAGAAGATTTATTCAAACCAAAAGATGTGTTATTACAAGCAGAAGTATTCAAACCAAAACCATGAAAAGAATTGTTTTTAACAGTACTATTATGCAAGGAATTAAAAAGCAAGTCTTCAGAGGCAACTGTCTTGGAAGTGGATTCCTTGGCAGCAACTCTGACATGCTTATTGGTAGTCTTGGGTGTAGGCAGGGGTGAAGACTTGGGAAAGTCAGAATTGTCATTTGAATCACACTCTGTAGACCCTTGCTTGGAGGACTTGTCACTGTTAACACAAGAGACAAGGTCATTAGAAGAAGTATCAGGGTCTGGCAAGTCCTTTGACTTTTTGCCATAGAGATGGTGTGATCCATCAAAGTCAACAGTAATGGAAAGGTCAATGGGCATGTGCTCACCTCTAATAGGTCCACGTACTGCATGTAGGTCACCTTGTTTCACAAAATTAGCTAGGCCTGCTGATGTAGATTTGCGAGTGTCATCTCTAGCTTCTAATCCTACATACTTCTTAAAGCCTAAACCTATAGTAGTATTAGGAGTTTGACTAGCATAGATGTGACTTGCTAACTTGTTTCCATTTAATATCCATTCTTTATGCCTAGCAATTTCCTCATTAAGTTTCTCTTTAAGCTCTAAATTTTCTGACACTACATCTGCTCTTAACTTCTCAGACCACTTTAACTCATTTTTAGCACATTCGAGATCCCTTTCTAATACACCTATCTTCTCATCATAAGCTATTTGATTCTTTTGAAACCAAACCTTTTGTCTTTCTAGTGTTTTTAAAGCCTGTTTATAAGCTTCAACTTCCACATAGCATTCATTATATTTAGGTTCCAAAATATCATAAGCCTTTTTGAGTTCATTATAACGCTCACTACAACCAAACAAACAGTTTTGTACCTGAGATATGCCCATCAAGGCAATCTGATCACGCCTATCCTCTGAAGTATAGCTTGCAATCAAACCAACGTTACCAGGACCATCATTATCGTCCTGCTCATGTTGCTTCCAGTCCACATTGCTATCTAGAGTGACCAAAGCAGCTGATCCCTTTGAAGTTCCTGTCTCCTTCTGATACTGCTGATAAGAAGAGTATCTTGTCTCATCACCAGCTTTCCTGTCTTTGCATTCTCTATAGAAGTGACCCATCTGTTGACATGTGAAGCATTTAACCTTCCTCTTGTCAAACCTCGCTGGATCTCGTCCTTTAAATCCAAACCTTCTTCCAGCTTTTCGCTCAAAATTCTTGATATCCATGGAAAGCATGGCCAACTGCCACTTCAGCTTCATCTCTTCCATCTCAAGCGGGTCCACCTGATCAAAATCCTCATAGGCCAGATCCTGCTAAGGATCATAATCAGCAAAGAAGGATCCAAGAACATCTTCCATAATACCACTCTATTTAGAATGAGAGCTTGATGGAGGAGTAGCATAAGATGATGATGAATATGGGCTTGGATCATAACTTATCTTTGGAGTAGAGGCTCCAACGAATGTTGTGTGACCAGTAGAAGAAGACGATCTAAAAGGGCTTCTTACATCATGTTCAAGAGCTTTAATTTTGTGGTACAGCTCATCAAAGGTAATCATGTCCAAACCACCTTTAGCTTTTAAAGCAATTCTTACGTGTAGCCAGGATGGAGGTAAAGACCTCAGAAACTTAGAGTTACAATCATCATTATCTGGCTTTGCCTGCAGCTGATTTAACTGACTTAAAATCTTGTGAAACTTGTCATAGCCCTTGTGAATTCCTTCCTCTTCAGAGATTTGAAAATCCTGAAACTGTTGTCTGAGCATGGACTTTTTCAGTCTCCTAGACTCCTCATTCCGACCGAACTTTGCCTTAATTGCTAACCATATGTCCTTAGCATCTTGCATGAAGTGAAAATCACTCAAGTGATCCTCAAGAATAGCTTGAAGCAGAATGGTTCTAACCTTGGTTTCTCTCTGAACCGCCAGTAATTCTTCAGCAGTTTTGGGAGGAACATTAGTCATCTTACCCTCAGCATCTGTGGTAGTTCTCTTCAAACTGTTTCCTTTCAAGACTATCTCCCATAGATTCCAATCAATGTTGGATATCCAGTTCTGCATCTTCATCGCCCAAAGATCATATTCCTCCCTTTTTAGGTAAGGAAACTTAGCATTGCTATTAGAGAGACTTAGTTGTTGCAGATGGGTGGAGTTTTGGTTGTTGGTGATTTCACCATCAACATCTGATCCAGGCATGATTATTTTTGTTATGGTTGTATGGGTGTTCAAAAAAACTTGTCCTTAGTATCTTAGAGACTCTCACGAGGCTCTGATACCACTTGTTGAAACAGACAGACCTTGATAGATCTTGAGCTCGTGTATCGTTATTTATGCCTATGTAATCACAAGCACAATAAAAGACAATCTCTACTACTTATATTTATCAGCGGAATATAAAAACAAGTAAATAACTAAGAACTCTGTGATCCTCTATGGATCGTTATATTGACTAAAACTTTGTTTTTCCAATCGGTACATAACTCATACTATTGTGTTCCTTTTATAGACAAGGAACCCTAAACAAAACCCTAAACCGTTTCCCAAGAAACGTATAAGCATAAAACTAAATAAGATATACACAATCACTTCCTAATAAAGCTCATGTATATCCAAACTAAATATACTAAACACGGAATAATCACTTCCGCAGAAACAAACTAATAACTATTAAACTTCAGCAGATTATGTCTTCGGCAGAATCCACACTACTTCAGTAGAATCTCTTCGGCAGTAATTTCAGCATAATCCAAACTTCACATAATTCCCAACAAACTTGTTTGATGGTAAACCTGTCGAAACCCTGGATTAGTGACTTGGTCTTGTCGAGGTATTGAACCATGTTTTCCTCTTTAGACACATATTCGCCCAACACATGGTTGGCTACTAACCGGGAATCCACATTTGCTTCTAGGTTGCGTATGCCCATTCGAGCTGCAATACGTAATCATGTTATCAGGGCTTCATACTATGCCTCATTGTTTGTGGCTGTGAATTCAAAACGCAGTGCTTAAGTGAATTCCATTCCTTCTGGACTCGTGAGGATAAGGCATGTGCCTGACCCGTCCACGCATGAAGATCCATCTGTGAATAGGATCCATGGTTCTTGTAGTTCCGCCTCGCTTTGTGAAGGTGTATCATCAGTACCTGGTTTTTCGATGATGAAATCGGCTAGTATCTGCCCCTTAACCAGAGTACGTGGTCTGTAGGAGATGTTATGCTCAACCAGCAACACACTCCATGTAAAACCTGAAAATCTAAAATCTGATTAAAGACTAAAATACCCTTGGAACTAAAGTTTATAAAATACGTAAAATATATTTATAACATTTAGCGAAATTAAAAGTTAACTTGTGAATAATTAAAAACCTAACTAAAATATATTACGTGATCGATTTTGGTACGACGAAGATTTAACGTTTCGTAAATGATTTGGGTCGTGTTTGTTTTGTTCGATGGACCATAAGGCCGAAGCCCATGGTGTGCGTGTGTGGGTGTGCTCGGTTGGGCCAAACCGAAACCCAATCCCTTTCCAAGCCTAAATCAAATGTTACCACTATATATACAACACATAATCACAAGATTTGAACCCTAGTTTTATTTGCCTCTCCTTTTCTTTTGTTCCATTCGGCCGAGAGTCTCAACCCCCTTGGTGTCGAGATTTTTGCTCAACCAAGCTAAGGTATCATGCTTAATTGTCTTCCTTGTTATACCATGCGTTTGTATAATGTATCATGTTTCGTTTGGTCGAGTTATGTTTCTTCTTTTCTTGTGTCGAGCCGTGTAAAACCAAAACAAGGAAACCCTAATGATTTAAACTTTACAAGTATTAAAGAGTTACGTATGTAATATGTAATATTAAATCGGGTCATGGTTGTGTCGAATTAATAAGAGCCGAACCCTATGTATTTAGAACCGAACCATGCTTAACATTCGAATAAGGTGTAAAACATGATAACTTGAATGAGATAAGTATATAGATGAGTTAAGACTTGCGTTATAACTTGTTAATTGAAACCCTAAGTTGAACCAAGTCACATATGAGTTTTTAAAAGTATATTAATTAAGTAAAGGTTATGTAAACGTAAACCGTAGTTTTGATATGTTAACCGAATAAGGTATGCTAAACCCTAATGGTTGTGAATCGTGTCTTGATATGTGTCTAAATACACATATATTTTATACTGTTTAAACCCACAAAACAACCAAAAACACACAAATGACTCACAAAATGTTATAACTATCATTTAAATGTGTTTTTATGTGATTCAGGTACAAAAGATTGAAAAACAAGTGAAAAATGATCAATTTCACAACAATTGTCGTTTTCAGTCCCTGGAGTTACGCAAATTGTTGAAACTAGTCCCTGGTCATTCCAAAACTTATAAAAATTCATAAAAGGTCCTTGGGATTTACAAGTTGTAATAAAATTGTCCTTTGAAGTTTAAAATCACAATTTACAACTTTAGTCCCTCAACTTTACAAAAGTGTCAGAATCAGTCCTTGGGTGTTTAAAAATGGAAAATATTCAAACTACACCTTGTACTATTCAAATGTGACATATTTGGCCCTTATATAATAAGTTTTGAGAAGTTACATGTTTGGTCCCTCAAGTTTTAAACTTGACAGTTTTGGTCCCTGGATTTACAAAAATGGAAATTATCAATATAGGTCCTTGTACTAATCACATTTGGCAGTTTTGATCCTTAAGAAAGCTTTGGAAAATGTTCAAGATCAGCCTTCAACTTTCAAAGAATTACATGAAAGGTCCTTGTGATTAATCTCAAACCAAACGGACCCTCTATTATAACTAAGCCCAATCCAACCCAATTAACTTGACCCGACCCAAATTTTAAAATCAAATAAAACCGCCTCTACTATTCACCTCCTTCACCACACTGGTTTAGCCAAAACCAGTGATGGTTTCTCCTCATTTTCACCTTTCCACCTCATCATATCCACTTGATTACCTTCCCCTTCCACCTCCACTATCAACCAAAGCTCATTAATTCAGAAAACCAACTCATTGAAAATTGGCGCCAAAATCGCCAAATGGCAAATCTGATGATCTGGCTCAATCCAATGGTCAAGATGTGTTGGGATTAGTTCAGAGGTCGACAAAGGTCTTTCCAGTTCAATAAATAAGAGTAGAGACCAAGAGAAGACTTAACTTTGGTTTTTACCATTGTTCACGTAGTATAATCTTTACAAGCTTTCTTTAAATTATTGTCTTTTAATGTTTTAATACTGTTTTATTTCTCAAATTAGTATAATGAATGTTATTTCCAGTTTAATTACTAGTTACTTTTAATTTCCATGTTTTGCTTTATTTTCTTTATTTCTCAAGTCATTTTAATTTCAAGTTATATAGTTGTTTTAAGGATTCTTTAGCTTACATAAGCTCTTGACAAAAGCTCACTAAGCTTTTAGATTCATTTAAACAAGTATAACCTTTAAATTCAGAAAAGTTCTAAAAAAATCAAAAATCAGTCAATGGAAGTCAGCTTATGATCCAATAAGCAGTTCTGGGGAAATGGAAGCTAAGCTGGATGGATTATCTGGTTTCTAGCTTATTGACAGTAAGCTAGGAGTAGTTTTTATACCTTGGTACTCAGTGTTTGCCTTGATCATTTGTGAGTTCCATTTTTACCATTTTTTACCTTTTACTGTTTCATCACCTTTTATGCTTTGATTTCTATGTTTTTCTGTTCCTTTGTGATTGTTTGATGTTATTATAGCTTAATACAAGCAGTTTGTTCATTAAATATCACTTGTGCCTAGAATTGAAACAAATCAGTTGAAAATGCATATTTGACAAATCTGTGTTTCTTGCTTGAGTTATTGAAGTTTTATGCTCAATTAGTCTATTTATGTTATAATATAATGTTTGGAATCTGTTTTAGACTCAGAATCATTTAAAACTTTGAAGTTCATTTGACAAATGGAAATCAAAGAGTTGTTTGGATTTGCTGATAAAATAGAGTTCCAGTGTCTATCTTTTGTTTTTTGTCAATGTTCTAAGTCACAATAGCACCTATTAGCTCAGTTCTATCATTTTAACTAGTCCTTGTTTGTATAAAGTCAAAATTCCAAATTCTGTGCATTAACAGTGCACTGTTGGAATTTTGAGTTGTGAAATTCATAGTATTAGCTTAAAATTTGTTACCATAGATTAATATCACCTTATCATAGCTTATTACATCATATTTAGTCCATAGATTCAGTCCTAAGTTCAATAAAGTCAAACCTTAATGTTCTTGTAAAAAGTCAATTTCTCAAATAGTCGTTTTTGAATATAATCTAGAATTTTATTGTGTGCTCATTATTGAGTTTTAGCTTAAAACCTTCTAGGATATTAAAATATTGTTGCTTATCTTAATTGTAAAAATAATAGCTTACTTTCATTTAGCTTTTTAAATGCTTAATTTTTAGCTTAGTTTGAGTCCCTTGTCTAAATATATGCCCTGCACCACAGTTATGCTGTCAAGTTCATAAGCTTGCAAAAGCTTGTGGATTTGACCATAGCTTGTGCACCTTACTGTTTTATGTAGACCTTCTAGCCTTTTGTTCATATTCATGCTTGTTTTTACTTATTCAGCTTATTTGCATAGCTTAATCACCCAAACCTTTTTGTCCCATCTCATCCACTTCACTGAAGCAAACAGTGAAGTGGAGTTGTTTCCATAAGCTTATAAAAAGTTCCTCACTAAGCTTGATGTTGTGAGCTTTGGCTTTTCATAAAGCTAAGCAACCATAATATTTAGTTCAGTGTTAGTTGAGCTCTCATAAGCTTATTGGATAAGTCCTATAGGAGCTTGTATGTTTGCTCATTCAAAACAATGAACTGCTTATGCAGTCCATTTGCACCATTACCTACAGCTCTATATAAGCCAATAAAAAGCTCATTAGTAATCTAGAGTTTGTGATATTAGTTTCTTTTGGAAGCTAATCCACTAGACTATAGGTTCCAGTGCTTAAATTCCATTTTGTAGCTTGTTAATAAGGGCTGCATTGAGCTTTTTGTTTGTCCCAATTCTTAGTATTCACTGAGAAATCAGTGAAATATTAGCAACTTCATAAGCTTTTCATAAGCTCATCTGTGATTCTCATAAGTTGAGTTGTGGCTTTTTGGAAAGCCAACCAGACCATCTTGCTATCTCAAGTTTCATTTTGGCCTATCAAGCTCACATACTCAGCTTAATTTGCCAATTCAAAAAGCTGCAAGGGGTGTTTGGTATTTCTGTGCACTGGAAGAGCTTATGAGCTTATTTCAAGCTTATGGGTGATTGCCAGTGCACTACCTTGTTTATACTTGTTAATATAAATTGTATACATATTATGTTTCTTTCACTTATCAGTGTGGAGCTTATACCAAGCTTTAACAAGCTTCCACTCAATCCAAGTTAAGCTTCAAAAGCCTAACTGACTAAACCATAAGCTCACACTGCTCAAGTCCATTTTTCTTGTTCATATTTGTATATTGGACTTATGTACATCTCATTTTAGCTTTTGTTTCATTTGTATAGCTTATTTAGAGCTTATTACTAGCTTGAACTCCAACAGTCAAGCCAAAAGCTTAACTGTTGGACTCATAAGCTTGCAATGTGCTTATTTCTAAGTTTGCAGTTATTTGTTTTCATTAAACTTGTTTAATATTAGTACTTAGTTAGTCCAGAAAAAGAAAAAACCAAAAAAGAACTATTTTTGAGATAAGTAAAAGCTTTTACTTAAAAGCTTATTTGCTTATTAGCTTATTTATGTTAATAGCATATAGTTTTTATATTTTTCATAGCTTCTTGTATTTATTTTAGAATTTTGTAAAAAGTTTCAGATTTTTCTTTATTCATTTAATATTTTTAATAAATCTATAATAGTTTTAGTAATTAATAATGGTAAATAATTAATAATAAATATATAAAAAGCATAAAAAATATCTTTTCTGTTTTAAAATTAGTTTTATTATATTTTAGATTTTTCAAAGTTTAAATTTTATTTTTCCAAGTTTATTTTATATTTTCTAGTATTTAAGTATATTTTAAATAGTTATTAATTAGTAATAATTAAATTAAAAGTGTGAAAAATATATTTTTAATTTTAAAATTAGTTTTATAGTATTTTAGATTTTTCAGAATCATAAGTTTATTTTTCTAGCCTTATTTTGTATTTTCTTCTATTTTAGAGTATTTATTAAATAGTTAAATTAGTTTTTAATTAATAATAATTAAATAAATAGTTGTAAAAATAATTTTATTTTTCTAATAAATTTCTTTTATTATTAGGATTGTAAAAATGACATTTTCATATTTGTAGGCCTTTTATTTCTTAAAACTCGCGTTTTATTTTGTACGTTTACGTAATTTTTATTTAAACGTACGTTTTAGGTTTTAAACGTTCATCACTTTAAATATAGTGATAGCGTTTATTTAATATATTTTATCTTTTATTTCCTTTAATTTGCATTTAAGTCGCTAAGACATGCAAATCCCTACTGTAGTTATAATCGATTTGTTTTTATGCGTTTACGTTTAATCTAAGTTAAACGTACGTTTGTATATCTTTTAGATTTTTAGGTTTCTGATTGTACGTTTTTATTGACGTAGCTGTGACAGAGCTATTACTATTCACATTCCTAGTGTTAGTCAATCAGATTCCCTTTTTCCTATACTAATATTATTTTTCAATAATCCACAAGTCATTGTACCAGAATATCACGCCTCACCAGGACATAAACGATCCAAGGATATTTTAATCCTTGGTAAACTTGCATTCTCTCCCGGGCTGTCGCCCTTTTATCATCTGTTACGGTTGATCGTTTACAAGCGGTTGATAAGTGTGACGGAGAAATAAAAGAAGGTAGTTCGGGAGGAATCAAATTTTGGCGCCGCTGCCGGGGAGGCTAGCTGCGTATTATGACTTGTATTTTGTACTTTGTTGAAGTACCTATCCTTGTATGTAAATTACATATACTTCATTTCATATAAACAATATAAAATACAAAAATATTTTTTGGTTGAAATCTATCTGTGTTTGATTTGCACTTTACTGTCAATTTTCCTAATCTTGATATTCCTAGGTCTAAATTTTGGCTAAACACCATGTTTACACTAAAAAAGGATTTACTGTGCTTAGTATAATTCCTGGAATGTGATAGATTAGGTTTAAATCAGTATGATGTATTAAAAATCTCATTTAGGTTTCCTTTTTAGCCATTTCTTTGTATATATATATAAAAGTTAAAAAAATACAAAAACATTTTTCGTTTCTGTTTATATTATATCAAAAACCCAAAAAGATTCTCCCTACCTTTATCTTCATAATTCTGTGAGTGAACCCCACTCCAATTTCTCGTCAAATCATTTTCACTTTTCTTACCTATTTCTAACACCTAAGTGTGGGGGTATGCCCCACATTTCGTACATAGATTTATAAAACGTTGAGAAAATTGTATATATTAAAAAATAAAATAATTGTTGTGTTACCCCACTTAGTTTTAAATGTTATCTTTTTACGTTCAAGGATTCGGCATGATAGCCGGTACTTTGAATATTGAGGACAATATTCATTTCTAAGTGTGGGGGGGAAATTCTGGCGAATTTTGATCGTAAATGTACCCTTTTAGTCCCTTTTTCCCCCAAAATGGCCAAATTTTAAAATTTTTTATTTAGTGGAAGTACTATGTACTAAACACAACAAATGGTAATCAGTCCACCATGTCTAACCCACATAAGGATTGGCTAATCCAGGAGCAAACGGCTCTTGGTAAAGATATCTCAAATCCGTTGATGGCTTGCAATTTGCCCAAAATTGTATGGTATTCGACTCACCATATCCCAAAAAGTGAAGAGTTGGCTAGCCCACAAGTTTATGGCTTGTGGTAAAGGCAGTGGAAAATCCATAATTGGTATTCAGCTCACCAAAGATAATATTGATAATTTATCTAAGAGTTGGCTAGTCCAGAAGCAAACGGCTTCTGGTAAAGACAAATCAAAACCGTTTACAGCTTATGATTTGCTCAAAATCATTTGGTTATCATTGTACCAAGGTTCTTACTTGAACTAAAACAATTGGCTACTCCAGAAGTAATGGCTTTTGGTAAAGAGTTTTTCAAATCCATTAAGTTTTAAATAAAAGATTGCTAGGGACTAGCAATAGTTTAGTGTGGGGGATTTGATATGTGTCTAAATACACATATATTTTATACTGTTTAAACCCACAAAACAACCAAAAACACACAAATGACTCACAAAATGTTATAACTATCATTTAAATGTGTTTTTATGTGATTCAGGTACAAAAGATTGAAAAACAAGTGAAAAATGATCAATTTCACAACAATTGTCGTTTTCAGTCCCTGGAGTTACGCAAATTGTTGAAACTAGTCCCTGGTCATTCCAAAACTTATAAAAATTCATAAAAGGTCCTTGGGATTTACAAGTTGTAATAAAATTGTCCTTTGAAGTTTAAAATCACAATTTACAACTTTAGTCCCTCAACTTTACAAAAGTGTCAGAATCAGTCCTTGGGTGTTTAAAATGGAAAATATTCAAACTACACCTTGTACTATTCAAATGTGACATATTTGGCCCTTATATAATAAGTTTTGAGAAGTTACATGTTTGGTCCCTCAAGTTTTAAACTTGACAGTTTTGGTCCCTGGATTTACAAAAATGGAAATTATCAATATAGGTCCTTGTACTAATCACATTTGGCAGTTTTGATCCTTAAGAAAGCTTTGGAAAATGTTCAAGATCAGCCTTCAACTTTCAAAGAATTACATGAAAGGTCCTTGTGATTAATCTCAAACCAAACGGACCCTCTATTATAACTAAGCCCAATCCAACCCAATTAACTTGACCCGGCCCAAATTTTAAAATCAAATAAAACCGCCTCTACTATTCACCTCCTTCACCACACTGGTTTAGCCAAAACCAGTGATGGTTTCTCCTCATTTTCACCTTTCCACCTCACCATATCCACTTGATTACCTTCCCCTTCCACCTCCACTATCAACCAAAGCTCATTAATTCAGAAAACCAACTCATTGAAAATTGGCGCCAAAATCGCCAAATGGCAAATCTGATGATCTGGCTCAATCCAATGGTCAAGATGTGTTGGGATTAGTTCAGAGGTCGACAAAGGTCTTTCCAGTTCAATAAATAAGAGTAGAGACCAAGAGAAGACTTAACTTTGGTTTTTACCATTGTTCACGTAGTATAATCTTTACAAGCTTTCTTTAAATTATTGTCTTTTAATGTTTTAATACTGTTTTATTTCTCAAATTAGTATAATGAATGTTATTTCCAGTTTAATTACTAGTTACTTTTAATTTCCATGTTTTGCTTTATTTTCTTTATTTCTCAAGTCATTTTAATTTCAAGTTATATAGTTGTTTTAAGGATTCTTTAGCTTACATAAGCTCTTGACAAAAGCTCACTAAGCTTTTAGATTCATTTAAACAAGTATAACCTTTAAATTCAGAAAAGTTCTAAAAAAATCAAAAATCAGTCAATGGAAGTCAGCTTATGATCCAATAAGCAGTTCTGGGGAAATGGAAGCTAAGCTGGATGGATTATCTGGTTTCTAGCTTATTGACAGTAAGCTAGGAGTAGTTTTTATACCTTGGTACTCAGTGTTTGCCTTGATCATTTGTGAGTTCCATTTTTACCATTTTTTACCTTTTACTGTTTCATCACCTTTTATGCTTTGATTTCTATGTTTTTCTGTTCCTTTGTGATTGTTTGATGTTATTATAGCTTAATACAAGCAGTTTGTTCATTAAATATCACTTGTGCCTAGAATTGAAACAAATCAGTTGAAAATGCATATTTGACAAATCTGTGTTTCTTGCTTGAGTTCTTGAAGTTTTATGCTCAATTAGTCTATTTATGTTATAATATAATGTTTGGAATCTGTTTTAGACTCAGAATCATTTAAAACTTTGAAGTTCATTTGACAAATGGAAATCAAAGAGTTGTTTGGATTTGCTGATAAAATAGAGTTCCAGTGTCTATCTGTTGTTTTTTGTCAATGTTCTAAGTCACAATAGCACCTATTAGCTCAGTTCTATCATTTTAACTAGTCCTTGTTTGTATAAAGTCAAAATTCCAAATTCTGTGCATTAACAGTGCACTGTTGGAATTTTGAGTTGTGAAATTCATAGTATTAGCTTAAAATTTGTTACCATAGATTAATATCACCTTATCATAGCTTATTACATCATATTTAGTCCATAGATTCAGTCCTAAGTTCAATAAAGTCAAACCTTAATGTTCTTGTAAAAAGTCAATTTCTCAAATAGTCGTTTTTGAATATAATCTAGAATTTTATTGTGTGCTCATTATTGAGTTTTAGCTTAAAACCTTCTAGGATATTAAAATATTGTTGCTTATCTTAATTGTAAAAATAATAGCTTACTTTCATTTAGCTTTTTAAATGCTTAATTTTTAGCTTAGTTTGAGTCCCTTGTCTAAATACATGCCCTGCACCACAGTTATGCTGTCAAGTTCATAAGCTTGCAAAAGCTTGTGGATTTGACCATAGCTTGTGCACCTTACTGTTTTATGTAGACCTTCTAGCCTTTTGTTCATATTCATGCTTGTTTTTACTTATTCAGCTTATTTGCATAGCTTAATCACCCAAACCTTTTTGTCCCATCTCATCCACTTCACTGAAGCAAACAGTGAAGTGGAGTTGTTTCCATAAGCTTATAAAAAGTTCCTCACTAAGCTTGATGTTGTGAGCTTTGGCTTTTCATAAAGCTAAGCAACCATAATATTTAGTTCAGTGTTAGTTGAGCTCTCATAAGCTTATTGGATAAGTCCTATAGGAGCTTGTATGTTTGCTCATTCAAAACAATGAACTGCTTATGCAGTCCATTTGCACCATTACCTACAGCTCTATATAAGCCAATAAAAAGCTCATTAGTAATCTAGAGTTTGTGATATTAGTTTCTTTTGGAAGCTAATCCACTAGACTATAGGTTCCAGTGCTTAAATTCCATTTTGTAGCTTGTTAATAAGGGCTGCATTGAGCTTTTTGTTTGTCCCAATTCTTAGTATTCACTGAGAAATCAGTGAAATATTAGCAACTTCATAAGCTTTTCATAAGCTCATCTGTGATTCTCATAAGTTGAGTTGTGGCTTTTTGGAAAGCCAACCAGACCATCTTGCTATCTCAAGTTTCATTTTGGCCTATCAAGCTCACATACTCAGCTTAATTTGCCAATTCAAAAAGCTGCAAGGGGTGTTTGGTATTTCTGTGCACTGGAAGAGCTTATGAGCTTATTTCAAGCTTATGGGTGATTGCCAGTGCACTACCTTGTTTATACTTGTTAATATAAATTGTATACATATTATGTTTCTTTCACTTATCAGTGTGGAGCTTATACCAAGCTTTAACAAGCTTCCACTCAATCCAAGTTAAGCTTCAAAAGCCTAACTGACTAAACCATAAGCTCACACTGCTCAAGTCCATTTTTCTTGTTCATATTTGTATATTGGACTTATGTACATCTCATTTTAGCTTTTGTTTCATTTGTATAGCTTATTTAGAGCTTATTACTAGCTTGAACTCCAACAGTCAAGCCAAAAGCTTAACTGTTGGACTCATAAGCTTGCAATGTGCTTATTTCTAAGTTTGCAGTTATTTGTTTTCATTAAACTTGTTTAATATTAGTACTTAGTTAGTCCAGAAAAAGAAAAAACCAAAAAAGAACTATTTTTGAGATAAGTAAAAGCTTTTACTTAAAAGCTTATTTGCTTATTAGCTTATTTATGTTAATAGCATATAGTTTTTATATTTTTCATAGCTTCTTGTATTTATTTTAGAATTTTGTAAAAAGTTTCAGATTTTTCTTTATTCATTTAATATTTTTAATAAATCTATAATAGTTTTAGTAATTAATAATGGTAAATAATTAATAATAAATATATAAAAAGCATAAAAAATATCTTTTCTGTTTTAAAATTAGTTTTATCATATTTTAGATTTTTCAAAGTTTAAATTTTATTTTTCCAAGTTTATTTTATATTTTCTAGTATTTAAGTATATTTTAAATAGTTATTAATTAGTAATAATTAAATTAAAAGTTTGAAAAATATATTTTTAATTTTAAAATTAGTTTTATAGTATTTTAGATTTTTCAGAATCATAAGTTTATTTTTCTAGCCTTATTTTGTATTTTCTTCTATTTTAGAGTATTTATTAAATAGTTAAATTAGTTTTTAATTAATAATAATTAAATAAATAGTTGTAAAAAAATTTTATTTTTCTAATAAATTTATTTTATTATTAGGATTGTAAAAATGACATTTTCATATTTGTAGGCCTTTTAATTCTTAAAACTCACGTTTTATTTTGTACGTTTACGTAATTTTTATTTAAACGTACGTTTTAGGTTTTAAACGTTCATCACTTTAAATATAGTGATAGCGTTTATTTAATATATTTTATCTTTTATTTCCTTTAATTTGCATTTAAGTCGCTAAGACATGCAAATCCCTACTGTAGTTATAATCGATTTGTTTTTATGCGTTTACGTTTAATCTAAGTTAAACGTACGTTTGTATATCTTTTAGATTTTTAGGTTTCTGATTGTACGTTTTTATTGACGTAGCTGTGACAGAGCTATTACTATTCACATTCCTAGTGTTAGTCAATCAGATTCCTGTTTTCCTATACTAATATTATTTTTCAATAATCCACAAGTCATTGTACCAGAATATCACGCCTCACCAGGACATAAACGATCCAAGGATATTTTAATCCTTGGTAAACTTGCATTCTCTCCCGGGCTGTCGCCCTTTTATCATCTGTTACGGTTGACCGTTTACAAGCGGTTGATAAGTGTGACGGAGAAATAAAAGAAGGTAGTTCGGGAGGAATCATGTCTCATATGCGTGTGTAATTAATACGAGTAATAAGTAACTTGTATGTCACATAAAATCATAAAACGTATATGGTAAAACATAAAAGGAAAGATTATTTTGATGACGTGTTAGGTTAAGTGACGAGTCATTAAAAGACATAACATGTAATTAAATGCCTATTAATGAGATATTAAAGAATGAGAAACCCTAAACTTTAATAAATGACATATGAACCCTAATCTACGATATTAATTATAAAACATTTAAGTCTCATTTAATTATAAAACCCTAAAATATTAAAAGATCATTTTGACGATTATGGAATCATTAATAATATACGACCATTAATGTATATAGGTTCTGTGAAGAAGGAGTAATTCTTTGCTTTCCCTGTGTCTTCTTTTCGATCATTTGCTTTGGAATAAGGTACAGATATTCTGACCTTTTCAGTAAAGGTTTCTTATAATGTTTTCGTTTCGTTAATTTAAATATTAGGATTTCCTAAGCCTTTGCTATGAACCCTAATGTGTCTATTTGAGCTATTGCTTATCTGAACTTTGATTTTTGAATCATAAAACCTTTGATTTTGAAAACATGACTAAACATTTGATAAAATATGATCTATGTCAATTATGACATTCTTATTTGACCTAAGATAGTTTGACACCCGAGCCAATTATTAACTAGTCATGGGGGTTCCATGTCCGTGTCAGTAAATGCACTTCTGACATGACTCTAGGGCAGTAGAGTGAAGTTCTGCCACGTCCCTTATCTGATATTTGCTATGAGCTCAATTTATGTTATATTATCAATGTATGTTTGTGGGGCGTATGGGTGCATCCTAGATCTGTTATATGTTATATGCTATATGATGTTTGATGATTGATGTTGCGTGCATGCACGTCCTTCATAACTCTGGTAGGTCTCCCCTACAAAATGTTGCCTTATGTGATTATGAATATGTTTATGATATGGCATATGTGTATGGGCTCGAGGTAGTTAGCTATAAAACTTATTTGTATATCCTGATTTATCTTTTGAAAGGATTATGATTTCACTATCTTTCTTTCACTTTATTTCGTATTCGTTCTCGTTTCGTATTCATTTTGCTTGTATATCTGTTCACTGGGCTTTTGAAGCTCAACCGCATTTCTTTTCTTTCGCGGCAGGTATCTAAGCATTGGAGCTGGGTATTACTTTGGGATGAGTGCTGAGTGGACTTACCTTAGAGATTTTAGCTTTGATCTTATGATACCATTTAGACTTTATATTTTAGACATTTCATTTGGAGTTTATTTTCCGCTGGGACCAATGTATTGAAGTCTTTTGACTTGGATTATTTCAATATTTATGTTGAGATTTCTTTTGGATATTTATGTTTGCTTTGATATGACACCATTACTTGTGATTCCTTTACCCTTGTCGGGTCGGGGCGTTACACTCCACTTCTGTAGTCGTCCTGATGCGTCGGGTTTGGAGATGACTTGCTTGATAGGTTGGTCTGTGATCACCGCTATTGGGTGCGCCTGGAAGTACCTGCGCAGCCTTTTGGCAGTGAATACTAATGCCAAGACCAACTTCTCCATTGCGCTATAGTTAACCTCCGTTTTCTTGAGTGCTTTGCTTACAAAATATACCGGTGTTTGTACTGAATTCCTGTCCGTCAGTAGCATCGCGCTGACTGCTCCATGAGTCGCAGATAAGTACATAATTAATTCTTCCCCTGGGCGGGGCACGACTAGCGTAGGGAGCGCTGCTATGTGTTGTTTAAGCTGTATAAAAGCTTCTTCTGCTTCCATAGTCCAGCGAAAGTCTCCCTTTTTTGTACACTTCTTGAGCGTTTTGAAGAGAGGGAGTGACTTATCTGCTGATCTGGACAAGAATCTTTTCAAACCGGCTAGTTTTCCATTCAGAGACTGGACTTCCTTCAACGTGCGTGGTGAAGGAAGTTGGATGACAGCCTTCGTTTTTTCTGGACACGGTTTAATGCCATCGGGTTTTATCAAATATCCGAGGAACATGCCTTCTGTAGCGCCGAAGGTGCATTTCTTAGGATTTAACTTAATGTTGATCTTTTTTAGTGTCTTGAATGTTTCCTCGATGTCGCGCACCAATTCGTCCTCAGTATGGCTTTTTATGACAAGGTCGTCAACATAAACCTGTAGGTTGCGGCCCACCTGTTTTTCAAATGCATTATCTACCAATCGCTGGTAGGTGCATTCTTCAAGCCAAAGGGCATCTTTGTATAACAATAGACGCCTTAGCTTGTATGGAAGGCCGTTTTTTCCTCATCTTCTTTAGCTATTTGGATTTGGTGGTCCCTTTGTATGCGTCTAAGAAACATTTAAGTGGGTATCCGCACAAAGATTCTACCTTCCAATCTATCTCTGGTAGTGGGTAGCAGTCTTGTAGACATGCTTTGTTGAGATCCATGAAGTCCACGCACATCCGCCAGTCATGGTAATAGACTTCGCGCATGATACCTGCATCCACAAGTTTGTGTACTTCCTCCAGAATTGCTTTTGCGCACTCTGGAGCCTGGCCGCGCTTCTTCTGTCGTACTGGGGAGTATCCTTGTCGGATTCTCAACTTGTGTTCTGTAATCGAGCGTGGTACACCAGTCATGTGCTTTGGTTCCCATGCAAAGATATCCAGATTCTTTTGCAAGAGTGCGCACATGGCCGCCCTGCCTTTATCAGACAGCGATCCCCCGATTGATACTTCTTGCTCTGGGTAATCAGGATGAATTGCGACCCTCAGGTTTGATACTTTAGTTGCACGCTGTTCTGGGATGTGTGCCATATCACATGTAATCGTGTTACATTCTCCAGGTGGTACAGTGGATTGTAGAGAGTAACAATGCCCCCTCCACCGGGAACTTGAGCATTCCTTGTGCTGTAGACGGTACCGCGCGTATGGCTGATATCCCTGGCCTTCCAATAATGCCATTGTATGGAGAAGGGGATCTAATCACCATAAAGTTCATCCAAGCTGTCATGGAGTGTTCCTTATTACCAATATTGACGAGTAGGCATATTTTCCCCATGGGCCATATCTTTTCTCCCGTAAAACCAGTCAACGACGTCATGGCCGGGCTTAACTGACTTCGTATCTCAGGTCGCAGTCGCTTGAAACAATGTTCATACATTATATCTGCGGTTGCTCCTCCATCAACATACATGCGGTGGATATCGTGACCCCCTGTATTAATTTCGATGGTAAGAGGTTCTACCCCTGCGTTGTCCGCAGCCAAGGTGGGGAAAGAAATTTCGCTTCCACAGGAAAACTTTTGGCTGACCTTCTGCCTAGTCTTTTGCTGCCATGATTGTATCATGTAAATGGTATCAGCCTTGTCTTTGGGTGCTTCTTTCTTGTTCCCAGTCTTTTGCTTATCTTTCCCATCCTTGATGCTCTTAACCAAATGGTCCAATCTGCCTTCTTTTACTAGCTTATCAATTAGTTGGCGCAATTAGACACACTCATTGGTGGTGTGGCCCTTCTATCCATGATATTCGCAGTATCCGTTCCCCACGCGCCGCTCTTCTGGGGTGCACATTGGTGGGGGTCTCAGGAAGTTCGCGCCCTCCGTTGCGAATATCTCCTTTAAAGTCTTGGTTAGCGGGGTATACTTGTCATTCTCTCATCCGCTCCCCTGACCGCGGTAGTTCTTGTTGCGATTGCTACTCTGGTCAATGGATTGTCTCCTAGGCTGTTCTTGTGACCTATAGTTTGAGTAGCCTTTCTTGCTGTCTGCCGCAGCAGCTTCTCCTTGGATAAAGGACCTCGTGCGTTTCATAAGTTCATCAAAGGTTTGGGGGACCTTGTCGTTCAACCTTTTGATGAGTTATGGGTTATTGACTTCGTTCATGAACCCTGAGATCTTTAGTATTTCGGGACATGCTTTGACATGTATGCATTCGTCTTTGTAGCGTTCCACATAAGCGCTTGTAGATTCCCCCTGGCGTTGTTTTACCCTGGCAAGTTTGACAGGTTTTTGGCGCACTTCTTCATTTGAGTAAAGTTCAGGCGAAACGCCTTTCGCAACTCTTCAAAACCACCAATTCTTCTGTGTGGAAGCTTACTGAACCAGTTTCGCGCATTTCCCACTAATGTGGAATTGAACATGTGGCACCACACAGGTTGTGGCCAATTTTCGATGGTAGCAGCTGACTTGAAAAATTTTAAGTGATCGTCTGGATCACCTGTTCCATCGTAGGTTTTCACATTGGCGGGTATGCGCCTTCTCTTATCTTTTGAAAAATCGCTGATGCGCCGAGTGAATGCATCCACCTTTTGGCGGCGCCAGGGAAGAGACATATCTTCGTCCTCCTGGTCGCGATATCTTCTCCTGGACTTGCAGTCTCCTGTTTCTTTGTCCTCGTTGTCCGAGGAGTCACTGGAGGATGAGATTCCCCTCTTTCGGCGTTTGCGCCGACTGTCCTCAGAATCCGAGCTCGAAGAGCTTTCACTTGGGGAGTGCCGTCGTCCAAGTTTGTCATGGACGCTACAGCTACCAAGCCTAGCGTGGGCATTGGTATGCCGTCCATCATCTTCGTGTTCTCCCAGATACTGTAGGTTAGCTGCTTCATCGTTCACAACTCTCCTCCCGATCTTGGTAAACACTAGGGGCCGACGGCTGTCCCTCTCGCGCCTCTCCCTTCGATGACGCGATGGGGATGTCTCATACTCTGTGTCGAAGTTGAGTCGGGCTTGCAGGCTCTGAGTCGACCTCTTTTTCGCTTCCTCTTGCATGAGGGCAACCAAGGTTTCGTAGTTTTGAGACACGAAGTCACTTGGCGCTAGCTCAGGAGCGACTCCTTATAGCGCGAGGGTGTCTGTTTACACTTCTGGACCCCTGTTTCGGTCAGGCGCGCCTGGCGGGGTTGTGAGGTTCGTTTCTGGAACCGATTGGTGGGGAGTGGTAAGAAGGGTGCGCTGTGGAACTTCTGCGTTGGTGGTTGTCGTAGTGCCATGGGTTGTCCCCATGTGTGAAGACCAGATCTGGGCCTGACCCTTGGTTTCTGGTCGCACTGGTTGTTCCAGAGGCCTGCTTAGAGGCTGATTCGCTTTGTTGCTTCTTCCCTTGTAGGTCACTATGCGATCGATGGCTTAGGTTTATGTGCTTTGTCATTCTAGTTCTTAGTGATTGGTCCCACGGATGGCGCCACTTGTTGATACAAAAGTTGGGCGTTCCTTATTTGGACTCTGGTTCTTGTATCAATTAGACCTTGATGTTTGAGACCTGCGCACTAAGAAAACAGAAAACACCGTTAGGCTTATCGTGGGATTTTCTCCCACGATTATCCTCCGACGTGAGAGTAAGTAATCGGTTTTTAGAGTTTAGTGAAGAGTTAGGTTTTGTGATCGTACCTTTAATGAGGGACGAGATGCCCTTTATATACACACGAAGTCCTTGTTGGTTTCGTGTTCCCCAACCTTCGGTGTATCCCGCCTAAGTCGGTTGGTTGATACATATCCCATAAATAAGAGATATCCGATATCAAGACCATAAATAACTTCGGGTTTGGGCCTTCGTGAGCCCAAACCGTTACCGTGTTAGCCCACTCGTACTGGGCTCGAGTGTTAGTAGCGTCCATTGGTCGGGTTCATGACCCGAATGCGGACTATACGTCATCAACTAGTATGATTTCCTACATCCTTACACACAAGTATATTCAAAAACTACTCCATGATAATAATAACAAAACATGAGAAATAACAAAGTAATTCCAATAACTCAAGAGAATAGAAATCCATACAAGGTTCATAGAATACCTAAACTTTTGCGATTACAAGAACTAGAAATCGTGGCTTATAACCACACGCCTCCAATCACCTAGCTTAACCGTATAACTCCGAATAACCAAAACAATGGATGAGAATTGCTCTCTCCAACCTCCTGGACATTTTACAGTGAATACTAAACTTTTGGGATGAATAAAATAGTTGGTAATAGTTTTGGTGTAAACTATTACACTTTGGGTTGTGTCACTCCTAGTATACTAAGTCTAGGTTAAATATATAGCCAAAGAGACTTTACTAACCGGCCAAAAACATTCTCAACAAATTAATAACAAGATATGATCGGCCTCCAATGATTATGGGGAGTTAAGGGAACATTAAATGCGTTTTTGTGTAACTCCAGTCCATGCAACCGAACCGGTTGCGATGCAACCGGATCGGTTGCGTTTTGACCATCGCCCAACCGAATCAGTTGCGGGCTCCAACAGAACGGTTGGGTGCCTCATCTTTGACTTTTGTTGACTTTTTTGATTTGTTTCTCTTACTTTGTTCTCGTTGATAATTTCCAAGGCGAAACTTGATCTTTCCTTGCTGTAGATACTTAGAAATCATTGCGCTTCCTAATCATTGAGTCCAAAAGCTTCCTTGCTCGACTTCCTTCCTTGGGAATTCTCCAAATGTGCATAAAAACTTCATTTCTTCATCATTTGTGATACCTGGCTACATATACGTACACAATACGCATCTTTTGCACTTTTGCAACAGTTATGAGTAAATATAGCCGATTATTATGCACAAAACCTACAATAACGCTACTAAAAACATGTTCATTTTAAGCGTTATCAAATTCTCCCATACTTAATTTCTACTTGCCCTCGAGTAGGTCTAACATTTGCAAAAATCAATTTCAATGGTCTTGATACCGTGGTTCCGAAAGTTTAACAATCATCCCAAAAGAGATAATCATTAATTTGCTTTTAATATGTGAAAAACTTTGAAAATGAACCAAATACTTTAGATAACATAACTAGAACACCTCAAGAATGATTTTAAGAATTCACTCAACACTCATATATTAGTGGGTATATGTAAATCACTCAATGCCTAGTCATGATCAATGCTTTTTACCATAAGCTTGTACAAGTATCAAAACAAAGAAAATAAATTCATCAAAGAGGGCTTTTATTCGGGTTATATCGTTAAGGCTTCGGGTTTATAAAAGGTATGGATAAGGCATGGGATGGTTTATGAAATTGGTGTTAAGAAAAATAAAGTCAAGTCTAAACCTCAATGTTGCTAGCCAAACCACAATCCCAAAAATGATTATATCTTTCTCCTCTTCACATATCGATCTCCAAATTTATGTATAACTCAATTTAGCTCATTGGCTAATCAATATTCTTCATATAGCTCATTGGCTATAACCATTTTTTTTCAAGTTCCCCCATACTTAGTGTAAGCATACACCACAAAAAATACAAATGAGAAAGACGTTTCCTTCGTCATTGTTGGAGAATGGTACACACTATAGACAAAGTGTAGCTTCTTCATAATCATCAAAGACAATCCAACACTCCAAACAACTAGCAACAAACCGATAGACATGGCATGGGTTAGCTAAGGTTTAAGGTGTAAAATCTTTTTGTATTTTTCTGGATTTAAACAAAAATGAAAAGATTGGCTCGAAGGGTGTAACTAAGGGTATCTAGTGCTAAAGATGAGCACTAACAAATGGGTCCATATAAGGTGGTTAACTAACCAATGTGGTTAGCTAATATATCATTAGATGTAAAATGAAAGGCCATTTGGGTTAAATCCTACGATGCCTCTTATCACTTGAACATATTTTTATCACTCGAGAGTGATTGTAACCGTAATGCATAACTAGTACAAGTTCTAGAATCGACATAATCACCGGCACACTCATAGCAAATATAAAACAAAAGATGTGTTTTATACAAAAAGAAACCTCACAATTAAGTGGAAAAGGCTATAATGCGCGCTAGAAAATGCTATCGAATCCAAAATGAATTACTTCCATAATTTGGTTCAAATCAAAAATTTTTTAAAAACCTCATTTTACCATTGAAATACCCAAGTTGTTCTTTAGATATATCTAAAAAATGTGTGAAAACAACTAGACAATCAAGGGCGATTTCCTGCTAATTACTTGCATCCAAAAGTTTATCTAAAAATAAGACTAAAAGCTAAAAATTTAAAAATCGTATCATTTTTCCTATTTTCTTCCCTCCCCCATACTTAAGTTTTGCATTGTCCTCAATGTAATAAAAATAAACTTCAAAGTAAAGAAAAATGGGAAAAAGAAATAGTCAAAAGATACCACGGGATAGAATATGCAATATGCATATTGGGTCATAAGCAAGCATGTGAGTTATCCAACTCCAAATATTTGACCATCAATAAGCTTCAGACAAATCAATCTTGCAAACAAAACTGCAATACACAATACACAAAGCAAAACAAAACAAGCCAAATGCTACTGAAAATATGAAAAATAAACAAAGTATGATAATCATCCTAGAGAAATAGTTAAGAGATAGAGATAATATTGTTTAACACATGATAACCATTGTTTTTTAAACCATAAATCAAGAATGATCCACGATAATTCGTCGTCCTCACTCATCTCGATCATCACCTTCTTCATCATCATCATCCTTGCTACCATCATCATCATCCTCACTCTCGGACACATAGTGCTCATCCAAAAACTCTGAATGAAATATCCTCTTCTTCTTCGTTCCTCCAACTCCTGATGAAGATCCTCCAACATCATAGCTTGATCCACCAACCTCGGGTAATCTACCATATGCGGGTACTGGGTTAGGAAATAGTGGATAGCCAGGATATGGGTACAGATATGGTCCAGGATAAGAGGTGTAGGGGAAAGGATATGGTGGAATATTGGGTGAATTGTAGGGTGGCAACTCGTAATTGGCTTCTTGAGCCATGTGTTGAAAAATAGGCATTGAATAATCATTGATGTAATTGTTTCTCAACATCATCGAGTCTCTCCAAACGTCCCTACACTCAATTTCATTCAAATGTTGGTTCCACTCTCCCCAACCTGAGTCAAAACTACTAGACGTACCCGTTTTCACGTTCCCCATCGGTATATTGCGCATTGGCACATTTCCTTGCTGTTGTGGTTGTTGTTGTTGTTGTTGTTGTTGTTGTTGTTGTTGTGGTGGTTCGATCCATGCTCCCAACGTTTTCAATTTCTTATTCAAAGCATTTCCAAAACCATTTGCATTCCAAATCTCACTAAACTTTTGCTCTCCACACTTAGCCAACTCACTACTATTGTAATACCCAAGATTCTTTGCCAACCTTGTCACAAAATGGCCTCCACAAATGTTGCTATTACCTTTGATTCCCGGGGCTCTCCTAGACAAATACTCAGCTATTAGCCAAGCCGCATTTCCGTCCTTAGTTTCCTCCAATAACATCATAACCCACAAGTCTGGCTTATAACATTTGTCCCTGCTTCTAATTCTATGAAACGGCCCAGTTACTAGCAACTTGTGTAGTATTCTCATCAACAGATTCCTAATGGTTGCAGCATTCCTCCTAGTGCAAGAACGATCTCCTACTCGATTCCAATAAGCGGGCACACTAGGATATTCTTTTTCAAACCTCCTAAGACTCGAAAAATGAGCTTCAAACAATCGATGCTTAACCTCATTCGGTTCATACAAGCCAAGAGCAACAGCAAAATCCGGCAAAGTGTAGGCATGATCCCACCTACAAAGCCTAAACCAAACACAAACTTCTTCCATCAAGTTTCGAACATTGACCTTTCTCTCAAAAATAATCAAACGAATCCCCATCAGCCGGATACACATAAGATGTCCGCATCATTTTTCGCAACTCTTCTTCACACTCATATTCGGCAAAAAAATCCCAATCAATCACCCTAGGAACTGAACATGTCCTAATTTGCAACTTTGATAATCGTTTCCGAAAAGCATGTTTCTCCTCATTGGTGAGATCTTTGAACTTCAGGTTGGCATTTGCCTCCGTCTTCAAGTTATACGTGACTTTCCTCTTTTTGTTCCTTTGGCAAAACTTGGTAACAATCGGGTTTAGTGGAACCCGTGTCGAGCTTGAACTACCTACAACAATTCTCTGTAGAAATCTGATAAGATCGTTGTAACTCTTAGGATAGGTCTAATATTATATCTAGGAACACATAATAATAAAAGCGGAATATTCAAACATAGAATCAATATTATTATGACCAAGGTTTTTCATTATCATCTCTAATACTAATATACGAAATACTAACCTAGGCGTTTACATGAACATACGCCTAGGAACTAACTAACTAATCACCACCCTAAACCCTAGGCGTTTTCCCAAATCCCTACACCTAGGTTCCCACACACACCCCCCTTTGGTTTACATCTTGTACGTACAATAAAACTAATTACCCTATGTCTCTTTATATACTAGAGACATCTAGGGTTTACAAGAGGAATCATAATACAATTAGGAAACTAAATATTCTTTTAAGCATATCTTCTAGAATCTTCCAAATCCTCCATCTTTTTGTAGTTTCCTTCTTGTCACTTTAAGTCCTTCATGTTTCATTCTTCTTGTTTTGTATCATCAAATCTATAATAGACCTAACAATCTTCCCCTATTTGATGGTAACAAAACAACCACGAATCTTGTATGAACTTCCCTAGATGAAGTAGAGAAATTGAGATAACTAAATCTCACCATGAATGAAACAATCTTGTCTTCCACGCTTCCCCTTGACTTGAACATGTCACTCAAACATCTCTTCCCCTTTTTGTTATCAACAAATAGAGAATGAATAAACCGTAAAAACTTCCTCTTGAGTGATGCATGAACATCAACCGATTCTTCAACATCTGTAGGCTTTATGTAATGATTACTTGTGAAGAAAACCAAGTATAACGAATTTGATGAAGAAGTAGAATTTCCCAAACTTGTGACTTAAATCTTGTACTATCCACGGAACTCCATACTTATACGAATCACCAAATATAAGTAGACCGCAATCCCTTGACAAAATCCTCAACTAATATGAGACACTGAGCACTACAATGTAACTCCTTTAAGTGATAGCCAATGTGTGCATAGAGCATCATAAGAAAAATCACACATTGCTAGATTCATCAAGCTATATGATAAGAACACAAACCTGTGAAACTCAACTACAACATCAAATAAATGATATTCAACCTTCTTCGTAATCAATTAATCCATAAGAATCAATTACGAGCCTTTTTGAATCCTTTTAAGAACAAATCACCAAACTCCTTGTGTGTGTGAACAATAACCTGTGTGTGTGTCATCCAAAAACCATAACAATAATTATGCTCAACTTCCCCTTAATTCCAAATCTCCTCGTAATAAACCAGTATACTGCCAATCCAAATGAATTTCGCCATGTAAAAACCTTGAGCAGTACTTTGAGAAGAATCAGTACTTTGAATGAACACGAGAAGCAATACTTGAATGAGACTTGCAGCAGCAGCAATACTTTGAAAACATAGAATCAATATTATTATGACCAAGGTTTTTCATTATCATCTCTAATACTAATATACCAAATACTAACCTAGGCGTTTACATGAACATACGCCTATGAACTAACTAACTAATCACCACCCTAAACCCTAGGCGTTTTCCCAAATCCCTACGCCTAGGTTCCCACACACACACCCCTTTGGTTTACATCTTGTACGTACAATAAAACTAATGACCCTATGTCTCTTTATATACTAGAGACATCTAGGGTTTACAAGAGGAATCATAATACAATTAGGAAACTAAATATTCTTTTAAGTATATCTTCTAGAATCTTCCAAATCCTCCATTTTTTGTAGTTTCCTTCTTGTCACTTTAAGTCCTTCATGTTTCATTCTTCTTGTTTTGTATCATCAAATCTATAGTAGACCCAACAAAATCATAAATATAAGTCAATATAAGAGTGTTAGAACAAACGGGAAGGTCTATGGAAGCCTCTAAGGTCCACTTCAAAAATTCAAAAAATCCTACAACAGAACGTGGAAGGTTCCTCTGTTGACCTATTCCAACTGTTCGGTTGCGCTTCGCAACCGGATCGGTTCCTCAACCTGCATAAGGCTTTGCCTTCTAATCCATTTCCCACTTAATTTTTCTAAGTCCAATTCAATCCTAGACTGCATTCTAACATCATCAATGATTTCTACATCCTCAAATTGCTCTAAATTCACTTTCCAAACCTCCAATCATCACATATTCATTTGTTTAGAACTCGACAATTTATACCTCAATTCTCAATTACTTGTTCTAATCAACAATGTGGCATCTAATATTCATTAAAACGCATCATCTACCAACTAGGAATCACCAATTGCAACTTAATTTGATTCAATGGCATCACCTAATTAAATCCAAAAATTCAATCATCTAATACTCATTCCATGTTGAATCAATCACTACAATTCTTTTTGCAATGCATTCCTATATCAATTACCCACTTAATCCTAAAAGATTACAACTTAATTCAAATTCTGTAACACCCCAACCTGATAAGGGTAGAAGTATCACAGTATGGTGTCATATCAGAACATACATAATGAACATAAATCAAACAGCGGAAGCCTTATAATAAATCTCAAGAGAATTCAAGTCAACAAGACTTATCAATACATAAATACAAAAGGAAAACTCCGAAATTGAAAATATAGTAACAAAATCAAATGAAGTCTAAGATGACTAGGCATGGTCTCTATATCAGCTCATCTCTCAAACCCAAACAATCCCCAGCTCCTAGCTTATGTACCTGCCGCAGGAAAAGAAATGCGGCTGAGCTTAAAAAGCCCAGTGAACAGATATAACGATACAATAATAATAAAATGAACAGAGAACAAGGTAAGGAAGGTCAGTCAATAAATCTGGTATATCAAAGGAACAGAGTAGGGTAAATGAAACATAGGAAAAAGGGGTCAGTTATCCACCACGAGCCAACAAAACAAATCAAATCATATATCCATAGTAGCCTGTAGTAACCATAGCAGATATAACAGACATGGAGTGATCAGCTCCCAGATTGTGAAGACGCGTATTGCACACGACATCATTCACCAGACAAATCATAATATATCATATAACGGAACAAATCTAGGATGCATCCATACGCCCCTGCAGACAAATAGTGGCCATACAATATATATCCAAAGCGCGCATAATCAATACAGAATAGGGACGGTGTGGAACATCACTTAACCACACTAAAGTCATGCCATTGGTGCATCAATGACACGGACATGGAACCCCCATGCCTAGTGATAGCTCGGGTCTCAAACTGACAGGTCAAGGCAAGGTCATATCAAAAGGATTCATATCAAAGGTTCATATCAAAGTCCATAGCAAAAGTTCATAATCAAAGATGCATATCAAAGGTTCATAATCAGAAGGTTCATATCAAACAGTTCACATAGGAGATTTAATCAAAGGGAGCATAGCAAAGTTATAGGGAAGCCCTAGTAAGAAGGCTCAGAGCAAAGGATAACAGTTCAAAACCAATATCGAACGATGTAACGAATCATGAGAAACCCCTACTGAAAAGGGATAGAATATCTGTACCTTATTCGAAGCAAGCAAAACAAGAAAATAAAGTCACGAGATGAATCAATCCCGACGCCCGGAACCTATATGAATTCGATAACGCTTATTAAGAATCAGATTACTCATTTTAGACGGCTTTTCATTTTTAGCAGGTTCATTATCCATTTAAGGTAACTTTCTATTTTTGGCAAGTTCCCATAATTAGCAAGTTTACATATTTAGTAAGTTTAGCCATTTATTATGCATTTAAGGACACATTTAAATGAGTATTATTATACTTTAAGGGTCATTTATGCCAAATTACACAAGTTTAGGGTCTAAAGTGTAAATAATATAAAGTTTAGGGTTTATTGCGTCAAGTATTAAATATAACAAAACTCTTCAATATTATTATTATAGTCTAAGGTGTAAAGTGTTATTTTATAAAAGATCAAGGTTTGCATGTGACCAACTATTAAAGGTGAAGGTTGACAATGAAAATATCAATAACATGTATTCAAAAGTAATCCACACGTACAGTAACCATTCTTATTCATATCTTGACATGCTATCATCGAGCTTGCTCGCGGTTTTTATTATGCCTATCTACTACTAAGTAAACGTACCACATAACTAACTCCTGACTCATCTTCCCGACGCCCCATCAAAAATGTAAAACGGCTCACCCATTTACCCCGCGATCACCCTTAAAGTTACCCCCTCGCAAGACCATGCTTTGCTCATTTTATAGTTTCTTGTACTCTTTTTAATGCACACGTCTATGCACCTAGGAACAAGCAACTCAAAACCCATGACTACACATCCAAATCAGAATTTCATACGCCCCTGTAACATACCAAACGGCAATTTAGACCTTGTACCATTTGACCCTCTTATCACCAAGTTTTAGATTCATTTAGACTTTACAATGATAAAAGAAACATGTACCTCGAGATGTATAATATCAGGTTTAACCAAGGTTTATGAAATCATCTTATGCGACACTTATACATACACGTGTATGGTTTATGTGACAAAAGGTTAGCTATTTTATTATGGTTATGTCGAGACATTTAGAAATCCGAACTAAGATCAAGACCAATTCATACATTATCTTTTTGTGGAGCATCATTCAGGTTTACAAATCAGTTTCAATGGACCAGTTTTCATGCACTCTAGTCGACATATATTAAGTGTTAACCCATGATTTATGTAACATAATACTAGGTTTTCCATATCTTAGTTTTGACATTGTTGTAACATGTTTATTTGTACAAGGAGCATGCGCATGGAGAGTAAGATAAGCGACCAGATTCAAACAGAAAGGAGACGAGACGGATGGTTACAAGAGTACCTTTGAAGCGTGAGACCAGGAAGGAGAAGAAAAGGGACGAGAACCAGGAAATCGAACAACCTTCTTGTGCCTAGATCACCACGACAACGGTAGCCAAGAGGAACCACAACAAAACCAATTCAGTACATGAACTAATACTCGAGTATAAACCTTGAAAAGGAGTTCGAATCTCACCTTTGGCCTGATTTTGAAACCGACAGAAAACAAAGATGGAGAGGGAGGATTTGTATGAGTTTGCCGTGTATTTTTTTTTTCCTGGGGTGAAACTAGGTTTTCTTCCTTTTCTTTTATTTTAAATACACATAGAATAGGATATGGTAACTTTTAAATGGGAGGAAAGGAGCGTGTAAATTAGGCCAAGAATCAAGGGATTTGGCATGGAGAAGGGGGAAACGGTTAAGACCAAATCATGCACTAACTTACTTGCCAAAATATAATGTACCCTTATTTATTTGATTTAGTATATTATACATATGACATTTTAATGTGTTACATGATTATTGTAAGTTATTTATAAATTTATTCCTCCATGTCTAATGTAGCCTCTTTACCATTTTGTAGTTAGCGTAGTTATCGAGTTTGCTTATTTTTACCGATTTTTTTACGATGAGGGTATAATGGTCATTTAAACGCATTCAAGATTTTAGGGTTTTACAACTCTTCCCCTCTAAAAAAAATTTTCGTCCTCGAAAATTGAAAGAAAACGAAAGAACAAACGAGAATATACCAGATTACACAACTGAGGGTAACAGAAATCAAACGGTAGAAACTTTACAGAGATAAACGCTTGCCGAGAATCCAAACGTATCAATTTGCATAACGATGAGGGTAGATTAAACGTATAAGCATAATGATCCCAAGGTCTTCCTAAACCCAAACAATCTTAATCAGGTGTCAGAAATTCTAAGCTCTAAGGCACTCCTCGAGACATCCTATGATCACAATGAGGGTACGTCATATGATGTAAGTATTATCACGTTGGCCAAGCGTCATAATACCAGCATCATATGAGTATACCTTCATGATGACCATACTTTATCTCGAGTCGTGAAAATCAATCATATCAACCACCTAACGGTCCGTTCTACATCTTAGGGTTGGTCCAAAACAATCATCACTAACGGATTCGAAATCAGAGAAACAGAACATATAAGGAACGTAACGGAACATAGCAAGTACGAACTGAAACACGTCGGCAATAGCATCAGGTCTTCCACAGTTCGTCAAATCTCTCAAATAAAACACTCATCCAACAACCGCAGAATTTATACAGAACAGAGGTCATTCAAAAGAGAACAAATATTATTAAAGGAGTCTTATACAATGAAAAGTCACATCAAAGTATCAAGGAAAATACTTGCCAAACATTAGTTTCAAGTAAAAGGAATAAAAGAACTAAATAAAAGAACTACTGACGGGTCGGCCCTTCTTCACTCCCATTTGCTTTCTTCTTAGGGCAGTCCTGAATCTTATGCGCCGTGGAACCGCACCTATAACAAGCTCCCGAGGCCTTATAACATTCGCCCGGATGGGGCTTACCACAAATTTTGCAAAGAGGAGGGGGAGGCAAAATCTCAAAAGGCCTCTTATAAGATGAAGAACCTGCAGAACGGTCATGCTGAGTACTACAAGAAGAGTGATCCTGAAACTGACATTGACTTCTATTATCGCGTCCCTGACGGTCGTCCCCTGACCTATCATACCTCTGCTGACCCTGTACTCGAGTGTCCTGGCGTCTCGAGTCGTAACTACTGTCCTGTCGACCCCTGGAACCCCGCACCTGATCTTGACGACCTCTCTGATCAGAAATGTGGTCCTGACGACCCCTGGAATCCTGTCCCTGATCATATCGACCCCTGAACTCCTGAGTATGGTCCTGTCGACCCCGAGGATGAATACGATCCCCATCCCTGTTCCTCTTCTTGTAACCCTATTCTTCATGCAATAACTCGATGTTGCGGGCAGCATCCGCAACTGCAGCCACCTCAGTGTACTCGGTATTAATCACCCTGTCCAACACCCACTTCTTCAATCCCCATTTGAACTTACGAGCCTGACGACGAGCATCTCCAGCAACAGCAGTACCTACAAACCCAACCATCCTCATAAATCGTTGCATATACTCGTGAGAATTTTCCTTCTCCAGCTGATGTATGGCTTCGTACTCCCTTTCATATCACTGCTGTTCTGACTCAGGGAAATACTGTTTGTAGAAGATGTCCCTGAAGGTATTCCAAGCACAAGTATCTAGAAAGTTCTCTTCTTTGGACAAGAGATAGGCCTTCCACCAGTTTAGGGCATCACCCTCGAGTTTGAAGGTAGCAAGCCGGGTTTTCACCTCGTCACCACAACCCAGCACATTGAAAAGCTTTTCCATGTGCGTAATCCAGTCCTCCGCATCATTAGATGAAGCTGCCGAGCAAAAAGGAAGTGGCTTAAGTTTGTTGAAGCGTTCGATCCAAACATGAATGGGTGTAGGTGGGTTGGCACCCCCGCCTTCATTACCCCCACCGGAGGAGCTAGCGCCATTTCGGACGTTATTTGTGATGGTAGCAACGATCTCGGGCATAGCAGTTGCCAGAGCGCGTGCAATCAAAGCTTCAAAGTTAGGATGACCATCCCCGTTATCGTCGCTGTTCCTTCGAGTATTCACCATCTGAAGAGTTCATTAAACGATTAGCAAAGGTTAGGAAATAAGATGAAGATCATGAACGGAAATGATGATAATGAACCTAGAATCTACCCAAACCTCACCAATCAAATCTTAAGCTCTATGGATTAACGCTTAGGATCCATATGTTACAGGTCCTGACTACAAGTCGTAAACCTGGGCTCTGATACCATAATTGTAACACCCCAACCCGATAAGGGTAGAAGTATCACAGTATGGTGTCATATCAGAACATACATAATGAACATAAATCAAACAGCGGAAGCCTTATAATAAATCTCAAGAGAATTCAAGTCAACAAGACTTATCAATACATAAATACAAAAGGAAAACTCCGAAATTGAAAATATAGTAACAAAATCAAATGAAGTCTAAGATGACTAGGCATGGTCTCTATATCAGCTCATCTCTCAAACCCAAACAATCCCCAGCTCCTAGCTTATGTACCTGCCGCAGGAAAAGAAATGCGGCTGAGCTTAAAAAGCCCAGTGAACAGATATAACGATACAATAATAATAAAATGAACAGAGAACAAGGTAAGGAAGGTCAGTCAATAAATCTGGTATATCAAAGGAACAGAGTAGGGTAAATGAAACATAGGAAAAAGGGGTCAGTTATCCACCACGAGCCAACAAAACAAATCAAATCATATATCCATAGTAGCCTGTAGTAACCATAGCAGATATAACAGACATGGAGTGATCAGCTCCCAGATTGTGAAGACGCGTATTGCACACGACATCATTCACCAGACAAATCATAATATATCATATAACAGAACAAATCTAGGATGCATCCATACACCCCTGCAGACAAATAGTGGCCATACAATATATATCCAAAGCGCGCATAATCAATACAGAATAGGGACGATGTGGAACATCACTCAACCACACTAAAGTCATGCCATTGGTGCATCAATGACACGGACATGGAACCCCCATGCCTAGTGATAGCTCGGGTCTCAAACTGACAGGTCAAGGCAAGGTCATATCAAAAGGATTCATATCAAAGGTTCAGAAGTCAAAGGTTCATATCAAAGTCCATAGCAAAAGTTCATAATCAAAGATGCATATCAAAGGTTCATAATCAGAAGGTTCATATCAAACAGTTCACATAGGAGATTTAATCAAAGGGAGCATAGCAAAGTTATAGGGAAGCCCTAGTAAGAAGGCTCAGAGCAAAGGATAACAGTTCAAAACCAATATCGAACGATGTAACGAATCATGAGAAACCCCTACTGAAAAGGGATAGAATATCTGTACCTTATTCGAAGCAAGCAAAACAAGAAAATAAAGTCACGAGATGAATCAATCCCGACGCCCGGAACCTATATGAATTCGATAACGCTTATTAAGAATCAGATTACTCATTTTAGACGGCTTTCCATTTTTAGCAGGTTCATTATCCATTTAAGGTAACTTTCTATTTTTGGCAGGTTCCCATAATTAGCAAGTTTACGTATTTAGTAAGTTTAGCCATTTATTATGCATTTAAGGACACATTTAAATGAGTATTATTATACTTTAAGGGTCATTTATGCCAAATTACACAAGTTTAGGGTCTAAAGTGTAAATAATATAAAGTTTAGGGTTTATTGCGTCAAGTATTAAATATAACAAAACTCTTCAATATTATTATTATAGTCTAAGGTGTAAAGTGTTATTTTATAAAAGATCAAGGTTTGCATGTGACCAACTATTAAAGGTGAAGGTTGACAATGAAAATATCAATAACATGTATTCAAAAGTAATCCACACGTACAGTAACCATTCTTATTCATATCTTGACATGCTATCATCGAGCTTGCTCGCGGTTTTTATTATGCCTATCTACGACTAAGTAAACGTACCACATAACTAACTCCCGACTCATCTTCCCGACGCCCCATCAAAAATGTAAAACGGCTCACCCATTTACCCCGCGATCACCCTTAAAGTTACCCCCTCGCAAGACCATGCTTTGCTCATTTTATAGTTTCTTGTACTCTTTTTAATGCACACGTCTATGCACCTAGGAACAAGAAACTCAAAACCCATGACTACACATCTAAATCAGAATTTCATACGCCCCTGTAACATACCAAACGGCAATTTAGACCTTGTACCATTTGACCCTCGTATCACCAAGTTTTAGATTCATTTAGACTTTACAATGATAAAAGAAACATGTACCTCGAGATGTATAATATCAGGTTTAACCAAGGTTTATGAAATCATTCTTATGCGACACTTATACATACACGTGTATGGTTTATGTGACAAAAGGTTAGCTATTTTATTATGGTTATGTCGAGACATTTAGAAAGCCGAACTAAGATCAAGACCAATTCATACATTATCTTTTTGTGGAGCGTCATTCAGGTTTACAAATCAGTTTCAATGGACCAGTTCTCATGCACTCTAGTCGACATCTATTAAGTGTTAACCCATGATTTATGTAACATAATACTAGGTTTTCCATATCTTAGTTTTGACATTGTTGTAACATGTTTATTTGTACAAGGAGCATGCGCATGGAGAGTAAGATAAGCGACCAGATTCAAACAGAAAGGAGACGAGACGGATGGTTACAAGAGTACCTTTGAAGCGTGAGACCAGGAAGGAGAAGAAACGGGACGAGAACCAGGAAATCGAACAACCTTCTTGTGCCTAGATCACCACGACAACGGTAGCCAAGAGGAACCACAACAAAACCAATTCAGTACATGAACTAATACTCGAGTATAAACCTTGAAAAGGAGTTCGAATCTCACCTTTGGCCTGATTTTGAAACCGACAGAAAACAAAGATGGAGAGGGAGGATTTGTATGAGTTTGCCGTGTATTTTTTTTTCCTAGGGTGAAACTAGGCTTTCTTCCTTTTCTTTTATTTTAAATACACATAGAATAGGATATGGTAACTTTTAAATGGGAGGAAAGGAGCGTGTAAATTAGGCCAAGAATCAAGGGATTTGGCATGGAGAAGGGGGAAACGGTTAAGACCAAATCATGCACTAACTTACTTGCCAAAATATAATGTACCCTTATTTATTTGATTTAGTATATTATACATATGACATTTTAATGTGTTACATGATTATTGTAAGTTATTTATAAATTTATTCCTCCATGTCTAATGTAGCCTCTTTACCATTTTGTAGTTAGCGTAGTTATCGGGTTTGCTTATTTTTCCCGATTTTTTACGATGAGGGTATAATGGTCATTTAAACGCATTCAAGATTTTAGGGTTTAACAAATTCTATCCAAAACCCCCATATTAGTGACCTAATTCACTATTCGAATCAAATGCTCTAATTAAACCTTAATTGAGTTAATTGAATGCAGATGCTTACTTTTTTGGGTGCCATGATGATCTTCTACAACTTATACAATCTTCAAATAACTTCTATTGGTCGAATTTTGCAAAACCCAGCTGGAGGATTAGTGTGTGTGTGTGTTTTTCTGGAAAAATTGAATTTTTGGTATATATACTTGTATGCAACCGGTTTAGTCATGGACACAACCGTTTCGGTTTGCATTTTTGCCAATGTTAGGTTCCCAAATATGCAACACAAGCAACAATAGAAGAAATAGAGAAGAGAAGAGATCGGATGAACAATAAATCAAACACACACACATGATATACTAAGGATGGTTATGCGTAGGAGTATGTGAAAAAAATAAATTGAACAACCAACCCTCAATTGAGGGTTATTACAATGTATTTATAGGAGGGAAGCTAGGGCAACACTCCTAGTTCCCATCCTTTTCCTTATTGGGCTAGGCCTAGGCTTATGGGCCTTCTACATAAGCTTAAGGCTAATAACTAACATAAAGGCCATATTAAGCTAACTATTACATATGAATCACTAACACTTGATTTAGGTTTAGGAGTGATTCCAATAATCTCCCCCTAAGTTTTGGTGATGAATGAATATGAACGGTTAAGGTACTGATGTAATAGTAGCTTTGACGTCTTCTGACATTCTTCTTTCTTGTGAGAAAAATTGCCTTGATTTGAACAATCTCCCCAGTGTAGAGAAATTGTTTTCTTTAAACAGTTCTGCTTTGACGTCATCTTAAACTTTGTTCTTTGTTCTTTGTGATGGTAGTGATAGTATGTTGTTGTTGTCTGCATCAAGTCTGCCTCAGGTCTGCTTCGCTGCTTCAGTGTCTCCACGTCTTTCTTCAACATGCTTGCACGCTCTTTAACGTTGGATTTCAGTACTGATGAAGTTCTTTAAGTCTTTAAATTTGTAGATTCTTCGGTTTGGCGAAGAATCATTCTGACTTTTGTGTTACTTTTAGATAGAACTTCCATTAGTGATGATGTTGGCATGAGCATGTGAAGAATCTGCACGATCATTCCGCTCCAGAGCTTCCATAAGAAGAAAACATGAAAAAGGTTAGTAATAAGCAGATTCTGGCACTTACAAGTTTGAACTTCGAGAGTGTTAATAGCATAGTGTGAAAACACAACTCTAATTCTTGCAAAGGCCATTCCTGAACCGGAGTCCCACAAGTGAGATAACACGATGTACCAAAGTACACCTATGATTCAGATGAGTCGTTGAGGTACACTGAAGCATCACCTCATGACTGTAGACCGTTTGAGATACACTAAGCGTAATCCACGGGGAGTTACTGAAGTAACCTGCTGTCAGGGCTGTTTGATGTTGACCCTGGCAGGAGTTTCCATTCAATCACTGAGGATCACAATTGTGAACCTCTCATAAATGTTCTCGACAGATTGCAAAGATCTGTGAAGGACTCGATAACGTACTACTGATGTTCTTATTGTTGAACACCAAGTGATGAAATGTCAAGTGTACATAAGAGATCTTTTGCTGAATCTCGTGGCTCTAGACTCAATAGTGCGTTTTGGTTTTCCTGAGCAGAGACTAGGGAGAGGGTCTCCTTCTTCAATACCAGCGATCTCTAAGAGAAAGCCGATAGTTTACGTAGGGTTCCCTGTGAGAATGAAACAAGCTTCTGTTGAGAGAAACTTGAGTGGCTAAGAAGGTTTAGTGCATGCGTCACTGGGTCCATGACGACTTTTAATCTTCAATACCGGTGTCATCTTGTGACAACCAGTAGCATATGAATTGAACCCGGTGTCTGCCCTAAGTTGAATAATCTGGAGGGCTAATTCTTTTCACCCTTTTCTTTACATTTCTTTTTAATTCTTCAACTCCTTCTTTCTCCAATTCTCATTTTCTCCTTTTTATAATCATACCTAAGGACTTCTAATTCTAACTATTGGTAGTGTCCTTGGGTAGATCCCTCCGGCTCTGGCGGATCATAGGACGGTTATTCCTAACCTTAATCACCTTATAACTCCATTGCCGTAAAACCATTTTCATGAAAATCTCTCGAAATGTTTGTAAATGAAAACATGTTTGAACACTTTAAGAGTTTTAGATTTTCAGAAATACTCCCCCTCAACATGTGCTTAAGAGTTTTGATAGAAATCTGCACAGTGAGGAAAGAGCGTGCACTTTTGAATTGATCGACTCAAGATAGACAATTCCTTGCGAGACACGATTATGTTGTATAGTTAAAGAGATACATTGTCAGCTTTTAGGTGACAACTAGCTCTAATAACTACCTTGAAGATGTGGACAACCCCGAAAGGTTGTCAAACCCGTCAAAGTTCATGTCTATCAAGAGCTTCTCGAATAGGTACAATTTACTTGGATAAGTCTTGGAAGACAAATCTTTTCAATGTAAGACTGTTTCAATCCCATCAATTCATGGGTTAAAGTCTTTTCACACGAGAATTCATGAGCATAACACAACATATTTCTTATCACTTATTTTTCTCCCCCTCAAAAATGGCATATAAATGTTAATTTTGAAGAAATGTTGAGAATAAATATGACCATTTTGAGTTTTATGGGAAGATAACCACTGAGAACAATTTATGAACAAAGATTTTAAGTCAAATACTCCCCCTCAACAAATGATATAAATGGTTGAGGTTTTGAAAATCATAAGGGGAAGTACTTGTTCTTTTGAGCAAAACCTTGAAAAGTGAAAGGTTTGATAGGTTTTACTCAAAAGTAAGAAGCTTTCGCTCCTTTTATAAGGATTGTGGCACTGAGACGTACCACAGGGTCCTTTCTTGACAAGAACGGGTTGTACACTGTTATGTGTGCACAAGCCATTGACATATAAAATCACACATCCAAAATATTATGAAATAGAAGCAGTTCAAGGGGTACCAGGAAGTCCATCAATGTTTCCAGGAATGCGAACTGGGCGTTGATAGCCGGCGAGAGCAATCCTGGGACGACCACCTACAAAGCTCTCTAATGTTCTGAACTGATCCCTTCGATACAACCTTTCATAAATCATAGTGATGATCCTCTTCACATCCCTTATGTCATGAGAATTCCATCGCTTTGGAGACCCAATGCCTTCATGTATCGCCTTCAACCGATAAGCCAAGCCATCCCTAACCTTCTTCAATGTGTGATCCCCAAATTTGTGAAGATCTCTACACGCCATCAAGCAATTTCGTTGAAGTTCATTGCGATAAATGACGCCGAATGGTTTGCTGACGAGGGTGTATTGTGAAAGCTGGTTGATGTCGGGAAGATCTAGCTGTGGTGGAGTGAAGTTGACATGGGTTTGATATGATTCAACTGTAAGCTGGAGATCTTCTACACGTTCTTTGATTACTATTCTTCTGATGAAGATAAGCAAGGAATTGATGTATTCACGTTGTACTTCAGTCGAGAATTGTCTCATGTAACCCTATACTTTGGCAAGGTACATGTCTTCAATGTCGTTGATAGACAAATTCTCAAAGTCCACTTCAGAGAATGCATACTCCCTTTCGTCTTGCCTTTTGACCATGATATTCTTGAGGAAAGTGTAGTCCCATTTAGACGAAAGATCAACATGTTTAATAGCTACGATTACTTTAGTACTGAACACTTCATGTTGAGACTTCTAAACCTGGCAGCTTCTGTAGTAGATTCGTCGGCGTTCCGGCCAATGGTGAATCCCATACAATGCCTCATGGTCATATACTTCCACATTGTTGGAGAACATGTGGTTAGCCCTTTCCTTGATGGCTATGCAGTTAGAGTATATGGCTGCCGGGAATGGAAGTGTCAGAGATGTAGCGTATTTCCTTGAACCATCGCCACTGTGTAGAAGAAATTCCAAGTCTTTGTTGAAGAAATATCGGAATGGAATCCTAGGCTGATCTGGTTGGCCAATTGTTGGTAGAGGTTTAGACCAGTCGGTGTAATATGGAGGGTTGTCCTGTTTGGTGAAGTCGATGTTTGCTTCAGGGTTGAGCCAATCCATGTTGTTAGACATAGCTCGTGTATATTATCAAGGTGATACTCAACTTCAATAGCACTTTCTGAGCTATCTTTGAGCAATTGAAATGCTTCATTCTTGATTCACTTCAACTCGGATTTCGTCAACTTTTCCACACGGAATTTCTCTTGCAAGAACTTAGCATGCTCCAATGTACTACCGTCTTCCAGATCTTGACCTTCAGGTGGGTAGGGAGTAGAATTAACAAGTGTAGAAAACCAGTCGTATTCATCGGTGTCATCTTCCTCTAGCCATGATACGATGTCCGCCTTAGGCACCTTCTTCTTCTTTTTCTGAGGCCTAGATGAAGATTCTGGTTTCTTAACTTTGTCGGGAGAGGCGGGTTGTTGTTGGGGCTCATGGACTTCCTCATCGTCACTACCCGTATACTCAAAGTGATCACCGGTTTTCTGAGTCTGGGGTGGTAACTCAGAATCCTGAGGTTTTTCAGTTGAAGAGCGAGGAGGGGATCTTTGTTGAGATGGAGTCCTTTGGGATGGAGGCTGCATTGAGTACTAAATGGAGGATGATTCACCAAACTTCTTTGTGCGTTTGGGCTCGTTATCCTTATCCTGATCTTTGTCTTCGTCGTCTCTTGAACGTTTAGGCCTTACAGCTTCTTCTCTGTATGCTGACCTGAGTTGGTATTCCAGCAATGCTTCAAACAATTTAGCTTCATGGGAGGCAAATGTTGCAGAGCGTTTCGACATTTGTGCTACTAGCCGGTTCACCAATTCATCATCTGAGAAGATTGTGAGTTCAGCTGGATTGATGCTCAAATTCATTGGAGTTGATTTCATGGCTTGCTTGGCCAGATGTAAGAGATTCAGATAAAGTTGTCTGGTATACATCTCCTTTGTCAGTTTAGGAACTACCTCCATAAGGAACTTGTGAGAGTATCCTTTGATCATCTCGTCCATTCTTCCTTGAAGATCATCTTTCATGAGCTTCTGGACATACTCCCTTTCAACTTGCATCTTGTCATTCTCATCATGAAGATACTGTACTTGGTCAGCAAGGAAATTCAGCTTTATGTAAAGTATATCTTTCTTTCTGACCTGCTTGACAGCTTTGACGATTCGAGTCTTTGCATAAGACATCCAAGAGGCAGTTGGCTTCTTCACTGATCTGGATGTGGATCTGGATGTTCTTTTTGATGGTGGTGGTGAAGAGTGAGAAGATGAATCTGATGATGAAGAGACATGAGGAGACTCGGGGTCCTTAGGAGGTTCAGAGGTTTTCTCCTTGGGACGTGTTGGACTGTCTAGAAGAAGCTTATCATAATCAGTGTCATCATCTTTTCCAGACTTAATCGTATCATCAGTCTTTTCCTTTTCTAGTTCTTCAAAGTCATACTCAATAGTGTCCTCCACACGCGTTTGTTGTTGAACCAAAGTGGTGGCACCAGATCCCTTATCAGGTTGATTAACCGCATCAAGACCTGGTGAAGGTTGAACTCCACCACTTGACCCTCCGGGGCCACCCATTTGTTCTTTAGCAAATTCTTGTGCGACGTGTTGAAGTCTAATAAATTTGAAAATTTTCCTGTAATCAGTGTCTAGTTGCTCTTCATCTGATTCTTCTTCCTCTTGTTGCTCAATGACTGGAGTCTTCCCTTTGCCGTGTTCATCTGGTGGACTGGGAGGTTTAGGTACCATTGTAGTGTCATCTTTAGCAGTTTCAGAGTAGAAAATCTCTTCATCTAATGCAGTACCCTCTGAGTCCTCGTCAATTAGCTTTCTTTGCGGTTCAGGCTTAGGTACGGGAATAGGAACATCTTCCTTGGCGGGAACTGTCCTCTTTCGTGGAGGATTCCTCCTGGGGAACTTCCTCTGACTCTCAGTGCTTGCAGAACTTCCTGCACTTCCTCTTCTGGTTTTTCTTGTAGGCGTACCAGAAGATTTTTCATCGAGGAAACCAACTTTGTTCTCTTCCACTGCAACCAAATATCTTTTATAAGAGTAGAGCTATTTGAGTTCATCTGAGAGAAGGTGATCTGGCAACACAGCACCTTGTTTCTTAGTCGTTGTTAGGAATTGGAAATTCCATGTTAAAGTGTCGGTCACCCCAATTATAGTCTAGCATATGTTTGCTCAAAGATTGGTAGTTTGTTACGTTATTTAGCAGTTAATTAGTTAGTTTGTAGCGTAGTTTAGTGTAGTGTAACACCGTGGAGGAAGGACGGGTCTTTACCCACTGTATACCTGATCCACAGGCCGATAGGAGGTCGTGTATTGTGTAAGTATAAATACCCCTTCCATCCATGGAAGGGGTGGTGCTTCTCAATCTAATATTCCATTTGTTTCAAAGTAACTCTCTACCAAGAAAACACCCAACTCTCTAACTTTCTCTCTCTAATGGCTAACATGTATTTTGATCATCCAAGACCACCCGAATCATCAACACAATAAATATTACGATCCTACAATTGGTACCAGAGCCAAGGTTTTTGTGTGTTGATGATTTCTTTTGTTTTATTACATGGTTTTTAACTGGTTCGTGTAGTTTGGTGGTCGGATTATTGGTTTTCCGTTTATTATTATGGGTAAACTGGTTTTAACACATGTGGTGGTGTATTTTGATAAAATATGTCTTATGATTCTTTCATTGTCACATCTGTCTTGTGTTTTTTTTGTGGTCCAAGTCAGTTAGATTATGTGGTCAAAGTTTACATCAATGTTCTCATCAATGTTATCAAAGTTATGCAGTAAAATGGTCTCGTCTTGTGGTCAAAATGGGTATAAAACATGAATATTCATAGTTTTTTTTCTGGGTAAGTATGAAGTTGATTCTTGCTAGCAACTTGTCTAAAAGTGTCCAGATGCTATGTACCTGAAATAGCGACTTGTTCCATGGTATACCTAGCGACTTGGCATTATTTAATGTCAAGCGACTTGTAAAGAAAATATGCAGCGACTTGACTATTGAGTTGAGTCAATAGCGACTTGTCTGACTTTGATGGTTAGCGACTTATAATTCAAAAGTCGTAGCGACTTGGCTAAAAGAATTTGCTAGCGACTTGTTTACTGAAACAAAAAAGTAGCGACTTGACTCTTTAAACGGTAGCGACTTATATTTATTAGTTGCGTGTTGTGCTTTGAAAGAAAGGGTTAGCGACTTGTGACATAAAGGATAAGTTAGCGACTTGGCTCAACTCTAGCGACTTACATAAATGATGAAGGAGATGAATTACAAAGAGAAAGTAATTGACTCACGACCACAAGACCAACACCTATGACCAACATACTCGACCTCAGGTTCATCTTGACATCATTGGTCCATGATCTGTTTTCAAAAACAAGAAGACTTGAAGCTTTCAAATCAGATCCGAATTAAATCTTTCTAAAACCTACATCTAGACTCATCAAAGGACCCTTACAATCACTCCCCATCTCTCATTCAATTCAAAGACTCAAAAATATAAAGTACTAAGAATCTCAGATTTCTATTTCGTGGTACTCATGAGTAACATCAAGACCAAGGGTCCAAAGCACGAATTAGATTATCATCATTGATCTATAAGATTCTTAATACAAAAGGTAAAACATCTTGAGGATCTCATGTTCGTTCAAGTAATCGTACATATCTCTATAGATCGTGTACACTCAAACCTAACTCTTCATTGATCCATATTTAAAAGACTTTATTTTAATTAATATCCGAACTTTTTAAAGAAGATTCAAAACATAAGAGTTTCAATCTACTCTTAATTCGGTTCAATGAAGAATTAAAGAAAGAAGAAACCTACCTGGAATTTGTCTAGATTCTAGCCATCTCTGTGGCCTACTCGTTGTAGACCTTGCCATCCCTGTGGCGATCTAAGCTTGATTGGGTAGTGAGAGTTGATGTTAATTTAAAGGAGTGATGTATCAGATTTGGATTGATGTTAGATGAGATCTAGATGAGTGGAGATATGAGGCGTATTGTTTTTCTCAGTTTCACTGGAAGAAAATGATTTGTGAGAGGCGATTTATTTTGAGGCATTTTTTTAGGTTTAGGTCAACATGGTATATGTCTGGTACTTTATAACTGGGTAGAAGTTGTGTGTAATTGGATTGTATATGTCACATGGGCCTATAACAGGATACTTGTGAATGAATGGATCGTTGTGTGACTTGTCTTGGGCCGTGTATGATATTTGGCAACATATCTTATCTCATTGGGCTACAAGTGTTGGGTTGACAACTGCAATACATTAATGGATTGAAACATGATATCCATAATTATTGAGTTAATATCACATTTAGCAATCAATAATTTGGATAACATTTCATATTAAGAATGGTATTTTTGGTTTTATAAATTTGTCACGGAGAATACACACTCACGGCTTGGGCTTATTTTTTTGGATAAGTAATTTATCATAACGGGAGTATAAGTGTTTAATATACATGTTAGTTTGAACATTGGACCATGAAGCTTGGATTTGAATGACGGTCAGATGAGCTTCTCATTATGAGATCGGATTTATGTGATTTAATGATGAGATTGGTTGATGAGATTTTTTTTTATATGAATTAGAGTGATGATGAGATTTGATGTGCTATGAGGTTGGTACTTTGGTGAATGCATTATCACGGAAAATATTATGTCTCAACTTGAGTTAATGGTTGAACAAAGTGGACTTCGGGGTTGTTTGAACGGTATCTACTATTTGACATTGAAGTGAGATTTTTCGGGCATGCTTACTTATTTCGTCTTCTTTCTTTCTACCCTTCCGCAAAGATGACTTGTTTAGGCGTTTATTGAGTGTGATAAAGACTTGGCTATTTAGTTACGGTTGTGATTCTTTCTCAGTTAACCCACAACATAGCTATCACTTTGGTGTCTCACTCAGGTGAGGATACGTCAAGAGGTTTTGTACATTGGGTACACCGTTTCTTTTTCACAAGGATTTGTACAAGTTTAAGTAACAAATCGGGGGAATTTTACTTCATGCTCAAGTTTGGCATATCGGGTTTACTTCACCATGTTGTCACTGCAATAGCCGACATAATGCGTGAATGATGTGTTTACCAAAGTTTTTATTGGATGGTTGATGATATTGTTGATGTTAGTAAACGAACCGTTGATGAACCGCTGCATGTTCCCCTAAAACAGATATTCACTGAAACCAAAGTTGTCATAACACCTTCAAGCTGACATTGTTTACGGTTTTGTATTGATTTTGTAAAATCCCGCGAAAGAACCTATTTCTCGGTTTAAATCATAGACTTGTAAAATCCCGTGACAATGGAAACATCCTGGTAATAGTAAAGTGCATTTCCGGATCTATCTTACGGTTTATTCTTGGTTTTGTAAAATCCCGCGAAAGAAACTATTTCTCAGTTTAAACTATAGAATTGTAAAATCCCATGATAATGGAACCATCTTGGAGAAAGGAAAGCGTATCTCGGGGTCGTCTGATGCTGGTGTTACGGGTTTTGTTTCGAAGAAGGGATAAAAGGGTGTACTTCATAAATTGGATATGTGTTTGGATATTCGTCATGGCAGTTTGGTTATTGCTTGGTTTTACGGGGTTCTGTGCTTTTAACTACGGTAGGGATGAAACCATTATCTAAGTTCGTTTAAATGTCAAAGAAGGCTAGAGTTGAGCTTTTAACCAGAAGATGTGACAACGGGGTTAATTCAGTATTATCTATTTGAGGTTGAAGTGAAATATCACGGGCGAGTGTACTTAGTATCTGAAGGTATCGGGGATGGTTGGATGAAGATTCTTCATGATCCTTGTTCGAGCTTTTTCCAAAAACAAAGACTTGGAAATCTAGTTATTTTTGGGAGTGTATTTTTCTGGGGGAATTGGGCTCTTTTTACCCCAAATATAACTATCACTTTAAGGAGTTACGTTGTAGTGCTCAGTGTCACATTCAATTGTGGATTTTCAAGAGGTGATGTACGTCTTATACTTGATGGTTGGTTGGTTGACGAGATAGAGTACTTAGAGAGTACTTAGAGATGCTAATGGAAATCGGCACCGCTCTTTGTTACATATGTGCAAGTTTAAGTCACGAGTTCGGGGTAGTTTACTTCAGGGTCAAATTCATCATATTGGGTTATCTCCATCAGCTGTTACTACAAAGAGCCTACTGAATGATAATGGGTTGATTACATGTTTTGCCAAAAGAGATTGAAAAGAGAGAGATTATGACGTATGAACACTACAGTTCATGCCTCGTACTCTAAAGAAAAGAAAAGTGTACGTTTCAGTGCGCTTTATCTTCGAAAGAAGAGAAATCTTCTTATGACGTTTGAATACTTCAGTTCAAGCCTCGTACCTCAAAGAAAATAAATGTGTACGTCTCAGTGCGCATTATCTTCCAAAGAAGAGAAATCTTCTTATGACGTTTGAACACAGCAGTTCAAGCCTCGTTCTCTAAAGAAAAGAAATGTGTACGTTTCAGTGCGCATTATCTTCTGAAGAAGAGAAATCTTCTTATTATGACCATTCTCATCAACATGCTTCATACTTTTTCCATGCGCTTCAGTCATCAAGTGAACCGGGCTACCACTGATTGTTTTCTCATTCCACTTGCTCGATTATAATGAAGATGGCGACATCATGTGCTGATTTTGCAGGAGAGAAGTGTGAATAGACCATTCGGATGATTTTCACTTATTTAGTCAAGAATGGCATCTCCGTATGCAATTCTTGAGGGGGAGAAGAAGTGTGAATTTTTTGCATTGTTGATTGATATTTGAGAATATAAATGGTCATACGGCTCTAAACTCATGTAAGAACCGAGCCTCTTCTTATCGGGTCATCTTCACATGGAGTTTTTCTCTTCTAAGAGCTGTTGGTTGACATCTTCACTCGGATTGATGAGTTTATCGACAAAGTGACTCCGGTTAATGCTTCACGTATACATCAACATGATGATTCCGAACAATCTATCTGTTCTTGTTTGATGTGATTGGTAGTTTGGTGTTACCATCTTGTGTGTTCGTTGCGGCCTGATTGCTGATTTCTTTGATGAACATCTTTCTTTTCTTGTTTGATTGGGAGGGATTTTAGTTAAGGGGATTTGCAAGATGTAAGTTAATTGGGATGCTTTTTGGTGGGATGATTTTTGGTGTGAGTTGAAGATGTTAACTATCTATTCCTCAACTGAACAATCTCGAAGAAGGTCGAGTCTACAGTCTGTTCTACATTTTCTGTTGCATGTTAGAAGACTAAAGACAAGTTGCATTTGATTATCCAAAGACTTCTTCTTATTCTGGGCATATATCAAACAAATTGTCAGTTTAGGGGAGAGCACTAATTGGGGGAGTTTGAAATGCCAAATTTAATCCCCAATTAGACTTGCTCACATTATTCAGCATGTTGATTCTCACAAAGACTTCAAGCGATCTTCTCATCAAATTTCAAGTATTTGGGCATTCAAAGAGTTGCTGATTCTGAAGTATCAAAACCTGAAAGGGGGAAGGAGACAAGCATCTAAACGCGAGTAAACTTGATGTACTTAATACTTCTAAGAAATTGAAGATATCCCGGGAAGACAAATATTATTACCGCAGAGAAACTCAAGGTTTGACTCATGGCGAGTAAACTTGATGAACTTAATTCTTCTAAGTGATTGAAGATATCCCGGGAAAACAAATGTCATGACCGCAGAGAAACTCAAGGTTTTACTCATCAAGGAGTTTAGTGTGCTTATTCCAACTACGTGGGGGAAGAGATGTAAGAGTTAGTTTCTGAAGATAAAAAAGGTACACAAGTATGACATATTCAGGGGAGATAAATGTGTAACATGAGGGAGGTGTTATCAGTTATTCTCTCGTTGGGAATGTGTGTACTTCAGATTCTTGAGCTTCATACACGATCATCAGGGATGAAAGATGTGAACATTGGGGAGGTGTTTTTCATTACCCTCATGATGTGTATTTGGGAGAGCTCTTGGGTATTGGTGTACTTCGGGTTGTTGAGCTTCACACACGATCATCCGGGAAGAAAAATGTGAACATGGGAAGGTGTTCTTCATTCCCCTCATGAAGTGTATTTGGGAGAGTTCTTGAGCATTATACTAAGAGACGGACTGCCTCATTTCAACTACACGGGGGAATTGTTCTCTTGACACCTTTTTGGAATGGATTGCTTCAGACCTCAGTGGAAATGAAATTTGAGAAGATTATTTAAATGTGGGATGATACGTTGCTGTTCTTCTTGTTGATGATATAACCCCGAACAAAGAATCTAGATTATCGTTCTTAAATGGAGCAGCGGGATTTATGATAGTGGTGTGCTTATCTGCGCACCTGGCTAAGGCAAGCTTGAAATAGAGCTTCGAATCTGCTCAACTTATGGATTTTCGGTTTGGGGGGGGGGGGAAGCTGCCAAAGTCTCTTTTTCTCAAAGGCTCATGTTCTGTCTTCTATTCTGGAGCCTCGACTTGCTTTGGTGGTGAATGTTTAAGAGATGATGACTTCTATCTTCTACAACGGGGCTGCTTGATATCCTTATCTCGGTACTCGTATCATCATCTTCTTTTACTATATCATCTTCTCTATCTTTGTATATATTTATTCAAAAAGCAAAATACAAAAATATAAAACCAGCAAAACAAAATACAAAAATATAAAACCAACAAAAAGAAAATAGAAAAATATAAAACCTTCTAAAACCCATAAAAATTGGAAAATTTGAAAAAGACAAAAAATATGTTTTCTCATGACATGTCTTCTGGTATCGATAACATCTACGGTCTTAGAAATGTCATTCAATAATGGCACGGGACTTTAGATGAAGTTCGAGCAGGAGGTGTAAATATTCTTTTCTAAACATGTCACAAACTATGGCTTACAGTTATTTCAGACTGTAACCCGCGCTTCAAAAATGGCTTACAGTTATTTCAGACTGTAACCAGTGCTTAAACTATGGCTTGCTATCATTTCAGATAGCAACCCGCTCTTCAAGAAAGGAAAGTGATGCGCTAAACCAATTTTCAAATATTTCGTGCACTTGTCCTAAAACAATTTGAGGAAAGTATGTCGAAGGACTGCTATTCCTACACAAATGTTTTTCCGTCTAAAATTCTTCAGAAAAATATTTGTTGTGTTCAAAATGGTGGTAAATGAGTTGCTTGAAAAATCAATCAGTATCGGAGTTTTTGTAAAATTGAAAACTCAATCAATGACTTCAGCGCTTTTAAACTTTTCATAAAATGAGTCATGGATTGAGGGGGATAATATTTTCAAATCTATATCATCTAATGGGCTTTCATAATTATCCTAATATGCTTAATTAAAAATTTTGTTAACCTATGTTGAAGGACTAGGTGCCTAGGATATGATTGCTAGGATTCAAGGTTGTAAAAATCGCTAGGCGCCAGTGAGGCGGTTGGATAGGGCCTAGCGATTAATCGGTTAGGCGGGGATTAATCGGGGATTAATCAGAATAGGATTTTTATGCGCAAAATTGTAATTTTAGATATTTTATTATATTATATGTAATAGATAAGCATAATGCATCAAAGTTCAAATATTTCAAGTGTTCAAATATAAACGTAATACATAATTATTCAAAGTTCAAAGTCAAATATAGATATTACTCGGTTTGTTGACCATTTTAAGTGAGCTTTGACCAATTTGTTCGATTAATCGGTTTGTTGACCGATTTTTAAGCACTTTTAAGCGATTTTGTTGACCCATTTTAAAGCGATTTTGTCCGATTAGACCGATTTTGTTCGATTTTGTCCGATTATCGGTTTGTTGACCCATTTTTTAGCGATCTTTGACCAAACCGATTAAATAGACCGATTAAGATAAATCAAGGCGCTTTACTGAGCGATCAGTGATTATGCGGGGATTAATCGGCCGCCTGGGCCGATTTTTACAACAGAGAGATTATTAGAGTTTGATAAATACATTTTTCCCATACCTTATATGATCTGATTGATATGTTGGTTAGACTTGAATTAGCCGATTGTTGTTTGGGTGTTGTCGACCACCATATATCTGTATGTGTGTTCACTAACGTATGCAGGTATATTGGTATACAAGAATGTTCCCAATCCGGATCCCACAATTGAAAATGATTGGATGCCAAAAGGAAAGGGTAACTATATCTTGGGTTGACAAATGAAGAAACAGAGCTTAATTGGACTTCTATGGAGAGTTGGCATAAATGCAACGTAAGAGGTCTCACTGCATCAGCAGATGGTTTTCTTCTAAGTGATTGAAAAAACGGAGCTTAATTGGACCTCAGTTGGCATTCAAAATGCAACGTAAGAAGAAGTCTCACTGCTTCAGCAGACGGTTTTCTCCCAAAGCCCTACAGCAACAACGGAAGCTTCTCAACCACCTAATGTATCTTTGTGCAGTATACCATTTTTAAACAATTTTGATAATAATTTGATTAAATTGTTTTGAAAATGGAAAAATATTGTTTTGAAAATAAATTGAACTAAATTTTGAAAATCACCGGACTTCTTTTTATCAAAACCTAAGTCACTCAATTATTGACTTCTGTCATGGATTGAGGGGGAGAGTGATTTAAAATAAAATATTTTCAAACTATATTTCTTCACAAAAGTTCCGTTTTGTACAATAATTAAGTGGTGATCTAAAGATTTAATGTTATATCATGGTATGATTTTCTTTAGAATCAAGATCTTTCAAAATTAAATTTTTTCTGTTCTTGTTTGATTGTGAAATTGTTTTATTTTACCTAAAAGATCTCTTAAAACAATCATACCTGACACTAACAATCTTTAATGTCTTAAAATGGTCCTTATCTGTCATCTTTCAAAATTGAATCTTGCCACGTCTTTCCCCAAATTTTTCTAAATGATTTAAATCAATTGGGATCACAAATCTCAAATGGTTTGATATTTCTGATCGGGGTAGAGATCGTGTTTTAAATCTCAAATCTGTTTTAAATGGAATTGGTTTTAGTCCTTTAAAGGCACTCCTGCCTCCATGTGCCAAACGATTTCATACACAATGCACATGTTGAGGAGGAGGATTTATCCAAAAACATGATGAGTATTTAAACCAGGCCACATATTCTCCCATATCTTCTAAACCTTATTAAATCACTTGGGATCCAAAATCTCAAAGGGTTTGATATTTTTGATCGGGGGAGAATTTGTGATTTAATTATGAAATTTGATAAAAGGTGATCGTTTTGATTCAGTTGTGCAGGCTGCTCTCTCATATGTGCTAAACGCTTTCGTATCTCGAAGCATATATTGAGGGGGAGCATTTTAAAAAGAAAAGAAACTATCAAGGTGCAAATGCTTTTATGTTTTAACATAAAGTACCTTGATTGAGTTTTAAATGGTTTCTTAATGGTTTGTGTGATCGTAAATGTGCTTCAAAAGAACTCTTGCCTCTATGTGATAAAAAGATTTCAAATATCCTACGCACATATTGAGGGGGAGAATTTACCAAGAAAATCAAATGGCTTTTTCTATGAAAATTGTGATCATGAAATTATTTCAAAGAAATTATTTCAAAGAACTCTTGCCTCCATGTGCTCAACAATTTCAAATCATATGCACATGTTGAGGGGGAGGTTTTCTAAATGATCAAAACTATTAAGGTACAAAATGCTTTGATCTCGTATCACAAGTACCTTTATTGTTTTTCCAGATGATTTTTCAATTGGTTTAAAGGAAGAATGAACTGTACCAAAAGACCGACCAATTTACTTTATGCATGGTGTTATAAGGATGGTTAGGTTAGGTATTAGTTCCCACGATCCGCCAAAACCAGAGGGATCTACCCAGGGACAATCCACTAGATAGTGTAGAAGTCCTTAGGTATGATGAAAAAAAAGGATAAAAATGAGAATTTGGGAAGAGTGCGGACTGAGACAGAGCTAGTACTGGAATAAACCCAACAAGGTTCTAGTAATGAAGTCTCGGTAAGCACTGAAGGGGTTGAAGAATGAAAAATAATTGAATGTGAAAAGGGTGAAAAGAAATAGCCCTCCAATAATTCAACCTTAGGGCAGATACCGGGTTCAATACATATGCTACTGGTGTTTACTAAGGTAACACTGGTATTGAAGACAAGACATCATGGACCCAGTGATGCACTGCACTAAACTTCCCAAACCACTCAAGTTCCTCTTAAAAGGGCTTGTTTCATTCTCACGGGGAACCTACATAATCTATCGACTTTCTCTTAGAGATTGTTGATATTGAAGAAGGAGACCCTTTCCCTAGTCTCGGGCAAAGGAACCAAAAATGCACTATTGAGTATAGAGCCAAGAGATCATCCACAATATCTCGTTAGGACACTAAATTCATGAAGACTTGCTATTTCACACAATGTGGAAAGTAAGTATATATTAAGAGTCCTACGCATTATCCTTGTGGTATTGCCAGAACATCCGAGTGATATGAAAATATTCACGATGAACATGGAAATCCTTCTAGAGCCAACATCAAACAAGCTCTTGGTGGGTGACATGTGAGATCTTTTCAAAAGATCATACTTGTGACAACTGGATAGAAACAATGGGGCGATTCATTCTTGAATCAACCTTGGTCCAGGAATGGAATTGACGAATACTTTTGGAAAAACCGTTCGATGTGCAAACCTTCTTTTCTCTAGCACGTCGAATGTGTATTCATTTCAAATTCAAAAAGTATATCTGATTGAAAAATACTTTTAGAAAAACCGTTCGATGTGCGAATCTCTTCTTTTCGCTAGCACGTCGAATGTGTACTCATTCTCTAATACAAAAAGTATTTTGATTGAAAATTGATCTTTCTCATAAAACCTTCGTCGTATTGCAAAACTCTTTCTTCAAGCAATACGCGATTGTTTTTCAAATCATTTTTCATCAATCAGTGAATCTCAATTTGCTGGTTCACTCACTCCGTGTTGTCTTCTTTGAGACGTTCCGGTTTGAGAACAGCTAGAACAGCTGCGAAACCCTGTCAAGGATGTTAGTACAAATATTACGATATTTAATCTATAAATTCTCATTTGTTTTGATGATGACAAACATGTAACTTGTAATACATAACGTAAAATGTATAAGTTACTTGTAATTATATCTTGTCTCAACATACTCTCAACACCTCTCGACGACTCAAGTCCTTGTATGCTACAACAAAGGTTCGTACATGTTTGTTATGTTGCATTATGATCAAACCCCTAACAAACCATTAAACATGTTTAGTTAAATAGTTTATAAAACACTTAAGTAAACATAAGTCATATATGGATATTATCCATGACCCATGGTATTGACCCATACCCATAAGTCTAGATACATTGTACCTTGGTGGGTACTCAAAACCATAACCCATAACCCATGGTTTCAACCCAAAAACAATGGGTAAAGAGGAGCGTGCACGGATCCCTCAGATAACCCACGGATCCCTTGGATTTACAAAGCCGGATCCCTCCAGAAGGGATCCTTGGGGGCATAACATGGTTTTGGTCTTTTTGCCTATAAGTAGCAAACCACTTCTTACCATTTCTTTACACCTTCATACATAGTTTCTCTCCACCAAATCTAGGATAGTTAGATCATTAGGAAACATGTAAACCACCCTCATCTCATATGATCATAATGCTTCTAACTCTCATTTGTTGTAAGCATACTCCTGAAGTGATCCTCCAAAGCAAGCTTAGAGATCTTGCTTCCTTACCTACTGAAGTGATCACCCTTGCTTCCTTACAAGCACATGAAGATCTTATACAACAAGCTTGGGAAACTTGTCATCTTCATTCATAGAAGACTAATTACATCATGCTTTGGGTTCTTGATGTTTAGTCTAGGAGTTCATATCCATTAGACACATTGTCTTGGATATTGTCTAGTATCATATTCTTGTATCTATGACTAGACTAGATGGTTTATGTGTTTGTACCATAAAACACAAGGTTTGTTATGTTGGGCCACAAAACATAACGGATGTCATAGATGTGTCAAAGGCATTAGTGAAGATTGCTGAAGATCCGTGTTGAAGGCATTAGTGAAAGGTGCTGAAAGATCGTGTAAATGGCATTAGTGAAGAATGCCTAGGTCGTATAATCGATGAGGTGCATCGTTATACATATAGTATTTGTTTAGATCCAAGGATGGTGATATCCTTGATGGTGTTGTAACAAGGAGTGGATCTCCTTGAGATTAGGTGTTGTGTTGTGATGGGTAGTAGTTCCTCCATAGTAATGGAACTAGGTGCTTAGCCTAGTACCTAATAAAGGGTAGGCGACGTTGTGTAGGTGTGGTTCACCTTGGAGTGAAAGAACCCGGTGGTTAGCCTAGCACCGTATAAAGGGTAGGCGACGTTGTGTAGGTGTGGTTCACCTTGGAGTGAAAGAACCCGGTGGTTAGCCTAGTACCGAAAAAAGAGTAGGCGACGTTGTGAAGGCTTCTCCGCCATAAAGAGTTGGTGTAGTGATTACAAACTCTCGAGTAGGTGACTCAGGGAGTGGAGTAGGGCAAGGAAGGTGTCCTTGTAGCCGAACCACTATAAATCCTCGTGTTGGTTTGTCTATCCTTTTACTTATCGCTTTACTTTTATTCTTTCATTACTTTGTTTATTTTCTATGTGGTTGATGTCTATGTTTGTGATGCATACTTGGTCTTTCATATAGTCACAAACTATATTCAACACTTTATGTATTATGATACGCTTGATCAAGAAAAAGCAACCGGACTAATAATGGTGAAACTTGATTTATAATGAACCATTAATCTTGCGGAATCTTATGTGATGTCAAGGGGTTGGCCTTACATGCCGTAATGCGTTAAATGCATCCTCGCGTCGAGATTAACAAATGCAATGGTTTATACTATATTTGATACAAAAGTGTTAGTGCAAATATTACGATATTTAATCTATACAGTCTCGTTTGTTTTGATTGATGACAAACATATAACTTGTAATACATAACGTAAAATGTACAAGTTACTTGTAATCACACGTTGTCTCAACATACATTCAACACCTCTCGATGTCTCAAGTCCTCGTATGTTACAACACAGGTTCGTACATGTTTGTTATGTGGCATTATGATCAAACCCATTAACAAATCATTTAGAATGTTTAAAATACGTTTAGAGTCACTAAGTATTTTAATAGGTTAACCATTCTATTTCGAACCTCATTTTACATTTTGCATTCACAAGTATTTCATACAAATACTAAAGTTTACTTACACTTGACAAAATATATTTTATTTTGACAAGCACTCTTTTACAAAAGGTAACTAGACATTTTATTAACTAGTTACATAATACATTTTACAAGTTTACCTTGATAAACTTTTTAATCTAAAAATGGAAATACATGTTACATCATGTCATGCATCATCTTTGAAATCCTTGGAAGATCACTTGAATATTTTGGTTAGATTGACACACAATATATCAAATGTGATCTTAGTAAGATTTGGTAATATCTTAGAAAGATTTGAAGAAAGATTTTTTAGCTTTTCTGTCAGGCACCCATGGAACCCTTTTCTATAAAGGGCGGAACCCTTTAAAGGGCTCCTTGGTCCGTGGACGCTCCTGTCCACTTTTGGCTATAAATAGAAGCCCATTGTTTTCCCATTTCTTCACCACTTGAAAGCACATCTTCTCCACCTTCTTGCATACATTTAGATCAATCATTAACAATGTAGTAACACACATTAAACACCCTAATGATCATGATCATAATGCTTCTAACATTCATCTTTGTTGTAAGCATACTCTTTGATCAACCAAGGAAATCTTGGAGATCTAGCCATCCACACTCACCACAAGTTGAAGATCTATCACAAGAAGTTTAGGGAACTTGTGATCTTCATCATGAAGGCTTCCTATCAATGGAAGTTCATTTAGAAGTAGTTGTTCATATCCATTAGACATTTGTGTCATGGATCATTAGTGTAAACATCATTGCATCATAACAACACTTTCACCAAACTAGATTAGATGGTTTATGTGTTTGTGCCATAAAACACAAGGTTTATTATGTTGGGCCATAAAACATATTGGGAGTGGTTGTACCCTTGTAAAAGAACTCGACATCTAGCTTAGTGTCGGAAATATTGTATAGGCGACGTAAGGTTGGTTCTACCTCGAACTAGAACCCGGTATTTAGCTTTGTACCGGAAAAAGTGTAAGCGACGATTGTAAGGTTTTCTCCGCCGAGAAGGGAGCTTGTCGATTTAGTGAAGTAACTCTCGAGTTGGGTACTCGAGGAGTGGAGTAGGGCGGAAAGGAGATCCGTGACCGAACCACTATAAATCCTTGTGTTCGGTTTGCACTTTCCTTTCTTTATCTCTTTACTTTTATACTTGCACTATACTATTGTTTGTGATGTGGTTTGATGTTCATGATTGTGTGACAACTTGGTTTACCATGCTTTATATTAGTCACAAACAATAATTGGTACTTTCATATTATAACAAGCTTCATAAGCGATTTGATACTAAAGATCTAAAGTTTTTAAACGGTAACGTATTCACCCCCCCTCTACGTTTCCACAATTGGTACCAGAGCCACGTAGCTCGTATTTTCAAAACAAATGGTTTTTAAAATAGAGTACGATCCATGTATCAAATTACCATTGAAGCGAAAAATAATATGAAAGATGCTTTGCTTGTTATACTTAGAAATTTTGCTGTTAAATGTAACTTTGTATACAAGCTTGAAGGTTTTCTTGAAAAATAAAATAAAAGCTTGTTGAAAGAACTAGTAAGTATTGTATTATGTGCTTATAGAAAATTTACGAAGAAATATGATTTTAAAGGAGTGTTTGGGATAACAATAAATTTAGTTGAAAAATCACCTCCGTAAATGTTTAAGATAAGTTACATAAGTAGATATGTTGTTAAATATGTGTATTATATGTTTACTATGAAATCTAGTAAGTCACACACGTTTTCTCTATGTCAAATACTAGTTTTGGTGAATCTGTCTCAGAGGACCACGGCACCAAATCTTATAAAGGGCGGATCCCTTTATTTGGTTCCGTGGAATCCGTGTGTACAGTATGCAGTTTTTTGGGCAACTTCAAAAAATCATAACTAATTAACCGTAAGTCCGTTCGAGTCGAGCCACCTATCATTTTAAAGGTAATTGAGTCTACTTTCATTTAAAAATACTTTCATGACCTGAGTCTAAATTTAAATAAGTAAAATAGACCAAATACTACAGTATGTCTAAAATACTAAGTTTCGCTTTAACATAAAAACTCAAATTTTTGAATCAAACAATTTAAGTTGGTATTCTTAGAACTTTGATACAACTTCTTTTGAAACTAATTAATTTGGTAATATGTTTAAAGAAAACTAATCAAGCTTGGTATACATCGTCATATTTAAACGCTAAATGACGAAAAGTGTTTTTCTTGTCATACTATGCTTAATGACCACTTGTTTATGTTGTTTGCATATATGTTGCTTGCTTATTTTCAAATTATTGTTTTCACTTGTTTGTTTGCATAATATAAGTATCAATCTTGCCATGTTATTTATTCGCATGCTTGACGATTTCTTGTTTATGCACAATAGGATATTTGCTAGATTTTGTGCACTAAGTTGGAAAATTATTCTACCATCACTTATAGACTTAGATCACTTCTTCTGCATAGGTTATACTAACATCTCACATAACTTATGGGATGTCATAACTCACTTAGCAAAGAGTTCTAAGTAAATTAGTCAAGTACTTTGAAAAATGGAGGTTTTTAGAGAGTGTTTGGTATAAGGACAAAAACAATGTTATATGATGTAATTTATTTGTTTTTTCTATGTAGGATGATAATATGACTTAAAACAATGTTGTATGCTAACCGGTTTATGCAAGGGGATAGCACAAGTGTGTTATCAAATTTTACCCATTTTCACCTTCATGTGAAAATCGTTAGCCCTTGGTCAAAGTCTATGCTCCACTATGTTTGTATATGTGATATCAACTTTTCTTAACTAGAAATAATTAATGTCACATGTTTTAAGAAAAGTTTCAGGTTTCGAAAAAGTCCCGACACCTAAAAAATGGGTCTGTTAAGATTTCTGGTCTCCACGGACCAGACGGTACCATTAATTTGGTTCCGTCCGTTATGGATTTTGGTACCGCCATACCTGTACAGGCGGACCAGGCGGCACCAATTTATGGGTTCCGGCTGTGTAAAGAAATGGTGCCGTGAATCCTACAGGTAAGTTATTGAATTTTACTAAATCCCGCAATCTAATTTACCAAACTTCGTTTCTAGGATAGTTGTTAATACATATCTTTCATACCTCACTCAACACATCCTCAATGGATTAACTTAGGATGTTTGACATGATTTAGACACTTCCATCTCATTAGAAACTACCATCTTTGTATGGATTAACATCAAATCCATGAATCCTTAGTTCCATAAATCGACACATTCAAGATGATCATTTTCACACCTTCACTGCTTAGCATTTCTTAAAGCAAAGTCAAAATGACTAAATCCTTAACCTCAAATAAGCCACTTAAGAAAACCACTAGGATTAACATTCGATCTTGTTGCTTCATTAACTTGAGCTCTTCATCCTCAGACTCATTACCTCTCAACATCTCATCACCCATTCAAGATGTGAACTTTCTAAACTTGAGTACTCCAACTCCACCACCAAAATCACCCACCATCATCCAAAACAACTTCACTAACAAAGTCTCCAAAGCTTGTACCTATCAAACTTTGTGCAACACCACCAACATCTCCTCACTCGTTTGCGGATGACTTAGATGACTTACCAAGACTAATAAACCTGGACTCATTATTTGCAAAGATATCATACACAAGTCTAACATATGACTATAGATATTGTTTTGTATCTACATGTATTGCCTCACCTGGTTAACATGAAAATAATGTGTCATCCTTCAAGACGATAAGTATTTACATCGAGTCATAACTCACACATATGTTAAATACATATTATCAAGTCTTGTTATTCTTGAGTTCAATCTAAGCCTTATAATCTCAACAAATTAGGATTGACAACTTAAGTATTTCATCCGAAATATTCAAGTATATGCAACTTACGATTGTAGTCATTAAAAGTCCTATCCAAAAAAATCAACACCCAAGTATTTTAACAACACATGTTGAAACACTTATCCAAAACAAACAACCCACGGTGCTACTTAACCCTCTTTGACACCTACTATCCCTCTTCCATCTTTTGGCACCATTAACCGTATTGCTCATGAACTTCCAAGAGTATACTTTAAATCAAACATGCCCTTTCAAGGTGAACCTATACCTCAGCCCCTAAGCTTCATAAACATAACCAAAACTTCAAGCACTTCACCCACTAGTTGTAGCAACCAATGAACCATAAGAATTAGTATCCGTATTTTTTGTGTTCAACATCTATGGACAAATATTCAACCTAAGTACTCCCATAGCACAACAAAACCCTACATCACCACATCCTTATTTAGACACTAGAAGACCTACCACCTAGATCAACCAATCCACCATCCTTACCATCATTTGAATTCGTTGAGTGTATTGCTCAAAAATCCCTTGTGTCCAACACTTGTACTGAATCAAATGCACGTTTGAACAAACTCAAACATCCTTTCCAACATATAAGGACTTAGATAATTCATTATGGCTAGAACCTCAACTATCAAATAAGCATGGTGCTCTTGGTAATTGTTGTCAATTTCCACTAGGTATAAGTAGTACTACCTTCACAAATTATCAAAGTATTAGTAATACTTCGTCGTTAAACTTCTGCATAAATTTCATTAAACCTCAAATCAACATTTTAACAACATATGTTAAAATGCAATCTCAAAGCCAACATCATACACCCCAAGCAACAATGACTTTTGAGGAGTATACATAAAAAAACTCGAGTGAATTCCTCTTGTCATCATCTAGTGAATATAATCTTGAGACCAAGTTTATTTAGATGGGACTATCCGATTCAAACACTTTGGCTTCATATCTTCATTTAGGAAAACATGATGTTTTGAAGAACATTATGACTAAGATTCGTGCGTTAAGATTTCATCTTGTTAAAAGGATATTGTATATCCTATGTATCATTCTTGCGACATAAATAGTTGTGTTACAAGAGATTTCATTACACCTCATTGGCTAAATGATCTTGAAACAAACATCTACAAGTTCTATGAACTAGCATATCCAATTCATCTTGTCATACTTGTTTTCATAAGCATGATAACTTTATCCTATGGGATAATCTCATTTGTTGAAAGATACTATTTGTATCTATTTCCTTTCAAGCGTACATCATAACCTAACCTTGCTCAAACCGAGTGCACATCCAAGGTTAAAACTACACATCTTTAGAGCATACACAAGATCTATTGAAGTTGGTAACCTCAATTAGATTATTGTTAAATAAAATACCAAAGAGCTTTCTTGAGAACGTTCTTAGTTTAACATATTCTCTAGTCTTAGATGATCAATTCACATTTAAATTACACACTTCAACTCAGCATAAAAGATGTCATTCATTAGATCATACAATTAGCTGTGTAATTTGAACAACTTTAGATTCTAAACACAAGATTAAAACACATTGTTTATCAAACACACCATTGTTAAAATTCATATGTATAACATGACGTCTTCATCACCTTAGTTATATTGCATGTTAGTTAAGTCACATTAAGCCAAGTATTGGTAAACTATCATCTTTTATGCACTTTAAATATGCAAAAGTAGAAGTTCCCATCTTTCTAACATGAGAATGACTACTGGAGAACCTATTGCACTAGAAACTCAATTTTACCTAACGGTTGAATTGCTTCCTTGAGAGAAGTTGGGTATGTGGAATCACCCGTAAAAAATGGTCGTGTTTAGCCTTAATTGAGCACCGCTAGTAATAGTCTCATATTCATTCTCCAACTTGAAAAATCTGTTTTCCTATACTTGCCTAAAGTAAGTGTTAAAACATTGATAGTTTGCCTCACCTTAGGAATACTAATCAAACAAGTAGTATATATGACTTTTCTTTTAAAACCACTTGCATTGCACTTACATGTGTTGATTAGATGTTCTTGTTTGATACGATAAGTTGATTTGACATTATCTTAGTGTTTGATAACTAGTCAAATGTGTAAACCTTAGTAAAACCACTTGCATTGCACTTACATGTGTTGATTATATGTTCTTGTTTAATACGATAAGTTGATTTGACATTATCTTAGTGTTTGATAACAAGTCAAATGTGTAAACCTTAGTACGGTTTTATCTTTATAATGCTTGTATTGTTGTTTCATGCTACTAAACGTTTAAACCTAAACTTTATTTGCATGATACTTACTTTTGAATTATTTTTAGCATGATTAACATGTTACTTATGAACTCATAATACGCCATTTTGATACGTGATAATTTTGATATGATATATTTGTGTTTGAAAGCTATTAGTTGGCATTCATTACATCTATGTGTAGTACGATCCAAATGATACATGCTCCAAATTGTTATGTCTTAAACATGGCTTGCATGAATCTTTCATCTTGTTTCTTTTGCTTCTTGTCACACTATTTGTTTGCTACGTATGCACATATAATCTGTCAAAGTGCTTTTGGTATGACTAACTTTTAGAAGCCTTTTTATCTTACAAATTAATCACATAGATTATTGTATATCCAAGTATGCTTAAGTGTCTAAGTCTAACGACAAAAACAATCTCATAATGAAATGTCTTGAATAAAGTCGTATTCTTGCATATTATGATTGTTTTGATGCTATCTTGTATGGTGATTTCTTGTCTACTTAAGTGCAATGTGTTGTTTTTGCTTATATAATATGTTATCATTTGATTTCTATCATGTTAACATCTTTTGTCACTAACAAATTTGTTTTGTAGGTTAATAACAAATTATTTGTTATCTCAATTGGTTCTAACTTTTATATGCTCATTTTGCATAATCCCCTTTATTGCTACGTAGATTAGTATTATGCTTCATGGGACCCCTACACTTGCATATAGTTTAAAAGCATATAGAATTAAGTTCTAGAGGGTTGGCTTTGCATTTTTGTCTTTCAACTGACCTCTTTCCAAATCTCATTTTTGCTTCCGCTTTCCAAAAATCACCTCCATCATTATTTAGTTATACCAATACTCTAATCCTCTTCACTTCCTATTAGGAAACCACATGCCTCATCATACGATCATCTCGTATTAATCGAGAAGAGGTACGTGACTGTAAGGATGAAGTTCATTGTATGCTAACCATCATCTAGAAAAACATCACTAAGCTCATCTCTTTCGTTAGCCCGAATAACCTCCTAAACAATTTGTTGTCATTCCTTATTTGATATATTACACATTATGTTGGATGTCCACCAATTAAGGGGGAGAGAAATTCATTCACATAATTGTCTTTTGTCAAATTTTATGTCTCTTAGACTCTACAATACCAACACATAGGTAAACACCACTTAGCTAAAATCGGTTCATGAAACCACAACTAGTTCAACCGTTTTTGCAGCAATACCTCATCAAGTGAAAAACGCATCATGTGTTTTTACAAAACGTCTTCATCTCCACATATAGGATTTTCCTTAAACTAGCACCTTACAACTTCACTATCTAGAACACCATCATAGGATCTTATCATTTTCTCGCTTATCATGCATGTCCTTGTCAGTGCAAACGATATATTAATCAAAACAGCCATTTCCAACACGTTGGTCCATCCAACTCTCACTTATATGATGTCATTCTCATCCTCATATAGGTACTCATTATTATTATTAGTATTTTCCATATTGTCTTCACTTCTTTTCAAAGTGATAATCATCCATGTCGATCAAAACCATACTAATACTACCTTTCCCATTGTCACCTAGAATAGGTCATTTTTATAATTCGTATCAATCAATGAACGAATTTATCTTCATGTTATCAATTTTATATATTCATAGATAGAACGCATTATTGATTACTCTTGGGTTGAAGCATATGAGAACTTGCTCAAAACAATAGGTTGTTAGCATCAATAAATCATTCAAATCATAATCCTTATGCATCATTGAAATGCAATGTCCATTCATATTTTTTTCCTCTTAGCTTTGGTCACTTGACATGACGAAAGGATTGCATGAATCCATATTTTTATATTTGCTACACATACGAGTTTCTAACTCCTTAATAGCTTCCTACCTAATCACCACCACCTTCCATCACCACTTTCATTAATCATCACCACCATGGATTAGCGAAAACTTACTTTTTTAAATCTCGAGTCATCTACCATCACCACATGAATCCTACTAGTAAACCGACACCAACACTAGCACCACTAGTGGCACACCCGGTGGGAGACTCCATATCTTCTTTCTAGGAACTATTTTGTAGGCTTTTATCATATTATATTGTCACTTTTCTTATGATTGTAATTAGGAGACTACACTTCATGAGATCTTTGATTATATCATTTATCACATATATACATATTATTTTTCTTTGTGAAAAAGATGAAATATATTGCACTAATGTTTTTCATTGTAGGTTCATCATCATATACACTCGATTGTATATAACTTACTCATATAAGAATGAAGTTTGCATCAATTATTTTTCTTATTTTAGGTGCTTCTTGACACCCTCGAACAAGGAGGAATATCCTTTAAGCACTCATATTGCATTGTCTATACACTTGGTTGTATATGACATATTTGTCTAAAGACAAAGCTTCTATTATACTAATATTTATTTTGAAGGTTCATCTTGACGCCCTAGAGCAAGGGGAGCTTCCGTCAAGAATTTACTGAATGCATCTTATATACACTTTGTTGTATATCACTTACTCGTCTAATGACGAATATAGTTTTGCACTAATATTTGTTTTGTAGGTTTTTAATTATACCCTGACGCCTCAAACAAGGGGGAGCAACCATCAAGGGGGAGCATGCAAGCATTTAGCATCATTCTCACTTTTCAATACGCATTTGTGCTTCGATAAAAAGTGGAGAAAATAGGCTAACATTGCTATGCATTTTTCTTTTTCATATATTTCTCATAATTTTTGTTGCATAAAACTAACCTTGATGTAGGTTAAGCCTCTTTATTTGATCCATGGATCCGCTACCAAATAAGGGACAGATTGTAGTGGATGATTTAACTTCACTAGGGATGATGCAAGCTCGCCTTTTTTGGGAGAAATTAAGTTAAACTCCAAGGACACACCCTTTTTGTTTCGACAAAAGGGGGAGAAGAGTGTAAACGGAGAAGGTAATGTAAAGGTAGTAAGGATACAAGTAACTTTTTACATTTTACTTTCTATTACGTTTACATATATTTGTCATCATCAAAAAGGGGGAGATTGTTAGTGCAAATATTACGATATTTAATCTATACAGTCTCGTTTGTTTTGATTGATGACAAACATATAACTTGTAATACATAACGTAAAATGTACAAGTTACTTGTAATCACACGTTGTCTCAACATACATTCAACACCTCTCGATGTCTCAAGTCCTCGTATGTTACAACACAGGTTCGTACATGTTTGTTATGTGGCATTATGATCAAACCCATTAACAAATCATTTAGAATGTTTAAAATACGTTTAGAGTCACTAAGTATTTTAATAGGTTAACCATTCTATTTCGAACCTCATTATACATTTTGCATTCACAAGTATTTCATACAAATACTAAAGTTTACTTACACTTGACAAAATATATTTTATTTTGACAAGCACTCTTTTACAAAAGGTAACTAGACATTTTATTAACTAGTTACATAATACATTTTACAAGTTTACCTTGATAAACTTTTTAATCTAAAAATGGAAATACATGTTACATCATGTCATGCATCATCTTTGAAATCCTTGGAAGATCACTTGAATATTTTGGTTAGATTGACACACAATATATCAAATGTGATCTTAGTAAGATTTGGTAATATCTTAGAAAGATTTGAAGAAAGATTTTTTAGCTTTTCTGTCAGGTACCCACGGAACCCTTTTCTATAAAGGGCGGAACCCTTTAAAGGGCTCCTTGGTCCGTGGACGCTCCTGTCCACTTTTGGCTATAAATAGAAGCCCATTGTTTTCCCATTTCTTCACCACTTGAAAGCACATCTTCTCCACCTTCTTGCATACATTTAGATCAATCATTAACAATGTAGTAATACACATTAAACACCCTAATGATCATGATCATAATGCTTCTAACATTCATCTTTGTTGTAAGCATACTCTTTGATCAACCAAGGAAATCTTGGAGATCTAGCCATCCACACTCACCACAAGTTGAAGATCTATCACAAGAAGTTTAGGGAACTTGTGATCTTCATCATGAAGGCTTCCTATCAATGGAAGTTCATTTAGAAGTAGTTGTTCATATCCATTAGACATTTGTGTCATGGATCATTAGTGTAAACATCATTGCATCATAACAACACTTTCACCAAACTAGATTAGATGGTTTATGTGTTTGTGCCATAAAACACAAGGTTTATTATGTTGGGCCATAAAACATATTGGGAGTGGTTGTACCCTTGTAAAAGAACTCGACATCTAGCTTAGTGTCGGAAATATTGTATAGGCGACGTAAGGTTGGTTCTACCTCGAACTAGAACCCGGTATTTAGCTTTGTACCGGAAAAAGTGTAAGTGACGATTGTAAGGTTTTCTCCGCCGAGAAGGGAGCTTGTTGATTTTGTGAAGTAACTCTCGAGTTGGGTACTCGGGGAGTGGAGTAGGGCGGAAAGGAGATCCGTGACCGAACCACTATAAATCCTTGTGTTCGGTTTGCACTTTCCTTTCTTTATCTCTTTACTTTTATACTTGCACTATACTATTGTTTGTGATGTGGTTTGATGTTCATGATTGTGTGACAACTTGGTTTACCATGCTTTATATTAGTCACAAACAATAATTGGTACTTTCATATTATAACAAGCTTCATAAGCGATTTGATACTAAAGATCTAATGTTTTTAAACGGTAACGTATTTACCCCCTCTACGTTTCCACAAAAAGTTTTAAGTTTGAAACAGAAACGTATTCACCCCCCCCCCTATACGTTTTCACAAAGGAGATTCCTCGGAATCCTACCTGATCACAGGCAGTACTTGTACTGATCAACGGGGAACCGTGGGCCGTGTACCTCAATTCAACGAAAGTGATCAAAGACACTTTCGTGTGTTTTATTGCTAACTGTTGTTTGCAGGTACATTTGGACGGTTGCAGCTGATCAGAATTGAGGAGTCAATCCAAAGCCGCATGCTCACAGCATTTACACTTAATTTGAAGAAATCATGACTGGTGCATATCTACATAACCTGGATCTGATATTTCATACTATGCTTCTGCTTCCCTGCTGCAAATATCATGAACCAGTAAGGCTTCCGCTACTCTGATGGAAAGATGTCATGATTCAAATGTGTGAGCATGTCGGTCCGAAAGTCACAACTTCACATGATGGCAACACAATAAAGGGTGATCCAGAGATTTACTGTGGCTGATGATCTCAAAGAAAGCTCGAAGATCATCAAAGATGTGGATCAGTTAAAGGCCTCCACTAAAAGTACAAAACTATGCGGACTTTGAAGATTCGCTACTAAAGCACAAATATTGCGGAAATGAAGAATTCAAGTCTATGAGCTCGAGAACTAAAGACAAAGAAAGAATGCTAGGATGCAAAATGTATTTCATGGGGTGACCTCCCTTAGGGGGAGATTGTTAGGAATTGGAAATTCCATGTTAAAGTGTCGGTCACCCCAATTATAGTCTAGCATATGTTAGCTCGTAGATTGGTAGTTTTTTACGTTATTTAGCAGTTAAATAGTTAGTTTGTAGCGTAGTTTAGTGTAGTGTAACACCGTAGAGGAAGGACGGGTCTTTACCCACTTTATACCTGATCCACAGGCCGATAGGAGGTTGTGTATTGTGTAAGTATAAATACCCCTTCCATCCATGGAAGGGGTGGTGCTTCTCAATCTAATATTCCATTTGTTTCAAAGTAACTCTCTACCAAGAAAACACCCAACTCTCTAACTTTCTCTCTCTAATGGCTAACATGTATTTTGATCATCCAAGACCACCCGAATCATCAACACAATAAATATTACGATCCTACAGTCGTTGACTCCTTAAATCTGACTGTAAGAGTAGGTTCAGACAACATGTCGAGATTGTCGAGGTCATTGATTCTTTTAGGGATATCTGGGTTATACCCAAGTGCTATCTGGATCAACAGTTTAGTGTATCTGATGTAAGGAATCTTTGATCCAAGGTTTTTGAGGAATGTCATCATGTCATCCCAAATCAGAGCTTCAACTTCGATGTGCTTCATGTTGATTAGAGCCCAAAAGATTTGCAGTTCCATGAGCTTGGGATGCTCATAGCCGCTGTCACGACCAGAAACCGATTTTGTGATGATGATATAAAGGGTTCTCCAGGGCTAAGGGATGTTCTTGAGATCCATGTGAGAATGCTTAATGATAACCCCTGAAGCTTCGTCGTACCCAATATTAATCAAGAATTGTAGAACCGTCTCTTCAGTAGGTGCAGCAGAGAATTCAGTTGGTATGATGTCAGGAATGAGGAGAACAGCTCTTAAGTCTGCAGGAGTGATGGTGAGTTGCTTGTGATTGAGCATCACCGTCACAACATTTTGACCTTTGACCATCTGCATTGTATTCTAGAATTGCTAGTTGGTGAGCATGTTCTGATAGGGATGATTCTTCAGAATATCCACTGCAATGAGACAAGAAGATTCCAAGCAGGTGAGAGTTTCAAATTCGACACGAAGATTATTCTTTCCAATCTTCATCGGATAACCATGAGGAAAAATATCAGCAATGGTGGGAACATTTGGTGCATCCACATTCAATTGAGCTTCCATGTCGTGATCTGAAACAAATTTATCCAAAAGAACCAACATATTGAAAGACATAATGTTAGTCAACAGAAGGTTTTATTGTCTACTTATTGAATGATATATGTCAATGATTGTTACGAGTCCTACGTCACTTGTTTGTTTAATAGTCCAATGATGTCGAGAGAAGTTTCGTGAGTTAGTTAACTTTAAGTTTTAAAGTTTATGTTATCACTTATTTTTCACAACATATTAAATGTTTAAGTTTATTAGTGACATTTATTGGTTTCGTGACGTTATGATTTATTTATTTACAAGTTTGCACGCGTAACAATTCATAATGAAGGTTTGATCAAGGCTTAGGCGTAGAAATGGTAGCTTATGCGTAAACAGGAGAAGTATATGCGTAGACGCAAGCTTATGCGTAGGATCCTTACTTACGCGTAGGAAAAGGGGACCTTTTGGGTAGAGCTTACGCGTAAGCGCATATAACACCTTACGCGTAAGGCTTACTCATAAGAGTAGACCTTATGCGTAGTGGTCACTGTTTACGTATATCCTTCACAGGATACGCGTAGTCCCTTTGTAGAACCTTACGCGTAAACGCTACGCGTAAGATTTCTCTTACGCATAACCTTCTACGCATAAGGTGATCCTTATGCGTAGATTGCTAATGACCTTGATTCTGAATTATACATGTAGCATACCTGAAATAAAGTCATCATAGCAACAATATTAACACAAACATTCATTCTATAACAGAACATGGTATGAGTGCTTATCAAACCGTTACGCGTAAAAAGTCTTACGCGTAGACAAAAACCCTAATAGTTCAAAGATTACGCGTAAGATTTTTAGCCATGGATTTTGCACCAAACTTTTTCTGGTAATACTTAGATGTTATGTGAGTGTAGTAACCAAGTTTTAACATCAAATTCGCAGTGAATCAAAAATACCCAATTCTCAAGAACATTAAACCCTAATTTCTAATTTATAATCAATTAGTGTTTCTGGGTTGTTTTAAAGCCTGGATATCATCAATTCACCATGATAACAACATCACACAACTATCTTTTAGGCCAAAAACATTAACATTTGAAAATACCCAAAACTACGCATAAACCCTAATTCCTCAAAACAATCAATTAGTGCTTCTGGATGTGTTTAAGTGATGAAAATGTATTCCTTGATGTTGTACAAACGTTTTGACACAATCTTTTTCACCATAAACACTCAAATACGATTAAGTGTTCATACGCTTATGCATAGAACACTAAAATCACTATAACTCAAGTTTTAACCGTTAGATTAATGAAAGATTTAAAACCATTGTTTAAAAACTTGTTAAGAACATAAAAACACTTACAGATTGATGATCAGAAACACGGATTTGAAGAACGAATTTTGTGCGTAGGATGATATTTGGTTTGTAATAAATGTGAAGGGATAGGTTAGGTGGAGGTGTTTTATTAAAAATAGAGTTTAAGCTTTTGGCAGTTTAATCCCTCCACCTTTTCTATTTTCATCCAAAGCCTTTTAACTTCCATTTTGGTTACCAAACGAAGAATATTTGGAAATAATAATGCCGACACTCCCCCTCGACTTAAGAAATAATGAACGTTTATAATTTTTAGTCCGAGGAGTGTCAGAAAACCAGAAATATGACCACCATTTAAAGAAACAATCGGGAAAAGGTAACATGCAAGTACACGGTTATTTTGAAACAGTTAAGAATTTATTTTCTCCCCCTCAACACTTGATCGGAAAAATACTGAATTTTGAAAGATTAGAGTGTTGACGGAAGAAATGTACTTGCCATGTTAAAAGAAATATAGATAGAAGAATATTTTTGTTGTTTTATCTGATTTTTTATTTTTGTATTTTGTTTTTGAAAAATATTTACAAAACAGGTTTTGGTGTTTGACTGGTTTTTAAGAATGTTTTAAGAGTTCATCCAGTTCCTCTTGAGTCAAACACCGCATACCAATCCGGTGGACCAACTCATTAAACCTAGCAGGAGCTAAGGCTTTAGTGAGAAGATCTGCCAATTGGTATTCTGTACCCACAAAATATAATTCAACAGTACCCTGTTCCACGTGGTCCTTGATGAAATGATATCGAAGATCGATGTGCTTTGACTTCGAGTGTTGAACTGAGTTGCACGAGATAGCAATGGCACTCCGATTGTCGCAGTACATTGGGATTCTGTCAAATACGTAACCATAGTCTTTGAGTTTTGTTCTCATCCAGATGACTTAAGCACAACACGCCGACATGGCTACATATTCTGCTTCGGTTGAGGACAGCGATGTACAATCTTGCTTCTTTGATTGCCATGACACCAGTTTATCACCAAGAAATTATAAAGCTCCTGAAGTACTTTTCTGTGAATCTAAGCATCCTGCGTGGTCAGCGTCTGAAAAAGTGATTAGTTCAAAACCAGAATCCTTCGAATACCAGATCCCCAAATTAATGGTTCCCTTGATGTATCGGAGGATTCTTTTAGCCTCAGAGAGGTGGGTTTCAGTTGGTCGCGACTGATAACGAGAGCAAAGATATACGGCAAAGACAATATCAGGCCTGCTAGCTGTTAGATACATGAGAGACCCAATAACACTACGGTATTTTGTAGGGTCAACCAATTTCCCATGTAAATCAGCATCCAGCTTCTTGGTATGTGCCATTGGTGTGGCATAAGTATCACATGTATTCATTCCGAATTTGTTCAGAATTTCAAGGGCATATTTGGACTAACTCAAGAAAATACCACGGGGTGATTGATGAACTTGTAGTCCTAGAAAGAACGTAAGTTCACCCATCATGGACATTTCAAAATGTTTCTTCATTAGTTTTGCAAAAGCGATTAAGTACTTTTTATGAGTTGACCCAAAAATGATGTCATCCACATAAATTTGAACAATTAAAATATGTTCCCCTTGATATTGTATGAAAAGAGTTGGGTCGACCAAAACTTTGGTAAAGTTATTGGCAATGAGGAAAGATGATAGCTTATCATACCATGCCCGAGGAGCTTGTTTGAGACCATACAGAGCTTTGTTCAGTTTGTAGACATGGTTCGGAAGCGCGGGATCAACGAATCCTTCTGGCTGGCTGACATAAACTATTTCTTTCAGTTGACCATTCAGAAAAGCAGTTTTGACATCCATCTGAAAGACCGTTATGTTCATATGAGCTGCGAACGCCAGAAATATCCGAACAGCCTCAAGACGAGCTACCAGAGTGAATGATTCTTCAAAGTCAATACCCTGTTCCTGTCTATAACCCTTAGCCACCAGACGTGACTTGTTTATGATAACGTTCCCTTCAGCATCCAATTTGTTTTTCCAAATCCATTTGAGACCAATGACGTAGACCCCTGTTGGTCTTTCAACCAGTTCCCATACTTCAAGATGTTTGAATTGGTTGAGTTCTTCTGGCATGGATTCGATCCAGTTATCTTTTGTCATTGCATCCTTAATGTTTTTGGGTTCAGTTTGGCAGACAGTGAGTGCATAAATGCAATGTTCACCGTCTGTGTAAAGATGTTGTCTTGTAACGATTGGTTGATTCGGGTTGCCAATAATATTTTCCAGAGGATGGTCTTTTGTCCATCGATGTGTAGAGGGTTGATGTTGGTATACATTATGCAGATTCTGAGTATTCAAATGGTTTGTAGATGATTCCGCGACATCAGGTGCATCAGTTTCATTAGCAAACAGGTTAAAGAACGCATTTGGATCAAAATCTGCAGGTGGGGGTACTTCATTCAGAACATCATCAGCCGGTTCATCATTGTTGGAAGCGGTTTGTTCAACTGTTGTGTTGGAGTCAACTGGTGGTGCATCTTCAACAGTAGTTGTTGTAGCAGGTGTATCAGGTATAGGAGTATTATCAGGTTGAGCAGCGGAAACATCGGATACACCTGGAGCACGTTCATCAATATCATCACTGAACAGAGGAGCAAATAATCTTTCCATTTGTTGACGAGTAATCTGAGGGCTTGTATCAGCTGATGATGGGGTTTGGGGGAAGTTTAAGCGGTTGTGACCGGGTTCCAAGTTGTTATACTCAGAAGCCATTTCAGTGAGTTCATTAAAATTAGCATGAATCGTTTCCATAACTTGCTTTGTCCGATGATTCCAGATCTGGTAACCTTTAGAATTCTCACAATATCCAATAAAGACTCCAATGTTGGCTTTAGCTTTGAGCTTTCCAAAGTCATCACGATCATTATTCGGATAGCAAAGAGATCCAAAGACATGAAAGTGTTTGAGATTTGGTTTATGGTTGTGGAGAAGTTTAAATGGTGTTTTGTTGTGGCGTTTTGTAATCATTGAGCGGTTTTGAGTGTAGCATGCAGTTGAGACAGCTTCAGCCCACAAGTAATCTGGAAGTTTAGCATAAATTAACATCGTTCTGGCAGCTTCCACTAACATACGGTTTCGTCTTTAAACAATTCCGTTTTGTTCTGGTGTGCGGGCAATAGATGTTTGATGCTCAATTCCCACTTTCTCATAATATTCCCGAAGAGTTTGATTCACAAATTCAGTTCCTTTGTCTGTTCAAATTTGTCAGACGGTGTTCCGGAGCTGAATTTGAATTTTCATGAGAAAGGTGATGATCATCTGTGGAGCTTGGTCTTTACTTCGAAGAAAATACACCCAAGTCCATCTTGAATAGTCATCAACAATTACCAAGATGTAGCGTTTGCTGTTAATTGTTTACACGCGCATTGGACCACACAAATCCATGTGAAGAAGATGAAGTACATGCTGAGAGCTGTGGTCCACCTTTGAAGGAAAATGAGCACGAGTGCTTTTCCCTTGTTCACAAGCTGAGCATAGGTGATCTTTAGAATACCTGAATCGAGGGAGACCTTCAACAAGTTTGTGTCGAGCAAGGTTGGTTATGGTTTGAAAGTTTAGATGTGAGAGACGATGGTGCCATAGCCAAGATTTTGTAGATGTAGCCTTTGAGAGTAGACATATGGGAGATGAAGCAATCATGTCTTGCATGGAGATAGTATAGAGACTAGATGAGCGTTTGCCTGACATAAGATCATTTCCTTGTAGATCACGAATGAAACAAGTTTTCTCCCGAAATGCAACTTCTAAATCTCCATCACAAAATTGACCAATAGAAAAGAGATTATGACCGAGGCCTTCCACATAATAAACCCTGCTAATTTTGATGTTGCCATTGATGTAATCTCCGTTGCCCATGATAGCTGTGAAGTGATCATTCCCGAATCTGACAGTGCCAATGAACTTTGAAACAAAGTTTGATAACAGTTTAAGATTGCCTGTCATGTGTCGAGAACATCCACTATCAACAATCCAAAGGATGATCTGTATCACCTGCATTAGACACAGACGACATAGATGGAATAGAAGTAGATGTGGAACCCGAAGTGTTAGAGGGTTCCAAAGCAGTTATAGTAGAAATACACACATCAATAACTTTAGGTATCCATTTAAATCCTAGTGTATTATGTATCCATTTCTGCCATCTCCAACTAGTCTTAGCTTTAGTCTTAGTGAATGCACTAGGTGGTACTACATTCCTAGGAGGTGAAACTGGAGCTACAGGGACTGCAATGCGTTTCTTAGAATCTAAAGAGGGTGGTTTACCAAGCACAGACTTAGAAAGATTAGTGGGCCTAAAGGTATTCTGGGTCTTAGGATTCCGTAAACGAGACAAGATAGCCTTAGCAACACATTTATCATGACATTCAGAACGCATACTTTTATGACAAATAACACAAGGTGCATCAGACTGAATATCAAAAGTACTTAAAGGTTTTGCATTCGTTACATCACTATTCCTATTACATTTGCTAGATGCAATATTTATAGTGGAAGCAACATGAGTTTTATTCATAGTCCTAGGGTGTTCTTCCACTTCAGCATTCTTTATTGTTCTTTTCTTAGGTCGCAACTTCCTATTCTTCCTTGTATTGCTCCTAGGCTGTGAAGTGCGGACGTTTGGAAAAGAGGCAACTATTCCTGTTTCAGTAGAAGGAAGCACGTTAGCAACTTGTGATTTGGCAGTAGGGATTCTAGGTTCATGATTACTAAGTGTTACTGATGCTATTCTCTTAATCACAGTAGGCGGAAGTTGCTCATACTTTCCTAACATTTCCCTTAACTTAGTGATAGTGTGCACCAAATCTTGATTTTCAGAACGAAGATTTCTAGCAAAATTCATGACTTCTTTATTGTGTGCAAGATAATGATCAAGTTCGTTTGATGCTTCATCACGAGTCTGTTTGAGTAAATCAAATATGACACCATATTCCTTTTTAACTTTTGCAAGTTCTTGTTCATATTTTGAGATTTGACACTTAAAAGACACGGTTTGATCATCCAGTTGCTTAATTTTAGGATCAGAAGATTTTGCATGCAACTGGGCGATTTTGTGTTGAAAAACAAGTTGTTGATCGTGAATATCTTTTTGACACCAATTAAGACGACGTATTGCATTTGAAAGTTCGTTTGACAATCGTTTATTTTCAACTGTTAAAGACTCGATCTGATGCATCATATCAGTATTCACAACATTATCAACAGAATCAACATAATCAGCAGAGATATCATCAAATGCATATGGCAAAGAATGTAATAACACAGCATTATGGATATCAGCACAGATAACATCTTCCAAGAGTCGATCAACATGTTTTCTCAATAGTTTCTTTTTGCGTTTAGTATTAGAAATTGATGTTTCTGTTTTCTCGAAAACGGTTTTCATGAGACCAAGTTCCTTGTGAAAATCCTTTTCCCAATATAGTGCACAATTTTTCAAATTTTTGACATGGGGTAAAATTCTTTTCTGAAGAATATCTCTATGTTCTCGCGCCAGTGGCGATTGAAAATGTTGAACTTTTATTTCAGAATGAAATTCAATCTCACGTTCCAAAATTTTGAGGTCAGATAAGAAAGTGTCAAAGTATTTGATAACGCGACAACTTTCGGCATTAGTTTCTACTTCACTAAGTGAAGGTAAAGGACCATTAATTTATGCACCATTTGGTTGAGGACTAACTTCAGAAACTGGTGTGATAACCAAAGGTTTGTTAGAAGTATCTTGTTGTGTGACAAAAGTTACGGGTTTTGAATAGTTAAATGGTTTGTTGTAAATGACATTTTCCATTTTTGACCGACTCTCGTCATCACCATCTAATTCCTCCATCCGATTATATTCCACAACAGTCATAATTGAATCATCAATTCTATGTTCTGCACTGTAAACATCAGGATTTGGTTTGAATGCTCTGTGTGAAAACTTAGGTTTATAATCAGCAAGATTCGATCCATATCCATTTGGATTAGGTTTGAAAGAAAACTTCTGAATCGTTGTGATTGATTCACCATGTTTATAAACAACAGTTTTAAACTCTTTGATTTTGTTTTGTAAGTCGACAATTTCCTCAAGATAGTCATCTATTCATTTCGTTGAATGCTTTTTGTACTCAGAGAACTGTTTTTGACAAGTTAACAACTCAGCCTTGGCTTTTTGAGTTTCCAAAGTAAGAGCGTTAATTTGTTGTTTATGTTCATGTTTCATTTGTTCTATTTGAGACAACAAAGCATTCTTCGAAGCGGCTAGATCACAAATCTGTCGTTCCAAATATTTTTCATTTTGGTGTGATTTGGCAAAAGCGGCTTCAAAACCTTTTTCACGGTTTTCTTGAGTTTGGAAAAAGTTGAGTTGTCGAATTAAGCATTCATTATCCCTGGTTAACAGTGCATTTTTCTCTTTTAATTTCGTGCAAATTTCCAAACGAGAATGTTGGTCTTTAATTAAGGTCAAGAGCTCAGTTTCTCTGTCAGAAAAAAGTTCATTTTGTTCAAAGTAAGTCTCAACATGATCATTATTTAGATCCTCAAATATAACTACGGAGTCAACTTGATTATCAATATTAACCATAAGGTCATTTTGATCATCAAATATAACTACGGGATCTATTTGATAATCATCGGAATGAGATGTGGAAGACTCATGTTGAACACTCTGATCCTTGTCAGATAGAGAAAGTGGTGGAGATATCAGATCATTGATGATAATTGTTTGTTCAGGTACCTGAGACAAGCCGTCAGTGTCATACACTGGGCCTGTATCACTCATGTGTAGTGCTTGCATTTGTGCCATCAACATCACTGCTGCATTAGCCTGCAAGTCCTCCATATCATCATCTGAATCTGTATCTGTCATAAAGCTCTGTTCTTTGTTGGTAAGAGTTCCACCAGCTTCATCCTTAAGAGCCAAGAGCAAAGCCTCTTTGAAGTAAGCACTGCCACTTGTCCTCTGTTTAGGACATGCATTAGCCAGATGACCCTTCTCATTACAGTTATAGCATCGAAGACCATTAAACCCATTCTGAGCATTCCCTTGTTCAACCACTTGAGCCCTTTGTTGCTGCGGAGCACCCATGTTACTCCTTCCAATAGCATTGAACCCTTGACCACCTCCCATCTGACGACCATAACCACGATTTTGAACTTCAACGCGTCCATTGTTCACAACAGCCTGATTTCTTGTATTAGAAGAGGAACAAATGCGATTGTTGGATTTGTTTGTATAACGGCCAAATGCTTTAGCAATCATAACAAATCCTTGTTGCAATTCATCGAAGGCATTGGAGTCCTCATCAGCTTCACTGTAAAGAGCTTGAGCAGTGTTGTTGTTGTATGGAACCAATTGATTTTGTTGAGGTTGTAGCTGTGACTGATCAGAAGGTTTGATGGTTACAGTTGTTTGAGGAGCTTGTTGAGGAGGAATATTTGTTTGAGCCCATAAAGCAAGTTGTTGATTGTCCGGAAGTGATGGTGAAACAGTTTGACCACGGAGAATCCTTTCCTTATCAACTTCTTTTTGGTGAGGCTTCAGATAGTCGTACAACAATCCGTAGGTAGCATGATGCATATCTTTAGCTTGACGGAGAAAAATGACATACTTCTCCCATTCCGGACCAAGACTACTTAGGAACTTTGTGTTGATAGCAATTCGTGGCATGATGATATTGTGTTTGTCCAAATCATTAATGATGTCTGAAAAGCGATGATGATAAGATTCTAATGACTCTCCTGGTTCAATCATGAAATGTTCATAAGCCAAGTAGATTTTGGATTCCATGTCTTCCTGATTGAGTGTTGTGCCTTGTATAAGAAGATGAATCTGTTCCCACATTGCTTTTGCAGTCTTTTGAGCATCAATACTTCGAAGGATTGGATTGGGTAATCCTAAAAGGATGTATTGCATTGCAAGTTCGTCGGCTTCAAAGTGTAGAAGTTGATCACCCGTGAGTTCTGCAACAGTTGCAATATTGGTGACATCATCTCTTGGTGGAACAGCAGTAGGATCTCCGGGTGTAACGATAGTAGGCATCTAAAATGGACCTTCCATAATGACCTTCTTTAAAAACTTTCCATGTGGCTTATTTAGATCACAAAACCTAAAGAACTGAATCACCCATTGATCATAATTACCGGGAGTGAGCATTGGAGGTCTATCAAGTGAGCCAGCTTCATGAATTGATTGTTGGCTGCTCAAAGCTTCACACATCTTGCCAAACCATGCCGGTTCCTTCATAGTATTCCTAGATGGATGTTGATTGTAGAAGTTTGTGTAAGGTTGTACTTGAAGACTAGGTGGTGGTTGAACCATTTGTGGTGGTGGAATTGTTCCAAGTTGTGGAGTATGTTGTTGATTAAATTGTTGTTGATAAATTTCTTGTTGATGATTCCATTGTTGATGTTTGGGACTTAGTTGTTGTTGTTGTTGTTGATTATAAGTGTAAGGAAAATAGTTAGACTATGGTGGTTGTGACATGTTGAAAACTTGTGTTGGTAAAATGGATCTTTGTAGTCGAATGAACCTTTGTTGATGAAGTATCCTTAGGCGTAGAAATCACAATAGCCAAGTAGCACTTATGCGTAAAAACACCAAAGTTACGCGTAGTTTTAGCTTACGCGTAAGAATGGAACAAACTCTAAAGTTATGCGTAAAACAAGAAGTTAGGCGTAGAGAACTTAGGCGTAGGATTACCTTATGCGTAAGACTAAGCTTAGGCGTAAGATAAATCTTATGCGTAGGATTTTCTACGCGTAAGCTTTATGCTTATGCGTAATTTTAGGGTTTTTGCCCAAATGATCTTTTACACTATCACAGTGCAAAAGATATCCAAAGTCAACGTGTTTTCAGGCTTATCCAAGCAAGAAACCACGGAGTAAACCACGAAACTGAAGATCAAACCAAGGAACACGTTACGCGTAAGTTTAGGGTTTTACTTACGCGTAGTTCTACTCGTAAGGTGACTTTTTCCCAAAGATGTTTCTAAACCAAATTTTTTTGATGAAATAGCTTCAATATCACCAAAATAACACAAAAGTGTAAAACTTGATGATCCAAAGCTTCTAAAACAGTTAAGCGTAGAATGAAACCCTCGTTGAGAAACAAGCTCAAAAACGTTTATCCACGCGTAAAGTTTGAAACTTTATGCCAAAAACAGTTATTTTAACACCTTAAAACATTGAAAGTACAAGAATCTTGGATTAAAAAGTGAAAAAAATGCGTTTTTAAGCAAACCAAAGCATCAAACCACGAGTCATATGTTCTACGCGTAGGACCAAAACCCACTTCAAGAACAATAACGATTCACCCAACTATTTGGCGATTGATACCACTGTTAGGTTCCCAAATATGCAACACAAGTAACAATAGAAGAAATAGAGAAGAGAAGAGATCGGATGAACAATAAATCAAACACACACACACAATATACTAAGGATGGTTATGCGTAGGAGTATGTGAAAGAAATAAATTGAACAACCAACCCTCAAGTGAGGGTTATTACAATGTATTTATAGGAGGGAAGCTAGGGCAACACTCCTAGTTCCCATTCTTTTCCTTATTGGGCTAGGCCTAGGCTTATGGGCCTTCTACATAAGCCTAAGGCTAATAACTAACATAAAGGCCATATTAAGCTAACTATTACATATGAATCACTAACACTTGATTTAGGTTTAGGAGTGATTCCAACAGCCAAATTTTGCATTTTTCTCGTTACTTAGGCATTTTACGTTCCAAGCAACAATCGTTTACTCAAAAATCCTATTAAAGATGTACACAACATTCATCCACCATTTGGAATTTTCAACAATCATCTAATCTCAAAACTCAAATCATCATACTCATAACTTAAAACTAAAACTAAAAATCAAACTCATAATGCATTAATCAAATAACTTCAACATAATAAAGATAAAAAAAAATTGAAAACAAGAAATCCTAAATGCATAAAATTAAAAAGTTCATGAAATTCAAGCAAACAATTGCTTGTTTATTATAGTGCCTTGTTTCTCTTTAGAATTCCTCGAAATACTCATGCCTTAAGATGTCCTCACTTAGAAATTTCCAGGTCAATTCATAGTGTGTTTCATAAGTTTTGAACTTCCTTATAAATCTTCTCCCATCCGGGCATAGTATATCAAATTTGACGTGCCATTCTCCATCCCCATCCTCTCTTTTGTAAATACCCGACCCCTCGGGTCCCCATTCCAAATTCTTGAGTTGAACCGGTAAAGAACCTAAGAAATCGGTTAGCTTCTTGTAAACAAGGATTTTTTTGAATGGATTGTAAAATGCTTCCACCGCTAGTGTGCATTCTATATCATCCTCAATATCAAAGTATGGTGGAGCTAGTGGTCCATAGATCGGGTTTCCATGGGCATCACGTCCCACTTCAAAACAAGTCAAGTCATCGTCAGCCTCCATCAATTCTATATCTTCCATGAATTCCACAACTGGTCCCCTTGGTTTGGGATAATAGGCTTGTTTCGAGATTCCATCATCGATAGTCATCGTACCTCTACCCATATCTATGATTGCACCACATGTGCGTAGGAATGGTCTTCCTAGTAGAAGTGATAAACTCTTATCCACCTGGATGTCTAGGACTAGAAAATCAGCCAAGTAGGGTTGATAACCAATTTGAACTCTTACATTTTTCACCTCCCCCATCACTTTTGCTTAGGAATTATCCGCTATGGTAAGGTTTGAGTGATTTGGTTGTGGCTTACTAAGACCCAACGTCTTAAACAATGGATAGGGCATAACATTAACGCTTGAACCCGTATCGACTAAGGCATACACTGGTGTAGTCCCGTTCACTTTAATTGGCAAAACAAAATTCCCCTGATCTTTCTCCTTATGTGGCATACCTCTAAACAAAATCCTATCTCTATCCTCCTCCGATAGATCTTTATCCTCCAATCTTGCCCTTGCTAGCATCACCGCATCTAGTTTCTTGCGGTAGAGAACGTAATCTTGTAGTACCTCAATCACCAGTTTTTTCTCATTTTTCTCAAGAAACTTTTGTTCAAGGTTTTCCAAAATAGCTTCTTTTTGTTCTTGGGTTAATGGTTTGAAGGTTTTTGGTGTAGTAGGTGGTGAAGGTGTGTAGTCATTTGTTTTGTTGGTGGATGTGGTAAGAGTTAATTTGTTGGATGAGGTTTTCTTCCTATTTGCCTTCCCCATCTTTACGACTTCCACATCTTCCTTTTCCATATTAGCACATAACTCCACAAGCATCTCATTCACCCCCTTTTCTTCTTCCAAATCGGTGATATTGATCCTCATTTCCCCCAAGGCAAAATCCACTTGACATTTGGTTGTTACAAGAAAATCCCGCCCAAAACATACATTGGGCTCATCGGCGTTCCCCTCTTCCAAGACAACAAAATCCATTTCAAAAATGTGACCATGAATGTTAACCTTAAGATTCTTAACCATTCTTTTTCCGTAAGCTTCATAATCCAAACGCACATGGCCAATTTGATCAAGAACTTTTTCCACAATGTAATTTTCACCATAGGCCATGTTTAGTTGCGCGTCCCAAGCACTCACCCCTTCTACACTACAAGGTGTACCGAACCTCATAAGTGGCGAATCATACTCCGTTAAAGGTGATTGTGTGAATACCACAACTCTTCCCTTCTTAGGAAGTTGAACTTTGTTTTCATCCGTTTCTTCCATATTAACCGTATTAATCCCTAAATCCTTCTTACTCCCTTCTAAGATATTTCCAATCTTCTCCAACGAACTCCCGGTGTCTTTGAACATCTCATCCAAGTTACGAAGGTACTCGGAAATTCTACTTAAACTATCCATAATAACTATCTAGCAAGACAAAACAAAACCAAAAACAAAAATCCAAATCATTATGGTTAGAGTTAGTAAAAACAAAAGCAAACTATAGAAACATATACTAAACAAGTAAAGACACTTAACAAAACTGAAAACACAAGCTAAAACTCAAAATTTAAAAAGTAGAATTTTTTTTTACCGAGAGCTCCAACCGGATCGGTTGGCTCACCAACCGATTCGGTTGGTGGTAAACTTTTTTAACCAAAACGTCCAACCGATCCGGTTGCGGGCTGCAACCGAACGGTTGGATTGACTACCTAATTTTTTATTTTTTAAAAAAAAATATTAAACCTGTAAATTTAATTTAATTAAAAACTATTAAGTATACTTAAACTCTTAATTAATTGAGACTACTCATTATACTTATTAATTAAAAAAAATTAATTAAGTTATTTAATGAAAACTATATGAACTAATCTATTAAAGTACTCATTAAGACTACTAAAACCATAAAACCATAAAAACTGAAAATTAACTATTTCTAATTACTGTAATTAAGACAATTAATTACAAAGTAAATAAAAACTAAAAATAATTAAAATAAAAGAAAATCTAAAAATCTAAGAAAAGCATAAACAACCCATTAGATAATCTATAAAAATCAGAAATGACAATAATTAATCTATAAACTATAACACAAAACACTGGATAAACTAAAACTATGAAAATCAAAAGACAAAAAATTTTCTGAGAGCACTAACCGGATCGGTTGCTCGCGCAACCGGATCGGTTAGCCTCTGAACCAAAATATTTTTTTTACTCTTTTTGACGAAATTCAATTTTAAATCTATCAATTTTACAGAATCTTAACAAAATCAAATTGCTTAGAAACCAAAATCCCCGGCAGCGGCGCCAAAAACTTGGTAGTGCTTACCTTGTGCAAGTTTTAAAAATTTATAAACACGATTTATCCGTCTAATACTATAAATACATACGAGCAAGTATACTCGTTCGCAATAGCAAATGTGGGTAAGTCGAGATCGTCCCAAGGGATTTTGTGTTTGAAATTGTTTTAAAAGATTAGTAACAAGAAAGCTTTGTCAAGGCTTCCTCCAAAAGTGATGTTATAGTGAAATTCAATATAAAGAAATATATATACTTGTGTGTAGTCTATAGGCAATCATAGTAAGTGTTCACGAAGGCTTGGTGTAAACTCTTGATGTGATGCACAAATCATAAGCAAATGATTTCCAACCATGGTTTATGTTTGCAAAAATCATTCTAAGAACAAAAATATATAGGTAATCCTTCCAGTCCTTATCCTAATGATTATCCTTTAGAAAATCCATTTGTTTGTAAAATGTTCTTATTAAACTCGTTCCTACGAATCTTTCGACCTTTCGTGATGAAAATGTTTCTAGTCTTGTTTTAATAAGTAAACATGGTGGTTGTCAATCACCATGTCCCCATACTAGTTTGTCACTTAACTTTTTGGAATAAAACACAAGAGAAATCCTTTCGGTCCTTTTCCTTAAAACATGTTTTACCAACAAATCAAACAAGACTAGTATTTTTCCAACAAACTCATTTAAACAAGATCATATATACATGCATCACATATGAGAACACTAGTATGATTTCCTACATCCTTACACACAATTATATTCAAAAACTACTCCATGATAATAATAACAAAACACAAGAAATAACAAAGTAATTCTAATAACTCAAGAGAATAGAAATCCATAACAAGGTTCATAGAATACCTAAACTTTTGCGATTACAAGAACTAGAAATCGTGGCTTATAGCAACCACACGCCTCCAATCACCTAGCTTAACCGTATAACTCCGAATAACCAAAACAATGGATGATAATTGCTCTCTCCAACCTCCTGGACGTTTTACAGTGAATACTAAACTTTTGGGATGAATAAAATATTTGGTAATAGTTTTGGTGTAAACTATTACACTTTGGGTTGTGTCACACCTAGTATACTAACTCTAGGTTCAATATATAGCCAACGAGACTTTACTAACCGGCCAAAAACGTTCTCAACAAATTAATAACAAGAAATGATCGGCCTCCAATGATTATGGGGAGTTAAGGCAACATTAAATGCGTTTTTGTGTAACTCCAGTCCATGCAACCGAACCGGTTGCGATGCAACCGGATCGGTTACGTTTTGACCATCGCCCAACCGAATCAGTTGCGGGCTCCAACAGAACGGTTGGGTGCCTCAGCTTTGACTTTTGTTGACTTTTTTTATTTGTGTCTCTTTCTTTGTTCTCGTTGATGATTTCCAAGGCGAAACTTGATCTTTCCTTGCTGTAGATACTTAGAAATCATTGCGCTTCCTAATCATTGAGTCCAAAAGCTTCCTTGCTCGACTTCCTTCCTTGGGAATTCTCCAAATGTGCATAAAAACTTCATTTCTTCATCATTTGTGATACCTGGCTACATATACGTACACAATACACATCTTTTGCACTTTTGCAACAGTTATGAGTAAATATAGCCGATTATCATGCACAAAACCAACAATAACGCTACTAAAAACATGTTCATTTTAAGCTTTATCAAATTCCCCCATACTTAATTTCTACTCGCCCTCGAGTAGGTCTAACATTTGCAAAAATGAATTTCAATGGTCTTGATACCGTGGTTCCGAAAGTTTAACAATCATCCCAAAAGAGATAATCATTATTTTGCTTTTAATATGTGAAAAACTTTGAAAATGAACCAAATACTTTAGATAACATAACTAGAACACCTCAAGAATGATTTTAATAATTCACTCAACACTCATATATTGGTGGGTATATGTAAATCACTCAATGCCTAGTCATGATCAATGCTTTTTACCATAAGCTTGTACAAGTATCAAAACAAAGAAAATAAATTCATGAAAGAGGGCTTTTATTCGGGTTATATCGTTAAGGCTTCGGGTTTATAAAAGGTATGGATAAGGCATGTGATGGTTTATGAAATTGGTGTTAAGAAAAATAAAGTCAAGTCTAAACCTCCATGTTGCTAGCCAAACCACAATCCCAAAAATGATTATATATTTCTCCTCTTCACATATCGATCTCCAAATTTATGTATAACTCAATTTAGCTCATTGGCTAATCAATATTCTTCATATAGCTCATTGGCTATAACCATTTTTTTTTCAAGTTCCCCCACACTTAGTGTAAGCATACACCACAAAAAATACAAATGAGAAAGACGTCTCCTTCGTCATTGTTGGATAATGGTACACACTATAGACAAAGTGTAGCTTCTTCATAATCATCAAAGACAATCCAACACTCCAAACAACTAGCAACAAGCTGATAGACATGACATGGGTTAGCTAAGGTTTAAGGTGTAAAATATTTTTGTATTTAAAAAAAAATGAAAAGATTGGCTCGAAGGGTGTAACTAAGGGTATCTAGTGCTAAAGATGAGCACTAAAAAATGGGTCCATATAAGGTGGTTAACTAACCAATGTGGTTAGCTAATATATCATTAGATGTAAAATGAAAGGCCATTTGGGTTAAATCCTACGATGCCTCTTATCACTTGAACATATTTTTATCACTCGAGAGTGATTTTAACCTTAATGCATAACTAGCACAAGTTCTAGAATCGACATTATCACCGGCACACTCATAGCAAATATAAAACAAAAGACGTGTTTTATACAAAAAAAACCTCACAATTAAGTGGAAAAAGGCTATAATGCGCGCTAGAAAATGCTATCGAATCCAAAATGAATTACTTCCGTAATTTGGTTCAAATCAAATTTTTTTCAAAAACCTCATTTTACCATTGAAATACCCAAGTTGTTCTTTAGATATATCTCAAAAATGTGTGAAAACAACTAGACAATCAAGGGCGATTTCCTGCTAATTACTTGCATCCAAAAGTTTATCTAATAATAAGACTAAAAGCTAAAAATTTAAAAATCGTATCATTTTTCCTATTTTCTTCCCTCCCTCAAACTTAAGTTTTGCATTGTCCTCAATGTAATAAAAATAAACTTCAAAGTAAAGAAAAATGGGAAAAAGAAATAGTCAATAGATACCACGGGATAGAATATGCAATACGCATATTGGGTCATAAGCAAGCATGTGAGTTATCCAACTCCAAATATTTGACCATCAATAAGCTTCTGACAAATCAATCCTGCAAACAAAACTGCAATACACAATACACAAAGCAAAACAAAACAAGCCAAATGCTACTGAAAATATGAAAAATAAACAAAGTATGATAATCATCCTAGAGAAATAGTTAAGAGATAGAGATAATATTGTTTAACACATGATAACCATTGTTTTTTAAACCATAAATCAAGAATGATCCATGATCATTCGTCGTCCTCACTCATCTCATCACCTTCTTCATCATCATCATCCTTGCTACCATCATCATCATCCTCACTCTCAGACACATAGTGCTCATCCACAAACTCTGAACGAACTATCCTCTTCTTCTTCGTTCCTCTAAATCTTGATGAAGATCCTCCAACATCATAGCTTGATCCACCAACCTCGGGTAATCTACCAGATGCGGGCACTGGGTCAGGAAATGGTGCATAGCCAGGATATGGGTACAGATATGGTCCAAGATAAGAGGTGTAGGAGAAAGGATATGGTGGAACATTGGGTGGATTGTAGGGTGGCAACTCGTAATTGGCTTCTTGAGCCATGTATTGAAAAATAGGCATTGAATAATCATTGATGTAATTGTTTCTCAACATCATCGAGTCTCTCCAAACGTCCCTACACTCAATTTCATTCAAATGTTGGTTCACTCTCCCCAACCTGAGTCAAAACTACTAGACGTACCCGTTTGCACGTTCCCCATCGGTATATTGCCCATTGGCACATTTCCTTGCTGTTGTGGTGGTTGTTGTTGTTGTTGTTGTTGTTGTTGTTGTTGTGCTTTGATCCATGCTCCCAACGTTTTCAATTTCTTATTCAAAGCATTTCCAAAACCATTTGCATTCCAAATCTCACTAAACTTTGGCTCTCCACACTTAGCCAACTCACTACTATTGTAATACCCAAGATTCTTTGCCAACCTTGTCACAAAATGGCCTCCACAAATGTTGCTATTACCTTTGATTCCCGAGGCTCTCCTAGACAAATACTCAGCTATTAGCCAAGCCGCATTTCCGTCCTTAGTTTCCTCCAATAACATCATAACCCATAAGTCCGACTTATGACATTTGTCCCTGCTTCCAATTCTATGAAACGGCCCAGTTACTAGCAACTTGTGTAGTATTCTCATCAACGGATTCCTAATGGTTGCAGCATTCCTCCTAGTGCAAGAACGATCTCCTACTCGATTCCAATAAGCGGACACACTAGGATATTCTTTTTCAAACCTCCTAAGCCTCGAAAAATGAGCTTCAAACAATCGATGCTTAACCTCATTTGGTTCATACAAGCCAAGAGCAACAGCAAAATCCGGCAAAGTGTAGGCGTGATCCCGCCCACAAAGCCTAAACCAAACACAAACTTCTTCCATCAAGTTTCGAACATTGACCTTTCTCTCAAAAATCATCAAACGAATCCCCATCAACCGGATACACATAAGATGTCCGCATCATTTTTCGCAACTCTTCTTCACACTCATATTCGACAAACAAGTCCCAATCAATCACCCTAGGAACCGAACATGTCCAATTTTGCAACTTTGATAATCGTTTCCGAAAAGCATGTTTCTCCTCATTGGTGAGATCTTTGAACTTCAGGTTGGCATTTGCCTCCGTCTTCAAGTTATACGTGACTTTCCTCTTTTCGTTCCTTTGGCAAAACTTGGTAACAATCGGGTTTAGTGGAACCCGTGTCGAGCTTGAACTACCTACAACAATTCTCTGTAGAAATCTGATAAGATCGTTGTAACTCTTAGACTAGGTCTAATATTATATCTAGGAACACATAATAATAAAAGCGGAATATTCAAACATAGAATCAATATTATTATGACCAAGGTTTTTCATTATCATCTCTAATACTAATATACGAAATACTAACCTAGGCGTTTACATGAACATACGCCTAGGAACTAACTAACTAATCACCACCCTAAACCCTAGGCGTTTTCCCAAATCCCTACGCCTAGGTTCCCACACACATACACCTTTGGTTTACATCTTGTACGTATAATAAAACTAATGACCCTATGTCTCTTTATATACTAGAGACATATAGGGTTTATAAGAGGAATCATAATACAATTAGGAAACTAAATATTCTTTTAAGCATATCTTCTAGAATCTTCCAAATCCTCCATCTTTTTGTAGTTTACTTCTTGTCACTTTAAGTCCTTCATGTTTCATTCTTCTTGTTTTGTATCATCAAATCTATAATAGACCCAACAATCTTCCCCTATTTGATGGTAACAAAACAACCACAAATCTTGTATGAACTTCCCTAGATGAAGTAGAGAAATTGAGATAATTAAATCTCACCATGAATGAAAGAATCTTGTCTTCCACGCTTCCCCTTGACTTGAACGTGTCACTCAAACATCTCTTCCCCTTTTTGTTGTCAACAAATAGAGAATGAATAAACCGTAAAAACTTCCCCTCAAGTGATACATGAACATCAACCGATTCTTCAAAATCTGTAGGCTTTATGTAATGATTACTTGTGAAGAAAACCAAGTATAACAAATTTAATGAAGAAGTAGAATTTCCCAAACTTGTGTCTTAAATCTTGTACTATCCACGGAACTCCATACTTATATGAATCACCAAATATAAGTAGACCGCAATCCCTTGACAAAATCCTCAACTAATATGAGACACTGAGCACTACAATATAACTCCTTTAAGTGATAGCCAATGTGTGCATAGAGCATCATAAGAAAAATCACACATTGCTAGATTCATCAAGCTATATGATAAGAACACAAACCTGTGAAACTCAACTACAACATCAAATAAATGATATTCAACCTTCTTCATAATCAATTAATCCATAAGAATCAATTACGAGCCTTTTTGAATCCTTTTAAGAACAAATCACCAAACTCCTTGTGTGTGTGAACAATAACCTGTGTGTGTGTCGTTCAAAAACCATAACAATAATTATGCTCACCTTCCCCTTAATTCCAAATCTCCTCGTAATGAACCATTATACAGCAAATCCAAATAAATTTCGCCATGTAAAAACCTTGAGCAGTACTTTGAGAAGAATCAGTACTTTGAATGAATACGAGAAGCAGTACTTTGAATGAGACTTGCAGCAGCAGCAGTACTTTGAAAATATACGGGCAGTACTTTGAGGCATAAGCAGTACTTTAAAAAAATAATGAGCAGTACTTTCAATTTAACATAAGCGAGCAGACTTAAACATTAATAGTTGACCAATAAAAACCATGTACTCCATATTCACATTGCAATTGTTACTTCGTACAGTACATAACAAATTAGCCGCACAATCCAAAAACAATACTGTAATGATCATCCCATATTACAATATTCATCCCACTACTAGCAGTACTTTTTAAAACCCTAACAGTACTTTAAGAACATCGATCAGTACTTTGAAGAAAAGTAGCAGTACTTTGAGTAATTTAGGGTTTCGACACCAATAAACAAGCAAACCATACTCCAAAAATAGTGATCATTAAAAGCTCATTGAATTAGGGTTTCATAGTACCTTTTAATGCATACTCAAACGAATGAAAACACCAAAAATTTGAAAAATTCGATTTTGAAAAACTCCTTCAGCAGCCAACTTCGATAGTGAATATTTTCGATTGAAAGCTCAGATCAAAGATCCCTTCGGTGAAAAGTTAGATTGTCACATAGAGAACATCCACCTAAAATTTCATCCCGATCCGACGGTTAACGAAAACGTTATCGCTGTTTAAAAACAGCCCTGCAGAATACTTACGAAAATTCCAGATTCGAATTTTTTTCTTCTTTTCTCTTCGAAAGACCTTGTAGATCCTCGATATCACAAGCCCCAGGCTCTGATACCACATGATAAGATCGTTGATGACTCTTAGACTAGGTCTAATATTATATCTAGGAACACATAATAATAAAAGCGGAATATTCAAACATAGAATCAATATTATTATGACCAAGGTTTTTTATTATCATCTCTAATACTAATATACGAAATACTAACCTAGGCGTTTACATGAACATACGCCTAGGAACTAACTAACTAATCACCACCCTAAACCCTAGGCGTTTTCCCAAATCCCTACGCATAGGTTCCCACACACACACACCTTTGGTTTACATCTTGTGCGTACAATAAAACTAATGACCCTATGTCTCTTTATATACTAGAGACATCTAGGTTTTACAAGAGGAATCATAATACAATTAGGAAACTAAATATTCTTTTAAGTATATCTTCTATAATCTTCCAAATCCTCCATCTTTTTGTAGTTTCCTTCTTGTCATTTTAAGTCCTTCATGTTTCATTCTTCTTGTTTTGTATCATCAAATCTATAATAGACCCAACAAAATCATAAATATAAGTCAATATAAGAGTGTTAGAACAAACGGGAAGGTCTATGGAAGCCTCTAAGGTCCACTTCATAAATTCAAAAAATCCCACAACAAAACGTGGAAGGTTCCTCTGTTGATCTATTGCAACCGTTTGGTTGCTCTTCGCAACCGGATCGGTTCCTGAACATGCATAAGGCTTTGCCTTCTAATCCATTTCCCACTCGATTTTTCTAAGTCCAATTCAATCCTAGACTGCATTCTAACATCATTAATGATTTCTACATCCTTAAATTGCTCTAAATTCACTTTCCAAACCTCCAATCATCACATATTCATTTGTTTAGAACTCGACAATTTAGACCTGAATTCTCAATTACTTGTTCTAATCAGCAATGTGGCATCTAATATTCATTAAAACGCATCATCTACCAACTAGGAATCACCAATTGCAACTTAATTTGATTCAATGGCATAACCTAATTAAATCCGAAAATTCAATCATCTAATACTCATTCCATGTTGAATCAATCACTACAATTCTTTTTGCAATGCATTCCTATATCAATTACCCACTTAATCCTAAAAGATTACAACTTAATTCGAATTCTATCCAAAACCCCCAAATTAGTGACCTAATTCGCAATTCGAATCAAATGCTCTAATTAAACCTTAAGTGAGTTAATTGAATGCATATGCTTACTGGTTTGGGTGCCATGATGATCTTTTACAACTTATACAATCTTCAAATAACTTCTATTGGTCGAATTTTGCAAAACCCAGCTGGAGGATTAGTGTGTGTGTGTTTTTCTGGAAAAATTGAATTTTTGTTATATATACTTGTATGCAACCGGTTTAGTCATGGACACAACCGTTTTGGTTTGCATTTTTGCCAAATTTTGCATTTTTCTTGTTACTTAGGCATTTTACGTTCCAAGCAACAATCGTTTACTCAAAAATCCTATTAAAGATGTACACAACATTCATCCACCATTTGGAATTTTCAACAATCATCTAATCTCAAAACTCAAATCATCATACTCATAACTTAAAATTAAAACTAAAAATCAAACTCATAATACATTAATCAAATAACTTCAACATAATAAAGATAAAAAAAAATGAAAAACAAGAAATCCTAAATGCATAAAATTAAAAAGTTCAGGAAATTCAAGCAAACAATTGCTTGTTTATTATGGTGCCTTGTTTCTCCTTAGAATTCCTCGAAATACTCATGCCTTAAGATGTCCTCACTTAGAAATTTCCCGGTCAATTCATGGTGTGTTTCATAAGTTTTGAACTTCCTTATAAATCTTCTCCCATCCGGGCATAGTATATCAAATTTGACGTGCCATTCTCCATCCCCATCCTCTCTTTTGTAAATACCCGACCCCTCGGGTCCCCATTCCAAATTTTTGAGTTGAACTGGTAAAGAACCTAAGAAATCGGTTAGCTTCTTGTAAACAAGGATGTTTTTGAATGGATTGTAAAATGCTTCCACCGCTAGTGTGCGTTCCATATCATCCTCAATATCAAAGTATGGTGGAGCTAGTGGTCCATACAGCGGGTTTCCATGGCATCACGTCCTACTTCAAAACAAGTCAAGTCATCGTCAGCCTCCATCAATTCTAAATCTTCCATGAATCCACAACTGGTCCCCTTGGTTTGGGATAATAGGTTTGTTTCGAGATTCCATCATCGATAGTCATCGTACCTCTACCCATATCTATGATTGCACCACATGTGCGTAGGAATGGTCTTCCTAGTAGAAGTGGTAAACTCTTATCCACCTGGATGTCTAGGACTAGAAAATCAGCCAAGTAGGGTTGATAACCAATTTGAACTCTTACATTTTTCACCTCCCCCATCGCTTTTGCTTAGGAATTATCCGCTATGGTAAGTTTTGAGTGATTTGGTTGTGGCTTACTAAGACCCAACGTCTTAAACAATGGATAGGGCATAACATTAACGCTTGAACCCGTATCGGCTAAGGCATACACTGGTGTAGTCCCGTTCACTTTAATTGGCAAAACAAAATTCCCCGGATCTTTCTCCTTACGTGGCATACCTCTAAACAAAATCCTATCTCTATCCTCCTCCGACAGATCTTTATCCTCCAATCTTGCCCTTGCTAGCATCACCGCATCTAGTTTCTTGCGGTAGAGAACGTAATCTTGTAGTACCTCAATCACCGGTTTTTTCTCTTTTTTCTCAAGAAACTTTTGTTCAAGGTTTTCCAAAATAGCTTCTTTTTGTTCTTGGGTTAATGGTTTGAAGGTTTTTTGTGTAGTAGGTGGTGAAGGTGTGTAGTCATTTGTTTTGTTGGTGGATGTGGTAAGAGTTAATTTGTTGGATGGGGTTTTCTTCCTATTTGCCTTCCCCATCTTTACGACTTCCACATCTTCCTTTTCCATATTAGCACATAACTCCACAAGCATCTCATTCACCCCCTTTTCTTCTTCCAAATCGATGATATTGATCCTCATTTCCCCCAAGGCAAAATCCATTTGACATTTGGTTGTTACAAGAAAATCCTACCCAAAACATACATTGGGCTCATCGGCGTTCCCCTCTTCCAAGACAACAAAATCCATTTCAAAAATGTGACCATGAATGTTAACCTTAAGATTCTTAACCATTCTTTTTTCGTAAGCTTCATAATCCAAACGCACATGGCCAATTTGATCAAGAAATTTTTCCACAATGTAATTTTCACCATAGGCCATGTTTAGTTGCGCGTCCCAAGCACTCACCCCTTCTACACTACAAGGTGTACCGAACCTCATAAGTGGCGAATCATACTCCATTAAAGGTGCTTGTGTGAATACCACAACTCTTCCCTTCTTAGGAAGTTGAACTTTGTTTTCACCCGTTTCATCCATACTAACCGTATTAATCCCCAAATCCTTCTTACTCCCTTCTAAGATATTTCCAATCTTCTCCAACGAACTCCCGGTGTCTTTGAACATCTCATCCAAGTTACGAAGGCACTCGGAAATTCCGCTTAAACTATCCATAATAACTATCTAGCAAGACAAAACAAAACCAAAAACAAAAATCCAAATCATTATGGTTAGAGTTAGTAAAAACAAAAGCAAACTATAGAAACATATACTAAACAAGTAAAGACACTTAACAAAACTGAAAACACAAGCTAAAACTCAAAATTTAAAAAGTAGAAATTTTTTTTACCGAGAGCTCCAACCGGATCGATTGGCTCACCAACCGATACGGTTGGTGGTAAACTTTTTTAACCAAAATGTCCAACCGATTCGGTTGCGGGCTGCAACCGAACGGTTGGATTGACTACCTAATTTTTTTATAAATTTTCTTTTATTAAACCTGTAAATTTAATTTAATTAAAAACTATTAAGTTTACTTAAACTCTTAATTAATTGAGACTACTCATTATACTTATTAATTAAAAAAGGGATTGAGTCGTAGAATAGCAACGTACTTTTCCCAGTGTCCCATCCTGGTACGTGTACTTTTTTAAGCTGTAGAATAGCAATGTACTTTCCATAAGTGTCCCGTTCTAGTACGTGTACTTTTTTAAGTCGTAAAATAGCAATGTACTTTTCATAAGTGTTCTAATTTAGTACGTGGGATGACGTACCAAATTGGAACACATATGAAAGTATGACGTACCAAATTGGAACACTTATGGAAAGTACATTGCTATTCTACAACTTAAAAAAACTACACGTACTAGAACGGGACACTTATGGAAAGTACATTGCTATTCTACAGCTTAAAAAAAGTAGACGTACCAGAATGAGACACTTGGAAAAGTACGTTGCTATTCTACGACTCAATCCCATTAAAAAAATTAATTAAGTTATTTAATGAAAATTATATGAACTAATCTATTAAACTACTCATTAAGACTACTAAAACCATATAAACTGAAAATTAACTATTTCTAATTACTGTAATTAAGACAACTAACTACAAAGTAAATAAAAACTAAAAATAATTAAAATAAAAGAAAATCTAAAAATCTAAGAAAAGCATAAACAACACATTAGATAATCTATAAAAATCAGAAATGACAAGAATTAATCTATAAACTATAACACAAAACACTGGATAAACTAAAACTATGAAAATCAAAAGACAAAAAATTTTCCGAGAGCACTAACCGGATCGGTTGCTCGCGCAACCGGATCGGTTAGCCTCTGAACCAAAATTTTTTTTTACTCTTTTTGACGAAATTCAATTTTAAATCTACCAATTTTACAGAATCTTAACAAAATCAAATTGCTTAGAAATCCAAAATCCCCGGTAGCGGCGCCAAAAACTTGGTAGTGCTTACCGTGTGCAAGTTTTAAAAATTTATAAACACGATTTATCCGTCTAATACTATAAACACATACGAGCAAGTATACTCGTTCACGATAGCAAATGTGGGTAAGTCGAGATCGTCCCTAGGGATTTTGTGTTTGAAATTGTTTTAAAAGATTAGTAACAAGAAAGCTTTGTCAAGGCTTCCTCCAAAAGTGATGTTATAGTGAAATTCAATATAAAGAAATATATATACTTGTGTGTAGTCTATAGGCAATCATAGTAAGTGTTCATGAAGGCTTGGTGTAAACTCTTGATGTGATGCACAAATCATAAGCAAATGATTTCCAACCATGGTTTATGTTTGCAAAAATCATTCTAAGAACAAAAATATATAGGTAATCCTTTCAGTCCTTATCCTAATGATTATCCTTTAGAAAATCCATTTGTTTGTAAAATGTTCTTATTAAACTCGTTCCTACGAATCTTTCGACCTTTCGTGATGAAAATGTTTCTAGTCTTGTCTTAATAAGTAAACATGGTTGTTGTTAATCACCATATCCCCATACTAGTTTGTCAATTAACTTTTTGGAATAAAACACAAGAGAAATCCTTTCGGTCCTTTTTCTTAAAACATGTTTTACCAACAAATCAAACAAGACTAGTATTTTTCCAACAAACTCATTTAAACAAGATCATATATACATGCATCACATATGAGAACACTAGTATGATTTCCTACATCCTTACACACAAGTATATTCAAAAAATACTCCATGATAATAATAACAAAACACAAGAAATAACAAAGTAATTCCAATAACTGAAGAGAATAGAAATCCATAACAAGGTTCATAGAATACCTAAACTTTTGCGATTACAAGAACTAAAAATTGTGGCTTATAGCAACCACACGCCTCCAGTTACCTAATTTAACCGTATAACTCCGAATAACCAAAACAATGGATGAGAATTGCTCTCTCTAACCTCATGGATGTTTTACAGTGAATACAAAACTTTTAGGATGAATAAAATAGTTGGTAATAGTTTTGGTGTAAACTATTACACTTTGGGTTGTGTCACACCTAGTATACTAAGTCTAGGTTCAATATATAGCCAAAGAGACTTTACTAACTGGCCAAAAACGTTCTCAACAAGTTAATAACAAGAAATGATCGGCCACCAATGATTATGGGGAGTTAAGGCAACATTAAATGCGTTTTTGTGTAACTCCAGTCCATGCAACCGAACCAGTTATGATGTAACCGGATCGGTTGCGTTTTGACCATCGGCCAACCGAATCGGTTGCGGGCTCCAACTGAATGGTTGGGTGCCTCAGCTTTGACTTTTGTTGACTTTCTTGATTTGTGCCTCTTTCTTTGTTCTCGTTGATGATTTCCAAGGTGAAACCTGATCTTTCCTTGCTGTAGAAACTTAGAAATCATTGCGCTTCCTAATCATTGAGTCCAAAAGCTTCCTTGCTAGTTTGTGATACCTGGCTACATATCCATACACAATACGCATCTTTTGCACTTTTGCAACAGTTATGAGTAAATATAGCCGATTATCATGCACAAACCCAACAATAACACTACTAAAAACATGTTCATTTTAAGCATTATCAAGAACATACATTTGCTATATACTCTTTTTATGATTTTTGAAAAGCATAGACATGAGATACTTTATGTTGGGATTTGGAAAATCTATGTTGAAGTGTCGGTCACCCCAAATATATTTTAGCATATCTTAGCTCGTAGACTTTACGTTATTTACTAGTTTATTAGTTAGTTAGCTAGTTATTAGTTTAAAGCAACACCGTGGAGGAAGGACGGGTCTTTACCCACTGTATGCCTGATCTACAGTCTGACAGGAGGACGTTTAGCTGTAATTATAAATACCCTTTCTATCCTTGGAAGGGGTGGTGCTTCTAATCTAACCTTTCTTCTAATTGATTTTACTTTCTCTCTCAAGAACACCTTCTCTACTCTTTCTCTCTCTAAACATGGCATACTTGATTCATTACCATCCTAGACCACCCGAATTATCTAACAATATAAAAGTATGATCCTAACACTTCATGAGCTTTTAAAATACTTAATCGTATTTTGTAAAAGCTAGTTGTAAATACTTTGGATTCTTCTTTGGGTGTTGACTTCATTTTTCCTTGGATAGAACGAAGTCATAAAACGAATCCTAGCATGAATATTTCTTAAAATAAAATGTTAGAATAATCAATCACTATCCAACATTTTGTTAAAATATATAAAAATTTCTAAAACATGAATTTTTGTTTTAAGAAATTTCCTTATTTGTAGTTTTCAAACATACATGGATCGTATCAAGTTTTTAAAGTACAATATACTCTAAGAAACTTGATAACGAAGCTCTGATGCCAATTGTGGAAAACTAGAAGGGGTTGAATAGTTTTACCGATTAAAACTTCATTTTAAAGTATTTAGATCGACTTATGTCAATCTATTTAGTTTGTGTGTTGGATAATGATAGATGAGCATATAAGTATGTAATTTAAAAGATAAAGAGTAAAGCAACACAAAACCACGACACGAGTATTTATAGTGGTTCGGCTACAAGGACACTTCCTTGCCCTACTTCACTCCCCGAGTACCCCACTCGAGAGTTTCTAAGCACTACACAACACAAGCTCCTTAATGTGGCGGAGAAGTCTTCACAACTTTGCCTACTCTTAATCCGGTACATGGATAGACACCGAGTTCTTCCATGAGGTAGAACCAAACCTATCACAACATTGCCTACACTTTATCTGGTACAAGGCTAGATACTGAGTTCCATTACAAAGGAGGAACTACTACCCAACACTACACCACAACACAACTACCCATAGGAGACACACTCCTTTCTACAATACTAGAAAGGATATCAACATCCTTTAACCTAAACTACACAACTTGTACATCGACGTACCATATCGATTGTACATCTTTGGCACCATTCACTAATGCCTTCAATACAACACTTCTATGCAGGGAGGAAAGAACTATAGACAAGATGCACTTCAGTGGTCTTAAGGATGACGAAGCTTAGAAACTCATGACCTTGAGCTTGTACGTCTTCAAGAGGTGGTGATCTTGCCTTTAATAGGAACCTAGAGAGTCACACAAAAATAAAACTACATAAAATGATCCTTTAGATCTATGGTTAGTGAGGTTAGAATGCTGAGAGAAAGTATATCTAAGGGTGGTGGTGAGCAAGAGAGAAATAGCTCACTATTTATATACTAAATGTGTCTACTGTCCCACGGTTCCAGAGGATCCCTCACCAGAGGGATCCGGCTTGTGCAAATCCTAGGATCTGGCTACTGGGTCAGTTTAGTCCGGATTTTGGGTTGCAAACCGGGTTATGGGTTATGAGTTATGGACCATGGGTCAAGGGTATTGGATCATGGATACCCAACAAGATGCAATGTACCTAGTCATTGGGTTATGGATCTTGGGTCATGGGTCATGGACTTTGGGTCATGGATCATGGATAATTTCTAACATGACTTTATGCATGCTGTCATGCAATGGGTCATGGGTTATGGATCATGCTCCATGGGTATGGGTTATGGACTTTGGTTTTTACCCAACAAGATTCATTGTACCTACTCAATGGATCATGGGTCATGGGTTATGGACTTTGGTTTTTACCTATTACAGCATATACAAAGTACATATACACTTCTATAAAATGTAAATACTATTACTTGTAACACATATACATTTCTATAAGATGTAAATAATATTACTTGTTAGTGTTTTATAAAAATGTCTTTGGTTTTATATAACTTCTTTACTAAACATGTTTTGATGGTTTTAATATGTTTAGTAAAAGTGTGTTAGTAAACTATTGGCTCAAAGCTTTTACGTATTTTATTTATTTCGTTAAAATGATTTTACGTTTGTTATTGACAAAACATTAGAAGATCGTATAATATAAATAAACATTTTTATGGTTTATTTGTATTAATACTTTTCATTTCATACCCTTATTATGTTTGTGTCACTACACCAATTCACCTTAGCCTACCGTGTAGTCTTAATTTATGGTCGGAAAGTCACTGTTTACCCAAGTTCGAGGTTTGAGTAGAGATGTTCGGGAATCACGCCTACGTCAAAGACTTACATTTTGAAGATCATTTAAGACCCCTCATATTCTTCATATATGTTCATCTCAAGTGGGGCGATGTTTAGTAATAGTAATGATTCAAAATAATAATAATAATAATAATAATAATAATAATAATAATAATAATAATAATAATAATAATAATAATAATAATAATAATAATAATAATAATAATAATAATAATCTTTTTATCTTTTGCTGAAGCGGATCCGAAAGTTCTCCGTGACCCAAGACATTGGGGCACGTGCTGCTATTCATATCTTTAGTAGGATTAGCTTTGCTATAGCTAGAGGAGTGGGGGCTCAGCTAGTATCGCGGCTCCCCACTAATTTCTTGTAAATCCTTTGAGTTTCTAATAAAATGATGTTTATAAAAAAAATAAAATAAATAAATAAATAATAATAATAATAATAATAATAATAATAATAATAATAATAATAATAATAATAATAATAATAATAATAATAATAATAATAATAATAATAATAATAATTTTAGTGTTTATTAGTTTATGTTATTAAAAGTGAAATGTTATAAGCACTATGTTATGAGCTTATTAGATATTAGCATCGAGGAGGCCACCTCGATCACATTTGAAGATTTGAGTTGGTGACGTTATTACGCCAACAGTTTGAAGAATAGGTAATGTGCTCATCATGACGTCTGATAATAGAACATTTACTTGATACATCATGATCCAGTTTCTTCATCTTAAAGCTTGAACTTTGGATGGATGGTGGGCGGTGACAACTTGGTTATAGGTTAAGACTATTTGTTTGTTATTTTTCATGTTACACATATTATTTCCTGTGTCTTATCCTACCCTTTAGTCATGATGCGTGTCTAGGTGATGAAGCGAGTAATAAATGGTGTCTTGACCATGGATTTGGTCATGTATCATTGATTTTTTCCACTTTTCTGTGACACGTTAGTAATGACATTTCACCCTTAACCTTATTTTATGTTCACCCATATTGCCTTCAAGATTGTTTAGACCTTAACTCAAGTGGTGGAGATTTGTGTAACCGCCAAGCTTATGATAGAATACATGCTATGACTATGCATTGAGTGATCACCCCGAAATTGACACTTAGATTAGAGAGAGTATGAGTGTTTTTTTTCCTATTTCGTGAGGTGTTCGGCTTTGATTTATTCTAGCATAAGGAATTTTTAATCTCATATCTTCCAGGTAATTTAAGGGATATCTTTTTAGAAATTATTCTAATAAAGGTCTACTTGAGGGCAAGTAGAATTCAAGTGGGGGAATATTTGATAACATTAAATAATCCTGATTTTAAGTGTTAATTTCCCCCAATTATGCTCATATTTTATGTTTTTTATCTGGATTTATAGTCTTATTTCTTTATATTTCGTTTCTTGGTAGTATATGAGCATAGGAGCAAAGAGAATTTTGGGGATATACTTAATGATTTTTACCTTAGTATGCTTTCTAGGAAGAGGCTATGGCGTAACTCTCACCCTCAATTACGTCGTAGCTAGGATAACGTTTGTGAAGACCAAGCCAATATCAGTTACGGCGTAACTATCAACTTAAGTTACGCCGTAACTATCTTGGTTATGAGGAATTTCGCGCCTCCATCAACTACGTCGTAACCTCCAGCATGAGTTACGACGTAACCAACACTACGAGAGTTCAGATGGGATCTTTGAAGATTACGGCATAGTAATTTATTGAGTTTACGGTGGAGCTTACGGAATTACGGCGTAACTATTCTTAAGATTACGCCGTAATCATCACTACGAGACCTTATATTTATTGATATTTAAGTTACAGCATAAATAGATTATTAGGTTACGCCGTAACTATGATCCGGCCTATAAATACAAGCACTAAAATCTGCATTATTAATCATTCACTCACTACACAAAAGCAGAGAACGTGAAGAGGGTTCCAAAGGCAGATCATACTCACCATACGGATCTATTTCCAAGGGAGAAATCACACTATATCATCGATAAGATTTAGTGATTTTTACTTCATTACACTTTAATTCATGTCTTTATTCATTATGTTAAATATTGAATTGATTGTGTGTTTTAATATGATCAGCTAAGCACCTTTGGTGCTAGCCTAGTTATGATTCCTTGTTTGTGTTGTTTATATTTTTGCCCTTCTATTATTGTTTCAAGTGTATGCATGCATAGTTCCTTGGTAGTTACCCTAGCTTCGGTAGTTTTGAGTTGCGGTCGTATTTACTTGCTTAGGATAATTGACCAAAGGACCCTAGGGAAGTAGGTAGAGAGGGTTTGTAAGAATTAACCAAAGGAATATCAGTCCCTCTTGTACGAATTGACCAAAGGATCACCGTTCGGAAGGAGGAACTTAAGAAGTTAGGGATGTGTGTCTAAGTTGTTAGCGCCCTAGCACACATTGTTTCGAATCTTGGATGTAGGGTACTTAATAACCTAGGTTAGGTTGCTAGAGATCCCCGTCACCCCAAAGGGTAAGCATTTGATTTCGGGGTAGGAACCTTTGTCTAAAAGGCTATGACGAATTGACCAAAGGATTCTTGAAGCAATAGGAAGTAATTAGAAAACATAGACATAACATGATTGGATGAATAATTAGGTTAGCACACTTTCTCTCTATTGTTCACAACCTCATTTAATTTATGCATTTTATTTCTTGTTTATTTGTTTAATCAATCTTTCATCATAAATCTCTTTTAAAACCGTGACATTAGACTTAATTTGGATCAAAATCTACATAGCTCTTGGGAACGACCTCGGCTTTACCACCATCTATACTACGCATGACCGGGTTCACTGCTCGTTAGTGAAATAGGTAGACTTTCATCATTTAGTGAGTTTTAGTTTTTTTAAGAGTGATCCAATCATCCATTCTAGAGATCACCTTTATTCCTCTACTAGTCCAAGAGAAGAACACATCGTATCAAGAAGATACAAAGTGTAGTAGTGTTCGTGTAGTGTGTTCGTAACACTTGTTACGTACTTGTTGTATCTAGATATACATCAAGTTGTCCATCATCTTGTTTAGTTAGATTGGGTAGATCATTATGATCTTGTTGAGATCAAGAAGGTCTCGTGAAGCTTGTATTGTTCGTGTGTATATTGGGTAGATCATGTTGATCGTGAAGATCGGGTAGATTGGGTTGATCGTGCAGATTGGGTAGATCATGTATAGATCATGGGGATCTTGTAGCTTGTGTGATTGCAAGGATCGAGTAGATCGTGTGTGAGATTGGTACTAGATAGATTAGTACTCGACATTTAGTTTAGTGTCAGAAAATAATGTAAGCGATGTTGTATGGTTTTCTCCGCCGAGAACGGAGCTTGTTGATTAGTGAAGTAACTCTATAGTTGGGTACTCGAGGAGTGGAATAGGGCGAAGAGGAGCTTCGTGATCGAACCACTATAAATCATCGTGTCCGGTTTGCGCTTTCTTTACTTATCTCTTTACTTTCATTTTTGCATTTACCATTTTACATTTATATTTTGCATTGTGTTTATATTTGTGTGGCTTGTGCTTATATTGTGTTAGTTGTGCTTGTGTCATGGAATGTTATATGTCTTACTTTGTGTTATTGTAATATGGCTTAATTGTTGCTTTATATTCTCTAGCTCTTGTAAGACTAGTAAGATTATTGTTGCACTTTTCATATTACATCACACTTGATTGGTCATTTGATACACAAGGTTTTAAGTTTTTAAACCGGAACGTATTCACCCCCTCTACGTTTTCCACACTTGGATACATCATAAACTTGAATTTGTTATCCACATTTTTCACCATACTATCAAAAATCAGTTTGGAAAAGTTGTAAGTCCTGTTTGTTGATAAAAAAAAATTAGAGCAGTTGCAATATTGCTACTGAATTGCTCACATGAGGTTTTCTTGGGACTTAAACAATGAAGGATAGTATGAATGAAGAATCTCCATTGTGTGGCAAAGCATCCTTTTTGAAAAGTCAGATTTTGAGAAGATACGTCATACCCCATTCCAGAAATATTTTGAAAAATTTCAGTATTTGGCAAAACACTAATACCATTGTCATCTGCTAAATGGAGATGCCTCGTAACAGAAGACTCAATAACAGTTATTGGTTTGCCATCAACTGTTGCTTTTAATTCTTTGCCTCCATTCTCAATAGTATTGACAGTAACAGTCTGCCAAAACTGGTTGATTTGAGAGACATAGGTAGTAGGTTTGACAGTTAAAGCATACCTGATGTGGGTAGAGTTTAGAAAATCTACTATCTCATGGAAGTCTTTACCTTGTTTTCTCCAAGAAAGCAACCTGGTTGTGCTTATCAACAAATTATAAATTTGCTATTATGATTTAAAGTTTGTTTAGACTGCTGGGATATGGTCCTTTATGTGTGAATTGAAGATGCTTGTTAGCCAATTGAGAATTTATAAAGGATACATAGGGTTTGAGAATAACCGACTTGAATAAATCGTATCTTAACAGAAAATAAATCTTTTAGAATATAGAAAGAAAGTGAATTATCCAAATTAGAAACCCTATATGTGTGGTAAGTGACAGAAAAATTATCAACGGCTAGAATTAAAAAACAGTTACGCCTAAACAGTACAAACGGTTATCCAGCAGTTCAAAGTTTTATGCTGGCAGTACAAACTTTTGGCTAACAGTACAAACTATTTGCATTTTAGCAGTATAAACTCAATTTTCTTTCAAAAATATAGTGCACTAAAACATTTGGAAGGGATTAAGTGTAAAGGAAGACTGATTGGCTCCAAACCGTCAAGTTTTATCACGCAAGTTAACCACTTGTGAATGGCTAACTATAACAAACTTAAAACAGTCCGGAAACAAATGCAATGAAGTCCAGGAGAGTATAGTGTTTCCCCAGGTCGTTATGTCCCAACGAGCCGTGCGAGAATAGTCAAACGTTTAGTGATCGAGAAGATTTGAACAGATACAGAGATTTGATTTGATTATTACTACAAAAAAAGCCAACAAATTACAACGGCTTAAATGCAAATTAAAGAAAATCTAAAAAGATAAAAATATTAAATAAACGCTATCACTATTATTAAAATGATGTTTTTTGTTTTTATGTTTTTAATAACACTGAAATAAAAACTACGCGACGTACAAATAAAAATGTGAAACTAAAGCAATATTAATCCTAAAAATATGAAAATTATATTTTTACAAACCTAATGATAAAATAAAATTATTAGAAAAAGAAAATTATTTTTACAACTAATTATCTAATTATTATTAATTAAAAACTATTTTTAACTATTAAATAACTACCTAAAATACAAGAAATTAGGAAATAAAATTAGAAAAATAAAATTAAGACTTAGAAAAATCTAAAATATCAAAATAGAATTTTCAAAACTATTTTTGTATTTTTCTGATAATTTTTGTATTTTTTATGAATTTTAAACTATTAAAAACTAATTAAATTACTAAAAATTACAAAATAAACTATGAAAAATCTGGAAAATTAATTTTTTTACTTTTTATATTTATCTTAACCTAGGAAAAATGAAAAATTATTTTTTTGAACCTTTTCTGAATTTTTTGTATTTAAAGCTAATTAAAAATGCTTAAAAACTAATTTAATTTAAGAAAAATAGCAAATCAACTTAGAAAAATCTGAAAATTTCAGGAAAACTCTAAAATTATATAAGGAAGCTAGGAAAATTGGAAAAACAGATGGTTATGTGGATGAATTAGGAACTGATGTGCAAGTGCTTATTATTAAGCACTCCAAATAAGCCAAATGAACAAAATAAGCTACCAACTGTTTACAGAAGTTCTAAACTGCTAAAATAACTAAAATGCAACAATTAACAACAGACCTTAACCTCTATTTAGCTGAATTCACAGGTTTGATGTTTTTGAGATTAAGAGCTAAAACAGTTTCTGTGGGCTACTTGCAGCCACAAAATAAGCAATCAAATAAGCTAGTCAGCAAAAACCAATTATTGGGACATAAAGTAGACCTAGCTGAGACCTTACAAACCAATTTTCAGACTTTAACAAGCTCTTATGAGCCCTGTGCCAACCCTGCAATATCTGAGAGAAACTCAGCTTAAGCTGAGTTTGTGGAGCAGGGGAGTTTGGGCCTGAAAGAGAAGCTAGTTTGGAGCTTATACAAAGATTGTAAAATTCTACTAAAATGGTGATAAGAAAGAACACCAACTGAAGTTTTCAAAATTCCAAGTCTCACTTCATGTGGCTCAAGAATGAGCTCATGAAAAATCCTTGCAGATGAGCCCAAAACAGATTTTAGCGACTTTGACTTTTGATAATATTGATGAACTTTGACCAAAATGGATTTTGAATCCAATTTTATGACTGATGTTGATGTAATAAGGTGTAATGAACCTAATGCAAGCAATGTTTAACACTTCTTAACACAAAACAAGGATTTGCAATTCCAAACTCACAACAGATTATCAGTAAGACAGATTTCACTTGATGTTTGACTTTTTGAACTAGCAGGCACAAATTAATGACTCAAATGAGCTCAAGTAAGCTTAATAAACATGAACCAATAGAAACTACCCACTGCATGTACCTCTGAAACAGTATGACAGTTAAAACCAAACACACCTTTCTCACTGTTTTGTAAACTAAATCTATACTAATGACTGAACAAGCTTGTGATTATGATCAAACTAAGCTAAGACAACCTAAATACTACTATTCCAACAGATTTTAACAGATTGTGACTACAAATACATTATATGCAAGAATTTGAGAAAATCACTTACAAAGGTCCAAAGCCACAATGGCTTGCAAACTGTGAACCCAAGACCACTAACCTATCAAATCCAACCCAACTAACTGTAAATCACCCCATTTCCATGTCTGCATCAATTTTTACCCTTTCTGCATCAGTTTTACCCATTTTTGACTTTTCTTGACCAAACTCCAAAAGTGATTGAAACTGAAATGTGAGCTTATGGAAAGCTTTACTAAGCTAGTTTGATCATGTTTGAGCTAAGAAATGAGTTAAGAGAAGCTTGTACATATGCTTTAAAAAATGAAAATTCCAACAGTGGGCATAGATTATGGAAATTGAACATAAGCTTGAATTGATAGTGGAAATAAGTTACACTACAACTGAATACCTTTGTTTGATACAATAAAGCTTAAAAACACAACTGAAAACTATTTTAGATATTACAAGCTAAAAAACGACATACATTTGAAGAAAATTAACTAATTACTGCCTGTAACTTGCTTCTTCTCCTCTGTTTTATACACCATTTGTCTTTTCTCTCTCTTCTGAGTGTTTCCCATCACCTTTCTTGACCATTGGATGTCTGAAAAAGATCTTGGCCCTTGAATCCGTTTTGGCGGGAAAATTGGTTTGACAGTGGGTTCTGAAAACTAGCACTAGGGGGGGTTGGCATTTAATGTGGTGGTAAAAGTAGGTGAGCATGATGATGAGGGGGTGGAAAGGGTTGAGGTGACTGGAGAGGGGTGCAGGGCAAGTTGGAGGGGATGCACAGTGGTGAGAGGGAAAAGGGGATTCGTTTGACTTGGGTTGACTGGGGCAGTATTATTAAAAGGGGGTTCAAAATGGTTATTTGACAGGGGTCCAAGGTTTTAACCAGGCCAAAAAGGAATTAAAGGCTTTAATAATCAAGGGTCCTTTATGTAAATTCTGAAAATTGAGGGACTTGAGCTGCCAATTCATCAAAGATGTTCCAAGGACTTAAAGTGACAATCTTCAAAAGTGCAAGGACCAAACTTGCCATTTTCTAATTTTCCAGGGGCCAATTTTGCCAATTTTCAAAGTTGGAGGACCAAACTCGTAATTTTCTCAAACTTTTTATATTCTTCACCAAAGGACTAAATTTGACAAGTTATGATTTTAAAAGGACCTTTGGTGATTTTACTTTTGAAATTTTGACTCAGGGACTATTTTTGACAATTTTAGAAACTTGGGGGACTGAAACTGCCAATTATGCAAACTTTGCTCATTTTTCATCTGATTTTAAACATTTTGCATCTGAAACATATAAAATGCAATTTTGGAATATTTTCAGTATTTTGATGCATTTCTGAGCATTTTTAGACGTTTTGCAGTTCAGATTAAACCAAAAATGATGAGTATTTACACACTCATCAATCCCCCACACTAAGATATTGCTAGTCCCTAGCAATGTTTTGAGAAAAATTAATGGATTTCATCTCTTTACCAAAAGCCATTACTTCTGGAGTAGCCAAATGTTTCAGTTCAAGTAAGAACCATGGTACACTGATAACCATGTGATTTTGAGCAAACCACCAGCTTCCAACGGATTTGATTTGTCTTTACCAGAAGCCGTTTGCTCTGGACTAGCCAACTCTTAGATAAATTATCAACATTATCTTTGGTGAGCTGATTACCAATTATGGATTTTCCACTGCCTTTACCACAAGCGATAACCTTGCGGGCTAGCCAACTCTTCACTTTTTAGGATATGGTGAGTTGAATACCATACAATTTTGGGCAAATTGCAAGCCGTCAACGAATTTGAGATATCTTTACCAAGAGCCGTTTGCTCCTGGATTAGCCAATCCTTTTGTTTTTTAGACAAGGCGGACTGATAACCAATTGAGTAAGTGCAAAACACTTACTCCAAAAAAAATTTTGGCCAAAAACGGGGGAATTAGTATAATTATATGATAAAATTCGTGAGAATTCCCCCCACACTAGAATTGAATATTGCCCTCAATATTCAAAGTACCGGCGGTTATGCCGAAACATAGAATGTAAAAGGGAAATACTACGGCCATTATTTAGCAAGGACTTTTTTTTTTTTTTTTTTTTTTTTTTTTTTTGATACTCTTATATATACACAACATGTGGGGCAACTCCCCCACACTAGGGTGGTAGAAAGTAGAAAGAAGAAGCTAAACTGTCAAGTTTTGTCACACAAGCTAGCCACTTGTGAATGGCTAACCGTAACAAACTTCAGACAGCTCAGAAATATGGGTGATAACCCATATGGAATGCTACTGTTTTTGATTACCGAGTCGCTAGCTTGACTCGATCCCCGCATTCATTTGTTCATGGGGAAAGTAACGTGGAAAACCAATCTTGATCGGACTTTCGTTCACAATGTTAATAAACAGATGAACATCAGAAAGTTCCACACCGACGAGATATAACCGCGGTATTGTTAATAGTAGAAACTATAAGGGATGATACCGGGGTCAAAGATGGTGTCCTCATTCCCGAAAGAGAAAAGGGAAAGAGCAACCACACCATCTGTGAAGAATGGAACAAAGATATGCATGAGAATGCAAGTCCATTCCTCATCAGAAAGAAGCAAATCACCATTCTTGACATTTTTAAGCTTAAACTTGAAGCTTATATGGTGATTGTCAGTAAGATGTCCGGGCGGGAGGGTGGGAAACGGTTCCTCAATCAACAGATTTTCTAGAAAAAGGATGTCCCCCTCCGAATCAAAGTAAGTATTATCAATTCCCGTTGGAATTGACTCATCACTAAGAAATGCATCGACTTCATTCCAAAAGTTGTCATCTTCCTCATCAGGAGTGAGGGAAGGGATGGAAGAGTCGGGAATAAGACTAGAAGATGATGGATCATTTTTGAGCAATTCATCAATGGGAAGGATGTCTCCCATTGGATCACAAATATCATCATCCAATTCAGATGAAACTGAAGAGAGTTTGGTTTCATCCACAGAGTTAACAAACTCGATACGACAAACTGATTCAGGAGGTGGGACAAGTGGTGTGCTCTTAGAGCTAGCAGTTTCCACCACTTCCGATGAAGTCTCCGAATCTAGATCATCATCATCATCAAGAATACTCTTGACTTCCCTGATACAGCTTTCAAACCATTTGTTTGAACCAGGGGTGATTTTCATAGCTTTGAGCTCAGCACGTTTTTGAAAACTCCTCTTAACCGTGAAATTTGAGAGTGTTGCATTGAATCTTTCAGATTTTTGATCAATTGTGGCAACACTCTGTTTGTACAGAGGTTTGGAATTCTGGTTGATATTTAACGTGAGCTCTTCATTGTCAACCCGTATGGTCAACTCTTCAGCAAACACATCAATCAGAGCACGACTCGTTCTCAAGAAAGCTCTCCCTAAGATGAGGGGAACTCTAGGATCTGCATCGAAGTCTACTACAACAAAGTCAGTAGGAAAGTGAAACTTTCCCACTTTCATCACAACATCCTCGGCTATCCCAAGTGGACGAGTTATGGTACGGTCCGCTAGCTCGAGTGTCATACAAGTGGATGAACGTTCAGGAAGAGACATTTTCTTCCATACTGAGAGTGGCATGAGGTTAATGCTAGCGCCAAGATCGGCCAAGGCGGAGCATTGAACCATCCCCAAGAAATCACACGAGATTAGAAATCTGCCCGGGTCTTCAAGCTTTTTGGGAAGCTTCTTGAGAAGGACCGCTGAGCATTGCTCATTTAGAGGGGTTTTAGCCATCTCAGATAGCTTATCTTTGTTGGTCAGTAAGCCTTTAAGCGTGGATGCAAATTTAGGCATTAGAACGAGAGCATCAACGAAGCTTATATCAAAGTGAAGCTCATTGAAGATTTGGAAAAAATTTTCCATTTACTCTTTGTTTTTGTCTTTGAGCTTCTCATCATTCATTCTTGATGGGTAAGGAAGCTGACTAGACTTTTGAGCCGGGATGGAAGTGTTTTCTGGCTCAGAATGCGTCTTCGGAACTTCGGGTTCCGGACTTAAAACTTGGACTACCGAAGGTTGGACGTGTGCGGTACTTCGTGGGCTTGAGAATTGCACCTTGTCCATTGTATCCTTGGTAACTTGACTCACTGCTCCTGGTGGAGGAGGCATTGGAGTCGAAGGTCCATTGTGCGTCTTACCACTACGAGTGGTGACGGCTTTCAACTCGGCATTTGGATTAGTAATTGTATTGCTTGGGAGTCCTCCAGAAGATGATGAAGCTTGGTTCATATTCATGTTCATGAAACTGCTCATCATATTCTTCAACTCATTTGTCTGCCGAGACATTGTGGTATCAATTTCCTTCTTTAGCTCAACCCTCATGTTATTGATCTGAGTTTGCATTGAACATATGCTTGACTCAGTAATTTTTATGAAGTCATTTGGTGGGGGAGCATGAGAAGGTTGTTGATAATTTTGCTGATTTGGAGCTTGATATTGTTGGTTGAAATTGTTCCGGTTTTGATTGAAATTTTGAGAGTTATTGAAGTTCTGTCCTTGATTCGGAACAAAGCGATTTTGATTGCCATGGTTTTGCACAGGAGGAAAACCAGGTGGTGTCATACCGCTAGGTGCACGGTAGTGAGGATCAGCCTGTGGTCGGTATTGATTGTGGTTTACCGAAGCTACGGGAGCTTGGTAAAAGGAAGCATCGGTTGCTTGACAATCATAATACGCGTGTGGACCACTACAAGTTTCACACACCTTGTTTACGGCTTTGATTGGTTCCGGTTTATGAATCTCGCTTTTGATTTCCTTAACATCCTTAATCATACAACGGATGGCATCCGTTAGAGCAGCTATCGGAGCTGCTAACTCAGAAGAGTTACTGGATGAAGATGCAGGAGGGTTAGGAGTATTGACTTTGTTGCGAGAAATAGGAACTTTTGATTTTTGCTCGCAAATCTCAATCACATCTTTAGGCTTACGATTCAAGATATTGCCGCCTGCGGCTGCATTCAAAGAATCTTGATCGTTACCGTTCAACCCATTATAAAAGATATTGACTTGTTGAAGCTCCGTGAATTCATGATGTGGGAATTTCCTGAGGAGATCCTTGAATCTCTCCCATGCCTCTCCAAAGTTTTCATCGAAATTTTGACGAAATCCAGAAATTTCATTTTTAAGATTAGTCGTCTTTGATGGAGGAAAGAAATGATTAACAAACTTTTGAACAAGTTCCTCCCAAGTTTCGATGGATCGAGGGGGTTCTTTCTCCAGCCAAATCCGGGCTGTCCCCTCAAGTGAGAACGGGAAAAGCATCAACTTGATTACTTTTTGTGGCACATCCTTGAAATTGATAGTTAAAGTCAACTTGTTAAACCAACGGATGTGTGCATACGGGTCTTCTCGGTCAAACCCGTGGAATTGATTTGTAGACACAAGTTGGATCAAATGTGCCTTCAATTCAAAGTGATCAGAATTGATTACTGGTAGAATGATGGCATCTCCATAACCCTCGGTGGGTGCTTGGAGCATTTCCGCCATAGTACGTTCGTCTGCCATATTGTTGCTTGAAATAGTACGAATCTCGGGTTCGACTATTTGGGCAGCACGTCTACGAGAACGTCTTCTTGGAATTTCTGCTAGATCACACAAAGGACTCAATGATCTAGAAGAACGAGTGCGCATGCACTAGAGTTAACTCTAAGGAATCTCAGAGCTAAGGAAGGGAATTATGAAATTGGTGAAAATGGGGTAAGAAGAATCTTTTTGGGTTTTCTGGTTCAGACAAGTATATATAACAACAAATCCAATTAAAACAAGATCGAGGCAAAACAACAGTGAACTTAAACCAATAATCACAAGATGAGTGGCTTCTTTGAAAAAGGTACACCACTATCAAGGACACAAAGGTAAGTTTTAAATCTTTAGTTCGGGAACTTATTATGGTCGCACCCCCAGTTAGGTAGTGCACTGCCTTGGTTTGCGGTGGTAATATTTTATGTTGTTATTATTAAACTCAGCAAAATGACAAATCTTTTTGTATTTTTTATATTTGATACATATATAGAAACAAAAGAAAAATATTTTTGTGTTTTATACGTTTTTGGCTGTTTTCGGGTTTTTGGATTTTTTATAGAAATATATATATATATAGATAGATGGTATGAACAAAGAGTGATTATTCAAATCACTAATCTGCTAAACGTGAGATAATTAGCACAGCTCCCCGGCAGCGGCGCCAAAATTTGATTGGCTCCAAACCGTCAAGTTTTATCACGCAAGTTAACCACTTGTGAATGGCTAACTGTAACAAACTTAAAACAATCTGGAAACAAATGCAATGAAGTCCAGGAGAGTATGGTGTTTCCCCAGGTCGTTATGTCCCAACGAGCCGTGCGAGAATAGTCAAACGTTTAGTGATCGAGAAGATTTGAACAGATACAGAGATTTGATTTGATTATTACTACAGAAAAAGCCAACAAATTACAACGGCTTAAATGCAAATTAAAGAAAATCTAAAAAGATAAAAATATTAAATAAACTCTATCACTATTATTAAAATGATGTTTTTTGTTTTTATGTTTTTAATAACACTGAAATAAAAACTACGCGACGTACAAATAAAAATGTGAAACTAAAGCAATATTAATCCTAAAAATATGAAAATTATATTTTTACAAACCTAATGATAAAAGAAAATTATTAGAAAAAGAAATTTATTTTTACAACTAATTATCTAATTATTATTAATTAAAAACTATTTTTAACTATTAAATAATTACCTAAAATACAAGAAATTAGGAAATAAAATTAGAAAAATAAAATTAAGACTTAGAAAAATCTAAAATATCAAAATAGAATTTTCAAAACTATTTTTGTATTTTTCTGATTATTTTTGTATTTTTTATGAATTTTAAACTATTAAAAACTAATTAAATTACTAAAAATTACAAAATAAACTATGAAAAATCTGGAAAATTAATTTTTTTACTTTTTATATTTATCTTAACCTAGGAAAAATGAAAAATTATTTTTTTGAACCTTTTCTGAATTTTTTGTATTTAAAGCTAATTAAAAATGCTTAAAAACTAATTTAATTTAAGAAAAATAGCAAATCAACTTAGAAAAATCTGAAAATTTCAGGAAAACTCTAAAATTATATAAGGAAGCTAGGAAAATTGGAAAAACAGATGGTTATGTGGATGAAGTAGGAACTGATGTGCAAGTGCTTATTATTAAGCACTCCAAATAAGCCAAATGAACAAAATAAGCTACCAACTGTTTACAGAAGTTCTAAACTGCTAAAATAACTAAAATGCAACAATTAACAACAGACCTTAACCTCTATTTAGCTGAATTCACAGGTTTGATGTTTTTGAGATTAAGAGCTAAAACAGTTTATGTGGGCTACTTGCAGCCACAAAATAAGCAATCAAATAAGCTAGTCAGCAAAAACCAATTATTGGGACATAAAGTAGACCTAGCTGAGACCTTACAAACCAATTTTCAGACTTTAACAAGCTCTTATGAGCCCTGTGCCAACCCTGCAATATCTGAGAGAAACTCAGCTTAAGCTGAGTTTGTGGAGCAGGGGAGTTTGGGCCTGAAAGAGAAGCTAGTTTGGAGATTATACAAAGATTGTAAAATTCTACTAAAATGGTGATAAGAAAGAACACCAACTGAAGTTTTCAAAATGCCAAGTCTCACTTCATGTGGCTCAAGAATGAGCTCATGAAAAATCCTTGCAGATGAGCCCAAAACAGATTTTAGCAATTTTGACTTTTGATAATATTGATGAACTTTGACCAAAATGGATTTTGAATCCAATTTTATGACTGATGTTGATGTAATAAGGTGTAATGAACCTAATGCAAGCAATGTTTAACACTTCTTAACACAAAACAAGGATTTGCAATTCCAAACTCACAACAGATTATCAGTAAGACAGATTTCACTTGATGTTTGACTTTTTGAACTAGCAGGCACAAATTAATGACTCAAATGAGCTCAAGTAAGCTTAATAAACATGAACCAATAGAAACTACCCACTGCATGTACCTCTGAAACAGTATGACAGTTAAAACCAAACATACCTTTCTCACTGTTTTGTAAACTAAATCTATACTAATGACTGAACAAGCTTGTGATTATGATCAAACTAAGCTAAGACAACCTAAATACTACTATTCCAACAGATTTTAACAGATTGTGACTACAAATACATTATATGCAAGAATTTGAGAAAATTACTTACAAAGGTCCAAAGCCACAATGGCTTGCAAACTGTGAACCCAAGACCACTAACCTATCAAATCCAACCCAACTAACTGTAAATCATCCCATTTCCATGTCTGCATCAATTTTTACCCTTTCTGCATCAGTTTTACCCATTTTTGACTTTTCTTGACCAAACTCCAAAAGTGATTGAAACTGAAATGTGAGCTTATGGAAAGCTTTACTAAGCTAGTTTGATCATGTTTGAGCTAAGAAATGAGTTAAGAGAAGCTTGTACATATGCTTTTAAAAATGAAAATTCCAACAGTGGGCATAGATTATGGAAATTGAACATAAGCTTGAATTGATAGTGGAAATAAGTTACACTACAACTGAATACCTTTGTTTGATACAATAAAGCTTAAAAACACAACTGAAAACTATTTTAGATATTACAAGCTAAAAAACGACATACATTTGAAGAAAATTAACTAATTACTGCCTGTAACTTGCTTCTTCTCCTCTGTTTTATACACCATTTGTCTTTTCTCTCTCTTCTGAGTGTTTCCCATCACCTTTCTTGACCATTGGATGTCTGAAAAAGATCTTGGCCCTTGAATCCGTTTTGGCGGGAAAATTGGTTTGACAGTGGGTTCTGAAAACTAGCACTAGGGGGGGTGGCATTTAATGTGGTGGTAAAAGTAGGTGAGCATGATGATGAGGGGGTGGAAAGGGTTGAGGTGACTGGAGAGGGGTGCAGGGCAAGTTGGAGGGGATGCACAGTGGTGAGAGGGAAAAGGGGATTCGTTTGACTTGGGTTGACTGGGGCAGTATTATTAAAAGGGGGGTTCAAAATGGTTATTTGACAGGGGGTCCAAGGTTTTGACCAGGCCAAAAAGGAATTAAAGGCTTTAATAATCAAGGGTCCTTTATGTAAATTCTGAAAATTGAGGGACTTGAGCTGCCAATTCATCAAAGATGTTCCAAGGACTTAAAGTGACAATCTTCAAAAGTGCAAGGACCAAACTTGCCATTTTCTAATTTTCCAAGGGCCAATTTTGCCAATTTTTAAAGTTGGAGGACCAAACTTGTAATTTTCTCAAACTTTATATATTTTTCACCAAAGGACTAAATTTGACAAGTTATGATTTTAAAAGGACCTTTGGTGATTTTACTTTTGAAATTTTGACTCAGGGACTATTTTTGACAATTTTAGAAACTTGGGGGACTGAAACTGCCAATTATGCAAACTTTGCTCATTTTTCATCTGATTTTAAACATTTTGCATCTGAAACATATAAAATGCAATTTTGGAATATTTTCAGTATTTTGATGCATTTCTGAGCATTTTTAGACGTTTTGCAGTTTAGATTAAACCAAAAATGATGAGTATTTACACACTCATCAAAGACACTTAATCAAGTTCGGTCATATTTGACCTCTGGTTGTGTGAGAACCAATGGTTTCAGTGTTAAAACTGCCTGTGATCAGATAGACTCATTAAAAAAGCCTTCCTGACAGGGTTTCCAGCTCATGGCAGGTGTTGCCTCTAACACATAAGTGTTAGATTCACGTTTGCTCGCTGTTCTCAATACCAGATGTCCTTAGACCGATCACACTATACAAATATAGAATGGTAAAGAGTGATTTAGAACAATTACTATCTGACTAACTAAATAACCATCAATACAAGTACAGTGCAAATACATGACTGACTTCAAGAGAAAGATTCTAAAGGATTGATGCAGGTTTTCCGACCAGGATTTAATATTTATAATTCTCGTCTACCTAAGGTCTACCTATTGCACTAACAAGAAGTGAACCCGATCGTGCGTAGTATAGAAAGTGGTAAAGCAGAGGTCATTCCCAAGAGCTATGTAGATGAGGATCCTATTAAGTCTAAGTTGGTGTTTGAATGGAACTTAATTGACTTAATATGAAAAAACTTAATTTATTAAGTCATATAAAAAGTTGTTTGTTTTTCACTTAATCAAAATAAACGACTTAAAACAATAAGTGATAAAAGTGAGGTCCTCCACATTAAGTCATTCGTTAATTAACATGAATTAATGAAAAAATTAAACAAACAAGCCCTACTGTCACTGTTTTAAATGGTTTTAAGATTAAATAAAAGAAATAAAATGCGAAAATTAAATTAAGGTTATGAACAATGGTGAGAAAGTGTGCTAACCTAAATAATCATCCTATCATGTAATGTCTATGTTTTCTAATTACTTCCTATTGATTCAAGTGGGGGTTTAAGTCACTATGAGAATATTTGGTCAATTCGTCATAGCCTATCAAAAAAGGTTCCTACCCGACGTCAAAGGCCTACCCTTTACGGAGTCGAGGGTCTCAAGCAACCTAAGCCAAGTCATTAAGTACCCTACATGCAAGATTCGAAACAATGTGTGCCCGGGCGCTAGCATCTTAGACACACATCCTTAACTTCTTAAGTTTATCCATCCGAACGGTGATCCTTTGGTCAATTCATACAAGAGGGAAAGGTAGTCTTTTGGTCAATTCTTACCAGCCCTTTCTCTACCTACTTACTTAGAGTCAGTTTGTGAATTCTCCTAAGCAATTAGATACGACCGCACTTCAAAACTACTGAAGCTAGGGTAACTACAATCGAACTATGCATGCATACACTAGAAACAGTTATAGAAGCATGAAAACAAAAACAATACAATTAAGGAATCATAACTAGGCTAGCACCAAGGGTGCTTAGCCGATCATATTAAAAGACACAATGAATTCAATGTTTAACATGATTAAAGATATGAATTAAAGTGAAATATAGTAGTAATTGCTAAAGCTTATCGATGTGGTGTGATTCCTCCCTTGGAGATGGCTCCATATGCTTTGTATGATTTGCTCTTGGAACCCTCTTCACGCTCTCTGTCTTTTTGTTGTGAGTGAATGATGTAAAATGCAGATTTTAGGGTTTGTATTTATAGGACCGATCATAGTTACGGCGTAACCAAAGTTGAGAGTTACGCCGTAACTTTAGTGTCTTCTAAAAAGAAAGCTTGTAGAGGTTATTGATCTGTGCTAAACCAGTCAAGTCTAATCACACAAGCTAGCCACTTGTGAATGGCTAACCGTAATAGACTTAAAACTGCTTAAAACACAAATACAATGAAGTCCTGGAGAATATAATGAATTCCCGGGTCGTTAAGTCCCACGGAGACTCAATGGTGTGTAAACACTAGATCAGACGATAGAATGATCACTAAGGATAGTGATCAGAAAGGTTTTGGATCGAATATTACACTACTGAAAAAGTTTATAAATTAAAGCGACTTAAATACAAATTAAGAAGATTAAAAAGATAAAATATATTAAATAAACGCTATCACTATATTTAAAATGATGAACGTTTAAAACTTAAAAAGTACGTTTAAATAAAAAACTACGTAACGTACGAAATAAAACGTGAGAATAAAGAAAGAAAAGTCCTAAAAATATGAAAATGACATTTTTACAATCCTAATGATAAAAGAAAATTATTAGAAAAAGAAAATTATTTTTTACAACTATTATTCTAATTATTATTAATTAAAAACTATTTTTACTTATTAAATAATAACCTAAAATACAAGAAAATATAAAATAAAGCTAGAAAAATAAAATTATGACTTGAAAAAATCTAAAATAACAAAAGAGAATTTTCAAAACTATTTTTGTATTTTTCTGAATATTTTTGTATTTTCTAGGAATTAAAAACTATTTAAAACTACTTAAATTATTTAAAAATACAAATTTAACTAAGAAAAATCTAGAAAAATATTTTTTTGACTTTTTATATTTATCTTAATTTAAGAAAAATGAAAAATTATTTTTTTGAAACTTTTCTTAATTATTTGTATTTAAAGCTAATTAAAAAGTGCCAAAAAGTAATTAAAATGCAGAAAAATAGCAAACCAACTTGGAAAAATATGAAAATTTCAGGAAAACTCTAAAATAATATTTAGAATCTAAGAAAAATAGAAAAGCAGTAGCTTGTGTGGAGGAAAATGAGGCTGCAATGGAATGTGCTTAAAAATAAGCACTTTTAACAAGCTAAATGAGCACAACAAGCACCAAACTGTTACAAAGGCTAAAATATGATAAGAGTACTCTAAAGAAACTAAAAACAACAAGCTACAACCTCTGGATGGCAAGCTAGCACAGATTTGATGTATGAGCTATTTGTGCAAAAACAGTTAAAGGGGGTCTACTTGCAGCTTAAAAATGAGCACTTAAATAAGCTAGAGAATGGAAAACCAAAGTGGGAACCTCAAAAGGACCTGGCTAAGAACATGTAAACCAAAAATCAAACCTAAGTGAGCTCTATTGAGCTCTGTGCAAGGGCTGTAAGATCTGCACAAAACCTGTGCAGATCAGTGCCCTGCACAGGGCATATAAGCTCATAATCACAAGCCTTTTTTAGGCTTTTAAAAAATTCACAAAATTGTACAAAAATAGACATAAGAAAATAGACCAGCATGAGATTTTAAAACATCAAGTTTCATTGAAATTGGCTTAAAGATGAGTTCATGAAAAATCCCTCTAACTTGGCCAAAACTGAGATTTTGACAATTTGACTTTTATGACAGATTGGAAAAGCTGACTTTTTTGAACTTTGAATCCAATGTAAGGACTGAAAATGATGTAAAGTGATGAAATAAAGATACTGCAAGCTATGTTTATGTATTCTTAACACAAAACAAGGTTTTGATTTTCCAAAAATTCAACAGATAAGCATCAAAGACAGATTACTGATTAGATTGACTTTTAGCTTTTGCAGGCATACTATTGAGACAGGTATGAGTATGAATGAGCTGAACAAGCCAAAAACAACAAGTATTATCCTATGCACAGACTTATAACACAGATCAAAGAGCTAATCCAAACACACCTATACTAACTGATATGAACTAAAAAACTGAACAACTGCTGAACCAACATGATTTCTTAATCACACTAAGTCTAAATACCTTAATTAACACTAAATAAACAAGTAGGAATTAAAATTAAACACATATACAGTTACAAGCTCACTATGCAAAATAGAACTAAAAATGAAAATGGGACAAACAATACTCACAAGAGATCCAGCTGTTTGCAGGCTAAAACCAAGCCCAAACCTAAACTATCCTAATCTATTTCCACCCAATATCACCACTGCATCACCATTATCCATTTCCAAATCCAATTTAAGCTCAGTTTGACTTTTGTTGACCATGTACCACATTTACTTAAAACTGATAAGCAAGCTTACCCAAGGTTAAAATAAGCTTGAATATGCTTATTTGATTTTAACTTAAGCTTATGAGAGGCTTTGGACATAAAATTTAAAACTGAAAATTTCCACAGTAAGCTATAAACTTGGAATTTAAATAAAGACTTGAATTGAAACTCAAAAGCACATACAATGATGTTTTCACTTACATGTGATACCTTGAAACTAAAATTACAACATTTTAACTAAAACTAAAACATTTAATTAAAAAAACGACATTAAAGAAAAAAGATAAAACTAGCTACTCCTTTTCCTCCTCTTCTCTTGCCTCTTTTTATATACCAAACTTCTTCCCACTTGTTTCTGATTTGATCCCACCATCTTTCTAAGCCATTGGATGCTTTGAGTTCATCTTGGCCGTTAAATCAGTTTTTGGCGCCAAAAAAGGTTTTTAACAGGTGAACGGATTGAGTGTTAAGGGGGAGGGATCATTTAATGATTCTTGTTTTGTGGTGGAGGTGGAGGGGACAAGGGGAGGGATAAGGTGAGGAGGGGGGATGGAATATGCTTGGGTGAGCAGTGATAGCAGTTGGAGGGGAAGACTTTTTTGGCGGGGTGGTGTTTTGACCAGGGGTTATTAATAAGCCAGGGGGTCCAAAATTGCTAATGACAGGGGGTCATATGGGTGCAAGGTCACAATTGGCATATGATAGGGTCCAAATGGGTTTAAAGGGCATTAATTATCAAGGACCATTAGTGTAAATTCTGAAAAACAAGGGACCATTGCTGCCATTTCATCAAAGTTGCTCCAAGGGACTATAAGTGAAAAGTTTCAATAATGCAAGGACCAAACTTGACATTTTCAATTTTCCAAGGACCATTTTTGACAATTTTCAAACTTGAGGGACCAAAGTTGTAATTTTGCAAATTTTAAACTTTGAAGGGTTTGTTTTAACAACTTTTGAATCCCATGGACCTTAAATGACATTTTTCTTTATTTTGATATACCAGGGACTGTTTTTGACAACTTTTGAAACTTGGGGGACTAAAACTGCCAATTTTGCAAACTTGATACGTTTTTCATCTGATTTTGATCTTTTTGCATTTAAAACACATAAAACACTGATTTGTGATATTTTTATCATTTTGATGCATTTTTGAGTGTTTTCAGATGATTTTGCAGTCTAGATAGTACAAAAATGATGAGTATTTAGACACTCATCAATCCCCCACACTAAGATATTGCTAGTCCCTAGCAATGATTTGAAACTTTAATGGATTTTAAAAACTCTTTACCAAAAGCCATCACTTCTGGAGTAGCCAAATGTTTCAGTTCAAGTAAGAACCTTGGTACACTGATAACCAAATGATTTTGAGCAAATCATAAGCTGTAAACGGATTTGATTTGTCTTTACCAGAAGCCGTTTGCTCTGGACTAGCCAACTCTTAGATAAATTATCAATATTATCTTTGGTGAGCTGATTACCAATTATGGATTTTCCACTGCCTTTACCACAAGCCATAACCTTGCGGGCTAGCCAACTCTTCACTTTTTAGGATATGGTGAGTTGAGAACCATACAATTTTGGGCAAAGTGCAAGCCATATAAACGGATTTGAGAAATATTTACCAACAGCCATTTGCTCCTGGATTAGCCAATCCTTTTGTCTTACAGACATGGCGGACTGATAACCAAGCTGAGTAAGTGAAAAACACTTACTCCAAAAAAAAAAATTTGGCCAAAAACGGGGGAATTGAGTGGATAATATATGATAAAATTCGTGAGAATTCCCCCCCACACTTAGAAATGAATATTGCCCTCAATATTCAAAGTACCGGCGGTTATGCCGAAACAGAGAACGTAAAAGGGAAATACTACGGCCATTATTTTAAAAGATTTATTTATTTATTTTTTTTTTATTTTTTTTTAGAGATATATATATATATATAACATGTGGGGCATCACCCCCACACTTAGGTGGTAGAAAGGGGTAAGAAGTCAGAAATATGGGTGAGAACCCATATGGTGTGTGCTACTGTTTTTGGTTACCGAGTCGCTAGCTTGACTCGACCCCGAATTTATTGGTTCATGGGGAAACAAAGTGGAAGAAACAATCTCAATCGGACTTTCGTTCAATATGTTTGGATAAACATTGAAGCGCGCGAAAGTTCCACACCGACGAGATATACATAGAACCGGCTCAAAAATGATAAATGAAAATGCCGGGATCAAAAATAGTGTCCTCATTCCCGAAGGAGAAAAGGGAAAGAGCAACCACACCATTTGTGAAGAATGGAATAAATATGTGCATCACAATGCATGTCCATTCCTCATCAGAAAGAAGCAAATCACCATTTTTGACATTTTTAAGCTTAAATTTGAAGCTTTTATGGTGATTGGTAACAAAATTTCCGGGAGGGAGAGCTGGAAACGGTTCTTCAATCAACAGATTTTCAAGAAAAAGGATGTCTCCCTCCGAATCAAAGTAAGTATTGTCAATTCCTGTGGAATCGACTCATCACTAAGAAAATCATCGACCTCCTTCCAAAAGTTGTCATCTTCCTCATCTGGAGTGAGAGAAGGAATGGAAGAGTCGGAAATGGGATAAGAAATGAGTGGATGATCATTATACAGGAGATTTCTAGTTTCTCCAAGATCGGCTTCGAAATCAAAGAGATCATCGTCACTTTCTGATGAAAGTGGACTGATGTGAGTGAGTTCATCGGTGAACTCCTCAAGAAGAGGATCAGACTGTGGGAGTGATGCCTCAACATACTCGATGTCTCCATAAGATTTACAATCATCGCAAAAATCGGAGAAAGTCTCAAAATGATCATTTGAACACTCAAGAGGGGAAGAAGAATCACACATATGATCAGAAATTCCCTGTGACTCTCTCGGGATTGGGACAAGGTCCTCAACACTAGACTTTATAAATTCATCCGATTCCTTTTCAGGAACAGTGTTAAGATGCTCGTCCCCCATGTTCAGAGAGTGAGTGGGAGCTTCGGGTGTGATAACAGTAGACTGAGGGAGTTTAGAAGGACTAGCATACATATGTTTAATACTTTCCATTTGTTCTTCTGCTAGTAATTCCATCATAGTCTTTTCTCCCTGATTGTTCATGGAAGGAATCTCAACTGATGAACTTGATGAACCGTTATAAAATTGTAGGATATCAAGGATATCTTCATCATCATCGTCATCAGGAATGAAACGGAATCGAGAGCTAGATTTGGCCGCTTTTTCTTTTGCAATTGATTCCCTAATAGATTGTTCAAAGGCAATCTGGGAATCTAATTTAGCAGTCCGCTCTTCGGCTAACAACACTTCCATGGATTTCTCATTTGGATTATCTTGGGGATGTTTAGATTCCTTCAAATCTTTCACTAAATCCAAAAGATCAAGGAGAAGATTTTGAGGAAGTGGGTCAGGCTGGTACTGTAGAGGTTGGTCATGATACGAAGAGTCGTAATTGTTACAAGGAAATGGATTCCTTGTTTGACAATCCGAGCTAGAGTGAGGACCTCCACAATACTCACAACAGTAAAACTGATGTGGCTGTGAGTGGTATGTGTTGTAGTCATAATTGTTATCAGGAACCTGCTCATAGACAAGCGTGTTTCCTGATTGAAAATCAGAACTGGAATGTGAACCACCACAGTACTCACAACAGTAAAACTGCTGAGTCTCACAGTGTGGCAGCTGATGGAATAAATCAGTTGTGTTATGGTAGGAATAGGGATCTTGGTTATAGACAGACCCGTTTCCTGATTCCACCACGCTACAACTGGGGCAATTGCCACCATTATAAGGACCACCACACCATTGACAACCAAGAGGGTGAGGATAAGACATAGAAAGAATCAAAAGGTTTTAGAGTGTAAGAAATGAAGAATCAAAAAGGTAAGAGGGTAAAGAGGAATATTTTTGGTGTTTTTGAAAAACATGAGGATAAAAACAAAGAATGAAAATATTTTTGGCGTTTTTAACACTTTAGGAAAAGTGTTAAGGAACTTTTTGGATTTTTGAAAACTTAAAAAAACTTTTTACAAAAGATGGAATATGTGCAAGAATGGGTCTGAAAATGGCTAAACACACGCTAAAGCCTCCCCGGCAGTGGCGCCAAAATTTGATCTGTGCTAAACCAGTCAAGTCTAATCACACAAGCTAGCCACTTGTGAATGGCTAACCGTAATAGACTTAAAACTGCTTAAAACAAAAATACAATGAAGTCCTGGAGAATATAATGAATTCCCGGGTCGTTAAGTCCCACGGAGACTCAATGGTGTGTAAACACTAGATCAGACGATAGAATGATCACTAAGGATAGTGATCAGAAAGGTTTTGGATCGAATATTACACTACTGAAAAAGTTTATAAATTAAAGCGACTTAAATACAAATTAAGAAGATTAAAAAGATAAAATATATTAAATAAACGCTATCACTATATTTAAAATGATGAACGTTTAAAACTTAAAAAGTACGTTTAAATAAAAAACTACGTAACGTACGAAATAAAACGTGAGAATAAAGAAAGAAAAGTCCTAAAAATATGAAAATGACATTTTTACAATCCTAATGATAAAAGAAAATTATTAGAAAAAGAAAATTAATTTTTACAACTATTATTCTAATTATTATTAATTAAAAACTATTTTTACTTATTAAATAATAACCTAAAATACAAGAAAATATAAAATAAAGCTAGAAAAATAAAATTATGACTTGGAAAATTCTAAAATAACAAAAGAGAATTTTCAAAACTATTTTTGTATTTTTCTGAATATTTTTGTATTTTCTAGGAATTAAAAACTATTTAAAACTACTTAAATTATTTAAAAATACAAATTTAACTAAGAAAAATCTAGAAAAATATTTTTTTGACTTTTTATATTTATCTTAATTTAAGAAAAATGAAAAATTATTTTTTTGAAACTTTTCTTAATTATTTGTATTTAAAGCTAATTAAAAAGTGCTAAAAAGTAATTAAAATGCAGAAAAATAGCAAACCAACTTGGAAAAATCTGAAAATTTCAGGAAAACTCTAAAATAATATTTAGAATCTAAGAAAAATAGAAAAGCAGTAGCTTGTGTGGAGGAAAATGAGGCTGCAATGGAATGTGCTTAAAAATAAGCACTTTTAACAAGCTAAATGAGCACAACAAGCACCAAACTGTTACAAAGGCTAAAATATGATAAGAGTACTCTAAAGCAACTAAAAACAACAAGCTACAACCTCTGGATGGCAAGCTAGCACAGATTTGATGTATGAGCTATTTGTGCAAAAACAGTTAAAGGGGGTCTACTTGTAGCTTAAAAATGAGCACTTAAATAAGCTAGAGAATGGAAAACCAAAGTGGGAACCTCAAAAGGACCTGGCTAAGAACATGTAAACCAAAAATCAAACCTAAGTGAGCTCTATTGAGCTCTGTGCAAGGGCTGCAAGATCTGCACAAAACCTGTGCAGATCAGTGCCCTGCACAGGGCATATAAGCTCATAATCACAAGCCTTTTTGAGGCTTTTAAAAAATTCACAAAATTGTACAAAAATAGACATAAGAAAATAGACCAGCATGAGATTTTAAAACATCAAGTTTCATTGAAATTGGCTTAAAGATGAGTTCATGAAAAATCCCTCTAACTTGGCCAAAACTGAGATTTTGACAATTTGACTTTTATGACAGATTGGAAAAGCTGACTTTTTTGAACTTTGAATCCAATGTAAGGACTGAAAATGATGTAAAGTGATGAAATAAAGATACTGCAAGCTATATTTATTTATTCTTAACACAAAACAAGGTTTTGATTTTCCAAAAATTCAACAGATAAGCATCAAAGACAGATTACTGATTAGATTGACTTTTAGCTTTTGCATGCATACTATTGAGACAGGTATGAGTATGAATGAGCTGAACAAGCCAAAAACAAAAAGTATTATCCTATGCACAGACTTATAACACAGATCAAATAGCTAATCCAAACACACCTATACTAACTGATATGAACTAAAAAACTGAACAACTGCTGAACCAACATGATTTCTTAATCACACTAAGTCTAAATACCTTAATTAACACTAAATAAACAAGTAGGAATTAAAATTAAACATAGATACAGTTACAAGCTCACTATGCAAAATAGAACTAAAAATGAAAATGGGACAAACAATACTCACAAGAGATCCAGCTGTTTGCAGGCTAAAACCAAGCCCAAACCTAAACTATCCTAATCTATTTCCACCCAATATCACCACTGCATCACCATTATCCATTTCCAAATCCAATTTAAGCTCAGTTTGACTTTTGTTGACCATGTACCACATTTACTTAAAACTGATAAGCAAGCTTACCCAAGGTTAAAATAAGCTTAAATAAGCTTATATGATTTTAACTTAAGCTTATGAGAGGCTTTGGACATAAAATTTAAAACTGAAAATTTCCACAGTAAGCTATAAATTTGGAATTTAAATAAAGACTTGAATTGAAACTCAAAAGCACATACAATGATGTTTTCACTTACATGTGATACCTTGAAACTAAAATTACAACATTTTAACTAAAACTAAAACATTTAATTAAAAAAACGACATTAAAGAAAAAAGATAAAACTAGCTACTCCTCTTCCTCCTCTTCTCTTGCCTCTTTTTATATACCAAACTTCTTCCCACTTGTTTCTGATTTTATCCCACCATTTTTCTAAGCCATTGGATGCTTTGAGTTCATCTTGGCCGTTAAATCATTTTTTGGCGCCAAAAAAGGTTTTTAACAGGTGGACGGATTGAGTGTTAAGGGGGAGGGATCATTTAATGATTCTTGTTTTGTGGTGGAGGTGGAGGGGACAAGGGGAGGGATAAGGTGAGGAGGGGGGATGGGATATGCTTGGGTGAGCAGTGATAGCAGTTGGAGGGGAAGACTTTTTTGGCGGGGTGGTGTTTTGACCAGGATTTGACCAGGGGTTATTAATAAGCCAGGGGGTCCAAAATTGCTAATGACAGGGGGTCATATGGGTGCAAGGTCACAATTGGCATATGATAGGGTCCAAATGGGTTTAAAGGGCATTAATTATCAAGGACCATTAGTGTAAATTCTGAAAAACATGGGACCATTGCTGCCATTTCATCAAAGTTGCTCCAAGGGACTATAAGTGACAAGTTTCAATAATGCAAGGACCAAACTTGACATTTTCAATTTTCCAAGGACCATTTTTGACAATTTTCAAACTTGAGGGACCAAAGTTGTAATTTTGCAAATTTTAAACTTTGAAGGGTTTGTTTTAACAACTTTTGAATCCCATGGACCTTAAATGACATTTTTCTTTATTTTGATATACCAGGGACTGTTTTGACAACTTTTGAAACTTGGGGGACTAAAACTGCCAATTTTGCAAACTTGATACGTTTTTCATCTGATTTTGATCTTTTTGCATTTAAAACACATAAAACACTGATTTGTGATATTTTTATCATTTTGATGCATTTTTGAGTGTTTTCAGATGATTTTGTAGTCTAGATAGTACAAAAATGATGAGTATTTAGACACTCATCAGTTATTATGGCGTAACCTAAGGAATAGTTAAGCCATAATAGTAGCTCCACCGTAATTTAGTAGATAGCTACGCCGTATCTTGAATACCTTCTAAACAGAAGGTTGTTACATCATAATGCTTGTGAGGAGGTTACAACGTAGTTGACGGAGGCGCAAAATTCTTCATGGCCTAGATGGCTACGGCGTAACTTAAGTTGAGAGTTACGCCGTAAATATAGTTGAGTTGGTCTCTATGACAAAATCCCAGCTACGGCGTAACTGAGAATATGAGTTACGCCGTAGCTTCTTCATTAATAGCATACTAAGATAAACCCGTTAGGAAAATCTCCAAATCCGCGTCTCTAAGCTCCAATGCTCATATTTTATGATACGCGTACAATGCGCGTTCGGGGTCAAAAGAACTTCCTTTTCGTCGAGCAAGTTTTTCAATAGCCTAGGCAGTGAACCTAATCATTTTAGTGTAGTATTAGGGTAAGCCTCGGGAATTGATATCGTTCTCTAGGGGAATAGGAATGCTAGTGAGAAATTACTACGCTAAGGTTGGGGTTGAGGAAGATTATTTTTTTTTTATCTTTTTTATGTTTTTTAGAAAATGGAAAGGTACGAATCTCGGAGTTTGGATTTGGGGGTTGGTATTTCTACCGATTACTCTACTTATCTAATTATCTAATTAACTAAGGTAAGGTGAGTGTAGTCTATGTCTATTGTTGTGTGCTCTTATGATGATTAAGAATGTGTTTACTTCGATGTTATTACTCCCTAGTTATCTCCTATTGATGGTTGAATTGTCACGTCCTTATTCTTAACGCGTTGTGTTTCTAAGGTCGTAGGGTACGCGTTTATCCCTAACTCTTTGAAGCTACCTAAGGTTAATGACTACGAAATCTCTAGGATTCATAAACTTAACAATAAGGTTATCTTTGGATATTTAGCCTATATTCGACTAGTAACTATAAGCTAAGGTTCAACAAAGACTAATCAAGCATTAATAACACAACGTATGACCTATCGCAATAATAGGTCAATCACGATTAAGATAAGAGACAACCAATCAATATTCAATAACTAGGTTTCATATTATCTAAGCAAACACACAAGTAAATTAGCCGGACATGGAGAACATGCAAGCATATACACAAACAATTGAAGACATGATTGAATCAATGAAGTGAAACACTTATCTTGTTATAAAATAGCGTATGGAACCCTAAGATACTGCAAAAGACAGCCTTGGTTCGGTTTAGGTTTTTACTCCACAAAACTACCTCTCTAAAACTGAAAATTTTGGATTCTATATATAGTGTTACAAAATGCGACGGCGTCACTCTTTAATTGTGATGCCATCGGGTCGCCGCCATTAGGGTTTCGTCTTGGCCACGTCAACTCTGTGACGGCGTCACCTTATGCTCGTGACGCTATTGGCTTCAACCTCTGACGCCGTCTGGATCCAAATCTAGGCCATCTGAGTTGCGACGCCCTACTCTTTTAAACCTGTCCCCTAGTTCTCTTCGTTCTTCTGCTCATCTGAAACAGGAAATCAAATAGAAGGGGAACAAATGAGTAACATCCGTGTTTTTAGGGATGACATTAGAAGGTTCTGACGGCGTCGCAACATAAGCCTGACGCTGTCACACCGACAAAATTTCGAATCCGACATTTGCGAGGGAAAAATCCAGGTTTTTAACCATAACCCTTGACCCAAACACCCTTGTTGCAGCAACAATGGTGTATTGGCTAGCTGGTTTTAGTTCCTAAGCTATCAAGGCTTCTAGCAAAGTTAACCCCATATGATAACACTACTATTCGCCTAATCTTAAGCCTAATTCACAAGATTCATGGGCGACATTTAGCATAAATCAAACCAATTGGGGATTTTCGAATTGAAAAGGGGAAATCAATTGAGCATGAAATCGAGCAATTGACTAGACAAAGATCAATGTATATTACTTACCTTGTGGAGATTGACGCAGCAAAATAGTGAATTTGATGTGGAGAAAACGTAGTGGTGTGGTGTGTGGCGGATAGAATGTGTAGGGTAGAGAATGAAAGGGATGGTTGGTGTTTTTATCCGTTTGATCTGGCTTAGTGACGGCGTCACTCTTTACATGTGAAGGCGTCAGGCCCAAATTCTTGCAAAAAAGAGTGTTTTTGTTAATCCGCCCGGATAAAAAATCTGATTACTATTTTTGGCAAAGATTTTGGTTCTTATTTTAAGATTTATTTTGTCAATCCACCCACAATCTCCACGGAGGTAAGCAACGCGTATGTCGAGTTGCCTTTCAATTGTGATTCTAGAAATACCAAAGTATTGGGGATGAGGATTCTTTGATCCTGGTTTAAAACCGAAAGAACTTTTCCTAACATTTGGAAAGTCGGGAAGTGACACGTGCACATTTCTAATGAATATGTTCTTAGAAAACAAACGGGAGTGCGGAGGCAAGAATTCAAACAAGGATGTGATTCCTTGAGGGGGGGTTGCCCTGCTTAATGGAATTGGAGAAGGTTTGGGAGTCATCCCAACGTGTTCCGGTATCGAGTATACCTTTTCTATCTTTTTAGGTATATTGTTCTTTATGATTTCTTCACGGATTTTCAGCATGAAGTTGTCAACTAGTCCCAAGAGGGTGTCACGAGTTTTCCACATTTGAGCTTCGAGGCGTTTTATTTCCTTTTATTACTTGCGAACAAATGTCAACATTATGTCATCGAATTCATCTTACCGGGATTTTCTGGGGAGCAAAAATTCCTTGACCGCGTTCACATGCTCATAAGCATGGGTGGTTACTTCCATTAACTCATTCACTTGCGCCTTCATACTCATAAATGCTTGTACTTGGGAATTTAGCCCATTTATCTGGACTACTAGAATTTCCCATCCTTCCTCTTCATATTGGGCTAGGTCTTCGATAACCTCCCAATATGCTTCAGCATTGAGGTTACTTTGCCTTCCACCGGCGGCATAATCAATGGTTTGTCGGAGGGAGGGACTGAGGTAATCATAAAATAGTTGGACTTGAAGCCAAAGATCAATGCCGTGATGAGGGACTCTATGGAGTAAGTCCTTGAATCGAGTCCATGCTTCGTAAAGAGATTCACCTTGACATTGTTGGAACATCCATATTTTATTCCTAAGCTTAGTAGTTCTCCCCGGTGGGAAAAATTAAGCAAGGAAACGAGAGGTGAGATCATCCCAACTTGAGATGGAGCCAACGGGAAGTCGCTCAAGCCAATTACTAGCTTGGTCCCGTAGAGAGAATTGGAAGAGACGCAAACGAGTGGTCTCCCGAGTAGTAGCATCGAGGTCGATGGAATCGACGATTTTAAGGAAATCCTTAAGATGCTGATTAGGATCTTCGGAACGAAGTCCATGGAATGCACATCTGATTTGCACCAACCAGATGGTGTCGGATCGCAGGGCCGTAGTTTTGGCTTGGTCGGGAAGCTCAATGGTATTCCTATAGCCTAGGTGGCTTGGTTACGAGTATTCACCAAGAGTACGGCCTGTTGGTGGGTCATTTGGTGGTGGGTTGATGAGTGATGGTTGATTATCACCTTCCATGATGAAAAGTGATGGGGTTACTAAGAAATGTCACAAAAAAGGGGGATAGACTACGAGGAAGCTAAAAATGGGGAAAAAAGCTTACTTGATAGGAATCAAGCAAGGAAACCTAAACGATGTGGAAATCTAACTAGCTATTCTATTCCCCGACAGTGGCGCCAAAAACTTGATACGCGTACAACGCACGTTCGGGGTCAAAGGAACTTCCTTTTCGTCGAGCAAGTTTTTCAACACCCTAGGCAGTGAACCTAATCGTTGTAGTGTAGTATTAGGGTAAGCCTCGGGAATTGATATCGTTCTCTAGGGGAATAGGAATGCTAGTGAGAAATTACTACGCTAAGGTTGGGGTTGAGGAAGATTATTTTTTATCTTTTTTACGTTTTTAGAAAATGGAAAGGTACGAATCTCGGGGTTTGGATTTGGGTGTTGGTATTTGTACCAATTACTATACTTATCTAATTATCTAATTAACTAAGGTAAGGTGAGTGTAGTCTATGTCTATTGTTGTGTGCTCTTATGATGATTAAGAATGTGTTTACTTAGATGTTATTACTCCCTAGTTATCTCCTATTGATGGTTGAATTGTTACGTCCTTATTCTTAACGCGTTGTGTTTCTAAGGTCGTAGGGTATGCGTTTATCCCTAACTCTTTGAAGCTACCTAAGGTTAATGACTACGAAATCTCTAGGATTCATAAACTTAACACTAAGGTTATCTTTGGATATTTAGCCTACAATTCCACTAGTAACTATAAGCTAAGGTTCAAAAAAGACTAATCAAGCATTAATAACACAACAAATGACCTATCGCAATACTAGGTCAATCACGATTAAGATAAGAGACAACCAATCAATATTCAATAACTAGGTTTCATATTATCTAAGCAAACACATAAGTAAATTAGCCGAACATGGAGAACATGCAAGCATACACACAAACAATTGAAGACATGATTAAATCAATGAAGTAAAACACTTATCTTGTTGTAAAATAGGGTATTGAACCCTAAGATACTACCCAAGACAGCCTTGGTTCGGTTTAGGTTTTTACTCCACAAAACTACCTCTCTAAAACTAAAAAATTCAGATTCTATATATAGTGTTACAAAATGCGACAGCGTCACTCTTTAATTGTGACGCCGTCGGGTCGCCGCCATTAGGGTTTTCTCTTGGCCACGTCAACTCTGTGACGGCGTCACCTTATGCTCGTGACGCTGTCGGCTTCAACCTCTGACGCCGTCTAGATCCAAATATAGGTCGTCTGAGTTGCGACGCCCTACTCTTTAAAACCTGATGCCGTCACTTGTAAATTAGCAATTTGGCTACTGAGTCGTCTCAAGGTGTGTCACGACGGCGTTTCATTTAAGCAGTGACGCCATCCCTTCAATTCCAGCAGCTTGAGTGCCTCGATTCTTGACTTTGGCCATGTTTTTCATATATTCGCGCCTTTTCGTCCGAATAAGTGTCATTCCAGCAATTTGCCTTCAAGAGACCTAAAAAGTGAAAGGAACGAAATTAAGTAGTAACGGATACAAAAGTGATCAATTAAGGGCTTAAATTACCCCTCAAAAGTGTACCTTTTAAATCCTTATCATTTTACCTGGAAACGAAATATAAAAGAATAAGAGTATATATCCATATAAATGACATAAAATATGAGCATCATCGGGGAAAATTGACACTTAAAAGTCAGGATTATTTGATGTTATTAAATATCCCCCCACTTGAACTCTACTTGCCCTCAAGTAGACCTTATTAGAATAATTTCTAAAAAGATATCCCCCAAACACCTGGAAGATATGTGTTTAAAAATTCCTTATGCTAAAATAAATTAAAGCCGAACACCTCACGAAATGGGAACAAACACTCATATTCTGTTGGATCGTATATTTTATGTTGTTTAGATAATTCGGGTGGTCTAGGATTATGATTAAACAAGAGAGCCATTTTAGAGAGATGAAGAGAGTAGAGAGGGTGATTCTAGAGAGATAAACAACAGAGAAAATGTTAGATTATCTAAGAAGCACCACCCCTTCCAAGGATGGAAGGGGTATTTATAGTTACAAACAATAGGCCCTCCTGACGGGCTGTGGATCAGGCATACAGTGGGTAAAGACCCGTCCTTCCTCCATAGTGTTACTCTAAACTAATCTACACTACTAATTAACTAATTAACTACTAAACAACGTAAATAACTACAAGTCTACGAGCTAACATATGCTAGACCATAATTGTGGTGACCGACACTTTCACATGGAATTTCCAATTCCTAACAATCTCCCCCTAAGGGAGGTCACCCCATGAAATACATTTTGCATCCTAGCATTCTATCTTTGTCTTTAGTTCTGAGCTCGTAGACTTCAATTCTTCAATTTCCGCAATCTTTGTGCTTTAGTAGCGATTCTTCAAAGTCCGATTATTTTGTACTTTCAGTGGAGGTCTTTGAACTGATTCACATCATGATGATCTTTGAGCTTTCTTTGAGATCATCAGCCACAACAAATTTCTGAATCACCCTTTATAGCGTTGCCTTCATGTGATGTTGTGACTTTTGGACCGACATGCTCACACAGTCTGGATCATGACATCTTTTCATCAGAGTAGCGGAAGCATCTTTGTATATCTTTGATTGTCATGATTTTCTTCAATTAAGTGTGAATGTTGTGATCATGCGGTTGTGAATTGACTTCTCAATATCGATCAGCTGCAACCATCCAATGTTTCTGCAAACAACAGTTAGCACTAAAACACACAAAGGTGTCTTTTTTCACTTTCGTTGAATATAGTTGCAAGAACTACGGTTCCCCATTGATCAGTATAAATACTGCCTGTGATCAGGTAGAATTCTGAAGAATCTCCTTGACAGGGTTTCACATCTTGATCTAGCCGTTCTCAAACTGGAGCGTCCCAAAGTAGACAACACGGAGTGAGTGAACCAGCGAATTGAGATTCACTGATTGATGAAAAATTGATTTGAAAATAATCGCGTATTGCTTAGAAGAAAGAGTTTTGCAATACGACGAAGGTTTTATGAGAAAAATCAATTTTCAATCAGAAATACTTTTTGTATTTGAAAGGAGTACACATTCGATGTGCTAGAGAAAAGAAGAGATTCGCACATCGAATGGTTTTTCCAAAAGTATTTTTTCAATAGAAGATACATTTTGAATTTGAAAATGAATACACATTCGATGTGCTAGAGAAATGAAGATTTGCACATCGAACAGTTTTTCCAAAATTATTTGTCAATTCATTTCCTGAACCAAGGTTGATTCAAGAGTGAATCGCCCCATCGTTTCTGTCCCGTGGTCAAAAGCTTGATTGATGTTGGCTCTAGAAGGATTTCCATCTTCATCGTGAATATTATTACATATCACTCGGATGTTCTGGTAATACCACAAGGATAATGCGTAGGACTCTTAATGTATTCTTACTTTCCACATTGTGTGAAACAACAAGTCTTCATCAATTTTTTGTCCTAATGAGATATTGTGGATGATCTCTTGGCTCTAGACTCAATAGTACACATTTGGTTCCTATGCTGGAGACTAGGGAGAGGGTATCCTTCTTTAATATCAACAATCCCTAAAAGAAAGCCGATAGATAATGTAGGTTCCCCGTGAGAATGAAACAAGCCCTTTTAAGAGGAACTTGAGTAGCTTGGGAAGTTAGGTGCAGTGCGTCACTGGGTCCATGACGTCTTGTCTTCAATACCAATGTTACCTTAGTAACAACTAGTAGCATATGTATTGAACCCGGTTTCTGCCCTAAGGTTGAATTATTGGAGGGCTATTTCTTTTCACCCTTTTTACATTCAATTCTTTTTCATTCTTCAACCCCTTCAATGCTTACCGAGACTTCATAACTAGAACCTTGTTGGGTTTATTCCAGTACTATCTCTATCTCAGTCCGCACTCTTCCCGTATTCTCATGTATCTCCTTTTTTCATCATACATAAGGACTTCTACACTAACTAGTGGATTGTCCCTGGGTAAATCCCTCCGGCTCTGGCAGGATTGTGGGAACGAATACCTAACCTAACCATCTTTATAACACCATGCATAAAGTAAATTGGTCGGTCATTAGGTATTGTTCTTTCCTTCTTGAAACCAATTGAAAAATCATTTGGAAAATCAATCAAGGTACTTGTGATATAATATCAAAGCATTTTGTACCTTAATAGTTTTGATCATTTAGAAATGCTCCCCCTCAACATGTGCATATGATTTTGAAATTGTTTAGCACATGGAGGCAAGAGTTCTTTGAAATAATTTCTTGATCACAATTTCCATAGAAAAAGCCATTTAATTTTCTTGGTAAATTCCCCCCCCCCCTCAAAATGTGCGTTGGTTGTGAAATCATTTAACACATCGAGGCAGGAGTTATTTGAAGTACTTTCACGATCACATTTGCCATCAAGAAAACCATTAGAAAATCAATCAAGGTACTTATGATAAAACATAGAAATCTTTGTACCTCAATATGTGCTTCGAGATTCGAAAGTGTTTGGCGCATATGGGAGAGAAGCATCCACATTTGAATCAAATCAATCACTTGTTATCAGATTTCATATTTAAATCACATTTTCTCCCCCGATCAAAAATATCAAATCGTTTAAGATTTTGGATCCCAAGTGATTTAAATGGTTTTAGAAAACATAGGAGAAAATATGCCTGGTTTAAATTCTCTTCTGGTTTTTGGTTAAATGCTCCTCCTCAATCATGTGCATCATGTATTTGAAATCGTTTGACACATGAAGGAAGGAGTGCTTTTGAAACAATCACCCTTTAAAACTGATTTGAGATTTAAATCACGATCTCTCCCCCGATCAAAAATTTCAAACCATTTGAGATTTGTGATCCCAATTGATTTAAATTATTTAGAAAAGTTTTGGGGAAAGACGTGGCAAGATTTAAATTTTGAAATTGACTGATGAGGACCAATTATAGACATTAAAGATTGTTAGTGTCAGGTACGATAGTTTTTAAGAGACTTTAAGTAAAATAAAATAATTTCACAATCAAACAAGAACATAAAAAAAATATATTTAAAAAGATCTTTGAGTTTTAAAGAAAATCATACTATGACATAACATTAAATCTTTAGATCACCACTTTATTACGTACAAACATGAACTTTTATGAAGAAATATCGTTTGAAAATACTTAAGTTTGAAATCACTATCCCCCTCAATCAATGACCGTAGTAGTTGATTGAGTGACTTATGTTTAAAATGAAGTCCGGTAGATTTCCAAAATTTGAGTTCAGTTTATTTTCAAAACAATATTTTTCCATTTTCAAGACAATATTTTTCAAAAATTGTTTAAAAATGGTATCATCACTATTATCCATGCACAAAGATACGTTAGGTGGTTCAGAAGCTTCTGTTGTTGCTGTAGGGCAGGAAGAAAACCATCTGCTGATGCAGTGAGACCTCTGACGTTGCATTTGTCATGCCAACTCTTCATAGAGGTCCAATTAAGCTTCGTTTCTTCATTTGTCGATCCAATAAATAGTTGCCCTATCCTTTCGGCATCCAATCATCTTCTTTAGTGGGATCCGGATCGGGAAAATTCTTATAAACCATCTTATCTGCATACGTTAGTCAACACAAATAGATATATGGTGGTCGACAACACCCAAACAGCAATCGACTAATAAAAGTTAATTCAACATATCAATCAGATCATGTAAAGGCATGGGAATAATGTGTTCATCAAACTCTAATCATCTAATCCTAACAATCATATCCTAGGCACCTAGTCCTTCAACGTAGGTTAACATCATTTTCAGTTAAGCATATAGGATAATTAGATAAGCCCGATAGATGATATAAATTTGAAAAACATTCTCCCCCTCAATCAATGACTCTTTCTCTGAAAAGTTTTAAAAGCGCTGAAGTCATTGATTGGGTTTTGCAAATTTATGAAAATACCAAATCTGATTAATTTTAAAGCAACTTATTTTCCACCATTTAGTAAAAACAAATATTTTCTGAAGAATCTTAGAAGGAAAAATATTTGAGTAGGAACAGCAGTCCTTCGACATACTTTCCTCATTATGTTTTAGGATAAGTGCACGAATTTTGTGAAAATCGTTTTAGCGTAGCACTTTCCTTCTTTGAAGAACGGGTTGCTATCTGAAATAATAGCAAACCATGGTTTAAGCACGGGTTACAGTCTGAAATAACTGCAAGCCATGATTTTAGACATGTTTTGAAAAGAAATATTTACACCTTCTGCTCGAACTTCATCTATGGTCCCGTGCCATTGTTGAATGGCATTTCTAAGATTGTAGATGTTATCAATACCAGAAGACATGTCTTGAGAAAACATATTTTTGGTATTTTTCAATTTTTCTGATTTTTATGGGTTTTTGTTGGTTTTATAATTTTGTATTTGGTTTTTGATGAATATTTACAAAGATAGTTAAGATGATATAGTTTAAGAAGGATGATGATATGAGTACCGAGATAAGGATATCGAGCAGCCTCGTTGTAAAAGATAGAAGTAATCATCTCTTAAACATTCACCACCAAAGCTTCCAAGGCTCTTGAATCGAAGAGAGAAATTGAGCCATTTGAAAGTGAGACTTTGGTAGCTTCTCCCCCAAATCGTAAATCTTCTTATTGAGCAGATTCTAAGATTTCTTTCAAGCTTGCCTTAGCCAGATGCACAAAGAAGCACACCATATCATCGATCTTGCTGCTCCATAAAAGAATGATCATGGTAAGTCTCCGTTCGGGGTTATATCATCAAGTAGAACAGCAAAGAATCATCCCACACATGAATAATCTTCTCAAATTCCTTTTCCACTGAACTCTGAAGCGATCCATACCAAAAAGTTGTCAAGAGACCACTTCCCCCAAGTAGATGAATTGATGCAGTCAGTCTCTTAGACTAGAGCTCACGAACCCGAATACACATATACCCAAAGACATAGAAACTTATACCATCGAAGTAGCAGATTAAGTCCAATAGCCAAAGAATAACCCCAATGTATACTTTTCTCTCCCCTGAAGAAAGTGTATGAAGCTCAAGAACCCGAAGTACCCGAATGCCCAAAGAGAGAATAACCGATAATATTGAAGAAGCAGGCAGAATCACTGATTATCTCTGCGGATGTAAACTCTGGAATAAGTGATTATATCTCTGAATCACTGATTAATCTCTTAAGTGAAACAGCTGAGCATCCCTAATGTACACAATCTCTCTCCCCTGATGATTGCGATAACATCGAAATCATCACACACTTGTGTACCTTTTTTATCTTCAGAAACTAACTCTTCCATCTCTTCCCCCACATAGTTGGAATATGAAGACTAAACACCATGAGTCAAACCTTGAGTTTCTCTGCGGTAATGACATATGTCTTCCCAGGATTTCTTAAATCACTTAGAAGTATTAAGCTCATCAAGTTTACTCGCATTTAGATGCATGTCTCCTTCCCCCTTGCTGGCTTTGATACTTCAGAAACAATAACTCATTATAAGCCCGTATACTAGAAATTTGTTGAGAAGAACACTTAAACTCTTGTGAGAATCAACTTGCTACAGAAGAATGTGAGCAAATCTAATTGGGGATTAACTTTGGCTTTTCACTCTCCCCCAATTAGTGCTCTCCCTTAAACCGACAATCTATATGATGAATGCTTAAATTAAGAAGAAGTCTTTAGATCGTTAAATGCAACTCGTCTTTAGTCTTCTAACATGTAGAAAATGTAGAACCGACTGTAGACTCGACCTTCTTCAAGATTGTCCGTTTGGGGAATAGAAAGTTAGCATCTTCTTCTCACCAAATGCATTCCCGTTAACTTGTATATAGCGAATCCCCTTAAATCTAATCCCTCCCAATCAAACAAGAACAGAAAGATGTTCATCAAGGAAATCAACCCCACAACTGGAAGCACTTTGTCATTAATCATATCAGCCCGTGAGAAGATGTCAACCAATGGTTCTTAGAAGAAACTCCATGTGAAGATGACCTAATAAGAAAAAGCTCGGTTCTTACATGAGTTTGGAGCCGTTTGACCATTTATTCTCATATAACTCAACATACAGAATTATCATACTTCTTCTCCCCCTTAAGAATTGCATACGGAGATGCCATTCTTGATTAAACAAGTGAATATCTTTAGAATGTAGTCTCTTCACACTTCTCCCCCTCAAATCCATTTGAGACCAAGACGTGACTTCTTCTCCCCCTTAGCCACCAGACGTGACTTATTTCTGATAACCGTACCTTCAGCGTCCAGCTTGTTTTTCCAAATCCATTTGAGACCAATAACATAGACCCTAGTTGGTTTTTCAACCAATTCCCATACTTCAAGACGTTTAAACTGATTAAGTTCTTCTTGCATGGATTCAATCTAGTTGTCATATGTCATGGCTTCCTTAATATTTTTGGGTTCAGCTTGACAGACATTAAGTGCATAAATGTAATGTTCACCGTCAGTCTGAAGGCGTTGTCTAGTTACGAATGGTTGATTTGGGTTTTCCAATAATGTTTACAAGAGGATGGTATTTCATCCAACGATGTGTGGAGGGTTGATGTTGATATATATATTGCAGATTGGGAGGATTCAAATGGCTTGTAGATGATTCTGCAACATCAGGTGTGGCAGTTTCATTAGCAAATGGATTGAAGAACGCATTTGGATCATAATCTGCAGGTGGGGGTACATCATTGTTCAGAAGATCATCAGCTGGTTCAGCGTCATTGTATGTGGTTTGTTCGACTGTTGTTGTAGAATCATTTGGTGGTGCTTCCTCAATAGTAGTTGTTGTTGCAGGTGTATCAGGGATTGGATTATTATCAGTTTGAGCAACGAAAACATTTGATACATCTGGAGCACGTTCATCAAGATCATCACTAAACAGAGGAGTAAATAGCTGTTCCATTTGATGTCGAGTAAGTTGTAAACTTGGTTCAGCTGATGATGGGGTTTGAGGGAAGTTTAGACGGTTAAGTCCGGGTTCCAAGCTGTTATGCTCAGAAGCCATTTCTGTAAGCTCATCAAAATTTGCATGAATCATTTCAATAATCTCCCTTGTACGACTATTCCAGATCCGGTAACCCTTAGAGTTTTCACAATATCCAACAAAGACTTCAGTGTCAGCTTTGGCTTTGAGCTTACCAAAGTCATCACGATCATTATTCGGATAACAAAGGGATCCAAATACATGAAAGTGTTTGAGATTCAATTTTCGGTTATGGATAAGCTCATAAGGTGTTTTGTTGTGGCGTTTAGTAATCATTGAACGATTCTGAGTATAGCATGCAGTTGACACGGCTTCAGCCCACAAGTAATCTGGAAGTTTTGCATTTATCAACATCGTTCTTGTAGCTTCCACTAACGTACGGTTTCATCTTTCAACAACTTTGTTTTGTTCTTGTAACACCCCAACCCGAAAAGGGTAGAAGTGTCACATTCTGGTGTCATATCAGAACATACAATTAAAAGCGGAAGTCTTAAGAATAAAGTATCAAGTCATTTAAACAATGATTTACAAGGAAAATTACAAAACCCAAAATGTCTAAGATAAAATGAAATCTCAAAACAAAAGCCCGCCAAATTAAGTCCAAATAATAAGGTAACTAGGGTTAGTCCACTCAGATCATCCAACTCTCAGCCCAATCAAAGCCCATCTTCAAACCTAAAAACCTGCCGCAGGAAAAGAAATGCGGCTGAGCTTAAAAAGCCCAGTGAACAGATATAACAAAACGAAAGCTAAATAAAATCTGAAATGCAAAACGAAACAAAGGAACGGATAACAAAGTCACAGCGAAATGAGAGTAATGAGTCAATGAGGATCCTGCAGAACACAATTATACAGATACCCAAAACGAACAGATAACAAGGAGAAAGAAGCAAAGCAAAGCAGCGATGACATATAAACAAGCACATACAAACCAGACATACAAGAACTGAAACATGAGCAAACATAGCAGGCGTAGCATCCACACAACATATATGCCATACAATCAATTCAGGAATCAGGAGACATACAAGCCAAACAAATGTCTACAGGAAAGCGGAAGCAATTAATCAATAAGTGAGCATGGCAATTTACACAGGTCAAAACCCTTAGTTGAAGACATAATCAGTATCATAACGGTAGTCAAAACATGGCAGTCACACGTAACAAGTAGGAATACAATATGAACACTATAATTAAATGAATTAAATACATAGCAGGGCAATTAAACAAGTTAACAAGCTAGACTTCATAAGTTGAACCATTTACCCAATCAAACCATAGCATAAACGGAAATGCAAGCATGACAGGTCAACGACAAGTAGGTAAGGACACCACGGATAGTCATAGTCCACGAGATTAATCGAACGAGGTACAAAAATAAACAGATCAACAATCGATTTCACACAAGCACGGTTACCAGACAAATCAAAGGATCACATAACAGTGAGATAGCATATCATCAGATGAAAACAGGTAAATCTTATATTGCATACATACATATCTTACAGAGTAATCAGTAGTCGTATAAACATGAATATCATAATCAATCCAAAGACATATAATAACCCGGTACGTGAATGGAACGATAGTCTGAAGTAACGGAATGAGGGTATGATAGATCAAAGCAATGGAATATATATAGTAGAGTGAGTCACATAAGGGTACTGGATAAAGGACAATCAATACAGAATATGGGCGTTGGGGAATACGAAACGTACAATATAGGTGTATCAATAGTGTAAGGTCTGTCAGATATCTATCCCGAGCCAACAAAACAAACCATATCAATAGTGGCAATAGCAGCCAAGTAACCAATAGTAGCCATTGTATTCGGAGGGGTGACCTCGGAATACCAAACCAATAGGAGGGGAGACCTCAGTAACCAATGGAGTAGCTAGCTCCCAAAATGTGAGGGGGTGTATTGCACACACGCACCGCATCACCAAAACATATCATATCATATCAAATACAAATCAAAACAAATCTAGGATGCATCCATACGCCCCTGCAAAACAATAGTGGCCATACAATATATCTGAAGCGCGCATAATCAATACAGAATAGGGACGGTGTGGAACATCACTCAACCACACTAAAGTCATGCCATTGGTGCATCAATGACACGGACATGGAACCCCCATGCCTAGTTAATGGCTCGGGTATCAACTGACAGGTCAAAATGTATAGTATAGAGATCAATCAATATCAAAGGTTCAGTATTAGCAATTCACAAATCAATATCAAAGGTTCAGTATTAGCAATTCACAAATCAATATCAATAGTCCAATATCAATGGTTCAATTATCAAAGGTCCAATAGCAAAGGATCAATATCAAAGGTTCAATAGCAGAGCAAAGTTTCAATATCAAATTGGCAAGAGGGCAAAGATGCAAAGAGATCATGAGAAACCTTATGAGAAAGGTCAGAATATCTGTACCTTAGCAAATGAGAGCGAATGGAAAAGTGAGCACGAAGAAATACCGTCACGCCTTCTTCAACGAATCTACACGGATTACGGTTCGTATAATACTTATTAGTTCATTTAAATCATAACAGATTTATTGCTTTTATAAATCGTATTAATATTCTTTTTAGAGTTATTAAGCGTATTCACATTTTTAGTAATGGACCGAATTAAAATACTTTAGGGTAATAATCATTAATTAGCCAAACTTAGGGGTTACAAATGATAAATGATCAAGCTCGCTCGCGGTTCATATGACTAATATTTACGACTAAGTAAACACGTAATATGATTAACCCCCGACTCATATATCCCAATACGCTTTCAGAATGCAAAAAGACTCAACCGTTTTTCCCCCGATCGCCCGCAAACATACCCCCTCGCAAGACTATACACGTACTCTTCTTTTAAAAAATGAATAGCTTCTTGATTCAGTTATGAACGTATTTGATGACCATGCATGCATAAATTCTTTCATAAACCTTACTGATGACAATACTATACAGGTTATTAACTAGCTGCAAGTACTCGTTTTGATGATTCTTTATAAAATTTCATACGCTTCAAAAATAAATGATGCTACATATATTCAATCGTGTATAAGTCATACGCTTATATAAGTGACATATTTCATCTAGTTAACATACATGCAAGACACATCTAAATTAACAAGGATATATGGTGTTTTACTTAACATGCTCATTTATCCCATACTTGAACGACAGTAAGGTATTTTACGTAGCAAAACACGATTTAATCTAGGTTCATATATATAGACGCATCACTTTTGCTTACATGATCTTAGACCGATTACACACAAAACATATGGGTCGATTCATAGAATTCATGGAATGGTCAAAACGGAAAAACAATGATTCGAAATCACAAGTATTATCATGTTATTCTTGTATTTTCATGTAACTTATATGTTCGATTTTATCATGTTGGTCGACTTATGAATTCATTCGAATGAAAAGGACACAAACAGTCAAAGGAAAATGAGGTCGAAGTGTTACCCTTGGAGCGCGATTGCAAGAAGAGAAACACGGGCACAAATGGAGAATGGGTAGAAATCAACACCACCGAAACAGCCACCAAGACCCTCGAACAAAAGGGAATACCCACGTACGAATGCCCAGCCACACCCACGATCACGAGCTCGTCAAGGATCACCTACAAGCCTTCTGATGCCTCCCTTGGTTGACAGAAAGATGGAGAAGAAAATGGACACAGCCGCTGGTTTTGTGGTAGGGTTTTATGAATTGTTTTTGTGATATAGGTTTTGTGGCAAAACAGTTTGTGATATCCCTTTTATTATAGTGACGTGTAGGGAGGGTACACACAAGGAAAATGCCACAATTCAAGGGAATAAAGGTAGACCTTCCTCATTTACGCCAATCACGAATCTAGACTTTATTCTCGATTTGATACATTTGTGTACTCAAATTTTTGGTTAGGGTCAAATAAAAGTAAACGTGACATAAGTAAATGTGTAGGAATTATTTTAGCGTAAGTTTTATTTCCGTATTACTTTTACTCGTTCGGGCATTAACGGTTTAAGTAGCCGTGACGATATATTTTAATAATTAACGTCTTTCATAAATTGGAGATTAAAGGGTATTTTGGGTATTTTAACGTGTTCAAAATGTGGGTTTTACAGTTCTGGTGTTCATGCAATTGATATTTGATGCTCAATTCCCACTTTCTCATAATATGCACGAAGAGTTTGATTCACAAATTCAGTTCCTTTGTCTGTTCTGATTTGTCTGACTGTGTTTCAGAGCTGAACTTGAATTTTCATGAGAAAGGTGATGATCATCTTTGAAGCTTGATCTTTACTTCGAAGAAAATAAACCCAATTCCATCTTGAGTAGTCATCTACAATTACCAAGATGTATCATTTGCCATTAATCGTCTGCACGCGCATCGGGCCACACAAATCCATGTGAAGAAGATGAAGCACATGCTATGAGTTGTGTTCCATCTTTGAAGGAAAGTGAGCACGAGTGCTTTTCCCTTGTTCCCAAGCTGAGCATAGGTGATCTTTAGAATACCAAAATATTGGGAGACCTTTAACAAGTTTGTATCATGCAAGATTGGTTATGGTTTGAAAGTTTAAATGTGAGAGACGATGGTGCCATAGCCAAGATTTTGTAGATGTTGTCTATGAAAGTAGACAGATGGGAGATGAAGCAATCATGTCTTGCATTGAGATTATATAAAGGCTTGATATGCGGGTACCAGACATAAGATCGTTTCCTTGTAGATCACGAATGAAACAAGTTTTCTCTCGAAAAGCAACATCCAAATCTCCATCACAGAATTGACCAACTGAGAAGAGATTGTGACCGAGGCCTTCCACATAATAAACCCTGCTTATTTCGATGTTACCATTGATGTAATCTCCGTAGCCCATGATAGCTGCGAAGTGAGCATTCCCGAACCTGACAGTGCCGATGAACTTTGAAACAAAGTTTGATAACAGTTTGAGATTGCCTATCATGTGCCGGGAACATCCGCTATCAATAATCCATAGGATGATCTGTATCACCTGCATTACACACAGATGACACAGATGGAATAGAAGTAGATGTGGAACCCAAAGAGTTAGAGGGTTCTGAAGCAGTTATAGTTGAAACACACATGTTTATGATTTTAGGTATCCATTTAAATCCAAGTGTATTATGTAATCATTTCTGCCATCTCCAACTAGTCTTAGCTTTGGTCTTAGTAAATGCACTAGGTGATAAGTTCTTCCTAGGAGGTGAAGGGGGTACTATGGGTACATCAATGATCGTAGCCGGAACACTAGAGGGTGGTTTACCTAGCACAAACTTAGAAGCATTAGTGGGCCTAGAGGTATTCCGTTTTCTATTATTCCGCTTAGGATTCAAGATAGCCTTAGCAACACATTTATCATGACAACCAGAAAACATGATTTTATGACAACCAACACAAGAAGCTTCAAACAAAACATTAAGAGTACTTAAATATTCAGCATTCGTTACATCACTTTGTTCATTACATTTGTCAGACGCAATATCTAAAGTGGGTGCAACTTAAGTTTTATTCAAAGTCCTAAGGTGTTCTTCTACTTCAGAGATCTTTATTGTTCTTTTCTTACGTCGTAACTTCCTATTCTTCCTTGTATTGCTCCTAGGCTGTGAAGTGCGGGCGTTGGGAAAAGGGGCAACTATTCCTGTTTCAGTAGAGGGAAGCACATTAGTTTCTTGTGGTTTGTCATTAGATGTTCTAGAGTCATTTTGAATCTGTTTAGGTGTAGTTACTACTGTGTTACTATTCATATCTTGCTTAAGTTTCACCAACTCTGCCTTTAGATCATGGATAGTGTGTAACAAATCTAGATTTTCAGAACGAGTGAGTCCACCTCGTCGTAATACATCTTTGGTATATGCACGATTATCATCAACATCTTTTGACGCTTGAGCACAAGTATTTTTGAGTAAATCAAATATGACACCATATTCCTTTTTAACTTTTGAAATTTCTTGTTCATATTTTGAAATTTTACACTTCAAAGACACGTTTTCATCATCCAGTTGCTCAAGTTTTGGATTAAGTGTTTTTGTATGCAACTGGTTGATTTTGTTTTGCAAAGCGAGTTCTCGATTTTGACAATCTTTTGGACACCATTGAAGACGTCGTTTTGCATTTGAAAGCTCGTTTAACAAACACTCGTTTTTATCTTTTAAAGACTTGATTTGTGACACATTATCAGTATTCTCAACAATTTCAACAGAATCAGCAGTGATAAAATCAAATGCATATGCAACAGAATTTAATAACACAACATTATTGATATCAGCACAGATAACATCTTCCAAGAGTCGATCAACATCTTTTTTTAACATTTTCTTTTTACGTTTGGTATATTAAATCGATGTTTCTGTTTGCTCGAAAACTCTTTTCATAAGTCCAAGCTCCTTGTGAAAGTCCCTTTCCCAATATATTGCACACATTTTCAAATTCCGGACATGGGGTAAAATTCTTTTCTGAAAAATATCTCTTTGTTCTCTGGCATGAGGCGATTGAAAATGCTCAACTTTTATTTCAGAATTGATTTCTATTTCACGTTCCAAAAGTTTGATGTTCGAAAGGAATGTTTCAAAATATTTGAGAATTTGACAACGTTCGGGGTACTATTTTTACTTCACTGAGTGAAGGTAAAGGACCATTAATTTGTGCAGAATTGGGTTGGGGACCAACATTAGAAGACTCAGAAATAGGCGTGATAACCCAAGGTGTGTTAGATTTATCTTGTTGTGCGACGAAAGTGATGGCTTTTGAATAGTTAAATGGTTTGTTATAAACAACATTTTCTAGTTTTGATCGACTCTCGTCTTCTGCATCTAATTCTTCCATGCGATTATATTCAACAACACTCATAGTGGAATCTTCAATTCTATGTTCTGCACTGTAGACTTGCGGATTTGGTTTGAATGCTCTATTTGAAAACTTTGGTATTAATCAGCAAGATTCGGTCCATATCCATTTGGATTTGGTTTAAAAGTAAACTTTTGAATAGTTGTAATTGACTCACCATGTTTATAAACAACATTTCAAAACTCTTTGATTTTGTTTTGTAAGTCGACAATTTCTTCAAGATAGTCATCTATTCGTTTCTTTGAATGCTTTTTATACTCACATAACTGTTTTTGACAAGTTAACAAGTCAGACTTGGCTTTTTGAGTTTCCAAAGTGAGAGCGTTAAGTTGTTGTTTATGATCATATTTCAGTTGTTCTATTTGAGATAATAAAGCATTCTTAGATGCAACTAGATCACGTATCTGTTGTTCCAAAGATTTTTCGTTTTGGTAGGATTTAGCAAAAGCGACTTCAACCTTTTTTACGTTTTTCTTGTGTTTGAAAGATGTTGAGTTGATATTTTAAGCATTCGTTGTTCTTAGTCAGAAGTGCATTTTTGTCCTTTAGTTGCTGATTGATGTCACGGCATTTTTCCATTTGATATATTTGGTCATTAAGTAAGGTCATGAGCTCAATATCTGGAATAGACAAAAGTTCAACTTGTTCAACGTGAGTCTCAACATGATCATTATTTAGATCCTCAAATATAACCACAGAGTCAACTTGATTATCAGTGTTAACCATAAGGTCATCTTGATCGTCAAATATAACTACGGGATCTATTTGATTATCATCGGAATGAGATGTAGATGGCTCATGTTGAACACTCTGATCCTCGTCGGATGCAGATGTTGGTGGAGATATCAGATCAGTAATGAATATAGTTTGATTCGGTACCTAAGACAAGCCGTCAGTGTCATACACTGGGCCTGTATCACTCTGTTAGGAATTAGAAATTCCAGGTATTAAAGAGTCGGTCACCTCAAGTATATGTAATCGTTAGAAAGCTCGTAGTCGTAGTGATTCTTAATATAAGTAGTATTTAGTTAAGTAACACCGTGGAGGACGGACGGGTCTTTACCCACTGTATGCCTGATCCACAGCCCGATGTGTGGCGATTTATGTAAGACTATAAATACTCTCTACCTTCCAAGGTAGAGAGTTGGAGCTAATAATAATATCTTTCACTTTCTCTCACTAAGTTCCCTAAACCTCTAACTTTCTCTCTCTAGAATTCCATCTATATGCTACTTTGTGTTATGGTTTGATGTGTATGTGAAAAGTTATATCTTACAATTGGTATCAAGAGCCATGGTTAGATCATATCTTGCACATCTTTGGATTTATAGTGGTTTTTAGGTGGTTTTTGAGTTTGAAAAAGTTTAGTGGTTTTTGCATCATTTGGGTGATTTCTTGTGTTAAAGTTTGAATTTTGTTGGTACTTTTATGTTTAGAATCATCACAAGTGTTTAGGTTTTCATGTGGTAAGCTTGAATCATCTTGGTTGGGTTGTTTTTGGATTGAAAAGTGATGTTTATATGGTTTTTCAAGCTAGCGACTTAGCTCACGGAGTATTTTCTTGGTAGCGACTTGCTTCACATTTTTGTAGCGACTTAGAGTGTTGGAGCTAGCGAGTTAGATCTAGCGAGTTAAAGTACAAGTAGTGGACTCTCCACTACGAGTAGCGACTTGGTGGTAGCGACTTGGTCTGTAGCGAGTTGCTCTTTAGCGACTTGTATCTCTAGCGACTTGTGTAGCGAATTGCTGCCAAAATTTGGTTAGCGACTTGGTCTGTAGTGAGTTACTACTTAGCGACTTGCTTTCTGTCTAGCGACTTGGGATTCTAGCGACTTAGCTGTCTAGCAAATTATGAGTTAGCGACTTAGTGCATTATTTTCTAGCGACTTAGTGCATTATCTTCTAGCGACTTAGTTCATAATCTTCTAGCGACTTGAGTGATTGTTTACGGTTTTCTCTTGATTTAGTAAAATCCCGTGAAAGAATCTATTTCCCGGTTTAATCATAAAGTTATAAAATCCCGTATAATCTGTTAACATGTCTACCAACGTCCCTACTGTCATCTCCACTGTTGCCGAGGATGTACAAGCAGCTGGCTCAGATACTCGTCCACCCATGCTTGATAGAACTGACTACGACTCTTGGGCTCAACGAATCAGATTGTATTGCCTTGGAAAGGAAAATGGTGTCAACATTCTCAAATCCATTGATGAAGGACCATATCGAGTTGAGACGACTAGAGACATACTTGATACTAATGAAGATGGTACTCCTGTTTACGGAATGGACAGACCTAAGATGTATGATGAGCTTGATGATAAGGAGAAAAAGAGATTCGATGCAGATATCAGGGCTTCAAACATTGTTCTTCAAGGTCTTCCTAAAGACATCTACAAGCTGATCAATCATAACACTGAAGCAAAGGCAGTTTGGGATAATGTTAAGATGCTTCTCTCAGGTTCAGAACTAACTATGGAAGACAGAGAATCCCAACTCTATGACGAATTTGAGCACTTCAAGATGAAACCAGATGAGAGTGTCTATGAGTACTATGTGAGATTTCATAAGTTAGTGAATGACATGAGGAACATCAGAATGACTATGCCTAACATTCAGCTCAACTCAAAGTTTGTGAACAACATGAATCCCGAATGGCACAAGTTTGTCATAGCTGTGAAGCTCACTAAAGGATTGAAGAATACAAACTATGAGCAACTCTATGCCTTCCTCCTTCATAATGAGAGACATGCTATGTATGAAAAATTGATTCTCAATCAGTTCAAAACCAACCAGGGAGAGACAAGCTCATCTAATGACTCAACAGCCTTCTACTCAAACATCGGAATCACAACCAAAGCATCACAAGTCATACCCCTGGGGAATGGTAATCACAAACTCATTCCTGATCCCATGTTCAAACAAGCTGATGCTGATGCACACGTGGGTAACATCATTAATCAACTAGCTCTTCTCATTAGTCAAAACATGAATTCTCTCCCACAAACCAACAACAACCTCAGAACTGCATCTAACCCACATAATCAAGCCACTGTTAAAGATGGAAGGATCGTGGTGCAACCAGTTCAGGAAAGACAATATGATCAGGGAAGAGGTGGAGCTGGGAGAGGTTATGTTGGCAACCAGAATCGAGGAAGAAATGGTAACCAAGGTCAAGCTAAGCCAATCAAATGCTATAACTGTGGTGGTGAAGGACACATTGCAAGGAACTGCACATCTCCAAAGCGTCCACAGAATGCTGATTACTTCAGAGATAAGATGTTGCTGGCACAAGCTCAGGACAATGGTGCTGCGTTGGATGAAGAGGAATTGCTGTTTCTTGCTGAGGGCAATGCCAAGACCTATGATGCAGATGTGGATGAGTAGCCTATTCAGGAGATAGGTCACAATCATCAGAATGCCTTTCAAGTCGCTGACTGTGATGCATACGACTCTGATGTAGATGATGGACCTACTGCACACACAATCTTTATGGCTAGCATCTCTCCAATGGTTTCTCCCAAGATCTCTTCTTCACCACAAGCTGGCCCATCCAAGGACAAACTCATCTCAGAGGTATTAAAACTATACGATGATGCTGATGTGCAACAGATGCATGACAAAGTACAATCAACTGAAACTATTGAATCAAACGTTGAAAATATGGGTAATAACAATATTGTCCCATACGATCAATACGTGAAACAAAGTGAAAGTGAAGTTGTACCAAGTGATGCATCTTATGCAGTCAACAATGACTATGTCTTTGATGAATACACTGCATGTGCTCCTGATGATTCCATAATTTCTGAACTAAATGCCTATAAGGAACGTGTTGCTATTTATGAACAACGTGCAAAATTTGAGTTGACCACTCGTGAGCAGGAAATGGATGTCCAAGTGAGTACAGTAATTAGAAAAAGTAAGTTTAGAGAAGAAGTATTGAAACAAGAGTTAAATTCCTTGCAAGAAAAACTTTCTAAAACAGCTAAACAAAAACAAGAACTTCAAGAAAATGTGAAAATGCTTAAGCAAGAATTTAAAGCAAAGGAATCAAAACTCTTGAGAGATTTTTCTAATCTGACAACTTTGAAAAACAAACTTGAAAACAAGTTGTACATACAAGGAAACACCATTCAGACTGCTCACATGGTCACCAAACATCGAGTCTTAAGCGATAAGCATAGCATTCCCCTTGTTGAGGAACCAAATCCAGAGGTAATTAAAAAGGCTAGAAATGCTTATAAGGTGCTTTATGATGGTGATGAAATCCTTAAGCCTAGACAGAAACCTAGTTGCGTTGAGTGCACTGAGGAAGATAAGAAATCAAATGAAATCACTAGGGAAAAGATGAATAAGAAACAAAATGATCCCAAATGCAAAGAGAAAAACATAATTATCTCTCCTCATGATTACAAGAAGGAAAACTGGATTTCCTTGAACAAGTTTAAGCCTCAGACTTTGTTGACTCCCGAACAAGCCTTCTGGAAAAAGGATTTAGATAAGCAGAAAGCGGAAAATATTGTTGAAACAAACCCTCCCCTTAGGAAAATGCCTAGAGCGACTGTGTATCCTCCTAATACACCAATGCATCTTGTACCTAGAACAATTTCCACTAAAAGCAAGACATTAATTAGTCAATACGTTATATTTCAACTATTTGTTGATTTTGAGAAAACTTGCAAGAAAAGGATCACACCCACAGGTATAACTGAAGGAGAAAGGGGTTTTGAACAAATGAAAGAATGTTATTTAACTGAGGTCATGCCCTTCTTTAAACTTCTAAAAGATCACTTTGAGAGTCTTAAAAAGGGGATAGAAACTGATATTAAGGGAATGGAAAAGGAATTTGATGCAATGGTTGTTGAAGTTAGTGACTATGAGCGTGCACTGAAATATAATGAGATTGAGAGAAAGAACCTGCATACATTAAATGAGAATCTTATTACTGAATGTGTTGCTCAAGATGTCTTTTTCACTGCTTCAAATTGCTCTATTAATGCTTCCAAATTTCATGAACTATCTGTGGCCCTGAAAGTCTCCCATGATCGTGTCATTGAGCTTGAAAAAACCAATTCTAAACTAAATGAGAAAATTGAACTGGATGATCACGACAATTTGGTTAAACATTTTTCTAAACTAGAAGTTGAGTATTTTAATCTACAACTAAAATATCAACATCTCAAAGAAAATGTCAAAACTTCAAATATCAAGACATCTTCAGATGCTCCAGAGTTTGATGCAGTTTTTCAAATTAACAAACGAGATGAACAGATTCAAGCTCAGTGTAACACGATCAGAAAGTTGAAAGCCCAAATCTCTCAATTAAAGGGTCAAACGAACAATATGACAGGCTCCCAAATGCCTCCTCCTCTAGATTCTCAGAATTCTCAAACGTTTCATCTTCAAAACCTAGTAAATGCTTTACAAAAGGAAAACGAAAGTTTCCTAGAAGAAAATGAAAAGGTTAAACGTCATTTCAATGAGTTATTTGAATCAATTAAAGTCACTCGTAACAAAAACAACGAACAAATAGCTTCATTGCAAAAGGAAATTGAGAATCTGAAGAGTCAGGTAAAAGGGAAAATGCCAATGACCAATGGGGAGAATGTTGTATCAAAGGTTCACTCTTGTAATAAATATGCTTTATCTGTGACATATGTCCCTCCTCATCTAAGGAACAGCAAACTTGCCATTCAAACATACTTCTCATCCCTTAAGGATTGCCTAGAATGTCTGCGTGAGATTGTTGAAGAGGATAAGCTAGAGAAACCTCATGATAATGCAATTGGACATGCATGCTTATATGCCAAACGATCTCAAGAAATCTTAGAATGCTTGATCACAATATGCCCAAAGACATTAGGTGAGAGAGTTAACCCTTTGATTCCATGCTCGATGCCTAAGGCCAAATATGATATGCACTCGATTCCCAATGTTTTGAATGTGAACCGTAGTGTACCCTTGAGTAGTTCAGATTCTAGATCTGTCAATGCTAAGAGAGAGAACTCAAAGATGTCTTCTAGGAGTTCTAATCTCAGTACCTCTAGTTTTAAGAAAGTGAACCTTAGTGCACCTGCATGTAGTTCAGATCCCAGCACATCTAAACAGGTGGTGCAAAGAGTAGTAAACAAAACTAATGTTCCCATTCCCTCTACAGGAGTAATCAGTGACATTAAAGGGAGCAGGTCAAAGTCTCAAGACAATACAAGGAATGATAGGACCTCGCAAGCTAAGAATGTCCAATGGAAAAGAGTAGAAGAACAATCTAGGAACTTTATGTTTGAATCGAATAAGACGAATCGTGTTGATTCTAGTATTAGCCATAGGCGTACTGTAATTAATTCGAATTCTGATACTATTTGCAAACCTTGTACTGATGTCTGCTTGAATTATGTTTCTAATCATGAATGTGGTGTTAATGTTCTGCCCAATGATGTTAATTGTCCAGTTAATATTGTTAATGCTAAAGTTCATGCTAGGATGGCTAAAAGGCAAAAACGTAAGAAAGTTAGAAAACAGTGGAAACCCACAGGAAGAACATTCAGTAAAATAGGCTTTTATTGGACACCTATTGGTCTTAAGACTAATCAGATAATGCCCACTAGAAAATGGATGCCTACTGGTAGAACTATTCCCTTAAGAAGTGATCACACTGTGAACAGGGCTAATACTGACACTAGTACTGCATCTATTCACATCGATTCCATTGCCTCACTTTCTGATATGAATGCTTCTATTTCTGATGTGGGTGTTCCAAACATTGTTACTAACCAAATGGAACCCATTCTTGCATGGGGATCCCAATTACCCAGTTATCCATTCTTGTCTGTGTTCAACTGCAGATCGTTCAAATCGTTCTGTGGTACCTGGACTCAGGCTGTTCCAAGCATATGACTGGAGACCGGTCGCGGCTCATGAACTTCGTGAGCAAATTCATCGGGACTGTTAGATTTGGTAATGATCATTTCGGTGCTATTATGGGTTATGGAGATTATGTTGTTGGTGATAGTGAACCAATCATTGTTACAAACCTTGTGGGTGTAGTCTTTATCTTCGTAAGTATAGTCTTTCACTCCGTTACCTTAGCTACACTTATCTACGTCATGATCACAGTCATAATCGGGACAAGTGTCACACTAGTGAAGAATTCCCTTATCAAGATGGTCATCCGTAGGTAAAAGATCACCCGTAATAGACTAATCAGAATTCTGGTTATCCACAGGTTATTTTCGGATAAAATGACTTACAAGAAGGACACCCAAAGGTGACAAAAGATTGAAAGAATGCAAAAACGGAAAATCGGTAGGATCGTACTTGAAATCGTAATTGTTATAATTGACCTGTTAATTGTAGTAACCCGTCTTGTAATTGTGGTGTAAGTACTAATCTTTGTATTAAGTTCGTCTGTAGTCATGTTCCAAACGTTTATCATAGTCTTAAGCTTAATTAATGTCATGCGGATACCGATTATGATCTTAGTTGTGCTAAGCAGAATAAGCTAAGTTTGTATTTCAAGGATCTAACAAGAAGATGA